>JANAVB010020000.1:588279-1188279 GCA_029216955.1 Iris pallida
TAGATTGACTTGATATAACTTGATTTGACCTAGATTGACTTGACAGGACTTAGTGTGACTCAGTGAGACCTAGTTTGACCTAGATTGCATATCATTCATTGTAAATCATTCCTAAACTTGTTTAAACCTAAATTAACTTACAGTATCTCATATTTAGGTCTTCTGATACCGCTCTGAGCATTGATATACCATACAGCTCAGGACAGCAGGCGAGTACATTCACTGATAGTTTTCATTGTCTTGATATTTGCTATATCCGATTCAGTCGTAGTGTCTTACTTGATTCTCAGACACGATAGTTCACGGACTAGTATTGTCGGATTCCTGTCATGAGATGTCATTCCTGGATTTCTTGGGATACTGGTACTTGCTTAGTCTTGATTCTCGTACTTGTATTGACGCCGATTCCTGAAGAGGACTTGCTCCCCTCTTTGGAAATCCCGCGTCATGACGTGCTATGTCCGGATCTGTATACTATTCGGAGAATGGGGAATATTATAGATAGTGTGATCAATGCCCACCTTGAGTTACTACTTGTATCATAGCTGTACCCTCACCACACGATGGGTATAGCCTGACCTGTGCTACTACTTGCTCCATAGCTTACCATCCCGACCGGGCCGAGTCCACGTACTTGTAGCCGGTCGGCTAGAAGCCTGATTCTTGACCCATACCGATCACATTAGGCTATAATGTTCGAGACACATTTTATATTTACTTTTCCTGTCATATATCCTGTTCTGTTCTATATTCCGTACTTTCTCACCATGCATGATATACAGTTACTCACATGCTCTATATGCCTTTACATTGTACCTTATTTTGGAGACTAAGTTCTGCTCGGGAGAAGAGTTACAACCCCGGTCCTTGTTTGGTTTAAGGGTTGTAACTCGGCTTCCGAATGGTTTCCAAGTCTTCATATATCTTTATCTCGTAGTTCATTATACTGTCTCTTATAGAACTTGTCAATTCATATAGAACTGCTGTTAGTATTTGTACTTGCTCATTTCCTGACAGGATACCGTTATGATATATTACAGATGATTCTGATACGGACTGCTCGACCTATTATGGGCTCGAGTCAGATGGAGTAGCCTTAGATCGTGGCCTTATAGTAGAGCCACTAGATTTTGTACTTCCAGGGTAGTGTAGGTAAGCTAGGTTTGACTGGACTGCGATCCAGCTATCTTATCAGACTGTAGTTCTATATTCTATTTTGATACCTTGTGATGTATATATCTGGGCTTGTACTGGACTCTGCACTTATTTACTCCTTCATCTATCATATGTCTTTCCTCTGAGCTATCTACCTTAGTTTTATTCTGTGATTGAGACTGTATTGATATGTCACCTCCATTCGGAGAGTATATACTGTACAGGTACATTTTAACTGTTAGTCGTAGGTATTTACAGACGTTATATACAGTGTTCTACTGCCGATTCTACGGCGTAGGCTGGACGTACCCACTTCTCGTGCCCCTAATCAGGGTGCGGGTCATGACATGTTTTTGTGGTGGCCCATGCAGGTCCAGTATCGTAATTAGTGCGATCTCGTAATGGTGCTCGACTTAGAGTACTAATTACGAGCCTGCGATTAGGACGTAGGACCTAGGACATGATAGAAGTTTCTCAATCACACCTAGGAAATTTCTGATCTTTTGTTTATCATGATTATTCACCTTGTATTAAATTAACTGTCCTTCTTTGATAATCTACTCATGTGCCATATTGATCTCTTTGTTTCAATTCGTCTCCAGGATGACGAAAATGCACCCGCAGGCCTCTGGATCGAGTAGCTTGCCTGAGAGATCCGATCAGGCAGAGGAGGAGGTTCATGGGACTGCCCCCAGTGATTCTACTATTCCAGAGACCCAGGCAGTTGCACAGGGAGGTCTACCACCTCCACCCCAGAGGGTTACGGCCGTTCTTCCAGAGATACTGCCGCCAGCACACCGATACCGACGGATACACATCACATGTTCCTTCTCCTTCAGCAGATGATAGAGACACAGCGGGCCCAGGCAGAGGCGTCGCAGCGACAGTCGGAGGCGTCACACTGACAGATCGAGATGCTGAGGCAGAGTATGGAGAACTCGCATCAGCTTGCCTTGGTAGCAGTAGAGAGAGTGGCATCGGGTACGGTGCAGGGCCCTACTGGCCAGCAGTCGAGCCAGCAGCAGTCCAGGCCGGAGACAGTGTTAGACTTTAGGAAGATGAGCCCCAGGGACTTATCAGGCACGGAGGGCATCCTTTACGCAGACGACTGGCTAGAGGATGTAGAGTGGAGCATAGAGCTGGCAGAGCTTCCTAGAGCGCTTTGGGTTTCGGCCGCAGCCAGCCGATTCTTCGACATTGCGCTGACATGGTACCGCACGGATCCTCGTGCGTCGGTGAGAGGGCTAACTTAGAAGAACTTTTGGAGGCTCTTCAAGGAGAAGTTCTTCCCGGACGTGGCTCTTACAACATTGGAGGGCCAGTTCGTGGGTCTAGTTCAGGGGAACTCGTCGGTGGACGAGTATGCAGCTGAGTTCTTCCGCCTTAGCAGGTTCGCTCCCGGTATGATCCAGGATGAGGGGCAGAAGGCTCGTAAGTTCCGTAGGGGACTTATTCATGCAGTGCGCACCCGCACCTCGGGTCGCCGAGACGCGACGTTCGATCAGATACTGATGGACGTGCAGATCGCAGAGGAGGACTTCGGCCTCAGGCCGAAGAGGAGCGGAGATACTCTGGAGGCGAGTTCCAGTGCGGGACCGGCCAAGTGCCCCCACTTTCAGCAGCAGCAGCAGCATAGGCCGTTTCAGCAACAGCCTCTGTTGCAGATCCAGCAGGCACCGGCGCGTGCCCAGCAGCATCAGGGTCAGGGCCAGAGGCAGACCCAGCAGTGTGCCTTCTGCGGGAAGACGGGGCACAACAGAGACGTATGCCGGAGGAGGTTAGGCGCTTGCCTATTCTGCGGAGGGACCGACCACCAGCTGAAGGGCTGCCCTGCTCGGGCAGCCAAGGGAGGCCAGGACAGGGTGCAGCCAGCTAGAGGACCAGCGGTTCAGCAGAGGGGTCCTCCACTCCAGACCCAGCAGCAGCATTTTGTCCAGCACCAGAGGGGAGCACCCGCGGGCAGGGTGTTCTCTTTGGCTGCAGAGGAGGAGACAGAGCCCGTGGAAGATGTTGTTGCAGGTCATGTTCTCCTAGATTCTTTCCCTGCTTTCGCCTTATTTGATTCTGGGGCGACCCATAGTTTTGTGTCTGTTTCTTTTGCTCTGAGACACAATATCATTGCTTAATATATGGGTAGGACTTGCAAGATTATGACCGGGGGAGGTATTTTCCTGGTTAATAATATTTGCAAGGGGCGGAGAGTCACTCTGAGAGGCCGGGACTTGAGTGCGTGTCTGCTCGTAATGCCCCTACCGAGGTACGATATGGTACTCGGTATGGATTGGTTGAGCATGCACCCTGCTAGCATTGATTGTAGAGGAGGTAGAGTTCTTTTTAGGACGCCGGGTGAGCCAGAGATCGAGTTTGCTCGAGGAACAGCAGAGCCGGAGGCTGGATTCTGTGGAGCTTTGTTGGTGGGGCAGGATTTGCCACATCCGTTGATTGCTGAGTTCTCGAATGTCTTTCCTGAGGAGTTGCCGGGGATGCCGCCAGACAGGGACATTGAGTTCTCCATAGACTTGGTGCCGGGCGCCGAGCCCATCTCGCAGCATGTCTATAGGGTGAACAACAGCGAGTTGATAGAGCTGAAGAAGCAAGTCGACGAGCTACAGGACAAGGGGTTTATCAGATCCAGTTCTTCGTCCTGGGGAGCGCCAGTCCTGTTCGTGCCGAAGAAGGACGGTACGTCCCGCATGTGCATTGATTATCGGGCGCTCAACAACCTCACTATCAAGAATAGGTACCCTTTGCCGAGGATCGACGACTTGTTCGATCAGCTGAGTGGGGCAAAGGTCTTTTCGAAGATAGATTTGAGGTCCGGGTATCACCAGCTGAAGGTGAGGCGGGATGACATTCCCAAGACGGCATTTCGGACTCGGTACGGCCAGTACGAGTTTACAGTGATGCCATTTGGGTTGACCAATGCTCCCACGGTGTTCATGAACTTGATGAACAAGGTATTCCATCAGTACCTTGACAAGTTCGTGGTGGTCTTCATAGACGATATCTTGATCTATTCGAAGACGCAGGAGGAGCATGAGGAGCACTTGAGAGTTGTGTTAGAGACTCTGAGGAGGGAGCAACTCTACGGGAAGCTTTCGAAGTGTGAGTTCTTCTTAGACTAGGTGGAGTTCCTAGGTCATGTTGTGACCGAGCACGGGATTTCAGTAGACCAGAGGAAGATTTTGGCAGTAGAGTCTTGGTCTACGCCCAGTTCAGTTGCCGAGGTTCGGAGCTTTCTGGGTTTGGCTGGCTATTATCGGAAGTTCGTCCAGGACTTTTCGAGGATTGCAGAGCCGATGACTAGACTCACCAGGAAGGACGTGGAGTTCGTCTGGACTGATGAGTGTCAGGCTGCATTCGATGAGCTGAAGAGGAGATTGACTTCAGCTCCGATCCTGACTTTGCCATCTGGGTCAGGAGGGTTCTCGATCTTCAGCGATGCTTCCGGAAAGGGTTTAGGGTGTGTTCTTCAGCAGCACGGGAAGGTGATTGCCTATGCATCCAGGCAGTTACGTCCTCATGAGAAGAACTATCCTACTCATGATCTGGAGTTGGCCGCGGTTATATTTGCTTTGAAGTTGTGGAAGCATTACCTGTACGGAGAGCGAATTGAGATCTTCACAGATCACAAGAGCTTGAAGTACGTGTTCACTCAGAAGGAGTTGAACATGCGGCAGAGGCGGGTGGTTAGAGCTGATAAAGGACTTCGATATATCCTTGCAGTACCATCCGGGGAAGGCCAACGTAGTTGCAGATGCCTTGAGCAGGTATCCTGTTGCTATGTTTTTGACGACAGATCGTTATTTGTTGGCCGACCTGGATAGTTTGGGTATCGAGGTCATTATTCCGGGCATGGAGATCCAGATGTGGAGTTTGCAGATTCAGTCTGAGCTGATAGATAGAGTCAGGTCAGCGCAGTATGATGATGATGCCCTGAGGAGCATCAGGGAGCAGGTGAGGATGGGCTTGCTTGACGATTTCTCTGTAGCCGAAGATGGGTCGTTGCGGTACGGTACTAGGCTGTGCGTTCCGCGTGGAGAGCTTCGGGAGGAGGTTCTTCAGGAGGCGCATCGCTCTCAGTATTCTATGCATCCTGGAGCCAACAAGATGTATAGGGACCTGAGAGAGCACGTATGGTGGTATGGCATGAAGCGCGAGGTAGCTCAGTTTGTATCTCGTTGTCTTGTGTGTCAGCAGGTGAAGGCCGAGAGGCAGAGACCAGGTGGATTGCTACAGCCGCTACCCATTCCCGAGTGGAAGTAGGAGCACATCACCATGGACTTTGTATCTGGACTTCCACGGTCGCGAGGAGGAAAAGACGCGGTTTGGGTCATAGTTGATAGATTGACCAAATCGGCCCACTTTTTGCCTTTCAAAGTGGGTTTGTCTACGGAGAGGCTGGCTGAGCTGTATGTTCGTCAGATTGTGAGATTGTACGGAGTTCCGGTGAGCATAGTTTCAGATCGGGATAGCCGATTCACTTCCCACTTCTGGAGGAGTTTACAGGCTAGCTTGGGCACCTCGCTCAAGTTTAGTACTGCTTATCATCCTCAGACAGACGGGCAGTCGGAGAGGACCATCCAGACCTTGGAGGATATGCATCGCATATGTGTGCTAGATCTCGGGGGTTCTTGGGAGGACCATCTTCGCCTGGTAGAGTTTGCTTACAACAACAGCTACCAGGCCAGTATAGAGATGTCACCATTTGAGGCTCTATATGGACGGAGATGCCGTACTCCTTTGTCTTGGGACGATGTTGGCGAGCGGGCGCTTCGTGGGCCGGAGATGGTTGTGGATGCGGCCGAGAAGGTCAGATTGATTAGAGACAGACTCCGGGTGGCTCAGGATAGGCAGCGGCATTGGGCCGATAGTCGCCGGAGACCGTTAGAGTTCGAGGTTAGTTTTAGTTCTTGTCATGTTTGTTGTTATTGTTTGTTAGTTGTGTGTTGAGTTTTTGTCTTGTGTCTAGGTTGGTGACATGGTATTTCTGAGGATATCCCCAACACGTGGCACTATTTGCTTTGGCGGCGGTAGAAAGCTCAGTCCGCGCTACATCGGATCTTTCACCATCTTAGAGAGGATCGGTGCAGTAGCCTACCGACTGGACTTGCCTACCAGGCTCGAGGGAGTGCACAACGTGTTTCATGTATCCCAGCTGAGGCGGTACGTGGCAGATCCTAGCCACGTATTGGACCATTTAGCGATACAGGTGGGACCTACTCTCAGCTATCCAGAGCAGCCAGTGGAGATTCTGGATCGCAGGGAGAAGGTGCTCAGGAACCAGGTCATACCCTTGGTTCGGGTTGCATGGAGACATCACTCTCCAGGTGAGTCTACGTGGGAGAGGGAGGACGACATGCGGGAGCGTTTCCCTTATCTTTTCGCGCCCTGAGGTATAAATTTATTTCTTTAATTCTGTTTGTGATTTCCTGTGCTTGTTGTCTTCAATTTCGAGGACGAAATTTTTTAAGGTGGATAGACTTGTCACCCTCACTTTTCCCAGTTAGGGATAAAATAGTAATTTTACATTTTATAATATTTTTGGGAATTTTATTTCATGAATATTATTATTTAATTATTATAGGAGTCGAGTTCGAATTTCATCGCATTCCGAGTTAATTCGGGACCTCGGTGAATTTCGACTTGAGCTGTATTTAGCCTGTTAGCTAACCATGGCCCACCACACTAAATTTTAGGGTTTAAGAGTTTGGACTAATTTTCCATGAGTAATTTAGTTTAATTATGATTTTTATTTATTTTTAGCAACTTCCTAAACCTAATTTGGATTTAATTTAAACATTGGCTTAGGGAGGGGCAAACTTGTAATTACAAGTGCCCCTCACCCACACCCATGCCATGCTTGGCCGGCCACCTATAGCCCCCCCTCTTTCTTCTCCACTAAGCTACACTCTCTCTCTCTCTCTCTTTCAATTTCATTTTTCTTCCCAAAGCTTCTTCCTCCAACAATTTCCTTTTAGGTATGTTTCTAATTTCTAATTTAATTCTCTTTTGCATATAGTTCCTTCACCATAAATGGAGAGGAGAAGATTCTCTACCATTTGTTCACAAATTTGTAGGTTTTTCCTAGAAAAATAGGTTAATAATTTATTAGGATTTAATCATTTTGAGAGTGATATATATATATATATATATATATATATATATATATATATATATATATATATATATATATATATATATATATATAAATATATATATATATATATATACATGTGTATTTATGTGTGTGTATTTATATATGTATTTGTGTGTGTGTAGAGGAGGGTGATATTTGTGTCATGGGGATGGTGGTGTTGTGAGAGTGGTGTGTGTGTGTTTGTGTTGTGTGAGGATGTATGTGTGTGTTTATGTGTATATATATATATATATATATATATATATATATATATATATATATATATATATATATATATAGTTATATGAGTGTATTTATATATATATAGATATGAGTGTATTTATATATATATATATGGATGTGTGTATATGGATGTGTGTGTGTTATATATATATATTTAGAGGGATGGATAGATATCTAGATAGATTATATATATATATATATATATATATATATATATATATATATATATATATATATATATATATATATATATATATATATATATATATATATATGAAGTGTATATATATAGGAAGAAGTAAAGGAGATGAAAAAGAAGAAGAAGAAGGGCAGCCACAGCAGCAGCAGTGCTGCAGTAGCAGCAGCAGCCAAGTGCTGCTGCCAGGAAGAAATCACCCCCCCATGGCCTTTAAGCCTAATAAACCCCCCCCCCCTTCACCTATGTATATATGTATATATATAGATATATATATATATATATGTATTATATATGGTTAGAATCGTAGAGAAGAGTAGAAGAAGATTATGGAATGAGAAGTTAGGAAAGAATTAGAGGTTAGAAGAAAAGATTGGAAGAAGTTGGAAGAATAGGAAGAAAACTAGAATAGAAAAAAGGGAAAACCGAGTTAGAGGACGAAACGGAGCTCGGAGTATCCGATTGAGTTGAAACTTGGCGTGGGGCATGAATACGTGATTTAGATTTTGCATGTAGGCTTCCGGGTGGAATTCGGGGTTGTAGGGCGCCCGTATCGCGCCGTATCGGTGCGTATCTTGAAATATTCAAGATTTTGACAACGGGCCGTATCATGGACCGAATGTCCACGTTACCTAGGTATTTTGATAGATATTATATGTATAGGCTAGTATCATACTACCCTAGGGAGATCGGGTCAAAATACCAAGCGTAGGTAGGCTAACTTGATAGTTGCCGAAGCTAGAATTTTACCCTTTTTAAGGGTAAAATAGGATATTGGCCTACGGCCAAGATATGAGTTTCGAAGTCCAAGATGGACTTGGATATGGATTGTAGAGGTTGGTAATAGTTAGAAATAGTCGCCTAGACCTAGTCTTGGCCCCGGTTGACCACGGTTGACTTTTTGGACCAAAAGTCAACTATGGGTCAACACTTTACCCAAATTAGTCCCGATTTCCATTAGACTTGTGTAGTTGACCAAAATTCAACTATTAGTCACCATTGACCTAGGATTGACCATGGTTGACCTAGAGTTGACCAGAGTTGACCATAGTTGACCAGTTGACCAAAAGTCAACTGTAGGCCAACTCTTGAACCCGTTTGACTTTCTTCGACTTGTTTTGACCCGTGATGCCTGGTATGACCTAGGATTGACTTGGTTAGGCTTAGATTGACTTGATATAACTTGATTTGACCTAGATTGACTTGACATGACTTAGTGTGACTCAGTGAGACCTAGTTTGACCTAGATTGCATATCATTCATTGTAAATCATTCCTAAACTTGTTTAAACCTAAATTAACTTACAGTATCTCATATTTAGGTCTTCTGATACCGCTCTGAGCATTGATATACCATACAGCTCAGGGCAGCAGGCGAGTACATTCACTGATAGTTTTTATTGTCTTGATATTTGCTATATCCGATTCAGTCGTAGTGTCTTACTTGATTCTCAGACACGATAGTTCACGGACTAGTATTGTTGGATTCCTGTCATGAGATGTCATTCCTGGATTTCTTGGGATACTGGTACTTGCTTAGTCTTGATTCTCGTACTTGTATTGACGCCGATTCCTGAAGAGGACTTGCTTCCCTCTTTGGAAATCCCGCATCATGACGTGCTATGTCCGGATCCGTATACTATTCGGGGAATAGGGAATATTATAGATAGTGTAATCAATGCCCACCTTGAGTTACTACTTGTATCATAGCTATACCCTCACCACACGATGGGTATAGCCTGACCTGTGCTACTACTTGCTCCATAGCTTACCATCCCGGCCGGGCCGAGTCCACGTACTTGTAGCCGGTCGGCTGGAAGCCTGATTCTTGACCCATACCGATCACATTAGGTTATAATGTTCGAGGCACATTTTATATTTACTTTTTCTGTCATATATCCTGTTTTGTTCTATATTCAGTACTTTCTCACTATGCATGATATACAGTTACTCACATGCTCTATATGCCTTTATATTGTACCTTGTTTTGGAGACTAAGTTCTGCTCGGAAGAAGAGTTACAACCTCGGTCCTTGTTTGGTTTAAGGGTTGTAACTCGGCTTCCGAATGGTTCCCAAGTCTTCATATATCTTTGTCTCGTAGTTCATTATACTGTCTCTTATAGAACTTGTTAATTCACATGGAACTGCTGTTAGTGTTTGTACTTGCTCATTTCCTGACAGAATACCGTTATGATATATTACAGATGATTCTGATACGGACTGCTCGACCTATTATGGGCTCGAGTCAGATGGAGTAGCCTTAGATCGTGGCCTTATAGTAGAGCCACTAGATTTTGTACTTCCAGAGTAGTGTAGGTTAGCTAGGTTTGACTGGACTGCGTTCCAGCTAGCTTATCAGACTGTAGTTCTATATTCTATTTTGATACCCTGTGATGTATATATCTGGGCTTGTATTGGACTCTGCACTTATTTACTCTTTCATCTATCATATGTCTTTCCTCTGAGCTATCTACCTTAGTTTTATTCTGTGATTGAGACTGTATTGATATGTCACCTCCATTCGGAGAGTATATACTGTACAGGTACATTTTAACTGTTAGTCGTAGGTATTTACAGACGTTATATACAGCTTTCTACCGCCGATTCTGCGGCGTAGGCTGGACGTACCCACTTCTCATGCCCTAATCAGGATGCGGGTCATGACATTCTTGCAGCCAGATGGTACGCCAGTTAGCGTAGCCAGATGGTACTGTAGTTGGCACTACAGATTATGCAACGGTTGGCGCACGATACGTAGGTTTTGCTGGTGGCTCAGTGTGCGCATTGCGCGGTTTGTCAGGGTGCACGCGGTGCACGTGGCACAGGTGACACAGTGTGGCACAATGGCGTGGTGTGCAGGTTGCGCGGGTGCGCAATTGCGCTGTGCTCGTATAGCACAAGTTGTGCAGGTGGCGCGCGCTGTGCGCCAGTTGGCTCAGATCGTGTTTGTGCAGGATTTGAGCAGTTACAGCACGTTCGTAGCAGTTTTTTCTACGTCTCAAACGTTCTGCTAACTGGACAATTACAGTGCGGGCCTATATAAGGTTCTCTCTTCTCTCTCTCTCTGAGGACACAGAGTACAGAAGTATTTTTTAACACAATTTCCTTACAAAATTCCTATAGACTTTGAGAGAGCAGAGAAGAGGAGCATCAGCGCCACTTAGCGCCATAGGAGTCCACTGCCATTCGAGGAGTCAGAAGAGCGGAGTGTTCCAAAGTTCTCCGTCAAACTTGCTGGTTCTTGGAAGCTGTTCGTGTGGGGCGAATTAAGTTCTGAGCAACGGTGATCGTTCACCCCAGCAGGCTGTTCTTCCATCTACGCATGTCATCCACTTCGCTGCTGCTGCTAGCAAATCAATTTGTACCTTCTTTTTAGAAGTACTATAATTGTTTGCTGCTGTTTTGAAATCTATTTAGATTTTCATAATACAGAATCCTCAAAGGATCTCTGTTGTGCACCTTCTTGTAGTGTTGATTGAAACATTATTTTTATAATTGTTTTATTTTCTCAGTTTTTTATCAAAAATTATGCCTTAATCTCAAAGCTTAATTGCAACGATGGAAAACTTTCGTGCTTCGCTAGTCAATCCTAACTTCTCTGGACACACACAAAAAAGAAGAAGAAGCGCTGTCTTTTCTTATTGGCGTAAGGCACCACAAACCGAGTACGCATGAGAGATCCTGCACTGAGGATCCCCGAGTACAAAAAAATTCTAAGGAATGGGACGATGGAGATCGAGCGGCAGTTGCTCCTTTACTCCGTTGACACTCCGATTTACAAAAGTGAAAGAAAATAAAAAAAAATTGCTAACTCTCGGCTCACTGGCAAGAATGGCAGCAATTTGACTCTTGAAATGCTCTCTATTTTGTACTTTTGAAGAGGTATGAGACCCCTATTTATAGTTATTTTGCACTGAAACGGCTATTATGCGCCCACAGGGGAAAATACACTGATTTTCCATGTGGGCGCATAGACTTCCTTTGGGCGCATAAGGTGTAGGCGCATGAAGGCTGCATGATCGTGGGTTGATCATGGGGTTGACGTGGCCGCATGCTTCGGTGCACGAATCGTGGAGACTGACGAGACCGTATGCTTTGGTGCACGACTAGTCGTGGATGTTGACCGAGTCGTGGAGCTATCCTGACTTGGGCGCATAGGTTGGAATAAGGCTATATGCCCCCCCTCTGGAGGAGCCATATGGGCGCATAGGCTTTGCTATGGGCGCATAGAGATGGGCGCATAGGCTTTGCTATGTGAGTGTTAGCCTCTCTAGCTTGGGCGCATAGCAATCTCTGACTTGGGCGTATAGCTCATTTCTGGCTTGGGCGCATAGATGCTTCTTGATTTGGGTGCATAGATAATTCTTGACTTGGTGATTTGTCATGCTTCTATAAGACCCCCTTCAAAGTTTTTGATACTCGAATGAGTTCAAAATACTTTGAAAGAAGCAAAGGAGACTGTCTGGACGCATAGCAAACTCCATCTTTGGGCGCATAGAATTTTGCCAGTATCTGTCAAAAAGATGGCTGTTGAGATATTTCTCAAAAATATGAACTAACAGATTCATCAGATCAGAATTTGAACAGGTCTATCCTTCGTACATTGTCCACATCAGCAAGTAGTAGCCGCATAATATGTAAAAGACCAAGTCACCGTGTCGGCGCATAGGCTATAGTGGGCGCATAGTCTATGTGGGCGTATAGCCTTGCCTCCATGCCTATAAATAGGCCTTGATGAGAGAGAAAATTTAATCTTCTATTTTTCTCAAAAACTTTCAAGATAACCTTCATCTCCTTTCTGTACGAATCATGTCTCCCAAGGCTGCCAAGAGATCTTCGAAGGACAAGGAGGCTGCACCGAGCGGTTCTCCTCCATCGACAGCGTCCTTGCTAGTCCAAGACCCGATTCTGGGTAAGGCTATGCTTCAAAGTCTCGAGCGTTAATTTGCGACGCTCAGAGTCTTCTCTGCTTGGGCGTATAACCATTGATATGTGCCCAAAACAATACGCTTCTGTGAGCATTCTTATGTGCCCACAGAAGCATGCGCCCAGACACTGTCGTGTGTTATGCGCCCGCACGCTGTTGTGTGTTATGCGCCTACGCAGAATGCTTCTATGCCTGAGTGCTGTTATGTGCCTGAACTGTTATGCGCCTACATGCATATTGTATGTCATGCGCCAACTTGTAGCACTTGTTTTTCAGGACTTTATACGCCCATAGGCAGTTTGGGCGCATAACCCTTTGGGCGTATAGGATTTCTCCATCACTTACCTTCTTTCTCTGCAGATTCTAAGTCTGACTTTCTTCTTCTGTCTTTGCAGTTGACATGGTCGTCCCGTAGCTTGGTGGAATCCCTTTCGGCTTTGCTCGCCAAGTTCTCGGCACAAGCCTCATAACTAACATGATTAGAAATGTTCATGCCAAGATCAACCATGACCAGCCTTCGGTACGAACAATCGCTATACTCGAACAGGATAAGACTTTTCTAAAGCAGATGATAAACGATGAGAAGCTCTTACTTGGAGGGGTGCGGAGCTTTAAGAAGTCATACTTTTTGTTTGGTGACAGTTTGGGGTTTAAAGACGGCGAGACGATACGCCTGAAAGACCCTCTGGTGGTCAGGATAAACAATCAAAGGATATGGTTGCCGTCGATGGATCGCCAGTATCCTCTGTCGGCCTTCACCGATCTAGCCGCACGGTGACAGATGAAATGGGACCTAACCCCTGAACTTCCTGCGATTGTCTCCGAAAAGATACAGTTCAGCTCTGGTGATCGGAAGAGGGACATTTTTAAGTATGTCAAGGGCTCTACGTCCTACTCCACGAGGGGGCTGCAGCCCGAAGCCATAATAAACGACATCCTGACTGACCTTCATCCTTGTGCTACTGACACACTTTGTAATCTGATGATGTCGAAGAGTGTGTCATATCCCACAGAAAAGATGCGGATCGAAGGTTGGAGGTACCCTGTTTCTTTTTGGGGTAACCTTACTGAATGGGTGCTTTCAACTTATGAAGCCACCCTAAAGGCTGCCGGCCTTTTCTATGCCGTCAGAGCCACTCAATATGGCCGAATTGGCCCATGTTCGTTTCTCAGACGGAGTTGTATAACCATCACATCGGTACTTTCTTCACTCCGGGCGGGGAGATGGACCTGGCTCTCCATGAGATATAGGAAGATCAGTCGAGGCTTCCTTGGGGCACAGAGCCGTATGAAGAATATGTGCCTTGTGACGAAGAACTCCGAGACCTGAAGAATGAAAACTTCGAGATGATGGACGTATACAAGGAGTTATTCTGCCACTTTCTTATCTATCACAGGATCAATAAGAAAGGAAGGACT
The DNA here is from genome assembly GCA_029216955.1 of Iris pallida. Classification (NCBI taxonomy): domain Eukaryota; kingdom Viridiplantae; phylum Streptophyta; class Magnoliopsida; order Asparagales; family Iridaceae; genus Iris; species Iris pallida. The sequence goes on from JANAVB010020000.1 coordinate 602,359, forward strand.
GAGGGGGCCAATCCTCATACGAGAGCCTGGACGAGCTATATCTTCGTTCAAAGAGAAGGAGAGGATCCAGCCTCCTTTACGATTTGTAAGCCCCTGACAAAGTCTGAGATAGAGGACTTGATTACAGATTATGACACAGCGGATGCTGAGGACAGTGATGATCCCGAGGGGAAGTTCCCGATCGGCCACTAATTCTGGCAAGCTGAGTTTAAGCTATCGAAGAAATTCGTGCTGGAGGCTTTTTTGATTATCTGGATCCGCGATTGTGTAGTCCCTGGTGGTTCAGGGTCTATTGAAAGGATGAGTCGGAGCATGATACTTCCGGCTGTAAAGCTGGCTTTTGGATACCAGTTCGCCCTGCTACTTGCAATGGTTTGTGCCATTCAACGGGGCCTACAGGATTTTATTGGGAACACGGTGACCCCTGACGGTAGAGCAGACTTCACCCGGACAGAACTCCCCTATCATTTCTTAATGGGATGGCTACTGCTGCACTGTCCCAAGTTGATGAATGCTGGGCCGGTAGCGGACTCTTTGGCGGGAGACACCTTTCTTCGTAGGTTCCATGATGCGGACTGGGCCGTCACTGGTGTACCCGCTTACAGAAGGGCTTTAGGCTTTCTTCAGAATTATGAGTTCTTCAGGGTATCCCCTCCATCCGGCAGTGGTAATATGGGGGATACTTTAGTGGACGAGGGAGCCCATACGACTAGCCTGACTGCTGGGGCATTCCATTGGCTTCAGTCTATTAGGCCTTCACATCTAGTGCTCAGGAATAAGAATCACACATATATGGAGCCTTATTTGCCAAGCCGTTTCGCACGGCAATTTGGGTACAGTTAGCTTCTTTTGGGCAATCCCAGCCTACATCTGGATTCGATAGGGAGCTTAATCGACGGGGCACATGTATGGGTTTATTATAATGCCAGATGCACGGGAGCAATTTTTACCATGCCCGAAGATAAGCCCGAGACCCACCTGCTTTATGCTGATGCCAAATTTTATACTCAGATCAATACCTTTCATCCCCAGTATGATCGTGAGGAAAGTTTGATATTGGGGACCAGGTTTGGCCCCACTCCTGCGAAACGATCCCGAAAGACTGTAACACCCAGTTTTTCAAATGAGGGTAATTTTGAAATTTTGTGTTTATAATTATTTTAATAATGATATTTAATTCATGACATGATTTTGGTGATTTTAAATCATTTTAAAAACTATTTTAATCATGATTTATGATTTTGGTGTTGCTAGTAGAGACTGGTTGACTTTGAGCCTAGCCGTGTGATTAGGGTATTTTGTTTATCATTTCTAGTTTGAGGATATTTTTGTCATTTTTGGGGTTATTTGAATTTATTAGAATTTATTTGAATTTATGGGAATTTTTAGGATTTATTTTGGAATTGTTTGAATGAGCGTTGACTAGGTTGATTTTGACTAGTTTTGACTTGGTAAGCTAACCCTAGTTGAGTTTGGACTTGGTTAGATTATGAGACCCTAGGATAAGTTAAGTTAACAATACTCTAGTTATTAAAAACAATTAGGAATAGAGAGATTAGAATAGGAAGCTTTTGGTCACAAGTCATGACTTGTGATTTTGAACCATTGTATGACTAGCCCAACCCATTAGGCATGAGCCAAACCCTAACCCAAATCCTTAGTGGCTGGCCACTTAACCTAGGGAATCTCCCTACAAATATTCTCCTAGAAATTAGGGTTAGCCTCCTTAGAGTTTCTCAAGTTTTGGAAGAGGTGAGTCTCCATCTTCACAAATCCATAAAAATTCCATTTTAGCTCCTTTTTCCCTCAAACAAATTGCAATGGATTTTAAATGAGGTGTTCTTGCTGTTGTTATTTATTTTCCACAGATTCTTACCAATTTGGAGAAGTTTGCTAGCAAGAGAAACCCCCCATTTGAGGCTTTTCTTGCATTTGGTCACCTATAGGTAAATCAATGTAAACTCCATTAATTTCTAGTTTTTTTTGCATGTAGACCTAGCCCTAAGTGTCCCCTAGCCATAGGAATTGATTTCGTGTCCTGGTGGATCCATTTCGTGTCCTAAATAGACACGTATCAGTGTTAGGGTTAAGGTGTTTGATGAAATGCCTCAAAGGGCATTTCGTATGATTTTTAGGGTTCTATTTGAATAGGAAATTAGATCTTAGTGTCACTTATGTGTTTCTTGTGTCTTGGTAGGATTTTAGTGTCGTGTCGAGTCCCCACGGACATGCGAACACACGGTCACGCGCGCGCGTGCACGGGCACTGTGCATGCCCTGCATTTTGGGGGACACAGCACCCTGGATACGGCTCCCCGACACGTAAAATTTGACATGTGACACGGGGCTGACACTGACACGGGGCTCCCCAAGTTTCAGAGCCCCACGTGTCGTGTCAGACACGCACGAATGCGCGCACTGAATTTGCACTGTGCTGATGGCTGGCATTTTCGCGTACTGATACGCGTGTCGTATCGCACGCACACGTGTCGTGGACACGTATCAGTGTGTCCTAGCCCTAGCCCTAGTCTTGGTCGACACTTGGACACGACCATGTGGTCTGTGTCATGTCGTGTCGTGCGCACGGACACTGTGAACACGTGCACGATAATTGTTCAGTTTTTGCACTGTTTTGTATTTCGTTTTGATTGGACACGTTTGTGTCCACTTGGGTGGACACAAACACTTTGTAAGACACGTACACAAACTCTAGAATTGTTACCAACCATTGGTTTGGTGTATTAGCTTAATTTCATGTCGAATTCGCATTTACCCAATTGTTCACTGCTACCTATGTATCAGTCTCTTATTTCCTATTTTTTTCCATATTTCGAAATTAAGTTTTGACGTCGATTTTAACCTAATTTAAACTGTTAATTGCATGATTTTAAACCTCTAATATGTGCACCTATAGGTTTACTAATGGAATGTCGAATTTGGGGTTGTTTGGATGTGAATTGGTTCATAAAACTGAGAATGCAATGTAGGCTGAAAAACTGGGTTGGGGGAAACTGTTTTAAACTGATTTTGTGAACTAAATTGATGATTCTTCATGTTTTAACCTGAGTATGAGTTTATGGACTATTTAAACTGAGATTTGGGTGACTATTTTAAACTAGGTATTTAGCCTATGGGTGATATTGATTGGTTTCCTTCACTGTTTGCATGCACATTGATTTGTCAAAATGTGTACCACTGTTTCATGCATCCTCTCACACTCACATGTCTTTCCAACACTCATGCACACTTGACACTATGTGACATTCACCCACACCACACACACATGTTCCTCTCATACTCACACCCTCATTCTCATGACACACACACACTAGTATATATATATGACACTTACACACACAATTCTCATCACACACCCTTGTATTAACACATCCTCACACACAAGTGTCTCATATGGCACACTCTCATGTACCCTCTCACTAACACACACACACACCCACAAGTTATCACTCACTGATTTTTACCCACAAGCATCACACACACCTATATATTGCTCCATACACTCTCACTTCACCCATGACACACACACACACACATTCATTTCCCTTTCCCTATATATATATATATATATATATATATATATATATATATATATATATATATATATATATATATATATATATATATATATATATATATATATATATATGTGAAATGTATATATAGATAATTTATGTATATGGTAGGTATTCCTATATGCTAATATGTGTACCATATTATAGTAACATGGATATAGATATTGTATATGTGATATGCATAGGAACCTATATGTTAATATGTGTATTCTATATTAGATTGTGTGGTACGGCTATATGTGTAGTATATTATTTTAAAGATAAATATTGTCATGTGGTCATGTGATTTATGGTTTGGCTCATAGGCATGATATAGCCTATGGTCTATGTGTGTGTCTGCTTGACTAGTGTAGAGTCTAGATAGACTTGTATAGCCTAGTTAGACCTAGAATAGACTTGTTAGACTAGTATAGACTAGTTTGACTTAGGTTTGACCTAGTTTGACTTCTAGGGTTGACCAGAGTTGACCAAGAGTTGACTTTGGCCTAGTTTGACCTAGACTCATGTAGAATGCATTGTAGTGCTTATTTTTACCATTCTGGACTTGTTGTGACTTGTGCTGTTCTAAATAGGAGTCAGACACCACTCCTCGGATAGTACTTTCATCTTGGACACTCAGATACAGGCGAGTACATTCTCTGATCATTTCATATCCTGCTTAGAATTATTTTCCTGCATTAAATTACTTTACTTGATACCATCACGTTGGACACACGGATTAGTACTATATGGATCCCTTCTTGAGATGTTATCCCTTCAGGGAGCATCGGGTACTCTATATTCTGTGCGTTTCACTTACATGGCGTATCACTATGCTTCTTTGGTTCTTTGATCACTTGTGACATATACTCTTATGATCACAGAGTCTTCTTTGAATCCTTATCCCATTTATTGGATCTATCAGAATCTCCATTTATGGGACTACTATGTACCACCCTTCGGGGGCTGTTACATGGAATCATAACATAACCTGGTTGGATCCTTGTGTACTGGTTGGGGGTACGGGGGAGTATAAATAGCCATGTGAACAATTCCAAAGTAGAATAGCCATGTACGCCTCTTTAGTATAGCCATGTACAAATCCAGCCGTTCACATGTCGACTTTGTACTCTAAATCACTAGTCACTGTTAGCTCTTTACTTATAGTAGATATTTCTATTACAGTTCTCTCTCTCTCTGTTTACATACTGTATTTCTTCAGTATCTATATCTTACTTTACTGCATAATTATATTTTCTAACCTGCTATGAACTGTTGAGATGTATTGTGCTCGATTCTGTCCTGACTGGACCTGTTGAAAATATTACAGAGGATGAGGAGGAGGCCTACTTGGATACCTTCTACGGGACAGCTCTAGCTGATGACCTTACCCTACTACCTAGACTAGCTTAGTTAGGCTTATCTTACTTATGTTGTCTTGAGACTAGTAGTTAGACTTTGTTTCTGTCTGGAGATTCTGAGTTGTATATATTCTTTCATATTCAGTAGCTGAGATTTGTACTCTGGATATTTGCTGAGATGTTATCTTAGACTATTTTATCATCTGTATTTCCTTGAGTTCTATATCATATCGTGCTTCTTCTTTCTTAGTTGTGATTGAGTTTACTTCTATCATGTCACCCCCATTCGGGGAGTATAAACTGCTTAGTATATTATTGCTAGATGTTGTGACCTAGGACAGCGTTCTACCGCCGACACTGCGGCATAGGCTGGGCGTTGTTACGTACTCGTACCCTCACAGTGGGTGCGGGTCGTGATACGTTTTTAGTGGTGGCCCATGCAGGTCGAGTTTATGTAGTGGTATTCGAACTTGAGTATCACTACAGCCTGCAGTAGGATTATACTATATTTTGAAGATACTCAATCACAGTTAGAATTCCTTGAGAGATTCCTGGGATGACCCTTGAGAATCTTATTTAAACTTCAATTTGAAATCCTTCCCCTTGTTTTGTTCGCTCTCACTCCTTGATTATTGAATTTGATTTTGATGAATCGTTGTTGATTTTGATTTTCCTATCGAGATGAATTTTACGGCCTGAGTTATGGTACCTTCTGATAACATATGTTGACGGAATAACGGGGATAATAAACGTCTACTTGGTTATGGAACCTTGAGTTTATCGCAGCTATATTAGCTGGCGTGGCGGAAACATAGAGACCTGACTTCAGTTGTACGTATCTTGGTTATGAGATTTGGAATTTCTCGCAGCTATACTAGTCGGCATAGCGAGAATTCCAGATGACATGATTATAGAGGTGCATGCCCCTGTTATGGACTCTACCGTTTATCGCAGCCTTGCTTACTAGCGTGGCGAGGATTCTGAGTATCATAATTTTGGACAAACGCATATGATTATCAGATTGTATCTTGAGAAGGTTTTAAACATATCATCTCTATCGTACCCTTCTGTTGTTATAATTTGTACCCCATCATCAAATAACTTAGGAGTAGGAGTATGAGTAGGAGTAGCTTAGCTGTTATTATAAATATAGTGTAACTTCTTGCTATAAAATTCTTCTTAATACAATGAATCGATGATTTTGCTAGACCTTGACTTAGATTTAATGTTATAACTCTGGTTTAAAAATGGTTCCTTCTTTTAAACAGATAAGCAGAACAAATTTTATCATTATTTTCTTCTTGCCATTATTTCTTGTATTACCTTAAATATATATATAGTGGACACAGATCTTGCCTGACACGTATGCATGTTACACTTGTTTACCAACCTATCTAAATGCATGTTAATATGATTGATGCTAAGTTCTCAAAATCCTAGTATTCTAATATAGTGCAGTATCAATGACTAGTTCTCTGTCTCTCCATATTAAATTCGTAATTTAAATTTAAATTTTATGTTATTAGTTTTGCTTACATCACTACACATGTATGTTATATACAGGGTTTCATTTCTTAAGAAATTGGTTGAGTTTGTGTTTGAATTTGTCAAATCTGAGACTGTATACATATTAAACTTTTAACCCTGAATTCTAAGTGATTAGTCAATATGCAGTTTTAAATGGTAATGTTTGAACCGTATAAATTGTTGTGTGTAGGTATATAATGTTAGGTTTCATACTCTTACATGTTAGGTTGTGGTTGTGGTAAACATTGAGATTGGTTATCTCCAAAATTTTGAAAAATTGAATACATGTTAACATTTTTTTTACATTGCTTTCAAATGTGTAGTTCAATTTTAGATCTAATATGTAATGTTAACCTTCGACCCCTTAATTCGAAATGTTAGTTAATTTCAGTATTAGACAATGCATGAGCAGTATGCATATGGGATGTTGGCTTAATGGCAGATTTCAGATAACATGGTTCATTTTATGTGGTTAGTTACACCAGTTTATGGGATAGCTCACTTTAGTTTAAATGCAAATGTGGAACTAAACTGAGAATGAACTTCACCCTCTGCACAAGGACACCCCACTCTATGTCAACCACCATGCCATGTAACCCTTCTCTAAATGATTGCTATAATGTATATAGATTTATGTAGAGTATAGATGCATGTTAGTTATAACTTAAATAGTCTATACTCTAATGTATATAGATGTATACTTGTGGCCATGCCTGTTAAGTATAATACATGTGTACTGTAGATGGGTTAGCTTTGTGCCATGTGTAATGTAAACTCATAACTAGTGTTGATTTCTCTTTTCATGTACACCTTCATGTTCACACACACATGTCTACTATCTAGCCCTATGAACATGTCCACATACACCCATACACACTAACCACATAACCTTTACATAATGTTAGCTTTTTCCTCTCTAACACTCTCTCTTTCTATATATATTATATTGTGATTGGATTTAATGCTATTGACTTTCGTCCCTTAAACTTTTGGTTTTGATTTTTCTTAAATAGTACCCCTTTATAGATGATTAGTATTTATCTTATTTTATTTTTGATAATTACCAGTTTTTATATAGGATGGTAGACTGCCTTACAGCCTTGATGATTGTTGTTTTTGTAACTTTTCTAGTTCAACACCCTTGATTGCTTGTATGTTTGATACCCTATGATTGTTTTGGTCTAGTGTGACTAGTATACCTAGATTAGACTTTCATTACCATCGTATGCCATGACCCTGTATGCCGTCCTTTTAAATTGTATGATTGATTAAGTTTTGAAACTTTGATTGTGGGGGTTTGACCTAGAAGGGGTACGATCATCTTAAATTTCGAGGACGAAATTTTTATAAGGTGGGTAGGATTGTAACACCCAGTTTTCTAAATGAGGATAATTTTAAAATTTTGTGTTTATAATTATTTTAATAATGATATTTAATTCATGACATGATTTTGGTAATTTTAAATTATTTTAAAAACTATTTTAATCATGACTTATGATTTTGGTGTTGCTAGTAGAGACTTGTTGACTTAGAGCCTAGCCGTGTGATTAGGGTATTTTGTTTATCATTTCTAGTTTGAGGGTATTTTTGTCATTTTTGGGGTTATTTGAATTTATTAGAATTTATTTGAATTTATGGGAATTTTTAGGATTTATTTTGGAATTGTTTGAATGAGGGTTGACTAGGTTGACTTTGACTAGTTTTGACTTGGTAACCTAACCCTAGTTGAGTTTGGACTTGGTTAGATTATGAGACCCTAGGATAAGTTAAGTTAACCATACTCTAGTTATTAAAAACAATTAGGAATAGAGAGATTAGAATAGGAAGCTTTTGGTCACAAATCATGACTTGTGATTTTGAACCATTGTATGACTAGCCCAACCCATTAGGCATGAGCCAAACCCTAACCCAAATCCTTAGTGGCTGGCCACTTAACCTAGGGAATCTCCCTATAAATATTCTCCTAGAAATTAGGGCTACCTCCTTAGAGTTTCTCAAGTTTTGGAAGAGGTGAGTCTCCATCTTCACAAATCCATAGAAATTCTATTTTAGCTCCTTTTTTCCCTCAAACAAATTGCAATGGGTTTTAAATGAGGTGTTCTTGCTGTTGTTATTTATTTTCCTCAGATTCTTACCAATTTGGAGAAGTTTGCTAGCAAGAGGAACCCCCCATTTGAGGCTTTTTCTGCATTTGGTCACCTATAGGTAAATCAATATAAACTCCATTAATTTCTGGTTTTCTTTGCATGTAGACCTAGCCCTAAGTGTCCCCTAGCCATAGGAATTGATTTCATGTCCTGGTGGATCCATTTCGTGTCCTAAATAGACACGTATCAGTGTTAGGGTTAAGGTGTTTGATGAAATGCCCCAAAGGGCATTTCGTATAATTTTTAGGGTTCTATTTGAATAGGAAATTAGATCTTAGTGTCGCTTATGTGTTTCTTGTGTCTTTGTAGGATTTTAGTGTCGTGTCGAGTCCCCACGGACACGCGAACAAACGGTCGCGCCCGCGCGTGCACGGGCACTGTGCAAGCCCTGCATTTTGGGGGACATAGCACCCTGGATACGGCTCCCCGACACGTGAAATTTGACGTGTAACACGGGGTTGACATTGACACGGGGCTCCCCAAGTTTCAGAGCCCCATGTGTCGTGTCGGACATGTACGAACGCGCGCACTAAATTTGCACTGTGCTGATGGCTGGCGTTTTCACGCACTGATATGCGTGTCGTATCGCACGCACACGTGTCGTGGACATGTATCAGTGTGTCCTAGCCCTAGCCCTAGTCTGGGTCGACACTTGGACACGACCACGTAGTCTGTGTCGTGTCGTACCGTGCGCACGGACACTGTGAACACGTGCACGATAATTGTTCAGTTTTTGTACTGTTTTGTATTTCGTTTTAATTAGACACGTTTGTGTCCACTTGGGTAGACACAAACACTTTGTAAGACACGTACACAAACCCTAGAATTGTTACCAACCATTGGTTTGGTGTATTAGCTTAATTTCATGTCGAATTCGCATTTACCCAATTGTTCACTGCTACCTATGTATCAGTCTCTTATTTCCTATTTTTTTCCAGATTTCGAAATTGAGTTTTGATATCGATTTTAACCTAATTTTAACTGTTAATTGCATGACTTTAATCCTCTAATATGTGCACCTATAGGTTTACTAATGGTATGTCGAATTTGGGGTTGTTTGGATGTGAATTGGTTCATAAAACTGAGAATGCAATGTAGGCTGAAAAACTGGGTTGGGGAAAACTGTTTTAAACTGATTTTGTGAACTAAATTGATGGTTCTTCATGTTTTAACCTGAGTATGAGTTTATGGACTGTTTAAACTGAGATTTGGGTGACTATTTTAAACTAGGTATTTAGCCTATGGGTGATATTGATTGGTTTCCTTCACTGTTTGCATGCACATTGATTTGTCACAATGTGTACCACTGTTTCATGCATCCTCTCACACTCACATGTCTTTCCAACACTCATGCACACTTGACACTATGTGACATTCACCCACACCACACACACATGTTTCTCTCACACTCACACCCTCATTCTCATGACACACACACTAGTATATATATATATGACACTTACACACACAATTCTTATCACACACCCTTGTATTAACACATCCTCACACACAAGTGTCTCATATGGCACACTCTCATGTACCCTCTCACTAACACACACACACCCACAAGTTATCACTCACTGATTTTTACCCACAAGCATCACACACACCTATGTATAACTCCACACACTCTCACTTCACCCGTGACACACACACACATTCATTTCCCATTCCCCATGTATATATATATATATAAGAAATGTATATATAGATAATTTATGTATATGGTAGGTATTCCTATATGTTAATATGTGTACCATATTATAGTAATATGGATATAGATATTGTATATGTGATATGCATAGGAGCCTATATGTTAATATGTGTATTCTATATTAGATTGTGTGGTATGGCTATATATGTAGTATATCATTTTAAAGATAAATATTGTCATGTGGTCATGTGATTTATGGTTTGGCTCATAGGCATGATATAGCCTATGGTCTATGTGTGTGTCTGCTTGACTAGTGTAGAGTCTAGATAGACTTGTATAGCCTAGTTAGACCTAGAATAGACTTGTTAGACTAGTATAGACTAGTTTGACTTAGGTTTGACCTAGTTTGACTTCTAGGGTTGACCAGAGTTGACCAAGAGTTGACTTTGGCCTAGTTTGACCTAGACTCATGTAGAATGCATTGTAGTGCTTATTTTTACCATTCTGGACTTGTTGTGACTTATGCTGTTCTAAATAGGAGTCAGACACCACTCCTCGGACAGTACTTTCATCTTGGACACTCAGATACATACGAGTACATTCTCTGATCATTTTATATCCTGCTTAGAATTATTTTCCTGCATTAAATTACTTTACTTGATACTATCACGTTGGTCACACGGATTAGTACTATATGGATCCCTTCTTGAGATATTATCCCTTCAGGGAGCATCGGGTACTCTATGTTCTGTGCGTTTCACTTACATGGCGTATCACTATGCTTCTTTGGTTCTTTGATCACTTGTGACATATACTCTTATGATCACAGAGTCTTCTTTGAATCCTTATCCTATTTATTGGGTCTATCAGAATCCCCATTTATGGGACTACTATGTACCACCCTTCGGGGGCTGTTACATGGAATCATAACATAATCTGGTTGGATCCTTGTGTACTGGTTGGGGGTACGGGGGTGTATAAATAGCCATGTGAACAATTCCAAAGTAGAATAGTCATGTACGCCTCTTTAGTATAGCCATATGCAAATCCAGCCGTTCACATGTCGACTTTGTGCTCTAAATCACTAGTCACTGTTAGCTCTTTACTTATAGTAGATATTTTTATTACAGTTCTCTCTCTCTCTCTGTTTACATACTGCATTTCTTCAGTATCTATATCTTACTTTACTGCATGATTATATTTTCTAACCTGCTATGAATTGTTGAGATGTATTGTGCTCGCTCCTGTCCTGACTGGACCTGTTGAAAATATTACAGAGGATGAGGAGGAGGCCTGCTTGGATACCTTCTACGGGACAGCTCTAGCTGATGACCTTACCCTACTACCTAGACTAGCTTAGTTAGGCTTATCTTACTTATGTTTTCTTGAGACTAGTAGTTAGACTTTGTTTCTGTCTGGAGATTCTGAGTTGTATATATTCTTTCATATTCAGTACCTGAGATTTGTACTCTGGATATTGGCTGAGATGTTATCTTAGACTATTTTATCATCTGTATTTCCTTGAGTTCTATATCATATCGTGCTTCTTCTTCCTTAGTTGTGATTGAGTTTACTTCTATCATGTCACCCCCATTCGGGGAGTATAAACTGCTTAGTATATTATTGCTAGATGTTGTGACCTAGGACAGCGTTCTACCGCCGACAGTGCGGCGTAGGCTGGGCGTTGTTACGTACTCGTACCCTCACAGTGGGTGCGGGTCGTGACAAAGACGCCAAAGATCAGCAAAAAGGAGAGCGCCGCTACAGCCGTTAAGTCGGTCGCAGCGCTACGACAGGGAGATGCTCTTAGGGAGTCGTTAGTGCCTCCAAGGGAGGGTACCGAAGACAATTCTGCTCTCCCTAATCCTCCTCAGAAGAGGAAAGCTTCAACGGAACCGGCCCAGGAGCCAACTTTTAAGAGGAAGAAGAGGACCGTCGCCCCAAGGCGAGCCAAGGAAGTGGGTGTTGGCGCACCTCCTTTAAGAAGTATCTTTCCGGCAGACCGGGAGAGGTGGAACGACGTCGCGGGTCGTTACCATTCGTGAGGTAGATCCCTTCCTAGACTCCAGAGCCGTTTTGGTCAAACCTTTAGAAGCTTTCTCACTATTGCGTTTGTTCTTTGCACAGGACCCCGAAGTTGCGATTAAGGCAGGTGCCTCCTTGTCTGTGGAAGTGGACGTGACAACAGTATCCCCTCCTCATCCTCGACCAGCAGACGACGTTCAGCCTTCCCCAGTCCTTCGACAGCGTCCTCGCTAGTCCAAGACCCGATTCTGGGTGAGGCTATGCTTTAAAGTCTCGAGCGTTAATTTGCGATGCTCAGACTCTTCTCTGTTTGGGTGCATAACCATTGATATGCTTACGTGCATATTCAAATCGTCGTAAGCTTCTAGATAGTCAAATCCCAGTTGTTTTGCCAATTGAAGGCCGAACATTAAGGCATTATATTCGGCCATATTGTTGGTGCAAGGTTCCACGAAAGAATATGCACGGTGTATAACCAGATGGTCGGGTGACACAAGCATGATGCTTACTCCGGCCACAATACTTCCTTTAGGTCATGTTCTTGACGCACGTCAAAGAACATTCGCCAAATGGGGATTTTTTCAGTTACGGTGTTAGACTCCACTATTTCATTCGGGATTTTATCGTAGAGTTTGGAAGATTCTGGCACCGGATGAGCTGCTAAGAAATCAGCTAATGCTTGGCCTTTTACTGCCTTATGAGGGACGAACAGCATATCGTATGGAGTCAACAACATTGCCCATGTAGCTAAACGGGAATTAAGAGAACTCGGTTTAGTCATAAGTATTCTGAGAGGATTGACTTTAGAATAATATGGATAGTCTGTCCAGACACATAGTGATGTGTCTTTTGGATAGCAAATACCAGTACGAGATATTCCTTTTCTACAGGTGTGTATCTCATAGAGAATGCGCCCACATGCTGTTGTGTCACTACAACAAAAAAGTGTTTTAACGACACTCGAAAAGTGTTGTTAATTACTTTTTATGGCACTTTTTAAGTGCGGTCTATGTAATGCCCCGCTTCGTACGGCGCATTACGCTGAAGCGTTGACTCAACGAGTCGCGTTGACCGAATGAAATGTATCGATGCGAATCGATACGAGAGTTACATTGTCCCGAGTAATGCATCAAACTAAATCGATGCAAAGAGTTGCCTTGTCCCGAAAGAATGCCACTACTAAAATATCATCAAATAGCGACGTATATTAGCGACGGCAAGAAAATACGTCGCCAGTAGCGACATCTATATAAGCACGTCGCAAAACGTCGCTCACCAGCGACGTTCTGCGACATCAGTGTTGAACGTCGCTGATTAGCGACGTTCAGCGACATAATATAAATATATGTCACCACATTGCGACGTTTAGCGACGTCATAGAGTGACGTCGCTAAGTTATTTTACTTAGGGCACGCCGCTGCCTTCTTTCCCCCCACTCTCACTCGAAAATCCCAAAATTCTCATTTTCTCCCGCCCCGAACCCCCCCGGTGACTCCCTCCCCCTCTGCGACTCCCTTCCACCTCCGGCGACCCACTCCCCCCCGGCGACTCCCTCCCCCTCCAGCGAGCTCCTCCTCCTCGAGATCCTCTCCTCCTCGAGCTCCTCCTCCCCCAATCCGAGCTCCTCCTCCTCTTCCTCAGGTATACCCTAACCTAACTCCTCTCTCCCGGACACACACACACACGGACACACACGGACACGGACACACACACACAGACACAGACACACACATACATACACGGACACTGACACACACACACACACACACACACAGACACAGACACAGACACAGACACACATACACATACGGACACGGACACTGACACACACACACACACATACACACACGGACACAGACACTGACATACACACACACACACACACACGGACACTGACACACACACACACACAGACACAGACACATGCACACACACACATATACATATTTATTCCTTTCTCCATCAAACTGGTACAAATTACATATTACAACTGAATATACAAACAACTGTTTTACTGGTACAAATTACATACCTACTATATGCCTGGAACCCTGTTTGACTGGTACAAATTACAAATTACAAGTTAATATATGCATGGAGCCCTGTTTTACTGGTACAATTACATACTTACTAGATATGAAGGAATTTTTTTGCAAATTTTAATATGCCCGGGTCAAATTCTCACATTCTAATTGACCATTAACCTTCTGATGTATATGGCACATTTCTAATATGGGCCGGCTTGGCTATTTCCTACGGTGCATTAGAATAATATAAATATACAACCTTCATCCGAGTTTTGGTGTGATGGTAGGTATTTGAGAAACCTATGGTATCACAACAACCTATGGTGGTACCACACAATCTACTATTAACTGCACCAATACCATGTTAAGGTTTTGGTATTGTAGGGGTTCTAACATGGTATCAGAATAATTCACGTTCAAGTAGGAGCAACCTCTGGTATTAGACGAAAATGAATCTGGATTGCTCCGATACCATACTTATTGAGGTCTATGCTAATGTCAGTGCATATACTTAGATATTATGTGCTATATCTTGGCTTTGGTTGACAACTCGTCTTTTATAAGGTGTTACAGCTATATGTTTTTATTCCAATAGCAAGTGGCTTCTATTTCTAAAAGTAACATGGCTTATTTATAAGGTGTTACAGCTATATGTTATTATGTGCTATATCTTGGCTTTGCTTAGATTTTTTTCATTTCTGATTAGGCTTGTGATTTGAGAATAAGATATTGGACATGGCGTTTCCTTTGGTGAATTGTGTCTAATTATAGACAACAAGGGTTTCCTATTTTTAAAGGTAACATGGCAACATGTGTAAGGGAACATATAGGTGTGTGTTTGTGTTTGAAAGGGAGTGTCACAAGAGTAAGGCGTGAGCATGTGTTAGTATTTTGAGCTGTGAGAGTGTTTGTTCTATTGAGGTTAGTACCAACTGTATTTTGAGATGTTACATTCTTTTACATTCTGTTACATATACTTACCAGATGGCACCCATGACCCGAGGAGCGGCACGTCGTTTGAAGAAAACAGTGAATGCTGAGGTGGCTCCTCCTACAGTTGAGGAGGAAGTGGCACCGGTTGCTAGTGAGACCGGGAGTTCTATTCATCCAGTACCGGTAGCTAGTGAGACCGAGAGTTCTCTTGATGCAGTCCTGGCAAGGGACGACATCTCTCCTCGTGCCAAAAATCTTGCTTTTTCGAGGTGGTTGTGTGAACGTATCACTGAGCGTTTGCGTGAGCAGCGTGGTTCTCATTAGCTATTAGTACTTATTTGTATTGGACTATTTTTATTGGGTTGTTTTTGTTTTAGACTATTTGTATTGGACTACATATATGAATTAGAACTGTGTCAATCTCTGGATTATATTGGACTACGACACCACGGTAACATAGTCCCTGCAGCCATTCGACTGGCGAGGCAGAAACTATGTATCCGTAGATAAAGTCGACTGTCCTCCGACCCTCATCTCTCGGCAATGATGATACGACAACCCAACCGGAGATGATACTCTGAGAGATCCATCTGAGAGGGACATATACTCTGAGAGTTCACATTTACAAGAATTATATCAGTAGTGAGATTGAGTGCTGGAGGAGATATTATCAGAGTATACGTCCTACTCAGATGGGTCTCTCACCGTTAATATTTTTTTTCTGACGGCATGGTGGATGTGCTCCCTTAACAGATTCTTGCACCTTTGCTCCGAGCCAAAACTTTGCCCCGGGGCTCAAGTGGACATCCTTGGTGTAGAGTTCGAGTGAGAGGTTTCTAACAGCATGGTGGTCTCCTTTGTCAAAGTATCCGTGCTCATCCCACATTAGTTGTGGGACGAGCACGGATACTTTGACAAAGGAAACCACCATGCTGTCAGGAACCTCTCACTCGAGCTCTACACCAAGGATGTCCACTTGAGCTCCGGGACAGTTTTGGCTCGGAGCAAGAATCTGTGGACGGAGCACATCCACCATGCTGTCAGGAAAAAATAGTAACGGTGAGAGACCCATCTGAGTAGGACGTATACTCTGATAATATCTCCTCCAGCACTCAATCCCACTACTGATATCATTCTTGTAAAGGTGATCTCTTAGAGTATACGTCCCTCTCAGATGGATCTCTCAGTGTATCCTCTCCGATTGGGTTGTGTTCTGAGCCATCCGTTCTCACAGAGAGTCCTATTTTGGATTCTATATTTTGTATTTTGGTTTCTGTATTTTGTATTTTGGTTTCTGTATTTTGTATTTTGGTTTCTGTATTTTGTATTTTGGTTTTTGTATTTTGTATTCTGTATTTTGGATTCTGTATTTTGGCTCCAGCTCTATTTGCATTAATCAACGGTACGACATGGTGATCAGGACATAGTCCCTGCAGCATTCGACTGGCGAGGTAGAAACTATGATGATACGCGCGACAACCTATCACAAAGTTGACTGTCCTCCGACCCTCATCCCTCGGCAATGATGATACGACAACCTATCAGAATCCTCGACTCTTTTTCGCTTCTTGGATATTGACCCAGCTTCCAATCTTTCATTTCCCTCCGGGTCCACTCTACTCCCAATCTCTTCCTCTTTTATACACGGATCTACAGAATCAATACCGTCCAAGGAAGGCAAAACTGAATCAAGGCATAACGGGCTGCTCAGCGTGCCCAGCTTCTTCAACTTCTCGCTGGCTGCAGAGTCAAAATGGGGACGAGTCCTCTTTGCCGGAAGACGCTGATTCAGTTTTGCCTTCTCCTCTCCTCCACCATGGCTCTGGACCCATCTGCTCGTCCCTGCTTCCATTCTTCTTATTTGACTCTCTCAGCCACACATGATATCCAGCTCAAGTATAGAGTCGAGGGAGAAGAAGTGGACAGGAATAGGAGGGAGAAGCAGCACAGCCGGCGGCATGACCCGGAGGAAGTACAGAGCTTTCTTCAACATACGTAGGAGAACTATAAGGATATATCGGTAACAATATGTCATCTTGTCAAAGACCTTTAATGTGACAACCATGTTACCGCGGTATCGGAAGACTAACATGTCATAATTTTCTAAGCCGTGTGTTTTGACATAATCATCCCAACTCTTTCCTCCTATGTCGTAATCTCGCATTATTACATAGAACTGAAATCCGGTTGGCAGGATTATGTCAAAACACACGGCTTATAAAATTATGACATGTTAGTCTTCCGACACCGCGGTAACATGGTTGTCACATTAAGGGTCTTTGACAAGGTGATATGTTGTGAAAAGATATATCCTTATAGTTCTCCTACATATGTTGAAGAAAACCTCTGTACTTCCTCCGGGTCATGCCGCCGGCTGTGCTGCTTCTCCCTCCTATTCCTGCCCACTTCTTCTCCCCCGACTCTACACTTGAGCTGGATATCATGTGTGGCTGAGAGAGTCAAATAAGAAGAATGGAAGCAGGGACGAGCAGATGGGTCCAAAGCCATGGTGGAGGAGAGGAGAAGGCAAAACTGAATCAGCGTCTTCCGACAGAGAGGACCCGTCCCCATTTCGACTCTGCAGCCAGCGAGAAATTGAAGAAGCTGGGCACGCTGAGCAGCCCGTTATGCCTTGATTCAGTTTTGCCTTCCTTGGACGGTATTGATTCTGTAGATCCGTGTATAAAAGAGGAAGAGATTGGGAGTAGAGTGGACCCGGAGGGAAATGAAAGATTGGAAGCTGGGTCAATATCCAAGAAGCGAAAGAGAGTCGAGGATTCTGATAGGTTGTCGTATCATCATTGCCGAGGGATGAGGGTCGGAGGACAGTCAACTTTGTGATATCTGCGATGGGGATGACAAATATACCTACGCTGGGTTATAAGCGATGATCTGATATACAAAGGAGGTGTTGCCGAAATTTTTAAAAAATATATTGTGTATTTTTTTATGATGTGTGTCTGTGTTTACAGTGAATGTGAAATGCAGTGTTCGGAACCATCGACAGTTTCGATTACTGTTGTATGTGTTATCTTGGATAGAAATAACAACAGTTCAGGGTGCACTTCTGAGAGTTTTATTTTCACGACCTTCACTTTCTCGGGACGTCGTAAAGGTTACCGAGAAGGTGAAGGACGTGAAGAGGAAGCTCTGAGAAGTCCACCCTGAACTGTTGTTCTTTCTATCCAAGATAAAACATAGAACAGTAAGCGAAACTGTCGATGGTTCGAACACTGCACTTCACACACACTGTAAACACGGACACAAAGCATAACAAAAATATCAATTTTTTTTATAATATCTGTGACGTATAGCGACGTTCTGCGACAGAATGCGACGAACAGTTGACGTCGCTATACGTCGCCAGATAGCGACGTAACGTCGCTAAACGTCACTAATGTACGTCGCTAAGCTGCCCACTTGGCTGCCATGCCAGGTCATCATATATAAAGTTTACAGCGTCGCAAGTGGTCGCTTTACGTCGCAGTTTTGACGACGTATGTATACGTCGCCGTCTGTCGCTACTTTTGCAACGTCTAGCGACACAGAACGGCACGTCACTAATAGCGACGTTCGGCGACGAAAGTGTCATCTGCGACTTGTCTATAAGCGACGTCCGACTTTCGTCGCTAAATACATCGCAAATTGAATTTAGCGACGTATTTTTGTTATTTAGCGACGTCTTCTGACGTCGCTATTTGATGATATTTGGTAGTGTGCATCGAGTTGAATCGATGCGAAGCGCCGCGTTGCCCCGAAGGATGAGTGCGTTGAATCGGCTCGAAGATTCTAAGAAATCGAATCGACCAAGGCGCAAGTCCGAATCGATGCAAGTATTTATTTTAGTTGGTTTCGTATGCAGGTTATACTTTGACAGGAAAATATTAGAGGTCGATCTTTTGCAATATTTAGTAAGGGGTCCGCGAAATCAAATCGTCGCCTTGCGACGGGCTGAGACTTGGGCACGCTAAGGCAAATCGGACGTATGATTCAATGAAGCACGAAGTGCTCGAATGGCTAAGTCAGGAGAGTGGCCGTGCAACAAAGATATGAAATCGAGCCGCATCAGCTCGGCGAAACGACGAAGGCGTATCGACTCAAGGTGGGAGGATTGACTTCTTTTTACTCCTTCATTCGATAAGTCAAATGTATCATTGTATGCTAAGTTAACCTATCGACGCCACGGGCGTGGTCCGATCGGAGATAAATCATAGTGTGTGTTGAACACTAAGTTAGTACAATTGAAATAAAACGTACATCAATATGCACGAGTCGCTATGGAACATTGGATATCGCAAAGGCGAGCACCTCGGTGCGCAAGCCGCAAGAACATGGGATAACTGTAATCGCGAGTGCCTTAGTGCACGAACCATACCGTGCCTTCGCGCACGAGTTAGATGGCTAGAACATTGAAAGACAATAGGCGAGCGCCGTAGCGCGCAAGCCCCGAACATTGATTGCTAAGTTATAGAACATGGATATACGGTCGAAACGTGCCTACGTGCACGGGATAATAAAAGATGGCTTCGTTGCGAGAGAATACAGTTGTGGCATGAATGTGGCGGAACTGTCGGATATGACATAATACCTCGAAAGGTGTTCGAGACCTTTGGGTCGTTCGGTTGACGAGCATTGAGTTGAGGCATAGTGCCATTGAAACATTAAAATGAAGTACAAAACGTAAGAACACAGAAAGTTAACGAAAGAGACGCGAGATGATAAAGTCTGAGTCTCGGACTCAAGACTATGTTTGGTTGTTTGAATTTGATTTCTTGAATGATAAGGGCGTTGCATGGTCGATTGGAATGGGCTCGACATTAATGTGATATTAACTCGTGCACGAGTGTTTTCCCCAAAACGGTTAAATGCCGGAGGAGCGCCCCGGAACCGATTAGCCACGGAGGGATTCGAATAATCTTTGTAGGCGTACATCCTTAAACAAGATAGGAAAAGCCGTAAATGATGTTGTGTAGCGGGAACGTTTTGGTTGTTGGGATGTGACCCAACCCATGAAACGTCGGGCAGCCCGACCAAATATCGAGAAAAGAAGGAGAGAAAAGAAAGGAACTCCTTTAGTCCATTCCGACGCGAATACGCCAACGGCCCTCATATAGTTAAGGAACGATGGGTTGAAAGTGTAGGCGCAAATGCGTCCTGTATAGAGATCCTTCTTAGAGATGCACAAATAACATGACAGAGAAGGAATGGGGCGTATTCACCTTGCGTCCGTAAAAGGGCGAGTGCGTCGACTTGGTAAGAAGTCGTGCCACGAATCAAACACGAGATTGTTTGTTTGTTTGCCTATTCAATTCGATAACATGCTTTACGCTTTCTAAGATGCCATAAAATTGACCCTAAGGAGAACATAGCAAGATTATAAAGCTAAGTTGCATGATTCAACGTAAAGATTAAAATATTGGTTTGGAAAGAATATCTTTGCTTCAGTACATGCGAGGACGAACGTACTTGTAGAAGCATGGAATTTCACAAACCAGAAAGCCCATGCGCCAGACTACATGCGCCAGAGCTCGGACAAATACTTCACAGCAAAATCAACAAATATAGTCATTTGAAAGATGACTTTTTATTTACACATAAAAGTCTATTACATGTCTAGAAAAAGGTTGTACAAAGGAGAATTTCTACAAAGGAAAGACCCTAAGTCTACAGCCAGCAGTCACCATGCACCTCCAGTCAGGCGCAGCAGATACCATGCGCCTTCAACCAGGCGCATCCTGCCATGCGCACTCAGCAGGACGCATCCCTTCAGCAGCTCAGTTATGTGCATCCCCAGTTATGTGCATCCCTTCAGCAGCCCAGTTATGTGCCGCTCTTCCAGCCAGGCTCACCTGATAAATGCTATGACTAATGAAGCATTTAACCCTCTGGCTGGAGGCAGGTCTCCCCAAAGGAAGAGAAGAGCACCGCAAAACTGTGGCCAGGGAAGGCTTCGAAAGAGCCTCCAAAGACCAAGGAAGACCGCAATCGAAATGCGGCCAAAGGAGCAGCTTTCAAACCCACCAGAGTGGACAACACCCACTTTGAAGGAAGAAAGAGCCAAGCACCGCAATTCCGATCTACGGCTCTTCCTGCACAACGAAGACGAGGCCCGAGCATCCCTATCTTTGGATGCATAGGCACCTTCCGCCTGCCTCGGAAGCCCTCGACTACGACTTTTGGATGTAACAGTCGCCTTCAAGTGCATCAATGAAGACATGGCGTCGCATCTTCACCCTCGAAAGCACTTCGCCAACAGAATGCATCCGAGTAAACAAGTTCATGTTGGAAGAACGTGAGAGAACGAGAGGCAAACCTTCTCTCCATGCCACTATTTATAGGCCGGGCAGATCAAACCCATGCGCCAAATGGATGGCTCTCCGAATTCTGTACAATGAACTTGCATTAAATGGATGAACCGGACGCCTCGAATTCAGCCAAACGGCTATTTAAAGCACTCGAGGAACGTAACAGTCGCATCATTAAAGACGTGTCGGATGTGCCGGCCAGATAGCGCATCACGCGTCCTTCGACATCAGGCGCATCACACAAGACGCGCCCCTCAGCATCAAGCGCATCAACTTAGACGCGCCCTTCATTACCGAGCACATCACAGAGGATGCGCCCCTATGCGTCTCCATACGCCTAGTGGAACGCCAATCGACGCGCCCACTCAGCTGTCCATCGGATGTCAGAAACATTAAATGCTGAACTGACAGAGTTGCCAGCACACCTTCCAAAGTCTGAACAGTTGACAGCTTTTTCAGAAGGCGAAGCGACGGCAACGTCAGCATCATCATTACTTCTCCTCCGACGGCTACTGCCACGTGGCCACCCAACCACCCGCATGCGCCTCCACAGCCATGCGCCTAAATCTGTATGCGCCTCAAAAGAAATGCGCCTCAGACTCCTCACTGATCCCTAAAAACAGAAGGAAAGTCTCCATTTGAAGCTCTGCATGTGCCTCAAAAGCCATGCGTCCAGAATGGTTCGTGACTCCTAAAGGTTACGAGCCAAAGTCTCCTCATGTGCCCAATCCTAGGCGCATCTCACCAGATCATTCCCCCCATCAAAACCGAGATCTCAGAGCCGTGAGTCGACGACATGTGTCCTTTGACTCAACTCACCCAAGAATTCAGCAACAGAAAGATCTTCCCCTCTGCTACGTGCCGGCTCACAACAGCAGTATGAAGAATTCAACCCCTCGATCAGGGCGCATCATCCATGAGCCTCCATCAGCAATCACCACGTGGCGTCCCCGCGTACAGGCGCATCCTACATGCGCGCATGAGCAGCCGGTCTGTAAAACTATAAATAGAAGGATCATTTCCTTCACACACACACACACACAGAACGATCCTACGTACAAAAAATGAAGGAACACACCACCAGAGAGGCAGATACAGACACTCAACGTCTTCCTCCTCTCAGCAAGCTCCAGCACCCAGAGCAATCCAAACCTTCAGAGAACCGATAACCGTCGTCAGCTCGTCAACGGAGTCAACGCATTACCACTCACTCCATCGGCACAAGGGACCCAGATAAACAAAAGTGTACTCCTAGGACTACATCTAAGTCCTATATTGTAACACTATTCTGTTTGTATTGAAATTTCCATCAAAAGATTTTAATGGCAAACAAGCTGGCGACTCTGCTGGGGACCTCTTTCTTCTCCACCGAGAAAGCTGTGTCATAATCCGACGACGTGAAGGTGGGCTCCTCCCACAAGACGCTGGTCATGCGCCTCAATCAACAGGCGTATGAGGAGTTCATTTCTGAAGGCAGTGCGAGTCCTTCGAAGCGGCTGCCTAAGCCGAAGAAGACCCGCCGAGTCTGGGTGCACAAGGTCGACGCCTCGGGCACCACCACCGAAGGGGATGCACCGATCTAGCCTTCCCTTCATGCTGACATCCTCAGCAACCAAGATGGGCCTACCGGTACAGCGCATCTCTCGGGGAAGCGTACGGCTGACCACATTCCCCAGCCATCTCCCTCTCAGGCGAGGAAGATGCGTCGACGGAGCAGGGGCGCAGCCAATGCCCCGCGCATCACCTCTGATGCGCCACGAAAGGTCTCTGTCTTTGACAGACTCACTCGCTGTAATGGCGAGAAGAATTTGGATTCTGAGTACTATGCGCCCCAGCGGGCTAGTACGAAGAAGTCCAAGGCAGCACGGGCCATGCGCCACAAACGTGCTATGCCAGCAGCAAGCCAGAAGCATGCGCTCACAATCATGCGCACTGCTGATGGTAAGCTGTACAAGGTCGACTCAGGTGCTTCTGCGCCAGAAACGAGCCAACCTTCAAAGTCCTCATCTCACTTGGGCACATCTCTTGCGTGCACAACCAAGTCGAGTGAGGCAACTCCAGTGGTCTTGAACTCCCGTGCCTCCTCTGGTTGTGCGTCTGAGGTCCGTTCAAGTCACTTCAAATGTTGTGGTTCCCCCATTACTGATCGGGATGCCTGTTTGGTATTAGATCAGGGGGCGCATCACTCACTTGACCACCCCGGCGCTTGGCCTTGCCATGCGCCTGAAGGGGGTGCGAAGGTGGCACTCTCCTCCAACGACCTGCGTAACGTGATCACTCACAAGCGCCGGTCAAGAGAGTTGACCAACAAGCACGATGCGCCTCTCACTGGGCATACTTGTGCGGTGGTCACCATCAACTGCTGTTGTAAGGCGGTAGTACCACCAAGGCAGTCAGTCTTCCAGCGGCTGCAATCATCGACACCCCTCCGACGTTGCCTCAGAAAGAAGGTGTCAACAGAAGAAGAGCCAAGGGTTGCTTCATGCAACGTGATCTCCAACTCCTCGTCAGTCCGGAAGACGGCTGGCAATTCCTCGTCCTCGTCCAAAAGCCAGCCGAGGAAAACCAAGGCAGCTGTCTCGTCCTCCGGAGTGTTCGAAGGCACTCGAGAGAGGAAGAAAATCCTGGAGGAAGCTGGGGGTAGTTAGACCCTTGTCGAGCCCCCTTCCGAATACGAAGATGTCCAAAGCACAGCTGTGGCGGATCTTCATCCTCGAGGCGAAGTCAGCCTCCCAGAAGCCCTTCAAAATGAGGATGTCCTCCAGAACATAGCTGGGGCTAGTCTAGCATCTGCTGACCCGAATTCCAAAGACGAAGAGGCCCTTCAAGACGGAGTTGAGGGTAATCAGGCCCTTGCAGATGCGTTCGTCGAGAATGACCTCCAGAACATGGCTGGGGGTGGCCAAGACGAAGCCCCAGGAGAGGCAACTCCCCTACAAGAGAGTGAGGCCGAGAGTGAGGCCTCAACCCATCCATCCACTCCCGGCCGCGTCATGACAGTAAACGTGACTGGGGCTGATGTCGAGTCTGATGCGCCGCCACAGGACCTCGTCCAGCGCATAGACATATTGGAGGGAGGACTCAAAACCCTCTCTGTCTCTATGCAAACACTGACTCAAGTAGTGTTTGAGATACAGTCAGCCTTGGCCAGAACACCTTCTACCGGTCCCGACCCGAGGGCCAACGGAGAGTCCAGTGTACCCCTTCAACGGGTATCCTCGGATACGGATCGCCGAGAAGCACCTCGGACGTCGGAGCCCTCAAATGCTCAAAATCAGGTGGTACCAACTTCTCCGACTCCCAGCTCCACGGAAGACGAGGTCGAGATGATCAAGGACTTGCGGGAGCGCTTTGAGTCCAAAAACAAGCAAGAGGAGCGCCAGAACATGGGCATCCCCTAACCTTATCCCCTCGAGTGGAATAAGGTAGTTTATCCTCCTAAGTATAAACCACAAACACTGATGCCATATGACGGGAGGGACTCGCCGCGTCGCTATCTGACATACTTCCAGTCTCAGACGGGATATCTTCCGAAGGAGGACGCGCTCCTCACTAGCATATTTGTCGGAGCATTAAAAGGAGTGGCGTACGACTGGTACTGCAGCCTTTCCGATAATTCCATATCGTCCTTTGACGACTTGACGTGCCTCTTCCTCGACCGCTTCTACGACGGCAGGAAGGACATGACAATGGCGTCCCTCATAGAGATACGCCAGAAGGAGAAGGAAACGGTTCGAGTGTTCATCGAACGCTTCCGACAGGCCTGCTTCAGACTACCTCCGGGCATGCCAGAACATGCGCTCCTCTCCTCTTGCAGCATGAACATGCTGCCTGCAGTCAAACTCTGGCTCAATTCTACCCCTACTCCCGACTGGAGCTCCCTGATCATCGAAGCAGAAGTCGCAGAAAAGAAGGCGACCAATGCACGTCTTCTGGGGGTCAGCTTCCCTGCCTTTGATGACAAGGAGAAACGGCCTGCAGCTAACAACCCCGGACGAGAGACAAAGGGGAAACAGGCATTGACTGTCAATGCCTCAAAAGGCGCATCTGCGCCTACTCAGAAGCCTCCACTTGCACCAAGGTCCAAGGAGGTTTATTCGTTCAACGACGAAGACATCCTGCAACTCTTTGAGATACTGAAGCAGGATGACAAGATCAAGCTTTTGGACCCAAAGCGTCCAGACGAGGTTGGAAAAGTAGACAACCCGAGGTACTGTCACTACCATCGGTTTGTCGGACACCCGACCAAGGACTGCTATATCCTCAAAAATTACATCCAGCGCATGATCAATACGGATGTAATCTCTGTCGACTACGAAGAGAAGACGGTGTCAGCCAATGTGGTGTCACTCCAGTTCGGCACCTTGCCGCCAACTACCATACAAGATGGCGTCGTCCCCATTCCTAAGGCGACAATGGAGGTGGTTAACTTACCACCTACCCGTGACAACGTGAGTGGACTCATCCCACTCACCACATCCAGGGGAGAGATCCTATGGGTCCACCCAGATCTCGTCTCCGAGGTGACTCAACCGGAGGTACGTCCTACCTCCAAATCAAAAGGCAGGAAGATCAAGTCTTGCCGCATGGTCTCTTCTTCAGCGGAAGAGGCACTTCCTGTGCAGACGCGTTCACAACTGAATGCCCAACCCGACGAAGCTGCCGCCGAGGTGGTGCCTCCTTGCACCATCCCTGCTGCCCAGGAAGAGGGCCCATCTAAGCCCTTAGCAGCTAATAAGCAGAAGCATGTGGAGGCTCGTTTCGACAGACCTCTACGAAAGGAGAATGCTTTGGGGCTAGCCAAGTCCCACAACTTCGACATACTGGCACAACTGGCCAGTACTCCTGCCCGTCTATCTTTGTTCGAGCTCCTGCGTCTTTCCAAAGACTCCCGAGAAGCTCTCTGTGAAGCTCTGAAGGATGCTGAATCCTTCCTCAGTCAGGTCAAGCAGCCTGAAGATCTCCCAACTACTTGTGCGTACTGTCATTGTGCGGATGAAGTTATCCCGAACATAACTTTCACCCAACAAGACATGCTGCTCAAGCACCACCGACATAACCGGCCGTTGTATTATACAGGGTATATCGGTTCAGTCAAGGTGAACCGGATTCAGATCGATCTGGGATCTTTCCTCAGCATCATTCCGCAGGTGCTACTCTTAACACTAGGGATCCCAATGTACCGGCTGGCGCCCTCCAACACAACAATCAGTGGCTTTAACGCCAGCAAAAGCGAGCCGCTGGGTAAAATTCGGCTGGAATGTCACATCGGTAACCTCAGAACTGAGGTGACCTGCTACGTTGTGGATGCCGATGTCAACTACAACATCCTGTTCGGGCGACCGTGGCTGCATGAGTACATGGTGGTGCCATCCACGCTCCACCAATGCATGAAGTACGTATCCACCAATGGCGTCATCCGGACGGAGTTCGCAGACATCGATCCTTTCAAAGGGATTGAAGCCTACTTCACCGATTCTGACTTGTACAAGTCAATTGACGAGGAGGAAGCCAATGATGCTGATGACGAGGCAGAAATGGCAGCTGAGCCGGACATGGAGCCTGAGATGACTCCTGATGCCCTTTTGAAGATCCGACTCAAGGGCAAACCGCCCCAGAAGGTGCCTCCAATGAGCATCAAGCTTCCGGGAAAAGCACCAACTCCCGAAGCTCCCCTGAAGATACGTCTCAAGGGAAAGCCGCCAACATCGGCCCCCCTGGTGGCAAAATTACAGGGGAAGGCACCAACCACTGGAGGCGCAGTTGAGGCACCTCTGAAGGTGCGTCTTAAGCCGCCGCAGTCGTCCAAGATACCGAGAAGGCTCACATAACCCTTTCGGACCCCAAAATCAAGGCTGTGGTGGACTCTCCTGATCCAAACCCGGTAATTACAGATGAGGAGCTAGGCGAATATATCTCTGCTGATGTAGATGCACCCTCCCTAGACAATGTAATCCCACGGGATAAAATCTCGTATTTCATTAATAATAGAGTGTCTTTTAATTATTCTTGTCTTCCATATTGGAACGCCATATATACATTAGATAACGCTCTACGGTCGTTGAAAACACAAATAAAGACCGTCCATCATGTAAATCGAGTAGTCCCGTCTCAAGGAGTCTGTTACATAGTCCCTCCATGAAGTCGAGACGAAGAATCCATCATCTTTGGCAAAGTCGAGCGTCATCAAAACCTCCTGTCACTCGAGCCAGAACCTGATACCGGCAGAATACAAGTCTATCGGTACACGGATACGGCAAAGCACATCATCCAAAAGATGGGCTACGACCTAAAAAGCAACAAAGGCCTGAACTACGACAAGGGTCGACGTCTCCCTCTCCGGCTTCCAACACCTAAAGTAAAGTTGTAGGACTACTATAATCAGACTCGACGGGGGGTAGGCTATGTCACGCCGCCATCAACTCCAGAGAGTTCGGACGCAGAGGAAGTAGAACATTCTCACTCGTCCGAAGCATCGACTTGGGATTCCGATACCAGCATCGGATCAGTCTTCAGGAAAGTGCTATCAGCAAACATGACATCAGCACAACCCCAAGAAGGTGAAGGCGAAGACCAAACGTCGGAACCCTTCGAAGAAGAACCCTGGGCTCAACGCCTAGGAGAACAATAGGAGTCTCGTTTCGAGTTACGTGAACCTCCCACCGAAGACGAAGTCGAGCAGATGGACCTTGGGGACGGATCTTCTTCTAAACCCATCTTCATCAGCAAAAGCCTAGAAGGAGAGGACCGAGAGTCTTTAATCCAGCTGGCTAAAGAGTATATCGATGTCTTCGCTTGGATCTACGAAGATATGTCGGGACTCGATCCCCAGATCGCGATGCATAGGTTGAACATCTTACCTGATGCCAAGCCTATCAAACAACAACATCGATGCTTCCGTCCAGACATCATGAACGCCATCGATCAGGAGGTGGACAAACTCTTGACCAGCGGCTTCATCCGTGAGGAACAGCACCCAGATTGGGTAGCCAACGTCGTCCCTGTCACCAAAAAGAATGGGAAGATACGAGTCTGTATCGACTTCAGGGATCTCAACTCTGCTTGCCCGAAGGACGAATTCCCGCTTCCAATCACCGATGTGATGATCGACAACACATGTGGCTTCGAACGCATGTCTTTCATGGACGGGTATTCAGGCTACAATCAAATTAAGATGTTCCCCGATGACACAAAACACACGTCATTCAGGACTCCGAAGGGTGTTTTCTGCTACACAGTGATACCTTTCGGCTTGAAGAACGTCGGTACGACATACCAATGAGCTATGGGCACCATCTTCCGTCAACATCTTCGCAAGACAGTCGAGTGCTATGTTGACGACATCGCAGTCAAGAGCCGCCTCAAAGGAGATCACCTACAGGACCTGAAGAAATGTCTTCGATCTCATGAGAGCACATCAACTCAAGATGAACCCCGCTAAATCCTTCCTGGGGGTTTCTAGCAGAAAGTTCTTGGGCTTCGTCATCACGGCGAAAGGAATTCATGTTGATCCCGAGAAGACCAAAGCCATCCTCAACATGGACCCCCCGAAGAACCTTCGAGAACTTCGAGGCCTGCAAGGACGTCTGGCATACATCCGGAGGTTCATAGCAAACCTTTCCGGCAAATGTCAACCCTTTACTCAACTCATGAAGAAGGAAGTCTCTTACGTCTGGACAGAGGAGTGCCAAAAGGCTTTCGACGACATCAAGGCTTATCTGACAAGCCCGCCAGTCCTGGTGGCCCCAGTCGTCGGCAAACCATTTCTTCTCTACGTCCGTGCCATGGATCATTCCCTCGGCGCTCTGCTCGCTCAAAACAGCGATACAGGCTATGAGCAAGCAATCTACTACCTCAGTCGAACACTCATCGGGGCCGAACATCGGTACAACCCCGTTGAAAAGGAGTGCTTGGCTTTGGTATTTGCCATCCAGAAGACTCGTCATTATGTCTCGGGCCAGACAATACATGTCATCTCCCGAGTCAATCCACTCAGAGTCCTCATGACGAAGCCAGGATCATTGAACTCCCGGCTAGCTACATGGGCGATCCTGCTAACACCATACAATATGGTGTTTGTGCCACAAAAAGCCGTTAAGGGTCAGGCCCTTGCCGATTTCTTAGCTGTGCACCCCATCCCAGAGTCCTCAAAACTCTACGAAGACATCCCGGATGAGGTCCAAGAATCCAACGTCACCGAAGAAAACTCCGTCTAGCGGATGTTTTTCGATGGTGCTTCAAGAACAGGCCCCAAAGGCCAAATCGTCGCAGGAGTGGGGGTAGTCTTAGTCTCCCCCGATCAACTGGTCATCCAGCGTGCTTACTCCCTTTCGAAGTCGTGCTCCAACAATGTTGTCGAGTACAATGCGCTCATTATGGGACTCCAGCTGGCACAACAGCTGGGGGTGGATCATCTGGAAGCCTACGGCGACTCCAAACTCGTCGTAACCCAAATCAGAGGGCAATACGAAGTTCACCATGAAGATCTGATCCCTTATCATGAAGTTGCATTGAACATCATTTCAACCTTCGTCGGGTTCTTCATCGAACACGTACCTCGTCTACAAGACCTAGAGGCTGATGCTCTGGCTGGCCTCGCGGCCTCATTGGCAGCACCCCTCGGGACTCAACACTACATCACGGTAGTTGGCCGAGACTTGGTTTGTCCTAAAAACAATCTGTGCTTACGAGTGGCCCACGCTATGCCGACAAATACTGGTGTTAATGTCCGAGACTGGAGGTTCCCGTTTATCGACTTCGCCTTCTACGGAATTCTTCCAGAGGACCCGAAGGAAGCCGTCTCAGTCAGGAGACGTTCCCTTCGATTCTATTATGATACAGCCACTAAAATGCTATACCGACGCTCCTATGATGGGCTTCTTCTTCGATGCCTGTCCAATAAAGAAGCAGCCGAAGCCCTTCGAGAAGCTCATGACGGAACTTGCGGAGCTTATCAACCTGGCCCTAAGTTGCAGGACCGACTGCGATGCATGGGCTACTACTGGCCAACCATGGCCGCTGACGCTGTCGACTATGCTAAAAAGTGCCATGCGTGCCAGCTTCATGCAGACTTCATTCATACGCCGTCAGAACCACTACATCCTACAGTCGCCTCCTGGCCCTTTGAAGCCTGGGGCATGGACATTATAGGACCCATCACCCCCCTTCATCGAGGGGGCACCGCTTCATTCTGGCCATTATCGACTACTTCTTCAAATGGGTAGAAGCAATTCCACTGGCGGAAGTGAAGAGCTCCAGGGTGGTCAGCTTTATCAAACACCATGTCATCTACCGTTTCGGAGTACCCCGACGGATCATCCATGATAATGGCCCTCAGTTCATCAGCCACATTTTCAGCAGGTTTTGTGACAAGAATCGTATTCAAAACGTGGCCTCAACCGCCTACAATCCGGCAGCAAACGGATTGGCCGAGGCGTTCAACAAGACTGTCGTCAGGCAACTCAAAAAGGTCGTGTCATCCAATAAACACGACTGGGATGAAAAGCTTGGCGAATGCCTTTGGGCCTACCGCACAACGGTACGAACCCCAACAGGCAACACACCATTCTCCCTGGTCTACGGGAGTAAAGCGGTACTGCCTCTCGAGATCCAAATACCCTCACTCCGTGTAGCAATCACAAACAAACTCACAGAAGAGGACAATCAACGTCATCGTCTGCAGGAACTGGAGGCACTTGACGAGAAGCGTCTCCTAGCTCAATAACTGTAACGCCCAGTCCCAAATACTTGAGACTAGATACGTATCATGCCAGCTGTATACATACGAGTAAATATACGACTCGTATATATACATAAGCTGTAAATGTAGAAAGCCAAGACACTAAATCTCATCCACAAAGGAAAATAATAATATAAAGCAACTTTGAGTTTGTCATGTACACATTAGTTGGGTGGAGACAAGGTCCACTACTAACCAAATTAAATATGAAAAAAATATACAAGAAAAGAATTTAACAAGCGAAAGCAAGTGGCGAATCCAAGAGTAATCATCACGACGGAATAGAGCGCAAGTTATGGCCTTAGCTAGAGCACCTGCAAGAAATCACGAAAATACACACCTGGGGAAAAACCAGGTCCTCAGGGGGACGTAACAAGACACATAATATCATGCCAGTAACTGAATAATAAAGCTCAACAGAAAAGTATGCATGGGTAAAGGTTCCTAACCATTCTATGTGACATGCATTTTGAGGACAACGTTCTACGCAGGGGCTGTAACGGATTCACGCAAGCAAGTAATAGAAAAGTGGCCAGCAAGTAGCGCTCATCCGAGACGCTATCGACCTGGGCAGAAGGTAGTGCTCATGAGAGTCACCCTCGGCCCAAAATGTGTAAAAATAAATGTAGCCCCTACGCTAATAACTGTCCCCTCCCCCCAATGATACTATACATGTGTCGACTCTACGACACTGTTTAATCATTAATAACTGCCAAAGTCTTCTACACAATCTATTAGCAGTTATATTCTAACGCATGCGCATGGAGGATCAGTCCACACGCAAGTGACCCCTACATGATACTCACAACTCTCACACACAACTCGTGTACAATCGTGACAAGTCAATGAGACACACTAAATTTGACGGTAGTCCCTTAACTCTAAACCAATTGTATAAAATATAGTAATTTGCATTTACATATAATTTAAAAAGAAACAACTAAAACATGCATGATATTGAGTAGGAAATTTAAACAGTAAAGGCAAGGTGTCTTGCCTGATGTGTCGCCTGGTGTGCAATGATTCAACAAGTCCTGAGTAGTCCATTAGCCAAGATTGATGTACAAGGTCCGCAATTCACGAGAAAAAGAAATGCACGATTAGTCGTGATCGAAGGGATATTTGAGGAGAATTTTATGGAGATAGTTACATATACAAATTTTAGAAAATATTTTCTTGATCAAAATATTTGTAGGTAAATATCCCAAATAACTATTTTTGAAAATTCTAGTGAAAATCAATTTAGGTCATGACTATAGTTTAATTTGTATAAACATAAAAATTTGGAATATCATAACATAATTTAGGCTAAAACATATTCCATATTCTGGTACCCTAATAATTTTGAAACTAATATACAAAATTTTCAAATACTTTATTTTACTAACTATTACACATATATATACTATCTTGAAAATATGTTATTATTACTACACAAATAATTATTAATAATTTTGATAGAATAAAAATAATAATATTAATAATAATAATAATAATAATTAAGAAACTAATCAATTGATAATAATAATAATAATACTAATAATAATAACAGTAATAATAATAGTGACAATAAAGATAATAATAATAATAAGATTATGTATAATAATAATGATAAGAATACTAATAATAGTATTTAATAATAATACTTAAATTAATATACTAACAGCAGCTTCAAAAGCTCTGTTCTAATTTGAAGAGAGAGAGAGAGAGAGAGCAAGGAAAAAGGGAAGGAGAGGGTTTTTACCCGTCGTCGGTGCGGACGTGGTCGCGACGGCGCTCGAGGGTTGGAGGCCGGCGGAGGTTTCCGGCGAGCGCGGCGGTTGGCACCGCTGTCAACGCCGGGCGGAGCGGGTGCGGCGCGGAAAGCCGGAGGGGCGATCCTGCGGGAGAGGGTGGCTCCGGCGCGTTTGTGGCCGACGAGGCGGATCGATGGGCGGACCGCGGTCGCCGGCGCCTGGGAGTCCAGATCTGGACCGAGGCGGTGCTGAATCAGTGCGGCGGCAGATGTGGGCGGAGATCGGGCCAACCGCGAGGACAGGGCGGCCGGTGCGGCGGTGCGCCATGGGCGGCGCTCGACACGGCAGGGCGGAGGGCGCCGGGGCGCGCTGCCCTGGAGTTTTTCGGCGAGCGCGAGAGCCCAGTGTCGGCGGCTTCCGGAATTAGGGCTCGGCGAGGTGAGTTTGGTTGTTGTTGTTTGAATTTCTCCTTTTCGGTGGTGGCGATGGTTTGGAGGTTTTCGGGATGGTGGCGATGGTGGTGTTGGGTTATGGTGGCCGAGAGGGATGGCAACAGTAGTGGAGGTGGTGGCGGGCCTTGGGGTTGCGCCATTGGTGGCGGTTAACAGGGTCGATGACGATGGTGATGGTCGGGTTAGAAACGGCGGAGCGACAGTGGCCGGCGAGGTGCTGGGGAAAGGTGGGTTTGTGACGAAGGTGTGACGGTGGAGATGATCTACAGTTAGGCTAGGGATAGAATTTAAGTCATCGTGTCGGGGATTGTCCGACACGACAAGATGGAGGTCCGGGATTGTCGGGCTCGGACGAGATTATAATGTATTTGTATTAGGAAAAATTTAGTGGATGGGAGGCACGGACACGATGCACAATGGGATGGTAATTCGTGGAAGATTGGAGGAGTACCTGCCTATTTATATAGGATGTGGGAATTCCCATTAGGATAAGGCTTGGGTTGGTTTAAACCATATTTAGATAATAGCTACAAATAATTTAAATCCAAATTTAAATCCAAATCCAATCTAAATCCAAATTCAATTTAATTCCAATTTAAATCAAATTAAATTTCTAGTATAAAATCCATGAGATAAATCAATTTCAAATATTTAACTATTTAAATAAATCCAAAATTTTAAATCAAGATTTAAATGTCCCAATAATTTCAAATTATATTTTCTAAAATACTATTAATATTAATTTCGAAAATTACATTATTATTTAGAAATAACTCAAATAAATATTTATGAAATATGTATGTAAGCATAAAAATGCATACTTTTTCTAGTACACACAATAAAATTTTATTTGATTAATAACTCTTAAAAAAACAAAAAGGCTTTTTATAAAAAGAATAATAATTATATATAATATTGTGAAAGTATATAATAAAATAGAAAATTGCTTTTCTAAAATATGTACGCTCGCACATATTCGTACTTGTCGAGCAAAACGAAAAATAAAATTTTCGTGCACGACGTGCAATACGACTACGCGACGTACAATACAAAAATTTTAATCAGTACCAAAAATCGATAAAACAATAGTTAGAAATTTAGGGGTTTTACAACAACGCATCGAACTCTACCAAGCCCGTATTTCACAGGCTTTCAACAAGAAGGTCAAACAGAGGACTTTCCAAGTTGGCGACCTGGTTCTGGCAGTCAGGAGGCCGATGGTGTTAACTTACAAGACACCAGGAAAGTTCAAGCCCAAGTGGGAAGGACCTTTCATCATAGAGACGGTATACTCAAACGGTGCTTACCGCCTCGCCAAACCTAATGGGGACTTGTTCATGATGTCCATCAACGGCAAGTTCCTGAAGAAGTACTACTCTTGACATCTTTCAGATATGTGCTTCCACAAGGGGATCTATGGACCCAATCATCAGGGCTCACATACAATTCTCTTCCACAAAATCATACGCTTCCGGAACCCAGCTGTTCCGTGGCATCCTCCAGTAGAAGGACAACCACGTCCACAATCACCTCTGAGTTGTTCCCCTACGCCTTACAGAACAGAATCTTACATTCCATAAGACTATGCTACCCACCGTGTTTACCACGTCCACATTACCTCTGAGTAAACACCCTGTACGGACAACCCCTGCGTTGCCGTACATTGATCGCAGAACTTCCATGTCCACATTACCTCTGAGTAGTTTCGCGTATCCCCCGAGTCATTCTTACCACGTCCATATTTGCCACGTCCACATCACCTCTGAGCAAACATGTCGTTTCTCTCAAACTTATTATCTGTACCTAAAAACTAAGGTACACAAAAGATAATAGGTCCACACAAATCATCAAGTTCATGACAACAAAAATGAACACACCACAAAAACTTTGTATTCTTTATTTTCAAATAGAGAGTAGAAGTTTACATCCCCAGCAAGAGTTGCAAAATACACAAAAAAGAAGAGACTACAACCCCTAAACATCTCCAGGGTTGGTCGAAAGCTCTTCAATACGACGTCTCAAGTCTGCTGTCCAAGTCTCCACAGTCGCCATGACCCGGCGTTCAGCTTCTTGACGCATCGCCTCTATGGCCTCAGGAGAAGTGGCCTTCTCATGTTTCTCATCCAGTTGCCGGCGCTGCTGAGCCAGGACAAGAGCTCGGTGGGTGAAGGTTGCTTCCTCCTCCTTGAATGCCACATGTTCAGCCTGGGCACGCTCGGCATCTAACACAAGTCGGGCCCGCTGATCCTCAAGAAGGCGGATCTGGGCATCGATATTCGCGATACTAGCATCCAGCGCAGCTCGTGCCTCCACCGTCTTCTGCGTAGACTGAGACAACCACTCCACTGCAGCTTCAGTCTCAGCCACTTCGCGCTTCCAGACACTCACGGTGGCCTGGTAAGAAGACACGGCCTCAACGATAAGCTTCTCCTTCTCCGTATCTATCAGGACGAAGAGGTCATTTCGCTGGATAAGCTGGAATTCGGAAAGCCGCTGGTCCAACTCAGCCACTGAAGCCTCCAAAATCTCGGCCATATGATCATGGCCCTGGTGAACACGGATCAGGTTGATATGAGGCAGTGCCAGAGTTTTTGCCGTCGTAAAGCTTCCATCGGCCTCCATCACCGCTGATACACCCCTCTGCAGCATTTTATATACCGCCTCGACGATGAATTTTACGTATTCATCTGTGTCCGCCAGCACCTGCGGTGTCATAGCAGGAGTTGGAGGAGCCGCTGTAGTTAACGGACCGGAGGAAGATCCGTCGACCTCAACCTACGAGGCTGGAACCTCGACATCAACAGTCTCTTCATGATCAACAGGGGCTGGACTGCTAGCTCGAGGAGCCAAAGGAACAGAAGAAGCCGGGATAGGCGTCGATATAGTACCCCAAGAAGAAGGAGCAACAGAGGGTTCCAAACCCTTACCCTTCTCAAGCTCGGAGGAACTACCGACGTCAATGGCTACCTCTTCTGCCCCCAACGACCTATCAGCAGCCAGTACCTCCCCTGGCAGAACGAGGAGATCAACACTTGTCTCCTGGCCCGCCCCGGGAGACAGGACCGGCAGATGAGTCTCATCCTTCTCATCAGATCCCTCTACAGGGACAGGATCTGTCACTACCTCCTGATCGGTAGCCACCTCAACTTCCGCGGTTGAGGCTGGGGTGGGACTCGGCAATGTTGCAGCCGATTCCCCTTCATCATGACAAGAAGGGGAATCAACCCTCTCTTCTATTCCAACCACCTCTGTTGCCCCCGCGACAGGCTCTTGCAACTCTGGAGCAACGTCATCCGAAGACGACGAACTCCACTCTACTTCATCATCACGAAGCCCCGTGTCCGTTGGACCTTCAACATCCAAGGGCCCCACGGCAGCTGGCACCATTCCGGAGGTTGTTGCAACCTCCGCATCACGTTCAACAAAGTCTGGAGGTATAGAAACCTCCGCAGGAACATCCTCTGGGTTCTCCTCCATGGGAGACATCATAGTCGACGGAATACGCGTTTCAGACGAGCCCGCCGTCTCCTTTGGCCTGCTCCCACCAGATTTTGGAGTACGGGGCCTTCTTTTTAGCGGCTCCGACAAAAAAAAGGGAAGCGTTGATTACATAAAAAACTGAACTTAAACCAGACTATGCAAGACATTCTCACCTCTGCAGATGCTGAGTCCGAGGACACCGTTGGTGACGATGCCTTCTTCTGCTTCTTCGATGCAGGAGAGCCAGCCTTTGTATCTGCACACCTTTTCGGTTGATCGGCCGAGGGTTTTGTCTGACCCCCGGTAGATACGGCGGGTGCACCTCGATAACCCGCCTCAGGCAGATGGGACGACCGAGCCTTCGCCAAAGAGATCCCGGCCACCGCTAACTGGGTGCCTGCAACAAGACTGGTCTCCCTGTCATATCCGGCGGGTGCAGCAGCCATAACACAGTAAAATTTGGCGGCCGAGAAAAAAATCGGCGGCCGCGGATTCTGGACATGGAGCGTAAAGCGAGCTCCGGTACATCCGGCATTATAGTAATGCCAAGCTCGTGCACCATCCAGCAAACTTCCAGCATACCCCAAGGTGATACTGGGATTATCCAACATCAACTGAGCGTATCCAAATTACCGTGCAAAACGGCTCGGCAAATACGGTTCCAAGTAACACTGGTTCCTGTTCCGGTACACCAGATGGGACGGCCGGATACTTTGTAACCAGCAGAATCCCCATGGAGATAGAGTGGTGGCATCTTCATCCGAATCCACCAAGTCATCGTTGGCCTCAAAACCCTAAAAGATAGGACCAACTTTGGTGATCTCCCACCCCTGAAGGTGGGATAAAACTTTCCTGCAAACAGGAACACCAGTGTGCGACCAGCTCCTCTGGTGGAAACGGCGAAGGAATGCGTCTTCGGATCTGTGGTCTTCCTCCGAACCCGGGCTCATCACATTGGGATGGTGTAAAATTAACCACCCCATCAAATAGTGAAACGGCAGTTCAGCACGCGGGAAGTTATTATTTCTACCTCGGTCATGAACCATATTTTCCGCAAACTCTCGTAAACCCCGCAGCAGGTTACACACCATTGCGGGGAGTAGAGCTAAAGGATGGCCAAAGG
Organism: Iris pallida; assembly: GCA_029216955.1. Classification (NCBI taxonomy): domain Eukaryota; kingdom Viridiplantae; phylum Streptophyta; class Magnoliopsida; order Asparagales; family Iridaceae; genus Iris; species Iris pallida. The sequence continues at coordinate 640,439 of JANAVB010020000.1, forward strand.
CCAACTTCACAGCCGACAGTATTAAGTTTTGGGTCACCCTCTCTACAGAGCCAGACCCGCCTGAGAAGACATAGTCCCGAAGCCAAACCATAAGATACGCGACTAATACTGCTTTTGGCGACATCCGATGAGTGAGATGCCAGAAACAGCTATAAGAGCGTTCATCCGACTGTCGGTCCTCGTTCTCCCGAGGATTCTTCACGCCTAGCCTGCTCATTTCGAAAAGCACCTCGCTACGTGAAAGTGCTGGCGGAGTAGAAAAATGGGAGGGATCCTCTTTGTCTTGCCTAAAGACGTAATCCCTCCAAGCGATCACATGAGGCTGTGACCCGCTCTTATCCTTCTTCTGCATATAGTAATGATGACTCGCCACTTCCTTGAAGACGGCCATCATCTCCTCAGCTTTGTCCCCCAGGATTTGGAATTCTTTATTGGTCGGGAAGTACTCCTCGTAAGGCTCCGATCTCCAGGGGAGTTTTGATACCTCGTACATTTCATGAAGCGCGAGCCCTAGCTCCCCTACCGGAGTGAAGAAGGTCCCAGTATGGGTATTAAACATTTCCAAGAGCGCAAGGAACATGTGCCTGTTAATGTCTACGCCTGCCTGAGTTGCACGGATCGCGGCGGTCAGCTCAATCTCTCGGAGCTCAGTCGGAAACCGCGACAGGACCCAGTGTTTCAGTTTGTCCCATTTGGAAACATAATGACACCAACCCTCTACCCGAAATTCCCCTTTCGGGTATGATTGTTCCATCAACAGCATGCGTCTCGCAAAAGTCGAGGCACCGAAGGCAAATGTATTGACGGGAACATCACTATAAATACTCCCAGGACGTAGAGTCCACCAGGTGAAAGAAGTCCCAGACCGTACGGCGGCCAAAGTATCCCTTTGATCAGAAGAAGAATCGATTATGATGATGCCTGCTACCGCTCCCCCCTGAGATGGAGTTACATCCCAGGACATCCTCCTCTTGGAAGCAAGACGACAGAAAGCCGTCAAAGTCCACTGACGTTCGAGCTGCTTGACAGTCATATGCACTCCCCTTGCTGTAAAGAACCAGTCTTCCTTGACCTTCAGCACCTTTGCTTCGGTAGAAGTAAGGCGGTCCCCGAACAGGAACTCAGGCTTCAAGAAGGTCACTTTATCAGAAGTGGCAGATTTTAGAACACCACGTTCCATCATCCGTTTGAGGAACCCATAATGTTGTTCCCGGATTTGAGTTATCCTTTCAGGATGCTGATCCAGCATAATAGCAGCTTGGACAGGGTTTATCACCTCTTCATCGTAATCTACTCACATCTGGCAGAGGGCAGCATCCAGAAGCACTTCGTTCAAGAGTAGGACAGTCATCGACACTGGCAAAGATTCAAGGATGTTAGAAACAACAAAAGGATCGAAGCCTCATTCTCAAAGTGCATAAAACTCAAGCACATCTGAAAAAAGAGCTTTAGCGCATCATCAGGGTCTAAACCCATGCGCGTCAGCAGCGGAGCTTCGGCGCATCATCAGGGTCTAAACCCATACGCGTTAGCAGCGGAGCTTCGGCGCATCATCAGGGTCTAAACCCATGCGCGTCAGCAATAGAGCTTTGGCGCATCATCAGGGTCAAAACCCATGCGCCGAAGTCAGCAATAGAGCTTCGGCGCATCATCAGGGTCTAAACCCATGCGCGTCAGCGATAGAGCCTCGACGCATCATCAGGGTTTAAACCCATGCACATCGGCGGGAAAAACCTCAGCACATCATCAGGACTCAAAGTCTATGTGCGTTGGCAAATGAGAATGATAAAGGACGATGAAGCTCACCAACCACCGCCGGTCGAACTTCGACAGGCGGGCGAGGAACGTCACCCGCAGCAGCCTCTACAGGCTCCCTCTCTTTTCCCTTTCCCTTGCCAGCACCGCCGCGAGGAGTCTTGGGGGCCATTGAGAAGAAAGTTAGGGTTTTGGAGAAGAACTCTAAAAAGCAAAGACAAAGGAAAGAACAACTCTATTTCTCTCCATCTCATGCCTATTTATAGGCACGGTCGCACGCGTGAACCGATGAAGGGTGACCTCAGCCGTCGCCTCGGGCCTTGTGAAGAGATAACAGCAAATGAAACCAAAAGATCATCATTAATCTTTTCGGTTACCAAGGCGTTATCATTTGTATTAACTGAGAGGAGCATGCGCCTGAACAGCCATGCGCCCCAACAGTCATGCACCCTGACCACCATGCTTCTTATTCAAAGTATTCCAAAACTTATCCAAAAGTTTTGAAAACTTTGAAGGGGGTTTTGTAGAAGCATGGAATTTCACAAACCAGAAAGCCCATACGCCAGACTACATGCGCCAGAGCTCGAACAAATACTTCACAGCAAAATCAATAAATATAGACATTTGAAAGAGGACTTTTTATTTACACATAAAAGTCTATTACATGTCTAGAAAAAGGTTGTACAAAGGATAATTTCTACAAAGGAAAGACCCTAAGTCTACAGCCAGTAGTCACCATGCGCCTCCAGTCAGGCGCAGCAGATACCATGCGCCTTCAACCAGGCGCATCCCGTCATGCGCACTCAGCAGGGCGCATCCCTTCAGCAGCTCAATTATGTGCATCCCTTCAGCAGTCCAGTTATGTGCCGCTCTTCCAGCCAGGCTCACTTGATAAATGCTATGACTAATGAAGCATTTAACCCTCTGGCTGGAGGCAGGGCTCCCTAAAGGAAGAGAAGAGCACCGCAAAACTGTGGCCAGGGAAGGCTTCGAAAGAGCCTCCAAAGACCAAGGAAGACCGCAATCGAAATGCGGCCAAAGGAGCAGCTTTAAAACCCACCAGAGTGGGCAACACCCACTTTGAAGGAAGAAAGAGCCTAGCACCGCAATTCTGATCTATGGCTCTTCCTGCACAACGAAGACGAGGCCCGAGCATCCCTATCTTTGGATGCAACAGGCACCTTCCGCCTGCCTCGGAAGCCCTCGACTCCGACTTTTGGATGTAACAGTCACCTTCAAGTGCATCAATGAAGACATGGCGTCGCATCTTCACCCTCGGGAGCACTTCGCCAACAGAATGCATCCGAGTAAACAAGTTCATGTTGAAAGAACGTGAGAGAACGAAAAGCAAACCTTCTCTCCATGCCACTATTTATAGGCCGGGCAGATCAAACCCATGCGCCAAGTGGATAGCTCTCCGAATTTTGTGCAATGAACTTGCATTAAATGGATGAACCGGACGCCTCGAATTCAGCCAAACGGCTATTTAAAGCACTCGAGGAACGTAACAGCCGCATCATTAAAGACGTGTCGGATGCGCCGGCCAGATAGCGCATCATGCGCCCTTCGACATCAGGCGCATCACACAAGACGCGCCCCTCAGCATCAAGCACATCAACTTAGATGTGCCCTTCAGTACCGAGCGCATCACAGAGGATGCGCCCCCATGCGTCTCCATACGCCTAGTGGAACGCCAATCGACGCGCCCACTCAGCTGTCCATCGGATGTCAGAAACATTAAATGCTGAACTGACAGAGTTGGCAGCACACCTCCCAAAGTCTGAACAGTTGACAGCTTTTTTAGAAGACGAAGCGACGGCAACGTCAGCATCATCATTACTTCTCCTCCGACGGCTACTGCCACGTGGCCACCCAACCACCCGCATGTGCCTCCACAGCCATGCGCCCAAATCTGCATGTGCCTCAAAAGCAATGCGCCTCAAACTCCTCACTGATCCCTAAAGACAGAAGGAAAGTCTCCATTTCAAGCTCTGCATGCGCCTCAAAAGCCATGCACCCAGAATGGTTTGTGACTCCTAAAGGTTACGAGCCAAAGTCTCCTCATGCGCCCAATCCTAGGCGCATCTCACCAGATCATTCCCTCTATGAAAACCGAGATCTCCGAGCCGTGAGTCGACGACATGTGTCCTTTGACTCAACTCACCTAAGATTTCAGCAACAGAAAGATCTTCCCCTCTGCTACGTGTCGGCTCACAACAGCAGTATGAAGAATTCAACCCCTCGATCAGGGCGTATCGTCCATGCGCCTCCATCAGCAATCACCACGTGGCGTCCCCGCGTACAGGCGCATCCTACATGCGTGCATGAGCAGCCGGTCTGCTAAACTATAAATAGAAGGATCATTTCCTTCACACACACAGAACGATCCTACGTACAAAAAACAAAGGAACACACCACTAGAGAGGCAGATACAGACACTCAACGTCTTCCTCCTCTCAGCAAGCTCCAGTACCCAGAGCAATCCAAACCTTCAGAGAACCGATAACCGTCGTCAGCTCGTCAACGGAGTCAACGCATTACCACTCACTCCATCGGCACAAGGGACCCAGATAAACAAAAGTTTACTCCTAGGACTATATCTAAGTCCTATATTGTAACACTGTTCTGTTTGTATTGAAATTTCCATCAAAAGATTTTAATGGCAAACAGTACTGATCTCCTACCAGCTTCGTGCAGGGTGCAGGGAATGGAAGGCTCGCGGTGAAGCGTTGCTTGAACGTGTTGAGGCTTGGAATGTCGAAGCGCATTGAAGCGTACGATCGTATCGACGCTCGGACTACACAACTGGAATTGATGCGTCCGAGATATAGAAGGCATGATGTATGGAACGGTAAAATCCTTTGTGGGCAAGAGAGAACGTGAGTGTTGTAGCCAATCTGGCATATTTGTTAGGCTATCAAAAGCCATTGTAATCTCAGTTTCGGATATCAATAAAGAGAATTGTTTCGCATACTCTGTTTTCCTTTCGTTGTTAAATCGAATCAAAAGATAACCATTCGAGAACTTGTCATCTTGCCTTGCACGAGCGCAACTCCAGGCTCGTACGGTATCACGCCCCCTGCGAGGACGATGATTCGGGTGATTCCGGGTCGGGGCATGACAAATTGGTATCAGAGCTCTAGGCTCAATTTTCTCTGGACGCTCGCTTCATTTCAATTCGAAAAGTTGTCCACCACCACTTGATATCACTCTTGACTCTACTCGATGCTGCACTGGATGTTCCATACAATAAGTCTAATACAAATCATGAAATTTTGCCGCATGTGTTTTGGAAATTTCATGATGTTTGCTAAGGAAGTCGCGAAGGGTATATTGCATTGAATGCAACGGGCCGTAAAAATGTTAGTTGCTGCAAGCACAACAAATTGTGAAATACGATTTGGGATGTTGTTGTTGCAATATAACATGTTGAATGAGAAATAAAATGGTGCACGATATACAACGAGTTAATGGTGAATATGCGTTAAAATGAAAGTGAGAAGTGATAAGCCAATATCGAATGTGTTAAACGGATTGAGCGTTGACTTGGAAAGTCGAGAGTAAATCGTTGCACGAGGTACGGTAAATGTTGGAAATAAATCACTGCACGATGTGCAACGCGTGTTGGAAGTAAAATCATTGCACATGGTGCAACGCATATCAAATTAATCGTTGTACGAAGTGCAAAGGAAATTGGAAATAAATTATTGTACAAAGTGAAATAAAATATCGAAAATAAATCGTAGCACGATGTGCAACGCGTATCGGAAGTAAGATTGTTGCACGAGGTGCAACATATCAAGATAAATTGTTGCACGAGATGTAACGTAAGGAAAGAATTGAAATCGTAAATCGATAGAATGAATCGTTCAGTTGCATACCAAACTTATGTTGGCAAACGAGAACATCGACCGAGTTGTGTCGGATGTGATAGAATCAAAGTTACGGTTGTGATCAAGCACGATCACTGCAGAAATCGTGAGTCGGAAGAGATTGTCGGTTTATACTAAGTATAGTGCGAGGGAAATGGCTTGAATTTCGAGTGGTATATGCCATACCACGTAGGCGATGAATGACTCGATTTCGAGTGGTATATGGTATAGCACTTGTGCGATAAATTTCATCGACGCGTTGTGAGAATTGCAGAAGATTTGTCCGCAACGGACGGGGGAGTACCGAGACTCGATTGGAAATTTGTATGACGGTATGTTGATGCAAGTGTTCTTCGAAAATTGGTTGGGACGATAAGGCGAGACTCGTATCGATGAACGATACGTCGGACGGAAGTTATAAGTTGGTCGGACGACCGAGACTAGCGAAATGATTATGCCTTGAGGCAAGAATCGGATTGACGGGAAAGGGAAAACTCGAGCTTACAAATGAGTCGCACGACTTGCGATTTCGATAGAAATGTTGGGCGATGTGAATTGTAATCGAATTGCACGATGTACGACTTCGGTGAAGAGTTGGTTGATGTGAGTAATCGTGCCTAAGAAATAGTTGATTACGTTACGGCGAAACTCATTTGAGTACGGCTGAAAAATACGCGAAACTTAGAGGGCGAGATCGTATAACTCGAGGGCACGATGTTGGATAATCGGTAACTCGGTTACGCGAACAAAGTATAGCAGGATGCGACGAATCGGAAAATGAGTCAATGCGTATGGAAAAGTTTGTTGCGAACTTAGACATATGCAATGCAAGTTGTCGACGTTGAAACGGATTCAAAGTTGACCCTTACGCTATCAAAATTGATACGACGTAACGAGATCGATACGTAAAGAAACGTAAACACGATGTGGGAATACAAAATGGAGTGCGCCTTGCGCTATCAAAGTTTTGTAAATAATAATATGAGAATGAAACGAATTGGTTGATCATGAACCTTGTGATTAATCAAGACGAGACTATAAGTCATCGACGATTGCTCGATGCGTATAGCATCTCGTGTGTCGACCCGCGAATAAGATAGACTCGAACTCGATACGAGTAGATGTTTCGTAAACTGCGGAATCATCGACGGCAGTACATGATTCTACTCGGAGGATAGTTGCGCATCAGTTGCGCCGATAGAAGTAGTTTTGTCCGAAATTGGATAGTCGCATAGAAATCATCGGAACATAATTTGGCTCCGAAATAAGATATGGCATGGTTCGTAGTAAACTGTCCTTCGGTGATGATCCACAATTATCGAGCGTAGCTTTGGGGCAGCTGACCCTAGAAGACTTGACCGCCAAATCAAATTGAATGCTGCAGACTGTAAGATGACCAATGCTATATCGCATATGAGATTGCACCGATAACAAATATAACACGGTGCTTGTTGACGATAAGTCTAGGCGATCAAAAATTATTGGAACAACTTTCGATTGAGAATGATATAGTTAGATTTGAGTATTCGTCGGATGAATGCTTGAATGGTTATGTTGGTCGACGATCGAACTTGAAATTCACCAACGAACTTGGTGATTCGGATAGGCGATTGCGAGAGTCGTACTATGCACGAGAGAGAACGATAAGGAAATGAGTTACGAGTCATGTCATTAGATTTGGATTCACCTTGTAACTTAGCTTGTGTGAATCGAAGTTATATTCGATGTTGCGAGACGGATAAGTTGGGAATTTGGCTAGTAAATTTCCTACTCGATAGGAATCGAACGTAAGGCGTATCGTAAAGACCTTCGTGTCAAGGCGATCGTTGCCTTGAGCATCGTTGCCTTGATGTAAACTTTCGTGTCGGATAGATTGTGGCCTTTGTGCAATGTCAATTTAAAGTTGCGTCGGGAGAAGTTTAAGTACGGTGCTAGGTAAGTCACCTAGCGGGCGTAGTCCCGAATGTTGATAATAAAATTGTATCGAAATAAGTTGCATAGCCAGACTTCGGAAATAGTTGGGTGGCGACTTCGAACGCAAGGCGTTGCGAAGGATCGTTGCGATCGGATGCGCGACGGCTCGACGCGACGCATAGAATTGATTGTTTCGATGAAACTTACGAAATGAAGAAAGACAATTTTGAATCGCGTCGCGTGCAGTGACTTTGTTGAATGAATCACGTATGTATCAAATATAAGTATGCGATGAAAATTTCGAGAACGGTTGCTAAGGATAAGTCCGATCGAGAGTACGAGATGGCAAGCATAGGATTGAAATTTACCTGTCAGCTTTGTTCTAATTACGACTGGACTTGGTCGAAATACACATATCTTCGGGACGCCTTGAATATAGATATGGATCCAAATCGAGTTGTATACAAAATTCAAATCGAGCTGCAGGGAGGACTTTGAAATGTTAATGGAAAGCTTGCGAGATATTATGAAATCGAACAACATTGGTGGGGCGAGATCGTGAAACGATCTATAAAACACTTAGTCGGAGTGTTGGTTTTGGTTCGAGGACGAACCTTGTTTTGAGTGGTATATTCTGTAATGCCCCGCTCCGCACGGCACAAAACGCTGAAGCGTTGACTCAACGAGTCGTGTTGACCGAATGAAATGTATCGATGCGAATCGATACGAGAGTTACATTGTCCCGATTAATGCATTAAACTAAATCAATGCAAAGAGTTGCCTTGTCCCGAAAGAATGCATCGAGTTGAATCGATGCGAAGCGCCGCGTTGCCCCGAAGGATGAGTGCGTTGAATCGGCTCGAAGATTCTAAGAAATCAAATCGACCAAGGCGCAAGTCCGAATCGATGCAAGTATTTATTTTAGTTGGTTTCGTGTGCAGGTTATACTTTGACGGGAAAATATTAGAGGTCGATCTTTTGCAATATTTAGTAAGGGGTCCACGAAATCAAATCGTCGCCTTGCGACGGGCTGAGACTTGGGCACGCTAAGGCAAATCGGACATATGATTCAATGAAGCACGAAGTGCTCGAATGGCTAAGTCAGGAGAGTGGCCGTGCAACAAAGATATGAAATCGAGCCGCATCAGCTCGACGAAACGACGAAGGCGTATCGACTCAAGGTGGGAGGATTAACTTCTTTTTACTCCTTCATTCAATAAGTCAAATATATCATTGTATGCTAAGTTAACCTATCGACGCCACGGGCGTGGTCCGATCGGAGATAAATCATAGTGTGTGCTGAACACTAAGTTAGTACAATTGAAATGAAACGTGCATCAATATGCACGAGTTGCTATGGAACATTGGATATCGTAAAGGCGAGCGCCACGGTGCGCAAGCCGCAAGAACATAGGATAACTGAAATCGGCGAGTGCCTTAGTGCACGAACCATACCGTGCCTTCGCGCACGAGTTAGACGGCTAGAACATTGAAAGACAATAGGCGAGCGCCCTAGCATGCAAGCCCCGAACATTGATTGCTAAGTTATAGAACATGTATATACGGTCGAAACGTGCCTACGTGCACGGGATAATAAAAGATGGCTTCGTTGCGAGAGAATACAGTTGTGGCATGAATGTGGCGGAACTGTCGGATATGATATAATGCCTCGAAAGGTGTTCGAGACCTTCGGGTCGTTCGGTTGACGAGCATTGAGTTGAGGCATAATGCCATTGAAATATTGAAATGAAGTACGAAACGTAAGAAAACAGAAAGTTAACGAAAGAGACGCGAGATGATAAAGTTCGAGTCTCGGACTCAAGACTATGTTTGGTTGTTTGAATTTGATTTCTTGAATGATAAGGGCGTTGCATGGTCGATTGGAATGGGCTCGAGATTAATGTGATATTAACTCGTGCACGAGTGTTTTCCCCAAAACGGTTAAATGCCGGAGGAGCGCCCCGGAACCGATTGGCCGCGGAGGGATTCGAATAATCTTTGTAGGCGCACATCCTTAAACAAGATGGAAAAAGCCGTAAATGATGGTATGCAGCGGAAACGTTTCGGTTGTTGGGATGTGACCCAACCCGTGAAATGCCGGGCAGCCCGACCAAATATTGAGAAAAGAAGGAGAGAAAAGAAAGGAACTCCTTTAGTCCATTCTGGCACGGATACGCCAATGGCCCTCATATAGTTAAGGAATGATGGGTTGAAAGTGTAGGCACAAATGCGTCCCACATAGAGATCCTGCTTAGAGATGCACAAATAACATGACAGGGAAGGAATGGGGCGTATTCACCTTGCATCGGTAAAAGGGCGAGTGCGTCGACTTGGTAAGAAGTCGTGCCACGAATCAAATACGAGATTGTTTGTTTGTTTGCCTATTCAATTCGATAACATGCTGCTATGATAACATGCTTTACGCTTTCAAAGATGCCATAAAATTGATCCTAAGGAGAACATAGCAAGATCATAAAGCTAAGTTGCATGATTCAACGTAAAGATTAAAATGTTGGTTTGGAAAGAATATCTTTGCTTCAGTACATGCGAGGACGAACGTACTGATCCCCCACCAGCTTCGTGCAAGGTGCAGGGAATGGAAGGCTCGCGGTGAAGCGTTGCTTGAACGTGTTGAGGCTTGGAATGCCGAAGCACATTGAAGCGTGCAATCGCATCGACGCTCGGACTACGCAACTGGAATTGATGCAGCCGAGATATAGAAGGCATGATGTATGGAACGGTGAAATCCTTTGTGGGCAAGAGAGAACCTGAGTGTTGTAGCCAATCTGGCATATTTGTTAGGCTATCGAAAGCCATTGTAATCTCAGTTTCGGATATCAATAAAGAGAATTGTTTCGCATACTCTGTTTTCCTTTCGTTGTTAAATCGAATCAAAAGATAATCATTCGAGAACTTGTCATCTTGCCTTGCACGAGCGTAACTCCAGGCTCGTGCGACATCATGCCCCCTGCGAGGACGATGATTCGGGTGATTCCTGGTCGAGGCGTGACAGTCTAGAGGGGGTGTCATAGAAAGTTCTTTTACTTTCCACGACACATCAGAAGTGTCATGTATCAAATTTATGATGACACTTTCTAGATGTCGTGTAATGCTTATTTCAGGGCATCATACTAGTGCCGTCTTAATGTGATTCAATAACAACTTATAAGTGTCGTCATAATTTTTTTTGATTTTTAACAACACGAAAAAAATGTCATGTAACAGTTTCTTAACAACACTTTTTGAATGTCGTTTAATGCGTATTTCACGACAGTCTACTTGTGTCATCTTAATGTTATAAATATTTTTCACAACACATTTTATGTGTAGTCTAAACATGCAAATCATAAATATCATTGATGTCACGACACCTTATATGTGTCATCTAACTCACTTCAACGACATGTATATAAATTGATTTTATTTGTATATTTATTTGATATAATTAACGAAAAGCAATTTCACAAATAATAAAACTTTAATGTGCCAACAATAATATATATATTAAAATATCTCAAATTCATACAAAGTCTCAATAAAAGTAATGTTCTCCCTTCACAAACAAGTCTATTACATAACAAAGTCTATTACATAATAGATATGATTCCTTGTACAGTTAGCATCCGACTCTTTCCAGCATCAAACTTGAACCTAATCCGAACACATCGATCAATCTGTACACAAAAAGAAGATGAGAATTAATATTTAGGCTTTCATATCAAATAATGCATATGAAAGTTGGTTTTTTTTTAAATAATAACAACATACAATGCATATTTTTCTGTATTGAATGAAATCTATGATTAACCAGGAAGGAGAGTTGTAGTTGGCAGAACTTTCGCTACTGTCAAGGAGTACAAAGTTGACAGTAATAAGGAAATGATGACCATTTCAATAATGAATATCGTCAGTTTATGTACATCATGCTATGTTACAACTAGTTAGTAAAGATCAGCTAGCATGATTTTGGAAACAATTCAGAAAAGAGAACACTTTAGTTCTATGTAATTCCAAAGAAGTCTTTACGTTCTAGTAGTGTACTTTGAAAACCCAAGAGCCTTTTCCCGATCTACGATAAACCATAATGTAGGATACAAGACGGCAATGTCAACCTCCTGTTCCTCATGCCCCTCTTTATCTTCACACCAAATGTTGTTCTCGGCGCAATCATAATTATGGCCATCATCGGCCTCATCGGTGTCCCTATGGCTCAAGCTGTAGCTGCACCTATGACTGTATTACTGAAAAAGAATGCATTCATGTGGATGGCTCAAGCTGTATTTGAAAAGTTGAAAGAAGCCTTGACAATCTGAATATTATGAGTTCAGGTACCAAATGGGTCATTTGGACCTAGTTCAGGTACCAAATCGGCTCAAGAATATTATATGAGTTCAGGTACCAAATGGGTCATCTTGACAATCTGAATATTATATGAGTTCAGGTACCAAATCGGCTCAAGAATGCATTCAGTGGGAAATGGGTCATCTGAACCTAGTTGTATACACAAAGAAAGGGGACTTGTTATACTATAAAAACAGGTTTTATCAAGATATACTAAATCAGTCCAAATGCAACAATCTGAATATTATATGAGTTCAGGTACCAAATGCAACAATCTGAATATTATCAAGATATGCTAACATAACCACTGAATGGATATATGAGTTCATGTACCAAATGCAACAATCTGAATATTATCAAGATATGCTAAATCAGTCCAATTTTGTCTCTACCATGTTGCATGAGCACCATGAGGATCATTAGCAACATTAGCAAAAAAAACTCAATTCATATACCATCTTGGTGCCTTAATTATATATAGACAGTGTCCACTAAGATATTACATCGAGAATTGGCTAAATCCAGGTTTCTCAACATTAGCAACTCCAGGTTTCTCAATTCTGAAAATTGGCTAAATCCTATCATTTAGTTTTTAAGGTAAAACCCCAAGAAAAAAAAGAAGAGAAAAAATAAAAAAGATAATTAGTGCTTGTGTTGTTCACTTCTTCACCATGTGATCTCTGGTATGGGGTCATGGAGCAAAGGATCCTTTATGCCTTGAGCCCCTGTTGTTTGTTGTATTCTTCTATTCATGTATGGAAAATGCTCTCTTCTTGAAAGTTGGTGGTGTCATGTGATTCATGTGGTGTGGTTCTCTTTTTTTTTGTTGGTGAGATGCATCATTTGATGAACCATGTGTCCGCAGCAAGTAATAATAGTATGTGCATTTCTGCAAGATCATTTGTGACCTGATTTTGTATGGGGAAGGTGTGATGGCAGTGAAGGTTTGAGTTTCAGGTGCACGTGGAATGTCTGGAGGAGATGCTCTGCTCTACTCTACTGTTAGCAGTGGTCCTTTGCCTCTTCAATTATTTTGATGAGGGTGGAGGTTTGTAGGTTTCAAGTTTTGACTGATGGCTATGCATCTAGAGAATTTAGAATGTGAATTCATCCATTACAAACCAATTGATGCTTGATGGATAGTGCCTACAGTTCAATACACATGTTCTGATACCAAGTTGTATCAGTAATATATGGACGGATACAACTTATTTTATATTTTCTTCTACTCCCCACTCATTTGTCTTCTATTGATTGTGGCTTTAATTTGAGTGGACAGATAAACAACGCTGGCACTAACAAAGGTTTCAGACCGCTATTACAGTTCACGGATGAAGATATTAATCAGGTGTGCCTATTTTTCTGAATCTTTCTTTCAGTTTGGCTTGCTTTTCTAGTGCTGCATTCTTGTACCATTTCCCGTGGTTACTTCTATTCATTTCTCTAGGTGTTATCTTAAGTCATAACTAGGGTTTGCCATTGCTGCAATACAGGCAGCCCATTGCTTTATACAAGCCATATCTACTTTAATTTGTCATAATTTCTACTGATAACTACTTTGTTATAAGCTGATCCTGTCTAGTACATCTAACATGTCTCATATTCCTCCCTTGATCCAATGCCAATTCAAAATATCTCATGTCCAAATAGTATCTAGGTTATCCTATAATTGACAACCATATATCAAGACTTCCTCCTTACTTCTTACCTTAGTTATAACTCAGGCAATTTAGAGATCAGCAATTCAAATCCATTTCAGGCATACAATTGCTCAAGTGGCATTTCAGGCATACAATTGCTCAACAAATGCATTTGGTCATTTCAGGCACTCCAGGTTTCTCAAGTGGCATTTCAGGCATACAATGCTTGGAATATATCAAATGCAGGAAGTCTCTGGAATCATTGATCCCAGTGTATGTAATAGAGTAGTAGTATATAGTGAAAAGGTTAATAACCAATATATATGTAACAGTTCAAATTGCATATCAAAATAAGGAGGATGAAAAATTTTGTCGTACCTAAAACAACTTCAGTCGCATTTTCGACATTACCACAAAAAAAAGTTTTACCGGTCAAGAACTTAGCAACCTATTGGTACTCACCTGAAACAATAAGCAAGAAAGATTGACTGATTACCACAGATGTACATATATTTAATATGAAAGCATGTATTATTCAACAGCCTGCTTTATAAATATTATAGAATGGACTCAAGTTAAACTTAAAAATTAATAATTTAATTACCTGAATCTCTTCGAAACTAATATATTTGTGTGGCCAAGCAATTGTACTTCCTATAGTGTCATCAAGGGTAAAAAATTCTCTTGAGGCTCGAAACAAAGTAACATCTGGAACTAAAACTTCCTTAACCCAAACTTTGCAGCAATCTGGCCCAAGTATAACATGATGTACCATTGAAGTAGAATCCGTGGAAGCAATTTCCGCCTTTGCTACCACCTGCCCTGTGGCAGTCCAATTTAACAGGTTGCACTTAGCGCCCATAAGGTTTGTAGTAGCACTAGCATTCACACTATCTTGACGGGACTATAATGAACTAAAAGTAAATTTAATATTTCGGTGTTAAATACAAATAGCATTACCACAAAATATACCTGTTGAGTTGAGGGAGGTGTCAATGCTTCTCCATTACTAGGCTCTCCGGGAAACTGTAAACCGATTTCATAATTTGAGTTTACTTAAGATTGCATAGTTTTTAGAAAAACACTAGAGTTGAAGATAAAATTATCACAACTTACCATGTCAGGCCTAAGCTCTCTTAGAATTTTTTGTGTAAGATCTTGAGTTTTGCGAACCTCATTTAACTCATTCATAACAGATTGCATCCATGTTTTATTTTGTAATTGGGCCTCTATCTTAGATGGGGTAACTCCAAATCCAAGACCTCTAACAGAACCTGAGCTTTCTGGACCAAAATATTTACTCACTGGATCCTCATTTATGGAGGTCGAGCTATCTGGAAGCTCTTTATATTTTTCCATTTCCGACTAGAAAATAAATGGTATTAGCATATTGAAAAAATTATTAAAAAATACAAGATAATAATGAATTTGAAATAAATAAGTTTTAATTACTTACAATTGCCTTCTCTGCAGCATCGTTGATCGGTTTTCCCCTATTTTCTCCCTTCCTTTTCTTATGTCCTTCGATCCAAAGGTCTACCCTCGATATGGATTTGCCCGCATTTTCAATTTTCTAACGAAAATCGAATGACAAAATGATTAAAATAGATCAAGTTTATTGCATGCAAGATAATTTTAAATATACATAAATTTAAAACAAGTAGAATTTATACCCAATCATGCTCATATCTTGCATAACCTTTACGGCTCAGAGTATAAGGCATTGTTTGTTTTGCCCTTGCAGCCTGCTTCGTTTGACTTAATTCCTACACAAAATAATTTAACAAAAGGCTTACAACACTTATACAATGCACATGATTAAAAAATAGTTAGCTTTCAAATTTACCTTAAATTGATCTGACGTGCGAATCTTTACAAATTCATCCCACACGCGGTCTGTAGGTTCATCCGGCTTGAGAAGGGTAATACACCGAGATACATCCACACCAGCATCTACAACTTTTCTTAAACTTCGAGATATAGAGGATTTCCAATTTCGCCATGACTTCTCCATCAAACGCAGGATGAACTTCTTGTAACAATCCTCAATAACATATTTTTGCTACATATACAAGTAAAATCAAAGATAAGTAATTTTACTAAATACTGTACAATAAGGGACAATAATAAAATGCATAAACAAAATATATACCATCATCAGACCCCACAATTTTTCTTTGATTCTCTTATCTACGTTGTGCCAGGTATTTATATTTATTGGAACATTCTCTCGAACAATACACCCAACAGCTGTATTGAATCTAACTGATTGTTTTCCCACAGATTGTCCATATCCATTCCACTCAATCATTGTACGATTATTTTCACCCACTGCAACAACTGGGACCTTTATTTTTCCTCTGGTTTTCTTTTTTTTACCACCAACATTAATATTTTCTTCTGACGCAGAATCTGTGTCCTCATCACAACTATCAGGAGGTAACCTAGATATAGGAGGGTTATCATAAATGACACGTGCTGATTTCCTTGTCATATCTCTGTAGTTAAGAAAGATGAATTAAATCAGTATCAATAGAAAGTATATTTTAATTCATGTGAAGAAGAAATATTTGAAGGAGACCCTCACTGAAGGAGACCATCACTAAAGCAGACTATAAGAAAAAGTGCATGTCACAAGTATAAGGGAAAAAGTATGAAACAAAAAACGTAAGTTTGTCTTACCTTGGATAATGAATGGGTACTGAAACTGGAACTGATATGGTGGCAAATTTTGGATTCACATCATAAACACTCCACTCTAGAACAAACATTTATATTTTGATCCTTTTGAATATTAACACAATTGTATGCAATTTTGTGAATATGTTTTGTTTTTTTTACTCCTGAATATTAACACAATTGCGGATTTCTTATGTAGATTCAAGACAAAAAAGATTGAAATTTCTTAAGAGATAATCATGAAGTGTTAGGACTGGAGGTTAAGCTTCGGAAGAGCAAGGCATCCTTATCCAGAGTATTTAAACAACAAGACTTTCATCCCACATTATCTGCTCGATTGGGTAGAGAGGCGTGGCATTATTATTATCCATGTGCTTTATTGTATCAAGTTTGTTGTCTTTTGCACCTGGAATGTGTTTTACCTATATCTTTCATTGGTAAAACACATTCCATAGAAGACCAATGAAAGTTTGTTGTCTTTTGCACCTGGAATGTGTTTTACCTATATCTTTTGCACCTGGAATGTGTGGAATGTGTTTTACCTATGTCTTTTGCACCAACCAGATAAATTTCCCCATAATTTGTAAGTTGATCACACTCCAAAATAATTTTCGATATTGCTATAAGAACGAAAATACATTTGTCAAGGCAAGTATGCAACATTTAAAAAAAAATACTACGAAAAAGGTACTCTGGAAGGTAAAAATAACACTGGTACAGGCATAAAATTTCTACTCTGAAGTCTGAACCTTCAAATATATGATCCAGAGAAGATACTCAAGTACTTTTATCGAACCAAAGTGATAGTTCATTATAGCAGCAAGAAAAAACAAATTAACGTAGAAACTAACTCTCACATATAATTTTAAAAAAGATGACCAACTTATGAAGCCCAAATAAATTTTTTCATAACTACAATTAAAACTTCTAGAAGCCTCTTTAAACCTATAACTTAAAACAGCCCCAAAAATTAGTTGCTCAAATCTAAATCTGGAATTTTAATAATCTTGAGCCGACTTTGATACATCATGCAGCAAGCATTGTTGTGAAACCCACATTGTAATCATTCTGTACAAACTTCTATGGATTCCTTAATATCCTAAATTGTCAAAAATAGACAACTAGTTGTTCCCAATAGTTGCATATTCCATGCTCAAAGAAACTCATTTACAAGACAACATTGGTACCGTATCAGATCATAGATGGAAATAGGTGATGTGTATCTATTGGAATCCCCAGGTGCAAAAGACAACAAACTTGATACAATAAAGCACAGGGATAATAATAATGCTGTCATTCTATAGAAGACCAAAGAAGAATGATATAGGTAAAACACATTCCATAGAACACCAATGAAAGATTCAACTCAAGCAAATAGCAACATATCATAATAAAGATCAAGCAAAGAGCTGCTCAATTATTATATAACTTCATAACCACATAGCACACAGCCATTATATCCATACAAATATAAAAAAGGCCTATGACTAATAAAAATATAAAATAATTAAATAAACCACTGAAGACTTTGCTCCAGAACTCTTGAGTTGTGATCAAGGTTGAGGGCTATAAGTTATAAAATTCCAATAGAACTAAACACACACACACACACACACACATATAAGTAGGCATACCAGAGTCTTAGAATAGACAGGTGAAATAGCAGTGTGTATCATAGGAGGAAACCCATGTATTCAAAGTAAACTGAGAATAGTAGGCATACCAGAGTCTTAGATTGTAACAGGTAGTTGCCTGGTCCTGTGTAGTAGTCCTAGGAATAGGAATCGAGGGTTAGAAATCCCTGGGTACATGACAACAAGGTATAAAGGGAATGGGCCTAAGGGATAGGTTGTATCCAATAGGAAAAAAACCGTTTTAGTGTACTATTCGTATCAGGAAGAACCATACATAGTTTTTTTTTCCTGTTCATAGGCCAACCACAAGTTTGAAGACATAACCATACATACTTTTAAAAAACATTCAATTATAAACAGAACCATATAGCTATTCATGGCCAACCAACAGATTGAAAACATAACCATATCTATAGAAGAAGGAAAAAAAGTCAATTGTAGACAGAACAGAGAGGTGTTGATGGCTAGTAATAGGAAATTTGCTAACCTTGGTGGGTTCATTCTGAGGACAAGCTTCTCATACTCATCCTCAGCATCATTTGGAGGAGACCCACAGCCCATCATGGTGGTGGAGTAACTAAGGATGAAAGAAAAGAGAATGTGTGTGTGTGTGAGAGAGAGAGAGAAATAGAGGGGGAAGGCTTTGTGTGTTGTTCCTCCTGTAGATTGATATGTACTTATTAATTTTTCCTCCTCCTCCTTTTCTTTTCCTTGTTGTGCTCACTATTTATGGTTGGTTAAGGCTATAGGTGGCGAAGTGTGTGCTATGTCCAAGCACAAGCTTCTCATTTGAAGTACATGTTACAAGTTACAAGTATAGGGGAAAAAGTCTGGAAACAAGTAGCAAAAGTTACAGTTGAAGTACATGTTACAAGTATAGGGGAAAAAGTCTGGAAACAAGTTGTGTGCCAATAACTTGGCCTAAAATAAAAAAATGGTAGATATCAACTAGAAAAGTTTTACAACTTCATTTGAAGTTTCAAACAGGACATATAGCAATGCATATGGATGAAGACATGATTTTATACCAAGAAGCACAGAGTATTGAGTTTTCCAACATAATGGATACTTCCAAAGGCAAATGTTTTGCAAAAAGATACAACTCACTACAACTAATAGAAATGAAGGTTGCTTTTAGCCACATTTGTCCGAAATAGAAAAAAACAAATTACTCATAAAGATTCTCTCTAATTCAGTCCAACTACTATAGTGACACAAGAAGACCTTCACAATTCATCCTCTTATATAGCTCATCACTATCCCTATGGTCTATCTCAAGTGCAGAAACATCTTGTGGGGCATATGAGGTATAAACACTTTCATCAAAGGTAGCCAAGTCATGAAAGACTCTTGGTGGTGCCTTTAACACTATATGCCAATTTGATCTTTCACTTTCTCTGGAGTAAAATACTTGCTTTGCTTGTGATGCAAGAATGAATGGATCTCTTTCATATTTACTTAGTCCTTCATGAAGATTAACTAAGGTGAATCCATCATCTTTCTTTATACCGCTAACTATGTTGGCCCAATCACATTGAAAAATAGGAATTCGGAATGTGTTGAAGTCCAATAGCAAAATATCCCTTATAACTCCATAGTAAGAAACATTTGCAACAACTTGTGTTGTGTCCCTGGCACTGGATCTACATATAGTCTCAACTTCTATATAAACACCATAATCTTGAGTGGATCTCTCAATTTTTGTTGTATGAAAGCGTTTTCCATTGATCACATAACCCGAGTACGAGATTGCAACACTTCTGGGCCCTTGCACAAGCCATCTTAGCGTATCTGATATTGTGGTCGATGCACTTTCAAGATTAATCTGTAAAAGCATAACTTGTATTAAAAAGTTACCTATCATCACGAAAATGAATGTGTGTGTATCTGACCTTTTCTGACATCCATGAAATGAATGTTTCTAAATGCCTCTTCTGCAAAAAATTATTATTCCGTAACAAACGCCTATCAGCATGCTTTAACTCCTCCATGTGTACTCTAATAAAGACATAAAAAATTATATATTTACTAAATTATATATATATATATATATATATATATATATATATATTTTTTTTTACTAAATTATATATTTACTAAATTATATATTATATATAAAAAATTATATATTTACTAAATTATATATATATATATATATATATATATATATATATATATATATATATGGTGCAACTTATGATATTGGAATGTGTTGGTAGTATTCTCACGGAATATATGGTTCAACTTCTGCACTATTTAGAAGAACATAAATATGAGCAGCCTTCAACATTTCACTTGACATGGTAATTACTTTTCCTTTTGAAATTGGGCGCCCCTCTATAATTGCATCATCCTCAAAATCTTCATTGCGGTTTAATTTTGTGCCTAAAGATGCTGATTGTGGCATGTATTCACTACAAAATCTCACACACTCATCCACTAGATAGCATTCGGCTATGCATCCTTCAGGTCGAGCACGATTTCTAAAAAATCCCTTAAGATACTTCATAAATCTGTTGGAGGTTAAAACAAGAAAAAAATAGCAAATGGTGAATGACCTAATTTATGAATTTGTTGAATAAACTATAAACACTAAAAATATAGTGAGATTATATTACATACCTCTCGAAAGGGTACATCCATCGATAATGCACCGGTCCGCATAATCTAGCCTCTCGTCCTAGATGTAATGTTAGGTGAACCATGATATCAAAAAAAGCTGGAGGAAAGTACATTTCTAACATGCATATAGTCTCCACAATTTTATCCTCCAATACTTCCAATTTATTTTTGTCAATGACTCTTTGATAGAGTTCATTAAAAAATGAACACAAACGAACGATTGCCTTCCTTGGTCCCTCTGGAAGAAGTCCTTTTGAAGCAACTGACAACAATTGTTGTATTAAAACATGATAATCATGGGACTTGAGACCAATAATCTTGCATTCTTCCAGCTTAACACAATTGCTAATATTTGAACTATAACCATCAGGTAACTTCAAATCAGCCAATCTCTTACAAAAGATTTGCTTTTCAGCTTTTGATAGTGTGTAAGGTGCTGGAGGAAGGAAAAAAAAATTCCTCTTGGTTCTGCATATAAGTCAGACCGAATGTTCATGTCTGCTAAATCTCCACGAGACTTTAATCCATCCTTCGTATGTCCTTTAATATTCAGTAGTGTTCCTATGATACTTTGGCAAACATTCTTCTCTGTATGCATCACATCCAAGTTGTGATGCAGCGGTATAGCCTGTGATACAATAAAAAGAAGTACTATGTTCGTAAAAAAATAATTCTCTTACAATAAAACTAACTAAAAAAATGAGTATTGTAGTGAAAAATAATTTACCTCCCAATATGGTAATTGAAAAAATATTGACTTCTTTTTCCACATTTTAGGAGGATCGTTCTTCTTTTTTTTTCTTTTTCTTGCTCTTACCCCATACATTTTCAAATTCATTTACGGCACGTAAAATTTCATTGTTAGTCAATGGTCTTGGTGGGAGTCTTTTTTCCTTAGTACCGTCAAACCAGCTAGCCCTATCACGCCATAAGTGTCTAGGTGGAAGAAATCGCCTGTGAGACATGTACACAGTCTTATGTGACTTCTCTAAATATCGAGAACATGTATTAGGACCACATATAGGACATGCAAATTTTTCCTTTGTTGTACAACCAACCAAATTACCATAAGCTGGAAAATCGTTGATTGTCCACATCAAAATAGCTTTCAAATTAAATACAGACTTAGTGAATGCGTCATACGCCTCCACACCATTGCTCCAAAGCTTCTTCAAGTCATCAATAAGTGGTTCAAGATATACATCTATGTCATTTCCAGGTTCATCTTTGCCAGGTATAAGTAAAGTCAACATCAAATTTTCTTGCGACATGCATACATTGGAGGGAAGGTTGTATATACACAACAAGACTGGCCACATACTGTATTGGGTACTGAGATTTTTGTAAGGATTAAAGCCATCTGATGATAGCCCAAGCCTGAGATTTCTTGCATTTGAAGCAAAATCGGGCCATTTTTTATCAATAGAATCCCACACGACAGAGTCTACTGGATGACGCATCGTTCCATCTTGACTGTGGTGAGTGGAATGCCAAGTCAACTGTTCTGCCTTATCTTTTGA
Organism: Iris pallida; assembly: GCA_029216955.1. Classification (NCBI taxonomy): domain Eukaryota; kingdom Viridiplantae; phylum Streptophyta; class Magnoliopsida; order Asparagales; family Iridaceae; genus Iris; species Iris pallida. Next base: position 662,416 of record JANAVB010020000.1, read on the forward strand.
CATAAACATCCTTTTGAATCTTGGTATTATTGGAAAGTATCGCAAAACCTTTGCAGGCACTCCCTTCCTAATCTTGCTTGTGCGTGGATTTACTTTCCATCGCGAAGAACCGCATGTGGGACATATCTCCAGGTGCTCTTTCTCTTTTCTAAATAAGCAACAATTATTGACACAAGCATGTATCTTCTCATATCCTAAATCAAACTCTTTTAAAAACTTCTTTACCGTATATAATAAATCTGGAATATTATTTTCCTCCGGTAACATATCCTGTAAAATTTCAAGAAGTTCATTAAATGCTTTATCTGACAGCCCATTTGTAGTCTTACGCTTGTAAAGAGTAGTGATTGCTGACATCTTCGTGTACTTAGTACAACTTGGATACAATGGAGCTTCAGCCTCTTTTAACTTTTTTCTAAAAACCTCATCTGCATTCAAGTTTAAACCCTCAGTAGCCTCTAAATTTTCGGCAAAAGGAATGTATGCATCATGGTACATCCTATGAGCATCTGGCAACTCAAAAGCCTCATTTTGTTTAAAACTACTTGAATGTTCCCCGTGAAGAACCCAAAGCTGATATGAAGGATCAAAACCAATTCGGACCAAGTGATCATATACTACATCATTTTTTGTGACTTTTCAACTTTACAATCTTTACAAGGACATACGATCCTTTCGGGATTCCTAGCATACTCCTTAGCATTTGCTATAAATCTCTTCACTCCTTCTAAGTACTCATCACTAGACCTACAAATAGAAATTTTTTTTTTACGATTTATGTAATCATTCATATATTTGATAGCTTAAAAGGAAAAAAAAATATCAAGAAAATTTTGAAGGACCTTGGATAATTAATCCAAGTTTTATCCATCCTTAACAACCAAATTTAGTGACTTTGTTGGATGCTCGCAACAACAATAATCCCAAAAAAATGACCTATCATAGACACCAAAAATGAAAGTTAGTGTATTGTATAGATAAGCAACAATTACATACAGTTAAAAATATAAAGTAAAGTAAAAGGAGAATAAACAACTAAGAGGGAAAAAAAGATGCATATACATGTTGTTTAAAGTCCACAATACATTAAACGTATTTCTTTGTCTCTTATAAGATAGATGCCTATCAAGTTCTGCTTTACACTTCCCCTAGTATAGAGTCTATAGACTAGCTTGCACCTTCATATTTGTTAACAATATAGATTGGAATCAAGATAAAAGTAACAGTGTCATACAAAATGCTTGTAGGCATGAGAACCATGACACTTGTATTCTTATTGATAGATTCTGCCATTAGTCTTATCGCCTCTCCTGTGAACAAGAAGACCTTTGGTGTAACAATATATAATTTACAGGAAATAGTTGATCATAAGGGGTCAGTCTATCCTATGATTCGGTCATCGGATATGATTCTACTATTAGTCATATAACAATGTACCAATACTTGAAATGAATTTAATTTGAAGAAAGGCAAAGTAATTAGTACTGGCTAAGTCTTGTTTGCATTTTTCAGTCTCTTTGTACATCATAACTAACACACTGCTGATAGTTGACTGTGTGTAGAAAAGATTAATTCACCTGAATAGAAAATATTGGTGGGTGCATATATATATATATATATTTTTTTTTTTTGGTGCATATATATATATATATATATATATATATATATATATATATATATATATATATATATATATATATATAAATATATATATATATATATATATATATATATATATAAAAAAAAAATATATATATATATATATATGTTTAATATATATATATATATATATATATATATATATATATATATATATATATTATATATATATATATATATATATATATATATATATATATATATATATATATATATATATATATATATATATATAATGTTTCAGCCACATACTCAAAACATGCATTTTCTATTGCAGAAGCACCCATCACTTACCTATTTTCTACATTGGGTTGGGATTTCTTAACATTGTAAAATATCTCCAACCCTCTATAGGTAAGGTGAGTCTGCAAACACATAATATGTCCACATGCCCAATAATTGTTCCGTCATACTCGCGGTCACTACACAATCACGAGAAATACGACAAGCACAGTAATCGATATAATGAACATGTTAAAGATATCAATACTAAGATACTTTCACTCACTTGTGTGCAACTTGCATCAAATATAGATAAAGCGGTAATGATTAGAAAATTTTAGTAAAACTAGTTAGTCATGAATCCCATGGTAGTATATATAAAAAATTGTAACTAGATTCATTTACTACTCTAGTGTATCCATTCACATTCTAAGTTAACCAGAAATATGTTGGTCTTGCAGTGTACATATATTAAGGAGACGTTAATTAAACATTCCACCAACCAAAAGATATATTAAACAAGTTATCAAGTGTGAAGAAAAAAATGAGTCATCAAATTACATTTCTCATGCAATTCATGTGCCAAATTTTGTCACAGGCAGTATAAGACATATCTGTTTACCCTATGTCCTAATTCGTAGTCCGGAGACTACGAGAAAAATTCAACTATATTTATCATACACAAGACAGCTGACAATTAGTTATACAAGCTACTCCTTGTCCTTAATTTTATTTTGTTTAGAGATTTGTTAGCTTTTAATGAACTCAAGCAACCAAGAAATGTCTATTGAATAAAACATGGGTACGTATTTATTGTCAAAATCCTACCATATACCAGATCAAGGAGCTGGCCATAGTTAAATCCCAAGATCTTGGAAAACTTGGTCTCCATGAAGACCGCTATTCTTCCACACTTGGTGCAAAATTATTATGACTCATTTTAATAAAAAAATTAATGTTTTTATTTCTTCAAAAGAACATCACTTGTATATAATATCTTCTAGTTAAATAACCAAATTAATACTTTAACTCTAATAGGAATAGGAAGCTCTATACAAATTACCAACTTGGCATAAAAATTAACAATATTAACAATTGAATAACTTGATTTAACTAAGAAATGTGTTTCTTTAGATAGGTTCCAATAGAAATATAAGAACTAAGTTCATAAGCTCAAAGATAGTCATTTATTAGATTAATACTCTAACCAAATTTAGGTATCTAAAATTTAATATTATTGTGTTAGGTATACAAAGTTTCCACAATGCCCTCAAGATTAGTGGCTATAGTATATAATCTAGGAAGAGGAAATTCTAAGCTCAAGATAGTGACCTAAGAGAAGCTTCACATGGACGCGTAAGAATAATTATTATGGTTATAAATGTCTTGCTAATTGGGAAATGGTTTGCAAATTAAGGAAGAGTTTTCAGATTTCAAAATTTATCTTTTAGTTTAGCATTACTAGGGAAATTGTACGGAGAGCTTTGACTTGCAATAACCTTCTCTGGGTTAAATCAATTGAGTAATGATATTTTAGAAGGAAAAAAAAAATTGTTTGAAAGATATAATTCACAATCGGTCTTCTTGTGTATGGAAATATATTTGTAAAGTAATTTCTCGTTTTAGGATAGGCATTAGGAAAAACTGTGGTGATGGTATTTGGAAAGATCAATGGTTGGATAATATTGATCTAATGTATGTGTTTTCTAGTCTATATGTTATTAGTAGTAATCATGATGCTAAGGCTGCTTCTCAATATATACTTCATAGTGGTACTAAAATTTTAGATTAAGCCAAAGAGAAAATAAATGGAATTCCCACAAACCAAACAAGTATACGTAGTTAATAAAATTTTAGATTGCTACCCCAATGAGTCACCATCTTGGTTCTTGCATCCTAACTGTAGTCAGTAATTTCCTTGGCCCAAATAAGCCAACCTTATTAATATATGTTATTTGCTAGGAAGCACGACCAATCCCAAAATAGGCCTCAAACCACGTCATGAACGACAGGAAATAAAACACTACAAAATACACTAGGATATCGTGATGCCTGAATCATGTTGCGCCATATTCTTGTCCGCAACATAAGTTATTTGTAATGGAGATCACAAACAGAGCCAACTCACCCTTATGGAACACAAGGTCTGTGGACATTGACTTCAAAATTTTAAGGCAAATCTGACAGATCAATTCTCGAACTAGTACGAAAACTCCGTCTAGTCGAAGCATTTATTTAGTTTCTACATATGAACTTAGTTTTGATTTCTTCCTCTAAACCCTAATCAACCAAGAAAACCCTAAATCATGATGGATTCTATTCTGATGCTTTAAAAAAAATCCCCAATTATTAACCTTAGATAAAAAATCAAGAAAAACTCAAAAAACGAGGGGTGGAGATGGAGTGAGAGATACCTAGATGGTGGCGGTGACTCGGTGACATCGGTAACGACGACGGCGGTTAAAATGGTAGCTGTTGCGTCGGTAACGGTGGTGATGATCGAAATCCCTTTCTTGCCTAACCTCGGAGAGAAAGAGAGAGAGAGAGAGCAACAAAAAAAATCAAAGAAATTAAGGAAAATAAAGAGAAAGGAAGAAGAGAGAGAGTCATGGTAGGAAATTAAGGGAGAGAGAGAAAGGAAGAAGGGAGCAGTACCAGACAATGACCTTTGCTCCAACTACTCCATGCCCATTGCTCTCTCTCTCTCTCTCTCTCTCTCTCTCTCTCTCTCTCTTTGTGCGATTTTGAGAGAAAGAAAAGGGAAAAGGAGAAAGATAAAGAGAAATAAGGTGCAATTTTGAGAGCAGCGCGTATGTGAGCGCCAAAATTTTCTGCCAGAAGCGGTAAACAAAAAATAAGGTGGGAAAATGAAATTTTAGATAGCACTTTTCTAAGTGTTGTATATAGAATATGATAAAATTGGTAGAAAATAAAATTACTGACGATTTCTTTTAAGTGTTATAGTTAGTATATAATATCATACGACATTTTTAAGTGTCCTTAAAAGTGTTGTTGAATTTATGTTTACGACATTTTTAAAAAGATGTCGTAGATTATGATAAATACTTAATTATAATGACACGTTTTAGTAGAGTGTCGTCACTACGAAAAAACTACGACACTTATTTTGAAAGTGTCATAAATAAAGTGTCGTTATTAACCTATTTTGTTGTAGTGTGTGTTATGCGCCTACGCAGAATGCTTCCATGCCTGAGCGCTGTTATGCACCTACATGTTGTGCCCACTTGTAGCACATATGTTTGAGGACTTTATACGTCCTTAGGCAGTTTGGGCGCATAACCCTTTGGGCGCATAGGATTTCTCCAGCACTTAGCTTCTTTCTCTACAGATTCTAAGTCTGACTTTCTTATTCTGTCTTTGCAATTGACATAGTCGTCCAAGAGCTTGGTAGAATCCCTTTCGGCTCTGCTCGCTAAGTTCTCAGCACAAGCCTCATAACTAACATGATTATAAATGTTTATGCCAAGATCAGCCATGACCAGCCTTCGGTACGAACAATCGCTATACTCGAACAGGATAAGACTTTCCAGAAGCAGATGATAAACGATGAGAAGCTCTTGCTTGGAGGGGAGCGGAGCTTTAAGAAGCCATACTTTTTATTTGGTGACAGCTTGGGGTTTGAAGACGACAAGACGATACGCCTGAAAGTCCCTCTGGTGGTCAGGCTAAACAATCAAAGGATATGGTTGCCGCCGATGGATCGCTAGTATCCTCTGTCAGCCTTCATTGATCTAGCCGCACGACGACAGATAAAAATGGACCTAACCCTTTAACTTCCTAGGGTTGGCTCCGAAAAGATACAGTTCAGCTTTGGTGATCGGAAGAGGGAGTGTCAAGGGCTCTATGTCCTACTCCACGAGGGGGCCGCAGCCCGGTGCCATAATAAACGACATCCCGACTGACCTTCATCCATATGCTACTGACACACTTTGTAATCTGATGATGTCGAAGAGTGTGTCATATCCCGTAGGGAAGATGCGGATGGAAGGTTGGAGGCACCCTGTTTCTTTTTGGGGTAACCTTACTGAATGGGTGCTTTCAGCTTATGAAGCCACCCTAAAGGCTGTCGGCCTTTTTATGCAGTCGGAGCCACTCAATATGGCCTAAACCGCAACTTCCCCTCATGATCCAGATCATCAGAAAAGCTGCCAGTACGACTTTCTCCGACAGCTTAAACTCAGCTTACCGGAAGTAGTGGCCAATCGGGAACTTCTCCCCAGGATCATCACTGTCCACAGCATCCGCTGTGTCATAATTTGTCATCAAGTCCTCTATCTCGGACTTTGTCAGGGGCTTACAAATCGTAAAGGAGGCCGGATCCTCTTCTTCTCCTTGAACGAAGATATATCCACCTCTTCTGGTCTGCCGGGAAGATCTTCTTAAAGGAGGTGAGCCAACACCCGCTTCCTTGGCTCGCCTTGGGGCGACGGTCTTCTTCTTGCTCTTAAAAGTTGGCTCCTGGGCCGGTTCCGTTGAAGCTTTCCTCTTCTGAGGAGGATCGGGGAGAGAAGAATCGTCTTCGATATCCTCCTTTGGAGGCCCTGTCGGCTCCCTAAGAGCAGCTCCCTGTCGTGGCACTGCGGCTGACTTAACGGCTGGAACGGTGCTCTCTTTTTCGCTGCCCTTTGGCGTCTTTCGGGCTCGTTTTGCAGGAGTGGGGCCAAACCTGGTCCCCAATATCAAACTTTGCTCACGATCATACCAGGGATGAAAGGTATTGATCTGAGCATAAAATTTGGAAGCAGCATAAAGCAAGTGGGTCTCTGGCTTATCTTCGGGCATAGTGAAAATTGCTCCCGTGCATCGACATTATAATAAACCCATGCACGTGCCCCGTCGATTAAGCTCCATATCGATTCCAGATGCAGGCTGGGATTGCCCAAAAGAAGCTGACTGTACCCAAATTGCCGTACGAAATGGCTTGGCAAATAAGGGTCCAGATAGGTATGATTCCTATTCCTGAGCACTAGATGTAGCTAAACGGGATCCTCAGTGCAGGAGCTTATGCCGAGGACACGCCATATCAGTTATTTCCTCAGCATAAGGCTCAGATGGCTTGGCAAATAATGATTGACACCTTCCAGAAAGATTTAAAATGAATTGTCTGATGTAGGCTAGCCTTCCGTGAAGTTCGTACAGCTCTTTAAGATTTCTTGGAGGACGTATATCGAGGATAGCTTTCACTTTCTTCGGATCAAGATGTATACCCTTTGAAGTGATATCAAAAATGAGGAACTTGTCGCTGGAGACTCCCAGAAAAGACTTGGTTGGATTCATCTTGAGTTGGTGTGTATGCATTCTCAAAGTTAGAACAATTTGATGGTGAGCACTAACAAATCTGGAAAAGAAATGTTTTTCTCAATATTTAGTTCTCTGATGTTGATCACGTGCTGTTTGAGAAGGAACCCACTGTTCCAGAGACTAGATCTGCTGCCTCAATCTCTGCGGCTACTAAGAACCAGGCCAAGTGGAGAAGGGACAATAGCATTTGTATGCTTATGATCCTAAAAGCTAATCAAGATTCCCTTGCTGAATCATATTCAAAGAAAACTGTTGCCAGAGAGATTTGGGAGTCTTTGGAGAAACTGTACGAGGATGATAAGAACCGTAGTAAGATATTTCTTATTGAAAAATATCATAAGTGGTTTGAGGACGAGAAGCCAATGCTGCTGTAGTGCCCCGTCCCGTTCAGTCAATCGGAGGAATCGGAATGCCAACGGTGTTAGGACTTAGTCTTGCAAACGACTACTCGAAGACATCGCTCGGTCGAGGCGACCGCTCGCTCAGGTGGGGTAGTTTCGGTGAACTTGCCTCATCTTAGCCTTCACATAATAAATCGTATATTTTCAACTTGCACAAGTAAGCTTGATAATAAAAGAGACGAATCCACATAGCTAAAGGGAATAATCCCGACGGATCGAATTGAGTTAGAATATAGAAATGTCCAACGGTCGACTTAGAGTTGGTGCACGGCGTGCTTTGAAAATGACACTCGGTCCTTCGTCCCGTAGCTTAGGAGAATAAAAGTTGGTATTCGCCACAAAACTGAGAGTTAGCCTAAGTCATAGGCGTCGCCCGCGTAAATGCTCGATAAATCATGTACGCTTTCACGATGCAAAGCTTGGCATAGCCTTTGCTCGTCCCTCTGATTAATTTGTAGGTTTGATTAAGTTAGGCAAAAATTATGTCGGTCGACCTAAGATATCCCAAGTACTGTCCCGCTCTTTTGCGGTTTGTCAAGTTAAGTATTCCCACGACCTCAAGGCCCGTCGACTTGGGCAGGAGTGTCGCGTAGAGCACAGTTGGCTTAAGGCACGATGCACGAACTTAGTGTCTAAGGCAAGAACCACAATTTATTCAAGTGAGTTTTGGAGAAAAGACTATCAAATAGGCATTCATGAGTTGAATGAGATGATATGGTAACATGAAAAGAATGCTTACGACCGTGGGTCGTCGAGGGGTCTCAAGGATAGAAGTCTTGAACTTGGTTTTGAAAGAGATGGTAACACTGAAAGTAGAATGACTGTGTGAGACGTCAGTTTGAGTCGGGTCTTGCATGGTCATTGAACAACTTGTCGACAAGGTAGAGTTTTCCCGTAACGACAACCCAGGGCCATGGGACTGTTTCGGCCAAGAAAGGAAACGCGGTGATAGCTGTGCTGAATCGATAGCACCGGGTTAGTCAGGGACTTCCAGGGGGCTAGCTATCTTACGCTGGAAGGGTCCCGGCTAATCGCAAGCTATGAGTCCAAGTATAGCTTGTTATGCTAGTGACCTCATATAGATGAGTCGGCATGGGCGGCGATTCGCGTATATGCCTTTGGATTGAGTCGAGTATTAAGTGTCCTATATCAAGGAGTCGAGTTGAATGTGTGTGTATAGTTAGAACACAATATTGGACCTAAGATTTGGTTGCAACGTAGGCGACGTGCTTCGGCATGAGATGTAGCATCGAGTCTTATGTTGTCGGCATATAAGTTGCATGTTATGATTGAGTTGTCTTGAGTTTAAGTCAGGAGATGCCGCAAGGCAAAGTCGGTCGAGTGATATTTAGTCCACAAGTCCTGATTTGGGTCAGTTGGTGATTGAAGTAGAAAGGGGCGCGAGGCATCGATATGGTTTAGTCACCCTAAGTTGCGAGGCACGGCACGAGGGATTCCTAGTACGATCACATGGAAATGGAGCCTCATCGAGTAGTTGCGTCTTTGATTTTGGCCGAAAGGCAAGTACGACTTGATAGGTTAACGTTGTTGAGTCGATGTTGTCGTTACAAGCACAGAATGGTCTAGAGACACGAAATAGGCCAAGACGTCGGTCCTAAAATAATCCTGAGGAAAGAGTAGAAAGACAATCAAAAGGGCTATGCTGCACAAAGTAAATCAAACGTGTTGGTTTTGTATGGGTGGGCGAGGAGCTCATTCCACCAGTACAGTTGAGTACTGACACCATATAGTTTTCATGTGCAGACACAGGTAGAAGCTCGTAGCACCGAGCTCGCTTGGATACGTTGAGGCACGAAGTTTTTTGGCGATTCAAAGCGTACGGCCGCAGGGAATCAAGACTTATACGGGACATAATGTATGGACGTCGCCTTCCAAAGCATCCGCTGGCTCAAGACTTGTATTTGAGAGATGAGAGAGAGAGAGCTGAGTGACTTGTAATGTGAGAAGAGTGAGCTTAAGTGACTTGTCATCTTGGCCTTGCGCCCATTGTAACCTTTGCTTCAATATCAATAAAAGAGTGTTTTGTAATGACTTGTGTTTTGCTTCAAATTCTGCTGCTATTATTTAATGTCTCTGCTTGGGACTTATGTGTGACGACCTCGTCGCAGCCGCTGAAATCGGACGATATGGAACCTGCCTTGCACGAGCGCAACCTAGGCTCGTGCGGCATCACGCCTTAGCTGTAGTGTCCCGCTCCTAGCGGTTCACTATGTAAGGCTTGTGGCTTGGCTAACTCGGTCAAAACCGAGTATTGGGGAAACTTACCGTCGGCACCGAATCGATCACGGACAAGTACATATGAACCTTTCCAACTAATGGATTGGTTTCTCTTGAAATACGTCCAAGAGTTTTCTCTGGATATTTTGTTGCTGGTTTTGTTACTTGGTTTTGATGGATGCTTTTCTGAATGGTTTTCGATGATTTAATTCTTGCCCATTTTCATCGATTTGCATAGCATTCATTCTTGAGAATTCTGAGAGAAGAGAACATAACGAGACAGAATATTAACCAAGCTTTTGGTGCCAATGCAGACTGACGCGTGACGGAAGGCTAAGCGTGCAAGTGTTCCTATCTCTCTCGGCGATTCTCTAATTTGGTGAGTGTGGATCTCTGTGGTGGTATTGTCCCTCTCGCTATTCCTTCATGCCAATCAAATAATTGTCTGCAACATCCGTTGATCGATATCAAGTTGCAAATGCCACAAGTCAATACCACTAAGAAGCTAGAGATTGAACATTGAAATGATACTTGTCTCATGAATACTAAATGAATCGATTACACTGTTAACATCATTGAGATTATGCTCGTCCCTTTAAACATAGAAACGAAATGAATTGATGGCTATGATGGTAGATTATGAAATGTTGAGAATGAATAAGTGCCTAGTACTTCAATATTCTATGCACACTATAATTGTTGAGTCGGACACACATTCGCATGACCCGGGACAACTTGTATACAAGGGGGTGACTGCTTTCTCGGACGGTATGCCCAGCGCTGGGGTCGATCCGACCATGGAGGAAGTGTAAACATACTTTAAGGGTACGTGGTATCGGGACATTTTATTAGGGCTTGCAATCCGAGTGAAATGGCGCGCCGATTACCTTTCGAAGTCCTATATGGCAATGTCCGAATTGGTGCACTAACACCAAGGGTCATGTTGTAAGGATGTATGCTAATCAATGTCTTATGCAGGGGCGGTAAGTATATTATTATTATCATGTATCTTATGCAGGAAAGCTGGATTCGGCCAATGGTAAAGAAAACATGGTTTCATGAAATTCCATGTTACTTATTTATGGTTCACTCTAAATGTTGCATGTCCCTAATAAGTTCATATGATTTAAAATGCTTGTCATTAATAAAATATTGGTTTAGCTGAGTGGACCAACAGGGCTCACCAGCGCATTGTTATAATGTGCTGACCCCTCCTCCACAGGTACTAGGGAAGGCTCGGGTGCACACCGCAACTAAAGCTTTCTGAACTGCTGTTTCCTTTCTAGTTATTTTCCCTAAAAGACGCATAAAGTATTGTGGAGTTTTGCAAAGACAGCTGCTTATATTTCAAAGTACTAAAGGGGCATGATATATGGAACGGGAAGTTATTTCATGGCAGCCTATCAGTTGTACTTCTTTTCATGAATCAATGTAGCCGAAAAGATATTTCAAATATTATCGAGAAAAGTTGTATTCTGACTACAATTATGAATAAAATGAGTATTTCTTCTTCCTATATTGTGTTCTCAATATTTCTGAAATGTGGCTGGGTTTCAAATATTTCTAAATGACATAACAGTGCACGTTCTTGCCTTGTACAAGTGCAACACCAGACTTGTACGGCATCACGCCTTAGCGAGGACGAACGATTCGGTGTGAATCGAAGCGAGGACGAAAGATTCTCCGAATCGGGACGTGATAAGTTGGTATCAGAGCACAATTTCCAATCCTTGGATTTCAAAAATGTTTTCAAAAGGAAGTCTTGATGCAAATTTTCTCGATTGATGGTGTCGATAGCGCTGGCATGAAATAATGTTCCAAACAATAAGCCCTAAATATTTTATGAGTGCTAATGGAATTATTTCTTTGTTGTAGAATGACCAAAGGGGATAGCGCAAAGACGAACTCATCGTCTGACCCATTGGATAAACTGATTAAACAAATGGAAGCTCAAAGAAAGCAGAGGGAAGCTCAACATCGCGCGCTTCAAGAGCAGCTTCAATATCAGTTTCAGGAGCAGCTAGATGCTCAACAAAACAAGTGGATAGTCTAACTCAGATTGTCACCAAGATGATGGCCAATTCTAATGTCTCTGCAAAGGCCGCAGCAACCGAGACCGTAGAAGTGCCGACAGAGAAACCTGAAACGCCTACACGGAAGAGAACGAGATTCAAGTTCTCTGAATTCAAGAGTTGCGACCCACCTGAGTTTAATGGAAAGGCCGAGCCAGATGAAGTGATGGGCTTCCTGAACACACTTGAGGGCTACTTCCGAATATTGGAGATTCAGGGCAGCAAGAGGGTGGAGTGTACCGTTGTACAACTTCGTCTCAAGGCCCAAGAATGGTGGACGTCGCAGAGACAAGCACTTTGCGGTAATAATCCGGATATGAAGATATCATGGGAGACCTTCAAGCAGGCTTTCATTGCCCAATTCATTCCACCAGCTGTCCGCCAACAAAAAGAAGATGAGTTCATTGCACTCCGACAGGGCAGTATGTCGGTAAATGACTATAAGACCGAATTTTTGAAGAGAGTCACATTCGTTGGGTACATGGTACCAAATGACGATGCCAAGAGAGGAAGATTTGTGTAAGGCTTGAATGAGGGCTTGCAGCGAGATGTACTAAGTCGGAAGTGTACGTCATACCGGGAGGCGTACGAGACAGCTCTCGAGATGGAGAGATTTTATCAGTCAGTTAGTCGTGGGACAACGCAGAGCAACCAAGGCAGCAATAATCAGAAACGACCTTGGTCTGTAGGAAGAAATGATGCACCTAAACATCATAATGCTGGTGACAACAGAGTGCATCAACAACAGTGGCCTCGTTGTAACAAATACAGCCGAGTAGGACATCGTACTAAAGAGTGTCGTATGGGGTGTTACAAATGTGGTGGCATGGGCCATAAGGCAGCTGAATGCGGAGGCAGGGGAGGAAATCAGTATCCTCCTCGTGGACAGAATAATAGTACTGTGGTCAGTACAATAATCAAAACTGGGCCAACATAACAACCAGCATCGTGGCCAAGCGCCACCAGCCTTGCCAGCTCCAGCTGGGAATGCATCGAATCAACAATAAGGTGGGCAAGCAAGGGTTTATGCCTTAACTCAGGCAGAGGCCCAGACCGCAGAGAATGTTATAACAGGTACGTTGCCGTACAAAGGCACACCTGTAAGAGTACTTTTTGATTCTGGTGCTACTTATTGCTTTATCTCGTCTGATTTTGCAATGTAAAATAAATTTTGTATGACTCAACTAAAGACAGCTTTGTGTGTTAGCACTCCTTCGGGAGTAGATATGCCTGCAACTTTGATTTGCAGGGATGGATACATTAAAATTAGAGGCAAGACTTTATCTCTGGACGCAATTGTACTCGACATCATAGAGTACGATATCATCTTGGGAATGGACTGGCTCAGCACCTGTCATGCAACAATCGACTTTGCGGATAAGAGAGTTATGTTTTTCCTAGCCGGAGAAACGGAGTTCTCTTACTCGTACGGCTCGGCATTCTAAGGACCCATGGTAATATCGGCAGTTACAGCAAGGCACATGTTGTACTCAGGGTGTGAAGGCTTTCTCGCTTCTGTTCAAGACACTCGAATAAAGAGTGTAGGCTCAAATCATACCGAAATTGTGGCAGAGTTCCCCGATGTGTTTCCGGACGAGATACCTAGAATGCTGTCGGATAGAGAAATTGAATTCATAATTGATACATTCCCGGATACTCGCCCAATATCGAAGGCACCGTACAGGATAGCTCCAGCAGAATTAAAGGAACTAAAGGTGCAGCTACAAGAGTTGATAGATCGGGGATACATTCGCCCAAGTGTATCTCCATGGGGAGCTCCAGTGTTGTTTGTCAAGAAGAAGGATGGGACGATGCGGCTGTGCATCGATTACAGAGAACTAAATAAAGCAACCATCCGGAACAAGTATCCCTTACCAAGAATAGATGATATGTTCGATCAGTTGCAAGGGGCGACCGTGTTTTCTAAAATCGATCTTCGTTCAGGATACCAACAATTGAAGATCAGACCCGAAGACGTCCCTAAGTCAGCATTCCGTACGAGATATGGACACTATGAGTTTTTAGTCATGCCATTTGGTTCGACTAATGCTCCAGCAGCCTTTATAGATTTAATGAATAGAGTGTTTCGACCGTTCTTAGACAAGTTTGTTGTTGTATTCATCGATGACATCTTAATCTACTCAAAAGACAGGGAGACTCATGTCGAACACTTGAGATAAGTACTTCAGACGTTGCGGGACAATCAGCTGTATGCAAAACTAAGCAAGTACGAATTTTGGATGAACAGCGTGTCGTTCCTAGGACATGTTGTTTCGGCAGAAGGTGTTGCCGTTGACCCAAAGAAGATTAAGGCAGTGGTAGACTGGAAACAGCCTACATCAGCTAGTGAGATACGGAGTTTTCTTGGTTTAGCCGGATACTACCGTAGGTTTGTAAAAGGCTTTTCAAGAATCGCATCGCCTTTGACTCGCCTCACTCAGAAGGGAGTCGTATTTAAATGGACCGACGACTGTGAGAGTAGTTTCCAAGAACTCAAGCAGAGGCTCGTCACGGCTCCAATTTTAGCACTTCCAGAAGGCTCTGAGGGATTTCAGATTTACAGTGACGCATTGGGACTCGGGTTGGGATGTGTTCTCATGCAACGTGGGAAGACGATATCATATGCGTCGAGACAACTCAAACAGCATGAGAAGAATTACCCAACCCATGATTTAGAACTGGCGGCAATTGTGTTCGCGTTGAAATTATGGCGACACTATCTCTATGGTGTGTCCTGCGAGATCTTCACGAATCACAAAAGCCTGAAGTACATATTTACCCAGAAGGAATTGAATTTGAGGCAGCAGCGTTGGTTAGAATTGATCAAGGACTATGACTTGACAATTTTCTACACGTCGGGTAAAGGAAATGTGGTAGCTGATGCCTTGAGTCAAAAATTTGTTGGGTCACTAGCAGTGGCAAAGGAAGTACTACGGGATCTTGAAGAGATGGGTATCGAATTCAGAATTCGTCCACAGAATGTACAGTTGGCTCAATTGCAACTTGAGACGAGCCTCCAGGGAAGGATTAAGATTGCTCAGAAGGGCGATCCGTTTCTGCAGAAGATACACGAGTTGATTCTAGCAGGAAAGGCGTCGGACTTAACTGTTGAAGATGACACTATCCGTGTCAAGGGGAGATTGTGTGTTCCTAAGGATGATGAGCTCAGAAAAGAAATACTGACCGAGGCTCATTTCGTGAAGCACGAAGATGTATAAGGATCTGCGCTCAACATTTTGGTGGCATGGTATGAAGAAGGATGTGGCTCTATTCGTGTCACAATGCATGGATTGTCAGCGTGTGAAGGCCGAACATCAACGGCCAGGCGGAGAACTACAAAATTTGGCTATTCCACTGTGGAAGTAGGATAATATCTGTATGGATTTTATAGTCGGCTTGCCACGAACTCAGAAGAGGAATGATGCGATTTAGGTTATCGTGGATAGATTAACCAAGTCGGCACATTTTATTCCAATAAAAGTTACGTAGGGCGTAGAACGGTTGCCTCAGATCTACATAAATGAAATTGTCCGATTACATGGGGTACCAGCTTCTATAGTGTCAGATAGAGACGAGCGATTCTTGTCGCGATTTTGGATAAGTCTGCACTCGGTAATGGGCACAAAGTTGAACTTCGGTACGGCATACCATCCGCAGTATGATGGTCAGACAGAGAGAGTAAATCAAATTTTGGAAGATAAGTTGAGATTGTGCGTGCTCGATTCGAAGACAAATTGGGACGCACATCTCGTACACTGCAAAAAAAGTTGGCTTTTGGGACAATACTTTTAAGAACTCTAGTTTTAAACGTCCTAAAAAATTATTATTTGGGACTGCTATATTTTTTTGTAACAAAAAATGAATTTATTGGTGACAGATTGAAAAATGGATCTCTTATTTGGGACTATTAATAATTTTCGTTCTAAATAAATTTTGAGACCGTCTCAAATAATCTCAGCGGGAATGGCAATTACACTACAAAAAAGTAACCTTTTACGACATTAAAATTAAGACATACATAAATAGTATGTCGTAAATATTTGATTCACGGCATGCATTTTAGGGCCCGTTTGGTAAACCGTATTTGGAGGTGGGATTTGGATTTTTATGGATTTGGAGAGAAATCTATGGAATCTTATATTTGGTTGGAGATGGATTTGGATATGAAAAGTATGACAAAATCCAAAACTTGGATTTTGGAGGAAAAATAATTATTCTTTAAAAATTTCGTTAAAATATTTATTATTTAATAATTTTGTTAATAATTAGTAAATTAAAAATTAGTTTTTTTAATAATTTCGTTAAAAATAATTATTCTTTAAAAATTTTGTTAAAAATTAGTTAATTAATAAAAATAACTATTTTATTAGTATTATTAATTAATAAAAAATAGTATTATTAATTAAAAAATAAATTAATTAGTTAATTTCATTATAATATTAATTAACAATTTATTAGTATTATTATAATATTAATTAATTATTTGTTAATTAGTTAATAATCATAATTTACTAGTATTATTATTATATTATTATAATATTAATAAATGATTTATTAGTATTATTATAATATTAATTAATAATCATATCCTATGTTTAGTATTATTAATTAAAAAATTAGTTAATTAGTTAACACTACACCAAAACATATAATTTGTAACACTTTATTTTTTTTTATTTGTAACAATTATTGCCGTGACAAAGTAGTCACGGTTATAACAATTACAATAAATAAAAAACTGTTACAAAAATACTAATTTTATAAATTAATTATTTTTATATTGATTGTTATGCTAAAAACCGTGACAGCTAATGTACCCGAAAATTTTCGCACAAAAATTTCCCGTACCAAAATTTTCTTTTCCCTCCACTCTCCATTTTTACTGAGACCACTCCTGCCTACTGTCTCTAATTGCGCCTCTGGAGTTTCTCTCTGTCTAGAGAAATCTCTTCTCCTCTTTAGAGGATTCGACTCCTCCTCTCTAGTTTCTGGAAGGAAAAAAAAACTTCTCCCTCTTTCGAGTTCTTGTTAAACCCTAGTCGAAACCGCGAAGAGTTGAAGGCCAGCCCACGAAGACTTGAAGGTACGTCCTCTCCTCACTTTCACAATATCGATTTAATTAGGGTTTGATTTCCATTTGATTAGGGTTCAATTTTTCTCTTATTCTCTCTCACAATGTCGATTTCTCTTTGATTAGGGTTCGATTAGGCTACCACTACCGCACATCCAGCATTGTCGAAGCGTAAGCCAACTGTCGGCCCACCCAAAGGTAGTTTCTTTTCTTTTGATCAGAAATTGGAACTTACAGATTTCAAATTTACTTGCTCATGGTGTTCTTAGGAACTTGCTAGTTCTCCTTTTATGGCCTGACCTGCAATACTTTTATAGTCTCTTGTAATAGAAATGTATGGAATGTTATTGTATGATTTTGTTTGAATTGCGTAGGAAATGTCCTAAACTGAGACCATATTGGTGTTTAATGCCAAGGCTTTCATGTGACAACATAGGAGATGTCAACATAGGAGTTAAATGTTAAGGTATCAACATATATTTCTTATTCACTATTCATGAATTTCCATAATAGAGACTTGGATTAGCTGAAGGTTGATATTTAAACTTTACATGATTCTAAATCATATTTATAATCAGTTTTAAGAATTTGGCTTTACCCCAAAATTCAAGAGAATCCCATAGCAACTTCGTAGATTAAGATATCTACACATGTCAAAGTGAATTTTAAAAGAACGAAGAAAATTAGTTTGAGTAATAACAACTACTTACACAATTCATCATCCATGTAAAATCTTAATCTTAGACTAATACCTATTATGTAGTAATTAACCCCTTAATGGCATCCTATTATTATTTATTACCCTAAACTTATAAACACGAACTATGATTGTGTTGCAAGTTACCATACATTTGTGTTATCAACATTGACCTGTTAGTTTTAAACCAGCAAGTTCTGGGTCTTTCTCAAGACTATCTTTATCAACGTATCATAACCAATCAAGTAAGTAGACATGGCATGACATTATCTAGTGGTTATTAGTCACACTAGAGGAATCATTTCTCTTCACCTGTTCACTTTTTGATTGACTTATAGTGAGAAAATTACATATTTAGAATCTTGACACTTCAGGTTAATTAACGTAAATAGATCATATGTAAACTCTCTCTAGACATGTATGTTAGTGCTAATAAAGGAGATTTAAATTTTAGTCATATAGTAGTAGTGTCATGATTTTAGTGTCCCTTTTGCTAAGTGGATGAAGTAATTAATATTAGTATTTTAATTGTCTCCTCCAGACATAATCTCAAGCTTGGCCTTGTCAAGTCCCGACATAAAGCAAATTTACTTGGATAGTAATTAACTTTTCATATCATTTTGTTTGAAAAGAACGAAAGCTTGGTTATCTGGTGGGAATTTATAAGAACCTCACATAGACCCGACATAGGTAACTCTTAGCACCCCGATCTTACCTAGAGGTACCTGGTAGGAATTTAAAAGAGAAAAATAGAAACAAAGTGATGGCAATCAACTTCAAACTCAAGCCAGTTTATAGTCTATTCAAGAAGGATGAAAACCATTGCATTACTTCATTGTTATTTGGAAAATAATTAGAAAAATTAGACCATTTGTTATTTGGAAAAGAATTACAAGTGTAACTTTATGTCCATTGTTCTTGCTAACAAGGAAATTGTGTCAAAGTAACTTAATAGCTAATGCTGGTTATTCATGAAAGCTGACCTCAGTCAGGTTTCGATCATCTTCTTTTGTTCAAGTTATCCATTTTTTAATAGGAGGATAGAGTTTGTTTTTTCTTAGTGTTTTTTATTATAAATTATTAAATACAAGTAGTGTTTTTTTCTTACTAATATTCATCTTCTTCATTTGTTAGGTTTTTTGTTTGAGGGAGGATATATTTTTTTGCTATCATGTCACGATCGATTCCAAAAGAGTGGATAAAACATCCAAATAGAAATGATACCGAATACAAATAGGGGGTTCAACTTTTTTTTTTTATGGATTTTGCAGTGTAGTTCAAGGCAATTCCATGTTTCTTGTCATATATTTGTTTAGATTATCCATTAATATGAATGTCATATGACAAGGAGTTTACCTCTAATTGCACTCTGAATCCAAATACATTCTGTTGTGTAAATCATGATTTATTAGTGATGTATGGTTGTAAGGGGCGATTTCCTTAGCAGAAAAGTACGACATGGTTTAGTGAAGTGTATTTGTACAATAAGAAAATATACGCACCCACCCAAATAAGTATCTCCGAACTAGTATTAGTATACAAGGAAGTAAGGCCCATTATTAATTTAGGGGGTTATGAACTTTGATCTTGTGTGCAACATCAGGACATCATAATACGTGAAAGAACAAGATGAGAAATGTCTAAGACTAACATTTATCCTAAAATAAGAGTAGTTGATGGATAAAAATCACAATGAGCTTGAAGACTTTGTATATAGCTTCAAGGATCTATCCTAAAAGTAAACAAACCACCGGCTAAAACTGTGATATCAATTGTATGTTCTCCCAAAGTTATTTCAAAAGCTTTTTCTACTTTTCTATTTATTTTTAGCACAAATAAATTGTAGGTCCATTCTCATGCTATAATTAAACATTTTTCATGTTTCAATTTTTTTTATCACACTTACAATCTTGTAGTAAGGATGATATCTTTCTCAAACAAATCTTTGCCACTTAATTCTTCAAAATCAGAAAGACCTTTTTTGAGTTTGAATTTGTTCATCTAGAGATAATGTGAACTTTTTATATGTTGCCTCTTCAGATAGTGCGAAATTTATCCCATGTAATGTCATACATATGAATTAGTTTATCAGATCTGAACCATCCATTTAAAACAATTCATTATTGTATATTCTTTGTGTACATGACGTACATGGCTTTCAGTCATTTCCTTAAACTTTGGTATCTAACATGTAATACTATGTGTTTTGCTTCTTGCAGGTCTCAAAAATATAAAAAATGAAGAGTAAAGATGCCAAGCCAAGGACCCATCCTAGCAAGAACTCAAGGGAAGACTTCATGGCTATAATGTTTGTATTACTATGTGGGTTATCATTCTATCTCGGGGAATCTTTTGTTCTGAGAAGAATCGATTCTACAATAAACTTGATGTCCCAGCAGCTCAATCGATTCTACAATAAACTTGTTGTCCCTAAGGTATCTCTAGTCGATACTAGATACCAATGAAAATAAAACCTGGATAAAAGTCTCAAGGAAGTCAAAAAGTAGCTTAACTAATGAATGAGAACCTAGAATTTTTTGCAGCTTTACTGTACACACTGGTGCTGGACTAATTGTTCCTGAAATCCAAAATAATGGGAAGGTATGTTTTAACTTTCAATCATTTGTCTGCAGTTCAACAGATATTATCAGCGCATGCCTACATCATTTGGTTGAATCTTGATATGGAAATGAATTATTGCCTTTCTAAACTACCCTGCATTTTCATGTGAAAATAGATATGGGGCAACCTGTAATCACAACACTGGACATAACTACTAAACTTCTAGCAAATAATAATGGAGCTGTTGTGAAAGCGGAACTGTTAGTTGGCTGCATAACATGGAATGTGATGTGTGTTAGCATGGGAAATCCTTAATGTGTTACTTTTGGTTCAAAGTAGTGTGGCAGGATTTTCTTCGAAAGTCATTGCATATTTTCCCAAAAAAATTCTAGCTTCAAGGATAAGTAGGTTATTGGACTTTTAAGTTAATTCTTTTTAATATCGTACATTCTTAATATTATGATATCATTTCACCAAATCTGTGTACTATTTTATTTATTTCTTGGCAAAAAATTGCTCAAGCCAAGGCTTCAAGTGTGCTTAATTCCAAGCAATCTGTAGATTCTTTGGTCAATAGTGAACACCATAATTTTGAATTTATATTATGAATCTATCTTTTTATGATTACTTTCTCATAGCCTCTGCATGTTTTAACCAGACAAGAAGAGATCAAGTTTAACTTGCAAACTTCAATGAGAACTCCGTGGACTGCGAATCTGTTCAACATTTCTATTGGGCTCTGATTTCTCTCCCATGTCCAAGCTCAGAAATGGAGCTGATTTGAAAGGAGGGAGGTCTCCTTATATGGTATGGGATTCTAATGAGATTTTTGCTTGTCAAGTTAATATATTTCTTGCAGTTTGCTTGAGTTATCATATTCGTATATAATTTTGCTCATCCTTAAAATAGGGATTGTTTGTATACACTCTTAGCATTCAAAGTTACAAATAAAATGGACGGTTCACTAGCATAAAAAAATTTATGTGCTTAACGAAGTTGAAGTGATAAGTAAAATGCTTGTGTATTGAATTCACCTTGTTCCTCTGTTCAGTGCAAAGTTGAATAGTTGAGATATTTCGCTCAGTCTCATCGCAAGCCATTATCATAATTGAGGTATATGTTTGGTTTAATGTCATTTTTACTATTTTTATCTCTTTAGTCTCTACTGAAAAGCTAAGATACATGTATGGCTAACTTACTTGTACGTATGCTCAGAAACCAATCCCTTTAATTACCATTACTTTAGTCCCTAGTTTTTTTATTTTATTTACTTGAATTCGAATATACTTGGTTACTGGCTAGGGAAGCTCACTGCCATTTTGTTATCCTTCGCCATGCAAAATGGTCTTTTTTGGATTTGAGATTGATTATGTTTATCTTTGGTGGGTCGACGTTTTATTACATAATCAATGTTCTTCGATGTACAATCATTGGATTTATTTGAACTTGTATACATGATGACCTTTAGCAAATAGAAAGAAGATAATTGGCTGATCGGGAGAACCATTTCCATCTGCTTCTATTTGCAATTTCTCCCCTAGCACTTACACAGTCACGAGAGATGGACTTGCAATATTGCTACTCCATCATCTGCAGACCTATTAGACTCATTCTCGAAAGAAGGTGGATGCTCAACGTTCATGTCCACTTCTACTTTTGTTGGCTGCTTGGATACCTGCTCAGTAGTTAAATTGGACACGAATGATGAATCTGAATACAAAACAATTCCATCATCAGGAGAAAGATCTTCAACCTTTGCTCGTTCACTGTTACCCGTACAGCCTACAGAAGCAACCGTCTCTTCCAAGCCTTCCTGCTTAGTAGTGGACTTCGTCTCTGGACATGATGAGATCATCATATTTTCATCTAGTATATTTGTTTTGGCGTTCACTTATTCGTGATCTTCAGCAACCAGATTAACTAATGAATCAAGTTTTTCTTCCAGGCAGACCAGTTCCCTTGCTACAGCTTTTCTTGCCTCTCTTACAGTTGGATGTAAACCCTGTAGATTTAATTGGGAGGTCAGCAACAAATATTTGTCATTCAAAGCTAGGTTCCATTAAGTTGGTTTATCAGGTACTTCTACTTCTGCTAATAACTAGAGACTGGTCACTGGAGACATAATTGAGTAAAAGAACTACAAATGCACGAACCTGGATAGTATCCAACTGAAGCAGTAGATTTATTATGGTTTTTAACAACATTACTATAGAAAGAAAATAATTAATAGTAAATATATCTTTAATTTCTTCTTTAATGTTATTATTTATTTCTATCTTCTCTTTAGATTGTTTTGGAGTTCCCATGTGTTCATATTCCTTATGTTAGTTTCTTCTGCATATATGATCCCTATTTCTTAGGTAATATATAATCATATTTATTTATATCTAAGAATGTTCACCGGAAACACCTCTCTCAGGATCCGCACTAGTTGGCACTAGTTGGCCACACCCTTTCTTGGAGAAGTATTTGTCCCTTCGCAGCTTCGCTGACTCCTGCAAGCTCCAGCCGCCTCCTTGGCCACAAAATATTTGATCCAGCATACTGACAGTGAGCCTCTCATTTAACTTTTGTTAATTATTAATTTGTTATTCTTCTATTTTTTTTGTTGAATTATTTTGTTCATTCAGGTACTTTAGGTATGAAAAATTCTAGTATTATGGACATAGCTCGTTGAATATTTTTTTTTCATTTCCCCTACACTAAAAAACGAAACAGCTTAAAATGCCAATTCATAGCAACTACCATAAGGTCTACAACCAAGGAATCTTCATATGGTAAATTGTACAGTTGTAGTCTGTCATGAAAGGAAAGAGAATTGACTTGTCATTCACAAGCCTAAATCTAATGCAATTTATGTTGACAGAGGGCTGAGGTTCCTTGCGTGCATGTTTCAATGTTTATTAGTTCTTACTTTCTAAGTGGGAGTTAGTATATAATATAAAAATTCTGCACTTCAGAATAAACCTTAAGGTTTTGTTGCATCTGTATTTATTCCATCAGAAATCCATTACTAGTTATGATTGTAGATGACTAATACTTGTTTTCTTGCTATTACTTCTTCAGGAATTGCTGCCTAGGGAGGCTTTTCCCTTCAGTTTCTCATATAGGTGAAGAGTCCGATGAAACAGGTGCACGACTGTGAATTTTATATATTTCGTGAACATATGTGGGTTAGTGCGTAATCTAGAGCTAACCAGAGTGTTGATTTCATAAAATTCAGATTCAGAGTATTCAAATATATAGGATTTTGTGTAAGGTTTGAGTTTAATCCACATCAAGTTTAGGTTTTGTTTCTGGGTTTGTGATGGAGATGTAAAATCAGATTGCGGGACTATATTCAGAAGAGTGGTCAGAATTGTGCCGGCAATTGAGCCAAAATAGACTACTCTGCTATTTTTTTCTTTTATTTTTCTTATTCCAAGGAAACTGCTGTAATATCTGGCACCTTATCGGATTCTTGCCAGGTATGTTTATTTTCATCTGTTTTAGCTTTTACCTCAGATGTATTAGAGAGGTGTTGATTTATAATTGTGAAATCGTTGGGGACGTTGCCATCTAGTCCCCTAAGAATAAAAGCTCTACAAAATATTCTGAATTATGTTAAATTGAGACTTCTTTATACACACTTTTTTATGTTTTGTATGTTCAATGCTCTCTATTGGAGAATTATGTGATTGAGTCCTTATACTTTTCTCTCATGGCTGTATTAAACATGGTCATCACTCGTGTGTATTTAGAAACTCTACTCTTTCTTTATAGATCATAGAGATTTGTGGTGATGGGCATGTGTCATTCTCTCTCCCTTTGTGTTCCCAACTTTTTTTTGCCTCAGACCTCGTTCGGTACACTGTAATGTAATCGTAATCGTAATGTAATCGTAATCGTAATGTAACCAAATATGTTTCTTTCTGAAGTTACTCCACCAATTACTTATAACTAACCATATTTCTGGCTTATTCATGTGTTTCCAGGTAGCCAATGCTGCTGGCAACCATGGATGTGTGGATCGGTTTGTCAATGGATGTGGAAAATTAAATAAATATGTTTTGGACTTGTGTAAAAAGTCGTAGATTTTATTTTGTAAATTAAGTGAATGCTTACTGATGTAAAGCTTGATGGGAACACTCTAAGTGATGTAAGACTTGGATTTCATTTTGTGAACAATGGGATATTACCTTTAAATATGTTTTATAGAAATCGTTTTGTTAATGTTGCGGCTACGCTTTGTTAATGTTGCGGCTACCATATGCATTTCTGATTAAATAAAATAGTTCTGTATGAATTTTTGTTGTATATAAAATTCAATTATATATTTTATATATAAACAGGAAATTAGTAATTCCATAATAATTTAAACAATTGTTAAGTTTTTTCGCACGATTACAGTACTTTTTAAAATTCCGTCCCTTATTTATTAGGACAAAATATATCTGTTACAAAACTTGTTTTTGGGACAAATTAATAAACCGTCACACAAAAGCATAAATTTGAAAATTTTTGAGACGTTTTGCCTAACCGTCCTTTAATAGTAATTAGGACGGCAATATCCGTCTCTAAAGTTTTTGCCACGCCACCCTAATGGGACCGTCTATTCCCGTCCCAAAGGCCGTCCCAAATATTTGTTGGGACGGTAATTGCAGTTTTTAAGACGATTTTTTGTTGTCCCAAAAGGTCACTTTTTTGTAGTGGTATTAGCAGAATTTGCCTATTACAATAGTTATCAGGCAAGTATCCAGATGGCCCCGTACGAAGCCTTGTATGGACGGAAATATCGATCACCGATATGTTGGGATGAAGTCGGTGAACGACAAGTGCTCGGACCATAACTTGTGGAACAGGCCGTCGAGAGGGTTCGCTTAATTCGAGAAAGACTTAGAGTTGCTCAAAGTCGACAGAAGAGTTAAGCCTGAGATTCGTTGGACCCTTTGAGATTTTGGAGAAGGTAGCCTCAGTGGCTTACTGTAAGCCCCCTGAATTTTTGGGATTATTTTTGAATTTTCTAAATGAATTATTTTTCGATAATTTATTTTGATTTAATTAATCTTGATCATTAAATGCTCTTTACCGTGACTTGGATTTCTAGAGCATCAGGGATGCCAGTCTCTGGAAACTTTCTTCTTGAAGTTTGTAGTAGACGAGATTATCTTCATGTTGATATATCGTATCACACTCGAACTTGTTCCCTTGTGCTCCATTTGCTTTGCGCAACTTTCGGGTCAATTTTGACCAATTTATCGTCTGCCATAATTTGTGACTTAACTTCCGACTTAATTTTCGGGCCCGACATCGGTCCAATCCAGTCGACCCAATATGTGGCCCTGGCCTGTTTTGAGTCTACTATGCACGTGCCACTTGCGTGCCACTAAATTAATCTCTCTTGTGCTCCCATTTCATCCATGATTTTAATTGGTTTATATTATTATTTTAATTAAATCTTGGCCCCAAGCATGACTAAACTTGATCGAACCGGATCCATCGCCCAACCAGATTTTATGTGATCCCTGTCATGACTACTCATATACCCCACTGATATTTTTTCCTTTTTCTCCTACTCAAAAATATCTCTCTTATACACAAATATCTATTTCTCTCTCTTGTATATATATGCACATATATATATATTTTATTTTTTATTTTTTTTGCACATATATATGCACATATATATATATATATATATATATATATATATATATATATATATATATATATATATATATATATATATATATAACACTCTCTCTCTTTCGTCTCCTCCTTTAATCACTCTCTCTCCTCTCCCCATGGCAGCCGACCTATCCCTCCCTCTCTCTAAATATCTATCTCTAAATATCCCTCTCTCTCTCTCTCTTTATATAATATACACACACACATATATTATATACTCTCTCTCACACACACCTCACCCACTCTCTCACCATCACCCTCATCACATCTCCCCCTCTCTCCCCTTTCTGGCCGAGAGCAGCACACCCCCCCAAAGTTTTCTTCTTCTTCTTCTTCCTCACTCCTTATTTTTTTTCTTTCCATTCAAACTACCACCATCACCACCCTCACAATCATCAAACTACTACCACCACCACCATCATCAAATTGCCGCCTCCACCATCACCATTCTCCTCCACCAACTCCACTCCACCATCGGGTACCCCGCCGTTGCCACTCCGCCACGTGCAGCTCGCCGCCCCGCCTTGCAACACCGTGCGTGGCAGCAACAGCAGTGAGGTAGCACCGCATGCAGCACGGCAGCAGCTGCGAACAGTAGCAGCAGCATAGGGCGGTGCCACCACCGCCGCCGCCGCCGTCGGCCACCTACAGCCCATACGCGAGGCTGGGCGACCCCCCCGGGCGGTCGTCGTCCTCCCCGATGTGAGAAACAAACCATTCGTGCGTTTTGTACGAAGTTCCGTCGTGACGCGCTCGGGAACGAAGCTGAAATCGTGTTTTGCCGTAGCAAATTTGTGCACGATTTTCGAAAAACTCGACCGTTGGATCGAAGATTTCTTTAATCCGTCTCAATCTCGGTATATACCCCTTCATCCCTCTCAAATGTCATCCGTTAATTTCGTCGTTTGATAGATCAAAACCGGCCACCAAGTTGACATTTTAATTTAAACTGTTTTTGGACAGTTTCGTGGAGCCGACTTCGTCAGCTCGTAACTCCGCCGTCGCAGCTCCATCTGGCGTGCCACCAGTTCCTATGCAAAGCTGGTATAACCCTCTTACTGCCCCTTAAATTTCATTTCATTGTGAACACGTTTGATTGGTTGAATTCGACGCCAAAGTTGGCCGTCCGAATTCGTAATTTCCAAGTTGTAAAATTCTATTTTGAAATCGGGACTCCGAATTCAATTTCTGACACCACCAGTAGACTCATGGCGTCGTTCTGGCACGTTTTCATATAAAATTTATTAGATTTGGAGGACGTGGACCCTGACACGCATTTCGGTACAAAGCGGGCCCCACAGTCCGGGTCAACGGAACTTTTTGACGCCGGCTCATCGAAATCCAATTTCGGATATACCATTGAGTTCGTATCGTCATTATGGACTCGTTGACATATAATTTGCTAGGTTTTAGTGGACACTGGTTCCGCCACATATTTCGGTGCAAGTCGGATACCAATATCCGGGCCAACGTGTCATTTTGATATCGGCTCATCGGAATCCAATTCCGGATATACCGTTGAGTTCGTATCGTCATTCTGGACTCGTTGACATATAATTTGCTGAATTTTGAGGACATTGGCTCTGACACGCTTTTCCGTGCAAATCGAAATTTTAATGTCCTGGTCAACGGACCAATTTGAGATCGGGTCAGCGGAATCCAATTCTGGATATATCGTTGGGTTCGTATCTTCATTCTGAATTCGTGGACATATAATTTGTTAGGTTTAGTGGACTAGTATTCTTGCACATTTTTCGGTGCAAAGTGGGTCCGACACAGACACTATTTTGACCCGAAATTACCTTTTTGCTCATGTGTCCAAATTGGACTTATGGATAGGCTATCCTAGCTGATTTGACCATTCTGGACACGTTGGTGATGTTTGTTTCATCATCCGACAATGTTTGTATATATTTCTCTGTGTATTAACCTTTTATTATAATTAATTCTTATTAAGTTCGTATTTCGGAATCAGTACAACGAAACTGAGATCAGTCGATTAATGTGATCTCACATCGCTGAAATTGGCAAGATGATCATGTGGATCACTGTGATAAGATTATTAACCTTATCGTTGATTATCTAATCTCGATTTACGTGTCGTAGGTTTCGATGTACGAATAACGAGGTACAACTTGATATTTTAATTCATAGATTAGAGTTGACCCTGTTTGACCAAGATATATGGTATCTTGGTTGGTAATGTTTAGGAATAGTATGTTTAGGCTAGTTTTGACCTCAGTTGACCAAGTTTGACTGCTTTGACCAAAAGTCAACTATCAGTCAACACTTGGCCTAGAAATATCTAAAACTTGACCAGAGTTGACCAGTTGACCAAAAGTCAACTGTTAGTCAACATTAGCCTAGTTTGACCTAGAGTTGACCAGAGTTGACTAGAGTTGACCAGTTGACTAAAAGTCAACTGTAAGTCAACCATTGACCCAGTTTGACCTAGTTTGACTTGGTTTGACTTCCTGTGACCTAGATTGACCTAGATTAATCAAGCCTAACACTGTTGAACCCTAATTAGCTTATATATCTTATCTTTAGGTCTGTGGCATCACTCTGACAATCGATCCCATGTGACAGCTCAGGACAGTAGGCGAGTACATTCACAGATAGTTTTCATTGTCTTGATATCTGCTATATCCGATTCAGTTGTAGTGCCTTACTCGATTTCCAGTCACGATAGTTCACGGACTAGTATACGTTGGATCATGACATGAGATGTTGTTCCTGGATTTTCTTGGTATATATGTACATTTCCTGTCTTGTTCCCTGTACTTGTATAGACACCGATTCCTAGAAGGGAGTAGCAATCCTCTTAGGAAATCCCGTGTCATGACGTGTAATGTCTAGGTCCATTATACTATTCGGGGATGGGGAATTATTAGGGGTTATGTGATCACAGCCACCCTGTCACTATATTATTATGCTTGCGCCACTCTCACCTCACGTACGGTGTAGCAGATCCCTCCGTGTGCTTGTTATCTAGGTTGGCCGGCATGACCCTTTCCAGAGATTTTCTTGTGATTGTCGGGCCAAGTGGATAACCTGTCCTGTCACTTACCCAAAGCCGATCACATAACGCTCAAATAATTCAAGGCACATTTTATATTTACTTTATCTTATCTTATGTCATGCTATGTTCTACATTCAGTACTTTCTCACCATGCTATGATATTCAGTTACTCACATGTTCTATATGCCTTTATGTTGTACCTTGATTGGAGACTAACTTCTGCTCGGGAGAAGGGTTACAACCCCGGTCCTTTTTTGATTTAAGGGTTGTAACTCAGCTTCCGAATGGTTCCCAAGTCATCCTATATCTTTGTCTTGTATTTTATGATACTGTCTCTTATAAAATTTGTCAATTCATATGGAACTGCTGTTAGTATTTGTACTTGCTTATTTTTCTAACAGAATACCGTTGATAATATTTTAAGAGTTGTTATACCATTTTTGGACTTCATAATATTGCTAGTTGGGGTGGATCTCACTATTCTTCTATGTGAGTTGCCTGGTAGTTATCCTTAGTATGTCTTGTTTTTCCTTCTTTACTTTCCCGTCTTATGATTCCTTCTAGTAGTTTCTGATTGTTCCTGTGCCTTAGTTATCTTTCCTGTCTTATCTTCTTTAGATTTTGGGTTGTGATTGAGTACATTTGTAGTTCATGGACCTTCTAGATGTAGTATATATTTATTGGGTACTAGACAGCGTTCTACCGCCGATACTGCATCGTAGGCTGGGCGTGGCCCACGTATTCGTATCCGTATATCCGGGTGTGGGTCGTAACACATTTTTAGTGGTGGCCCATACAGGTCAGTCTTTGTAATTAATGCAAAGTCGTGGTAGTACTTGAGCTTTTCTATACTACTGCGAACCTGCCCTAGGATTAAGGTTGAGTCGTAGAATATTTTAGGAATTTGGTACTCAGTCACATATTAGGAACTCTTGGTAGATTCCAGGGATAACACCTGGGAATCTTATTTCGAACTTTTCGAAACTTTTCCCATTTGTTCCTATCCGTCATGATTTCTGAAACATCTGTCCGCTATCAACTTTATTCTTTCTTGGAATGAGTTTTTGGAACCCAGAGGGAAGGTATAAATTGAACTTATATATCTTCTAGGTTGAGACGAGAATATGATTTGCCAGTCTCATATCAGGTTGAGATTGTTTTAGATTATATTCCAATGATTTTCTTTTATCTTGACCTAGATAGTACCTTTGGACATCTCCTGAGAATTTTCTTCTAAACCCTATCTCAGAATCTGTTTTCGCTAGTTTTCGTCTACTTATCCTTGATTCGTTGTTGAAAATTTTAAATCTTGATGTTCGTTCGTTGTTGAATTCGATTTTGATTTTGTTTGAGATAAGTTTTTAAGGATTGAGTTAAGATATCCTGATAAACATATTTGATGGAGACGATGGGAACGGTAAGTGTCTACTTTATTCATGGGGTTTAGAATTTATCGCATCCATATTAGCTAGCATGACAGGGACATGGAGCCTGATTTTGGATATACTATCCTAGTTATGGAATTTAGATTCTCTTGCAGCCATACCGGTTGGCGTGGTAAGGAATCTAGATGACATAATTATAGGGTATATACCTTAGTTATGGACTCTATCATTTATTACAGCTTTGCTTACTGGCGTGGCGTAAATTCTGGCAGCATGGTTTTGGATAGACGTGTATGGTTATCAGGTCGTATCTTAAATTGATTTATTTCTTTTTGACCAATGATAAGGACAATTCATACCCTTATTTCTCGACTTATCATTCATTCTTTTCTCATCCTATGATGATTTTCTCATCTTACCGTCATTTCCTTTGCCTTGTTTAGTTATGTCTTGAATACACCAATCAACTATCTTGTATCTACTTCTGTCATCTATACTTTGAAATCTTTTGAGCTCTTGTATCTTTTTATCTTGGGAAAAGTCGAGGAAGTATCGTAATCATCTGTTTCGGAGTAGACGTTGGATCTTGGTAGTAGTCGAAGCAGAGCAAGATGATTACCCTGACTTCCTTCTACAATCCTACATTTAGGTTTTCTTCCATAACAGAAGAAATTCAATTCCTTATCCTTGAACTGTTTCTTAAAATTCAATATCGTAAGATTTGATCTTCTCTGATTTTGACCAGTCGATTTGGTCGTCTTTTTATTCGTGCCAAAGAGTCTTGGTTACTGACTAGACTCTAGATAACTTCAAATTCCTTTGTGACTTGGATTTTCATCCTTGGATGCTCGTGCCCAGCCTTCGTTGATCTTATTCTCCATCTTGCCCAAATTCTGATTTACTCAAAGTTGATCAACTTAGATCGTGTTGAGACAAATTTCTTTATCGTGGTTGGATTTCAATGCTACTAACCCTCGTGCATTGCCTTCTGATTTTGATCATGTTTGGATTTTGAATACTCGTGCCTAAACTCTTTTCGACCCTGATTTAATTTTCTGATTATATCTGAACACATTGTGCTTAGTCGTACCCAGATGACCTGGCGTGACTAAGCCGACTTGAATCATTGATCGTGATTTTAATGATCATAATTATACATTTTATCTTACCTCAAACTCGTGCCTAAAATTTTTGACTTCCAATCACGACTAACTAGTGTGACTACGAAATTAGTCGTGTTAGAATTAAACATGTTTGACTTTCTACCGTGCCTAATTGACTTGGGTTCCTTCCCAAATTGTGCTTTTAGGACCTTGATTTCGAATTCATGATTTTATCGGCATTCACTACTGAACTTGGACCTTGATCGTGCTTATGTGACCTATAATCTGATTTCTATCCAATCTAACTCTCAATCGTGCTATACTCAAATTTTTCTCTCCATTTGCTTCTCTTAGCCTTGTTTTAGATCATGACTATTCGACTTTAATTTTCATGATCTTGATAATCTTAATCCTCAAATCGTGCTAAAATCTTGAACCCTAATCGACTGTCTCGAAATAGATATCCTTCGTACTTAAATTTTGATTCTCTAGTCACTCGTGCTCAGGTTTCATTCCTGACCATGACTAGATTTTCAATTTTCCTCGTTCTATTCTAAATCATTCCTAAGTGGTTAATCATCACAATTTTTTAACGCGTCTGAGTCTTGATTTCACTCATGATCAGATGGTTAATCCTTAATCAATGTTTGTGCTAAACATCTGATTATTCCTAACAATGTCCAATCACGTCATTTTCATCTTGATCGTGCCTATGTATAACCCTAAATATAATTTCATCGAGCTGAAATCCTGTTAATCAAATTTTTGACTTGATTGTAGTCGGACGAAGCTCAAGTTTTGATTTTGTTATCATACCTCTATCGTGCCAAGTGAACTTAGACTATTTCAAATTTTAATCACGTTCGAACTTGGATCGTATTTCATGATTTTATTAATCATACTCCTTAATCTTTGATCGGGCCTATAACACCTTGACTTCGATTTTTGTTTGTGTCTGAAATTTCACCTCAACCATACCAAACCTTATTTTGGTCATGGTTAGCTTTTCATCTTGATCGGGCCTGTACGACTTTCGGGTTAATTTCCATCAACCTAAGTCCTACAAATCACCCCGTACTTGAACTTCATTTATATCTTCGATTATCCTCATCGTCTCTAAAATTGTGCCCCAATGACTTGACTTATTTTGAAATCATGCACATATGATTTTGTTCGTATCATGATTCTATCGTGCCAAATCCCTCATCATGTCGGAACAATTTTGAATTGATTATCATGATCGTGCAAACTCGTCATTCTTGGATCGTGCCTAAAATATTGCTTAAATCTTCTATCATGTTTTAACCCCACTACCAACCTTTAATTTCGAGGACGAAATTTTTATAAGGTGGGTAGGATGTAAGCCCCCTGAATTTTTGG
Source organism: Iris pallida (assembly GCA_029216955.1). Taxonomy (NCBI): domain Eukaryota; kingdom Viridiplantae; phylum Streptophyta; class Magnoliopsida; order Asparagales; family Iridaceae; genus Iris; species Iris pallida. Next base: position 695,217 of record JANAVB010020000.1, read on the forward strand.
GATTATTTTTGAATTTTCTAAATGAATTATTTTTCGATAATTAATTTTGATTTAATTAATCTTGATCATTAAATGCACTTTACTGTGACTTGGATTTCTATAGCATCAGGGATGCCAGTCTCTGGAAACTTTCTTCTTGAAGTTTGTAGTAGACGAGATTATCTTCATGTTGATATATCGTGTCCCACTGGAACTTGTTCCCTTGTGCTCCATTTGCTTTGCGCAACTTTCGGGTCAATTTAGACCAATTTATCGTCTGCCGTAATTCGTGACTTAACTTCCGACTTAATTTTCGGGCCCGACATCGGTCCAATCCAGTCGACCCAATATATGGCCCTGGCCTGTTTTGAGTCTACTATGCACATGCCACATGCGTGCCACTAAATTGATCTCCCTTGTGCTCCCATTTCATCCATAATTTTAATTGGTTTAAATTATTATTTTAATTAAATCTTGGCCCCAAGCTTGACCAAACTTGACCGAACTGGATCCAACGCCCAACCAGATTTTATGTGATCCTGTCATGACTATTCATACACCCCACTGATATTTTTCCCTTTTTCTCCTACTGAAAAATATCTCTCTTATACACAAATATCTATTTCTCTCTCTTGTATATATATATATATATATATATATATATATATATATATATATATATATATATATATATATATATATATATATATATATATATATATATATATATATATAACACTCTCTCTCTCTTTATATATATATATATATATATATATATATATATATATATATATATATATATATATATAACACACACACATATATATATATATATATATATATATATATATATATATATATATATATATATATATATATATATATATATATAAAGAGAGAGAGAGTGTTATATATATATATATATATATATATATATATATATATATATATAATATAACACTCTCTCTCTTTCTTCTCCTCCTTTAATCACTCTCTCTCCTCTCCCCATGGCAGCCGACCTATCCCTCCCTCTCTCTAAATATCTATCTCTAAATATCTCTCTCTCTCTCTCTCTCTCTCTTTATATAATATATACACACATATATATTATATACTCTCTCTCACTCACACACCTCAACCACTCCCTCACCATCACCCCCATCACATCTCTCCCTCTCTCCCCTACCTGGCCGAGAGCAGCACATCCCCCCCCCCAAAATTTTTTTCTTCTTCTTCTTCCTCACACCTTCTTATTTTTTTTCTTTCCATTCAAACTACCACCATCACCACCCTCACAATCATCAAACTACTACCACCACCACCATCATCAAACCGCCGCCTCCACCATCACCATTCTCCTCCATGAACTCCACTCCGCCGTCGGGCACCCCGCCGTTGATTTCATATCGTCATTCTGGACTCGTTGACATATAATTTGCTGAGTTTTGAGGACATTGGCTCCGACACGCTTTTTCGTGCAAATCAAAATTTTAATGTCCTGGTCAACGGACCAATTTGAGATCGGGTCAACGGAATCCAATTCTGGATATACCGTTGGGTTCGTATCGTCATTCTGAATTCGTGGACATATAACTTGTTAGGTTTAGTGGACTAGTATTCTTGTACGTTTTTTGGTACAAAGTAGGTCCGACACGGATACCATTTTGATCCAAAATTTCCTTTTTGCCCCTGTGTCCAAATTGGACTTATGGATAGGCTATCCTAGCTTATTTGACCATTCTGGACACGTTGGTGATGTTTGTTTCATCATCCGACAATGTTTGTAGATATTTCTCTGTGTATTAACCTTTTATTATAATTAATTCTTATTAAGTTTGTATTTCGGAATCAGTACAACGAAACTGAGATCAGTCGATTCCAGTGATCTCACATCGCTGAAATTGGCAAGATGATCATGTGGATCACTGTGATAAGATTATTAACCTTACCGTTGATTATTTAATCTCGATTTGCGCGTCGTAGGTTTCGATGTACGAATAACGAGGTACAACTTGATATTTTAATTCTTAGATTAGAGTTGACCCTGTTTGACCAAGATATATGGTATCTTGGTTGGTAATATTTAGGAATAGTATGCTTAGGCTAGTTTTGACCTCGGTTGACCAAGTTTGACTGCTTTGACCAAATGTCAAATATCAGTCAACACTTGGCCTAGAAATATCTAGAACTTGACCAGAGTTGACCAGTTGACCAAAAGTCAACTAAGTCAACATTAGCCTAGTTTGACCTAGAGTTGACCAGAGTTGACTAGAGTTGACCAGTTGACTAAAAGTCAACTGTAAGTCAACCATTGACCCAGTTTGACCTAGTTTGACTTGGTTTGACTTCCTGTGACCTAGATTGACCTAGATTAATCAAGCCTAACACTGTTGAACCCTAATTAGCTTATATATCTTATCTTTAGGTCTGTGGCATCACTCTGAGCATCGACCCCATGTGACAGCTCAGGACAACAGGCGAGTACATTCACTGATAGTTTTCATTGTCTTGATATCTGCTATATCCGATTCAGTTGTAGTGTTTTACTCGATTTCCAATCACGATAGTTCACGGACTAGTATATGTTGGATCATGACATGAGATGTTGTTCCTGGATTTTCTTGGTATATATGTACATTTCCTGTCTTGCTCTTTGTACTTGTACAGACACCGATTCCTGAGAGGGAGTAGCTATCCTCTTAGGGAATCTCGTGTCATGACATGTCATGTCCAGGTCCATTATACTATTCGGGGATGGAGAATTATTAGGGGTTATGTGATCAAAGCCATCTTGTCACTATATTATTATGCTCGTGCCACTCTCACCTCACGTAGGGTGTAGCAGATCCCTCCGTGTGCTTGTTATCCAGGTTGGCCGGCATGACCCTTTCCAGAGATTTTCTTGTGATTGTCGGGCCAAGTGGATAACATGACCTGTCACTTACCCAAAGTCGATCACATAATGCTCTAATAATTCAAGGCACATTTTATATTTACTTTATCCTATCTTATGTCATGCTCTATTCTACATTCAGTACTTTCTCACCATGCTATGATATTCAGTTACTCACATGTTCCACATGCCTTTATGTTGTACCTTGATTGGAGACTAAGTTCTGCTCGGGAGAATGGTTACAACTCCGGTCCTTGTTTGGTTTAAGGGTTGTAACTCAGCTTTCGAATGGTTCCCAAGTCATCCTATATCTTTGTCTTGTATTTCATGATACTGTCTCTTATAGAATTTGTCAATTCATATGGAACTGCTGTTAGTGTTTGTACTTGCTCATTTTCCTGACATGATATCGTTGATAATATTTTAGGAGTTGTTATACCATTATTGGACTTCATGATGTTGCTAGTTGGGGTGGATCTCACTATTCTTCTATGTGAGTTGCATGGTAGTTATCCTTAGTATGTCTTGTTTTTCCTTCTTTACTTTCCTGTCTTATTATTCCTTCTAGTAGTTTTTGATCGTTCATGTGCCTTAGTTATCTTTCCTGTCTTATCTTCTTTAGATTTTGGGTTGTGATTGAGTACATTTGCAGTTCATAGACCTTCTAGATGTAGTGTATATTTATTGGGTACTAGACAGTGTTCTACCGCCGATACTGCGGCGTAGGCGGGGCGTGGCCCATGTATTCGTATCCGTATATCCGGGTGCGGGTCGTGACACTTATCGACTTGCACTACCTCCAGCTCTGGCTGATGTGCACGATGTCTTCCACGTGTCCCAACTACGGAAGTACGTGCATGATCCAAGTCACATAGTGAACCTCGATCAGTTATAGCTGAGTGCTGACCTATCCTACACTGAAGAGCCTGTTCAGATTTTGGACAGGAAAGAGAAAGTTTTGCGGAATCGGACAGTATCCTTAGTCAACGTGCTGTGGCGGAACCATGCTGTCGAGGAGTCGACGTGGGAATTAGAAGAGGAGATGCGGATGAAATACCCCTCGCTGTTTGATAATTTTGAGGTAGGACTTTTGCTTTAAGTTTCGAGGACGAAACTTTTTCTTAGTGGTATATTATGTAGTGTCCCGCTCCTAGCGGTTCACTATATAAGGCTTGTGGCTTGGCTAACTCGGTCGGAACCGAGTCTTGGGGAAACTTACCGTCGGCACCGAATCGATCACGGACAAGTACATAAGATTACGTCCAAGAGTTTTCTTAAAATACGTCCAAGAGTTTTCTTTGGATGTTTTGCTGCTGGTTTTGTTGCTTGGTTTTGATGGATGCTTTTCTGAATGGTTTTCGATGATTTGATTCTTGCCCGTTTTCATCGATTTGTATAGCATTCATTCTTGAGAATTCTGAGAGAAGAGAACATAATGAGACAGAATATTAACCAAGCTTTTGGTGCCAATGCAGACTGACGCATGACGGAAGGCTAAGCGTGCAAGTGTTCCTCTCTCTCTCGACGATTCTCTAATTTGGTGAGTGTGGATCTCTGTGGTGGTATTGTCCCTCTCGCTATTCCTTCATGCCAATCAAATAATTGTCTGCAACATCCGTTGATCGATATCAAGTTGCTAATGCCACAAGTTAATACCACTAAGAAGCTAGAGATTGAACATAGAAATGATACTTGTCTCATGAATACTAAATGAATCGATTACACTGTTAACATCATTGAGATTATGCTCGTCCCTTTAAACATGGAAACGAAATGAATTGATGGCTATGATGGTGGATAATGAAATGTTGAGAATGAATATGTGCCTAGTACTTCAATATTCTATTCACACTATAATTGTTGAGTCGGACACACATTCGCATGACCGGGGACAACTTGTATACAAGGGGGTGACTGCTTCCTCGGACGGTATGCCCAGCGCTGGGGCCGATCCGACTATGGAGGAAGTGTAAACGTACTTTAAGGGTACGTGGTATCGGGATATTTCATTAGGGCTTGCAACCCGAGTGAAATGGCGAGCCGATTACCTTTCGAAGTCCTATATGGCAATGTCCGAATTGGTGCACTAACACCAAGGGTCATGTTGTAAGGATGTATGCTAATCAATGTCTTATGTAGGGGCGGTAAGTATATTATTATTATCCTGTATCTTATGCAGGAAAGCTGGATTCGGCCAATGGTAAAGAAAACACGGTTTCATGAAATTCCATGTTGCTTATTTATGATTCACTCTAAATGTTGCATGTCCCTAATAAGTTCATATGATTTAAAATGCTTGTCATTAATAAAATATTGATTTAGCTGAGTGGGCCAACGGGGCTCACCAGTGCATTGTTATAATGTGCTGACCCCTCCTCCACAGGTACTGGAGAAGGCTCGGGTGCACACTGCAACTAAAGCTTTCTGAACTGCTGTTTCCTTTCAAGTTATTTTCCCTAAAAGACGCACAAAGTATTACGGAGTTTTGCAAAGATAGCTGCTTATATTTTAAAGTACTAAAGGAACATGATGTATGGAACGGGAAGTTATTTCATGGCAGCCTATCAGTTGTACTTCTTTTCATGAATCAATGTAGCCGAAAAGGCATTTCAAATATTATCGAGAAAAGTTGTATTCTGACTACAATTATGAATAAAATAAGTATTTCTTCTTCCTATATTGTGAACTCAATATTTCTGAAATGTGGCTGGGTTTTAAATGTTTCTAAATGACATAACAGTACACGTTCTTGCCTTGTACAAGTGCAACACCAGACTTCTACGGCATCACGCCTTAGCGAGGACGAACGATTCGGCGTGAATCGAAGCGAGAACGAAAGATTCCCCGAATCGGGGCGTGACATTAGCGAGGACGATCACTTCTACGGGAGGGGGGCATGACATAATGGTATCAGAGCACGGCTTTACGTCCTTGGACTATCGATTGAATTCTTTAACTCTGTTGTTTCCGCAAACTCTGTTGCTTCCGCAAACTTGATATCATTGGTGCGCTCTCTCTCAAATGTCCCACGGGATGTCCATACAATAAGTCTAACTATTTTGCAAAACGTAGGTGAACATTTTTTTACAAAACAAAAAAATGGTTCGCATAAACACGAATGGCTAAGTCGGGCTGGGTATATACACCAAAGTTGTGTCGACCCTAGCAAAGTCGAGTGCGGCATTCATAATGTTTCGAGCTAGAATGAGTTGAACTCGATTGATTAAAGTGAGATTACTATCTATAGGGGTGCTATCGAGGACGACAACATCGGTGCGATATAGATGAGCGTGCTTGAAATTCAAGGAATGGTTCGAACGAAAAATTGAAGAAGTCAGGTGTGAATCGAATGATAAGTAGAGGATTTGTTGAATGACTTCATCCCTGAGTGGTGTATCCGATAGCCTCAGGGATGTCTGTCGATCGATTGAGGATGCGTGGTGACGGTGAGTCTATCAGCAAGTGTCGCGTTATGCAAAGCCTTAGATTGAGTGTCGTTGAATAAGTTGCAGTCTTGAATATTTGGACGAGTCGATTCGAACAATCTAGAAATTGACATGCACGAAACGTGCATGGGATTGAGGATTGCGCGAGTATGAAATGCAAAATGATTGTGTAGGTGAAACAGAATCGAAGAAAAGTTAGGGTGTACGAATGGATGACTTGATCGAGGAAATTGATACGAATCGTATACGAAAAGTTAGCACGACAGGTAGATAGCGTGGATGAAAAGTTGAATTTTGAAGTTATGCAATGACTCTAAGGATTTGGATTGAATGTTGCTCGATGATTTGAGTTAGCAAGGAATGATGCGAATTTAGAAAATACGTTGGTCGATGAATTAAGATAGACGGATGGACAATATGTGAATTTGGGTTTGAGGAAAATTGATGTTGTGAATAAGATACGAGGGATAATGATCGAACTTGAATTTGAATATCGAGGAGATTATCCAGTCGGACGATAGCATCATTCGCACGACTCGAAATTGGTTGTAAAGGAAGATCGTCAGGTTACACATATCATCGATGGTATTGAGGCGTATCAAAGATCGATATGCGATAAATCGGGGGTACTCTGACTCGGCGAATGACGATCGTACAAGTGTTATTGTTCGGTCGGATGCTATACTTAGGATTTTGATTGAGATGAATGTTGGATGAAAATGATTGTGTCTTGATGGTTACGCGGATAACCACAGCGTCGACATTCTTGTCTTGTACGAGCGCAACTCTAGCCTCGCACATGCGTCGCGTCGGATTTAGGGCGATCGTTCCGCGTGAGCGCTGACATGGTGATTCATGTCGTGGGAATGATCGAACTCAAAAAATCATGACGCGGCAACTCTGATTGTCTCGACTTGTTGGTTTAATACGAAGAAAAATTCGAGGATGTTAGGACTTGCGATTGATGATTGAATATACTTGAGGATTGAGTAGGTCTAATTCGTGCGTTGAGAATGAATTAGTCTAGACTCAAAAACAAGAGTTACGTCCCGATGAAGATGATTGTTCCGCGAGAGCGTGCATGGTGATTCATGCCTACTGTGGATAAGCTGACTCGCGTGAGATTGGGGAACAACATATTGTTAAGTTAGACGATCTCATGATCGAATATGTGAATTGGGATGAATGACTTAGAGAATATGAAATGTGATTTATGGTTTAGCGATGAATTGTGTCGTAGCGTGTTTGACTTGAGAAGGATTGATAGGCGGAGTATGTTGAACGTGTTCGAAGAGATAGACTATGCGAAATGGCTTGATGAACGAGTGATATTGGTATGTCAAGGAATTGGTTGAAACATGAGTTATCGTAGGATGGCTTTACTGAATGACGTCGACCTCGTACGACAAATATCGGGATGTGTGTAGAAAATCTATGCTCGATGTTTAGAATCGGAGTGATGCGAGCTTGGGTAGTAAAAAACCCCGTACTATCAACTTGGTTTGACCTTAGGATGGGGTCAGCGTTGATATCGTTGTTTGGGAACTATGATTCCAATACTGACGGAAAGACATAGCCTGGCGGTTAGGCAGACGTCCGAGTGCGAAGTGGTAGGATTTGTGGAGGCACCACTCGCGAGTCTCGGTTGACATGCACGTTTATCAGGAACGCCCGAATATGTGCACGATCTGACTCGAATGGTGATGGAGGATTCTCTATCACAAGGCTTGGTTGAAATGCACATATTTTGGAGACGCCTGGAATATGTGCACGATCCAACTAAGTGATACGTTGAATCAAGTGAGACTTGAGGAACGGGAAAGTGTTGAGGATTTTGAGATCGAGAGTTTTGAAGAAAGGATTGAGGGTAGCACGAGCGTGGCTCATATTGAAGAAACGCATAGAAGTAGGTGTGTGCGAGAGTCCTTGAATGTTGAGTAAAGTGATAAGTCGATAAGTGTACTCAGTTAGTTTCGAGGACGAAACTTTTTCTGAGTGGTGTATGATGTAGTGCCCAGTCCCGCTCAGTCAATCGGAGGAATCGGAATGCCAACGGCGTTCGGACCTAGCCTTGCAAACGACTGCTCGAAGACATCGCTCGGTCGAGGCGACCGCTCGCTCAGGTGGGGTAGTTTCGGTGAACTTGCCTTATCTTAGCCTTCACATAATAAATCGTGTGTTTTCAACTTGCACAAGTAGGCTTGATAATAAAAGAGACGAATCCATATAGCTAAAGGGAATAATCTCGACAGGTCGAATTGAGTTAGAATATGGAAAGGTCCAACGGTCGGCTTAGAGTTGGTGCACGGCGTGCTTTGAAAATGACACTCGGTCCTTCGTCCCGTGGCTTGAGAGAAGGAAAGTTGGTATTCGCCGCAAAGCTGAGAGTTAGCCTAAGTCATAGGCGTCGCCCGCGTAAATGCTCGATAAAGTATGCACGCTTTCACGATGCAAGGCTTGGCAAAGCCTTTGCTCGTCCCTCTGATTAAGTTATAGGTTTGATTAAGTCAGGCAAAAATTATGTCGGTCGACCTAAGATATCCTAAGTACTGTCCCGCTCTTTTGCGGTTTGTCAAGTTAAGTATTCCCACGACCTCAAGGCCCGTCGACTTGGGCAGGAGTGTCGCGTAGAGCACAGTTGGCTTAAGGCACGATGCACGGACTTAGTGTCTAAGGCAAGAACCACAATTGATTCAAGTGAGTTTTGGAGAAAGGACTACCAAATAGGCATTCATGAGTTGAATGAGATGATATGGTAACAAGGAAAGAAAGCTCGCGACCGTGGGTCATCGAGGGGTCTCAAGGATAGAAGTCTTGAACTTGGTTTTGAAAGAGATGGTAACACTGAAAGTAGAATGACTGTGTAAGACGTCAGTTTGAGTCGGATCTTGCATGGTCATTGGACAACTTGTCGACAAGGTAGAGTTTCTCCGTAACGGCAACCCAGGGCCATGGGACCGTTTCAGCCAAGAAAGGAAACACGGTGATAGCTGTGCTGAATCGATAGTACCAGGTTAGTCGGGGACTTCCAGGAGGCTAGCTACCTTGTGCTGGAAGGGTCCCGGCCAATCGCAAGCTATGAGTCCAAGTATAGCTTGTTATGCTAGTGACCTCATATAGATGAGTCGGCATGGGCGACGATCCGCGTATATGCCTTTGGATTGAGTCGAGTATTGAGTGCACTATATCAAGGAGTCGAGTGAATGTGTGTGTACTGTTAGAACACAATATTGGGCCTAAGATTTGGTTGCAACGTAGGCGACGTGCTTCAGCACGAGTTGTGGCATCGAGTCTTATGTTGTCGGCATATAAGTTGCATATTATGATGAGTTATCTTGAGTTTAAGTCAGGAGATGCCGCAAGGCAAAGTCGGTCGAGTGACATTTAGTCCACAAGTCCTGATTTGGGTCAGTTGGTGATTGAAGTAGAAAGGGGTGCGAGGCGGCGATATAGTTTAGTCACCCTGAGTTGCGAGGCACGGAACGAGGGATTCCTAGCACGATCACATGGAAATAGAGCCTCATCGCGTAGTTGCGTCTCTGATTTTGGCCGAAAGGCAAGCACGACTTGATAGGTTAACGTTGTTGAGTCGATGTTATCGTTGCAAGCACGGAATGGTCTAGAGACACAAAATAGGCCTAGGCGTCGGTCCTAAAATAATCCTAAGGCAAGAGTAGAAAGACAATCAAAAGGGCTATGTTGCACAATGTAACGCCCCAGTCCCAAAATACTTAGGACTAGGTTAAAAGGATACGGGTGGTAGATTGTAGTCATACTACTCAACTTATGAAGTCAACTAGTAGAGTAATTGAGGAATATAACACGTATACTCGTATGAGTTATCTCCTAACCTCCCTATTCAGCACGAAAGAAGATAAGATTTACAGTGAAAGGAATCAAGCAGAAGGAAGTCAAGATAATCGGACGAGAGTTCGAGAATTGGAATTGAGGGAGGAAGTCAAGCTTGTGGATGAGATTCCAATATCCTAATCCTATATGCAGGCTCACATCGGTACAGTAACGTAACCAAAGTGACAAACTCGACCTGCATGGGCCACCACAAAAACATGTAACGCTCCAGTCCCAAAATACTTAGAACTAGGTTCGTATCCATGCCAGCTGCATACATACGAAGTATACTCCAATATATGGAGACCTCGTATGAATACATAATCTGTAAAATACAGTAAACCAAGAGTAATCTAATCTCATCCACAAATAAAGAATAAAAGATATCATATAATCAACTGTAATAAGTCTCTGTACAATACGTTGGGCGGAGACAAATCCACTACCAACAAGTAAGGAAAAATATACATGGAAACGGAACTGATTTGGCGGGAGTAGCAAAGAAAGTCTCAAGACACGTCATCTCCGATTGAATAGAGAAGATTGCGACCTCGACTAGAATACCTGCAATATCACAGAAGTACACACCTGGAGAAATAACCAGGTCCTCAGAGGGACGTAACTAGATACAATAAACATGCCATATAAATACTGAATATAAATATGCCACAAACAAAAGTAAGTGACAAGACAACAATAAGGTATTCTAACCATACTAAAGTGAATATGCAGTTAAGAACAAACCTCCAACGCATGGGTATCTGGCTCAGTAGCAGTAATCTTATGTATGGTCCCATCAGGATACCAGGGACCCCAAAGCATAATATTCCTCGAATGTCAGAGGCCAGCAGTATCAGTAATAGGAAAGTGCATAAGGACCCATACGTTAAGAAACTGTTCTTCCCACCCAATGCCTAACAGAGTCACATCCATGTCTCATATACCTCTACTAACTGCTAAGTCTCCTAACATGCCTCTATTAGTAGTTAGTCCTAACGCATGCACATGGGGGATCAGCCCATACGCAAGGACCTCTACATGCTACTCATCTTACACATCCTCGTGGTACAACTGTGTCAAGGGATATGCAATACACTACAGACGGTAGTCCCTTAACTCTAGGTCCATATGCAATCAAAGGATAATAACAAATAAGCTAATATCACTGAACAGGTAGTAAATCAAGAACTGTAAGAACATAAAATAATGAACAGTGATATGTATTAAATAAATACAGACTAAATATAAACAGTATAATGGCAAGGTATCTTGCCTGATTCCGTGCTGTAAATATGAAACACCGCTCTCGCGTCCACGCCTCCGAAACTCGACACTCCTAGATAATTAATTAACTAAATTAAGTCACTACTTATGAAACTTACGATACGACTTAATTAGTCAAAGTAATGTCTTAAAATTATATTCAATCTCTCGTGGAACCATTTAGATCCATACAATCACACACAGGTTCCACGCACTACCAAATTACAGTACTTTAGCGACGGTCATTTAGCGACGGACATTTTCCGTCGCTATCACCGTCGGATCCCCGACGGATTTGTGACGGAATACCGATGGAAAGCAGTGGACATTTTTTTTTATTTTTTTATGTCCATATCCGTCGCTATGCCGTCGATAGGTAGTCGGCCATGTAGCGACGGTTTTATATCCGTCGCTAGAACGTCGCATATTTTGGCGGCAAAAGCCTAAAATATTGGCGCGAGATTTACTGACGACTTAGCGACGGAATAATCCGTCGCTACTCGCGCGAGATTTACTGACGCATTAGCGACGGAATAATCCGTCGCTAAGCCGTCGCTAAATTTACGTTCCAGACATAAGTTGAAACGACGGGGGGAACTTTTTCATTCCCCCCAAATTTCACTCTCTCTCCTCTCTCTCTCTCTCTCTCCCGCGGTGATCGATCGGCGACCCCCTCTCCTCTCTCTCCCACAGCGGTGATCGGCGACCCCCTCTCCTCTCTCTCTCCCAAAGGTATTCCCCTCTCCCTCTCCCTCTCTCTCTCTCTCTCTCTCTTTCTCGCTCTCTCTCTCTCGCGCGTGCGCGCGGTGGTCGTGGGTGCAGCGGGCCGGGGGCGTCGGGGGCTGCGGGGGGCGGCGTCGACTGCGGGGGACGGCGGTGGCGGCGGTGGCGGGGGGTGTGGAGGGGGCGGTGGGAGGGGGCGGGAAACGTTGGAGGGATGGGGGCGCGCGGGGGCTGGCCGCGGGGTGCGGGGGGTTGCGGAGGGGGGCTGGCCGTGCGCGGGGGGCGGGGGGTGTGGAGGGGGCGGTGGGATCGAGGGGGCGGGCAGCGTTGGGGGGGGGTACGATGGGGGCGGGGGCTGGCCACGGACACACACACACGGACACACACACACACACACGGACACACAGACACACACACACACACACACAGACACACACACACACACACACACGGACACACACGGACACAGACACACGGATACACAAACACACAGACATATATATATATATATACAGCACCGGCTCCAGACTTTTGGAGGCCCCAAACAAGTCTCATAAATGAGGCCCTCATTCCTCTATAATATTTCTATAAATTCAAAATCCAACAAATCATCATTCACAATCACATTCTCATGATAGTTTTCATTAACAATCACACTCACAGCTTTGAGGAGGATAAAATACCTGCTTAGTTGAGGAGGTTTTCCGTGGGACTCGGGAGAGAGGAGATGAAGAAGGCGGTGGGTTTTGATTTTTCTCTCTAGGTTTTGTTTTAGGTTTTGTTTGCTACAAGCCTACAGCTTTGATTATGGGCTTCCTCCAACACCATATTTATTGGACTGTGGTGCCGCTGGAAAACCAAAGAAATTCAACATATAAATGGGGCCCCCTTGGGGGAGGAGGCCCTAGGCGGGTGCCTGGCCTGCCTCCCCCTGAAGCCGGCCCTGTATATATATATATATATATATATATATATATATATATATATATATATATATATATATATATATATATATATATATATATATAGGCATAATTTTAAGTAATTTATTAATATATATATATATATATATATATATATATACACAGACACACGTCGTGAAGTCTAGTATATATATTTGATTAGCTAAGGTAGAAGTTTAGCCTAATTAAGATTAGTTTTGACAGAGTTGACTTGGACTCCTAATTTGACCTAGAACTAGCCTAGTTAAGGGGGCCGGGCATTATTGGGGTGGCTTACTGCATCCATATTGCACCTGCCCAGCTCATCATCCCTTGTGTGCAGTCAGATGATACCCCTACACAAATAAGTACTTATCAAAAATCTGTTGTTTTCTGTGTATGGAGTGTTTTTTTGGCATGGGATGATGGCTTTCGAATTACATTGGACTAAAAACTGAGAATTAGTACATTGTTTGTGTTTACTGATTTAAGGATGATTAAATCATTAGGTTTAATCCTATGTCATGTCTGGGTTTAAGTTATATGTTATGATTCATGTTGGCATGGGGATTTTGGTTTTTGAATTTGAGCTGTTATATTCTTTTACATTCTGTTACATATACTTACCAGATGGCACCCATGACCCGAGGAGCAGCACATCGTTTGAAGAAAACAGTGAATGCTGAGGTGGCTCCTCCTACAGTTGAGGAGGAAGTGGCACCGGTTGCTAGTGAGACCGGGAGTTCTAGTCATCCAGCACCGGTAGCTAGTAATGCCGAGAGTGCTTTTGAAGCAGTCCTGGCAAGGGACGACGCCTCTCCTCGCACCAAAAATCTTGCTTTTCGGAGGTGGTTGCGTGAAAGTATCACTGAGCGTTTACGTGAGCAGCGTGGCAAGCATTAGCTATTAGTACTTATTTGTATTGGACTATTTTTATTGGGTTGTTTTTGTTTTAGACTATTTGTATTGGACTACATATATGAATTAGAACTGTGTCAATCTCTGGATTATATTGGACTACGACACCGCGGTAACATAGTTCCTGCAGCCATTCGACTGGCGAGGCAGAAACTATGTATCCGTAGATAAAGTGGACTGTCCTCCGACCCTCATCCCTCGGCAATGATGATACGACAACCAACCGGAGAGGATACTCCGAGAGATCCATCTGGGTAGGACGTATACTCTGAGAGATCACCCTTACAGAAATGATATCAGTAGTGGGATCGAATGTTGGAGAAGATATTATCACAATATATGTCCTCTCCTCCACGATGGCTCTAGACCCATCTGCTCGTCCCTGCTTCCATTCTTCTTATTTGACTCTCTCAGCCACACATGATATCCAGCTCAAGTGTAGAGTAGGCGGAAAAGAAGGGGACAGGAATAGGAGGGAGAAGCAGCACAGCCGGCGGCATGACCCGGAGGAAGTACAGAGGTTTTCTTCAACATACGTAGGAGGACTATAAGGATTTATCTTTTCACAATATGTCATCTTGTCAAAGACCCTTAATGTGACAACCATGTTACCGCGGTGTCGGAAGACTAACATGTCATAATTTTCTAAGCCGTGTGTTTTGACATAATCATCCCAACTCTTTCCTCCTGTGTCATAATCTCGCATTATTACATAGAACTGAAATCCGGTTGGGAGGATTATGTCAAAACACACGGCTTATAAAATTATGACATGTTAGTCTTCCGACACCGCGGTAACATGGTTGTCACATTTAGGGTCTTTGACAAGATGATATGTTGTGTTTACATATATCCTTATAGTTCTCCTACGTATGTTGAAGAAAACCTCTGTACTTCCTCCGGGTCATGCCGCCGGCTGTGCTGCTTCCCCCTCCTATTCCTGCCCCCTTCTTTTCCGCCTACTCTACACTTGAGCTGGATATCATGTGTGGCTGAGAGAGTCAAACAAGAAGAATGGAAGCAGGGACGAGCAGATGGGTCTAGAGCCATCGTGGAGGAGAGGACGTATACTGTGATAATATCTTCTCCAACATTCGATCCCACTACTGATATCATTTCTGTAAGGGTGATCTCTCAGAGTATACGTCCTACCCAGATGGATCTCTCGGAGTATCCTCTCCGGTTGGGTTGTCTTCTGAGCCATCCATTCCCACACTTAAAATACAGGGATTGGATTCTGTGTTTTGTATTTTCGGCAAACCCAGGGATTGGATTCTGTATTTTGTTTTTTGGTTTCTGTATTTTGTTTCCAGCTCCATTTGCATTCATCTACGGTACGACATGGTGATCAGGACATATATAGTCCCTGCAGCCATTTGACTGGCGAGGCAGAAACTATGTAGCCATAGATAAGTTGACTGTCCTCCGACCCTCATCCCTCGGCAATGATGATACGACAACCAACCGGAGAGGATACTCCGAGAGATCCATCTGGGTAGGACGTATACTCTGAGAGATCATCCTTACAGAAATGATATCAGTAGTGGTATCGAATATTGGAGAAGATATTATCACAGTATACGTCCTCTCCTCCACGATGGCTCTAGACCCATCTGCTCGTCCCTGGTTCCATTCTTCTTATTTGACTCTCTCAGCCACACATGATATCCAGCTCAAATGTAGAGTATGCGGAAAAGAAGGAGACAGGAATAGGAGGGGGAAGCAGCACACCGGCTGCATGACTCGGAGGAAGTACAGAGGTTTTCTTCAACATACGTAGGAGAACTATAAGGATATATCTTTTCACAATATGTCATCTTGTCAAAGACCCTTAATGTGACAACCATGTTACCGCGGTGTCGGAAGACTAACATGTCATAATTTTCTAAGCCGTGTGTTTTGACATAATCATCCCAACTCTTTCCTCCTGTGTCGTAATCTCGCATTATTACATAGAACTGAAATCCGGTTGGGAGGATTATGTCAAAACACACGGCTTATAAAATTATGACATGTTAGTCTTCCGACACCGCGGTAACATGGTTGTCACATTTAGGGTCTTTGACAAGGTGATATGTTGTGTTTACATATATCCTTATAGTTCTCCTACGTACGTTGAAGAAAACCTCTGTACTTCCTCCGGGTCATGCCGCCGGTGTGCTGCTTCCCCCTCCTATTCCTGTCATCTTCTTTTCCGCCTACTCTACACTTGAGCTGGATATCATGTGTGGCTGAGAGAGTCAAACAAGAAGAATAGAAGCAGGGACGAGCAGATGGGTCTAGAGCCATCGTGGAGGAGAGGACGTATACTGTGATAATATCTTCTCCAACATTCGATCCCACTACTGATATCATTTCTGTAAGGGTGATCTCTCAGAGTATACGTCCTACCCAGATGGATCTCTCGGAGTATCCTCTCCGGTTGGGTTGTCTTCTGAGCCATCCGTTCTCACACTTAAAATACAGGGATTGGATTCTGTGTTTCGTATTTTCGGCGAACCCAGGGATTGGATTCTGTATTTTGTTTTTTGGTTTCTGTATTTTGTTTCCAGCTCCATTTGCATTAATCTACGGTACGACATGGTGATCAGGACATATATAGTCCCTGCAGCCATTCGACTGGCGAGGCAGAAACTATGTAGCCGTAGATAAAGTTGACTGTCTTCCGACCCTCATCCCTCGACAATGATGATACGACAACCTATCACTATATCTTATATAGTAGTAGATGATGTCTTAGTATTACATTATGTGAGTTCATCTTGATTCTGTTACGTTCTTCAAATACTATATACGATAAGATCATATACTACACCATATGTACAGAACATAGATGATTCACACTAATGTATGCTAGAATGAATTTTGGGTTGTGTATTCTGAGCCATCCGTTCTCACACTTGAAGATAAATTTTCAGTATAACGACGGATATTAGGTTACTCTTCAGTATAATTGATGTCTTTTCTTGGATAATTGGTGTGCATTAAATTCGTATGTGCATATTTCGTCTATGTGATTTTTGGATATATACCTACGCTGGGTTATAAGCGATGATCTGATATACAAAGGAGGTGCTGCCGAAATTTTTGTAGACATTTGGATACATTGTATGTTCGGATATTTTTTTTATGTTTGGATAATTTAATGTTGGATATTGGATATATTGTGTTGGTAATATTTTGTTGGATATTGGATACGTTGGATATTGGTGTCGGATATGGATATTTTGCATATGGATATATGGTGTTGGATATTGGATACGTTGGATATTCGTGTTGGATATGGATATATGGTGTTGTATATAGATATTTTGCATGTTTGATATTGTGTTGGATGTGTTGTACAAACAGGAAAGAGTCTGTTTGCAGTATTTTTTTTTTCAAAAATTAGAAGTTAGCGACGGACTGGCGACCACTCAGCGACGGATAGTCCGTCGCTAACTGGAGAAACTGAGTTTAGCGACGGAGTAGCGACGGAAAAACCGTCGCTACCTGGAGCATTTCAATAAAGCGACGGATTGGCGACGGACCATCCGTCGCTATCTGTAGGAGTTTTAATGTATCGACGGATTGGCGACGCAATATCCGTCGCTACCTGGAGAATTTTACATTGAGCGACGGTTTAGCGACGGAACGTCCGTCGACCTAGTTCTGTTTGATGTCCATAAATTTTGCTGTTAGCGACGGATGTTTTGTCGCTAATACGCTTTTACCGACAAATTTACGACGGATTAGCGACGGATATTGCGTATCAGAAAATCACTGATACGGTTTTGCCGACTCTTTAGCGACGGAGTATTCCGTCGCTAAACCTATATCTTGATACATGTTTTGACGAAAGCTAGTCGGTAATCCGTCGCTATATATATTTAAATGAGCCGACGGTATTCCGTCGCTAAGTCGTCGCTGAGCGACGGAGTAGCGACGGATATGTTTTAGCGACGAGGTTATTCCCGACGGCTGTTTTACCAAAATATCTGTCGGTAATCCGTCGGTATTTATTTTTGGCGACGGAATACCGACGGATAGGGCCGTCGGTAAATTTATGTATTTTGGTAGTGACGAGACATCGAAACACAGTTTTAGGGTTTCTAACTTTTAATTAGTCGGTTATGCCCCTACTTCAATAACATACTTAAAAATTATATAAAAATAATAAAAATAATATTTAAACTAATTTTCTACAAATTTATCTCTAAAATTTCAGAATTAATATTTCTAAATACATTTATGACTAGTTGATTAATAAGTCAGCTAGTCTACCTGAAACTCGCCCGGAACATAGTTAATGACTCAAAATTGCTAAAATAACCAAAAATATATTTTAAATAGCAATAAAATAATTCATTTCATAGAATAATATTAGAGGTAAAAGGGTTGAGTTATACTACAAGTTTGGGACATTCTAGGTCAGCCGGTTACCCGAAATTAGCTAGTTTTGACCTATAATTTTTTCGACCAGATTTGAGTTGCTAAATTGTGGAAAAAATACTAAAAAATCCTAATTTATGTATATGAACACACATAAAATTCAGTTTCAAAAACAGGCACCAATAACTCATAGTTCCTTTACAATGGGATTAATTTTGATCCTACCGACACATGAATATTACGCATATATTTCATGAAACCTTTATGGATGATTATAACTAACAAAAGCCATCAAAATATGATTTCTACAGAATTAATAACATATTTTTTACAGAATTTTAGCAAAGGTTTTTAGAAGAATAGATTTGGGTTCTTACCAAAGATCCTTGCTAGAAAGGGTGATGATGACTTCTCTTCACCAAAGCTCCAATCTTTTCTGCTATCCTCGATTGCTAATCCTCTCTTGGTGAGTATGGGAGAGTTGATAATGGCTATAGAGGATTGGATGGGAGAGATGGAGTTTTTAGGGTTTGTCTTGAGGGGTTTCGGGGATGTATGGTGGAGGAGATGAGTTTTTGTGAAGGATGGAGAGATGTGCAATGGAGGAGATGATGTATAGAGGCTATGAGGAGTTTGTTGCTGCCGAAATTATGGAGAGGGAGAGGGGTTTTGGTCGGCCAAAGGTGAGGGAGGGAAAGATTAGGATTTGGTTAAGGTTTGTGATAAGTTGGTATATTTAAACATATCCTTAAATAAATTTTAAGCAATCTAGGATTTAAATCCTATTTAATTTGATGCATTTGGCCATGGGGGGGTTACTTGGCCGAAATTAGCATGGTGGGGGTCCACTTGGCATGATTTGGTTGTTTGGTGAGTTGGCAAGTTGATTGGATTGAGGATTTAAAAAGGGGTTTCCTAATATAGAACTATTTAATTCTATCTATGTAATTACACTACAAAATCCGAATTAAATACAAATAAATGTAATTATTAATATTTATTAATGCCCAACATGCCTACATAGGGTTGGATTTGGCTTGGAAGAGGTTTGAGAAGGTTTGGTGCAACCGGGTTTCCTAAAAAGTCATAAAGGCTTTCTTAACTAATTAATTAAATAAAAATATATCTTGTGCCATAATTTGAATGGTTAACATGCAAGAGATTACAATATGACCATGGCATTCCTAACATGGCTAGCATACTAGTTAAAGCACCCGACTACGCTAGGCATGCCATACTTTCTAGTCGCCTTGCATATTCAAACTCAACCATGGCTATAGTCCTTTTATATAATATAAATAAGATAAAAATAAATTCGAATTAAATAAAATCCAAAAATAATTTAAATATTCCTTTAAATTATAAGGGGTTTTACACACAAAGTAAATCAAACGTGTTGGTTTTGTATGGGTGGGCGAGGAGCTCATTCCACCAGTACAGTTGAGTACTGACACCCACATAATTTTCATGTGCAGGCACAGGTAGAAGTTCGTGGCACGGAGCTTGCTTGGATGCGTTGAGGCACGGATTTCCTTGGAGATTCGAAGCGTGCGGCCGCAGGGAATCAAGACTAATACGGGACATAATGTATGGACGTCGCCTTCCAAAGCATCCGCTGGCTCAAGACTTGTATTTGAGAGATGAGAGAGAGAGAGCTGAGTGACTTGTAATGTGAGAAGAGTGAGCTTGAGTGACTTGTAATCTTGGTCTTGCGACCATTGTAACCTTTGCTTCAATATCAATAAAAGAGTATTTTGTAATGACTTGTGTTTTGCGTCAAATTCTGCTGCTATTACTCAATGTCTCTGCTTGGGACTTCTGTGCGACGACCTCGTCGCAGCCGCTGAAATCGGTCGTTATGGAACCCGCCTTGCATGAGCGCAACCTAGGCTCATGCAGCATCACGCCTTAGCGAGGGCGATCGCTCCTATGGGAGCGGGGCGTGACAGCTGCCGTTGGTGAAGGAGTTCTTGAAGCTGCGATAGAAGTTGGAAGACTAGACGATGCCCCTTCCCGTCAAGTTTGTTGTTGGAGGGATCGTTTCGAAGCTCCCTGTTGGGTGGAGCAAGCCCTATGCAAATATGCATAGAAAGAAGTTGGAGGTCAATCTGGAAGATCTCCTATAGAAAGTCTATATCGAGGACCAGATGCGGGCTCAACTGAAGGTGGACGCACTATCCAAGCAATTGGCTAACGTCAATTTGGTTCATACCAAGGAGCCAAGGAAAAAGCATGTGGCTTTCCACAGCAAGAAGAAGGACCCTAACAATCTGAATATGAAGAAAACTTCCTTCAAGTAAAAGAAGGCAAAGTCTCAGATGCCTTATTTCAAGTGTGGCAAGAAGGGCCACTACAAAAATGAATGCAAAGCAAAGACCAAGAAAACAGAGCAAGGAGAGCCTCACAAGGTATCTATGATCACTGACGTTATTGCAATGATTATGCAGGTCGATGCTGTGGGGGCTGAATCTGACTGGTGGGTAGACACTGGGGCCACCTGTCATGTCTGCTCCAACAAGGAGTGGTTCACCACCTATACACCAACTTTTGAAGTGGTTATGGTGGCGAACTAGGCACAAGTTGAAGTGTTTAAAATCGAGATGGTAGTTTTAAAGTTGACTTCGGAGAAGTCTCTGATGCTTAAAGGTGTGAAGCATGTACCTGCTATCACAAAGAACCTGATCTTAGGAGGCCTACTCTGTAACACAAGCCTCAGGATGGACATTAATGCTGGCCAGATGGTGATATCCATTAAGGAAACATATTTCGAAAAACCTTTTTATACCGAGGAATGTTCAAAATTCAGCTTATAAATCAGTCAATATAATTAATGCAATCACTCCTTCTGCTTACACTCTTGAGTTGTGGCATAATAGGCTAGGACATGTTCATTGTAAACGAATAAACAGAATGTCTAGTCTAGGGCTTATCTCCAAGTGTGGGTGTAAGGCAGAGAAATGTAAAGTTTGTGCTCAAACAAAGATCACAAGGAACCCTTTCCTTTGGTTAATCGAAGTATAGATCTTCTGGAGTTGGTACACTCTGATATCTGTGACTTCAAATAGTTCTCTACAAAGGTCAGGATAAAGTATTTCATAACCTTCATCGATGACTTCTATAAGTATATGTTTGTCTACTTGCTGAAGGCCAAAGATGAAGCATTCAAGAAGTTTAAGGAGTTCAGGGCCGAAGCTGAGCGGCAGATTGGACAACAACTCAAACGAATAAGAAGTAATCGAAGTAGAGAGTACATGTCTCATGAATTCGTATCATTCTACAAAGAACATGGAATTGTCAACGAGACTACGTACGTACGGCTCCATACTCCTCAATCAAATGGAGTAGCAGAGAGGAAGAACAGAACGTTGACAGAAATGATTAATTCAATGCTGTTGACTGCGGGTCTTCCAAAGTGCTACTGGGGAGAAGCTGCATTGACAACCACTTTTATTCTAAATAGAGTGTCTTATGCAACTTCAGTCGTTACTCCTCATGAACTCTGGTTCAAGGTCAGATCTAACTTGAATGTCATTCGAGTGTGGGGGTGTCTGGCATATGTGAAGCTTCCAGATCTAAAGATTCAGAAGCTTAGGACAAGGACTACAAAGACGATCTTCTTAGGTTATGCCGAGAAGAGTGATGCTCGAAGATTTCTTGATATTGAGTTAAATCATATCATTGAATCTCGCAACGCAGAATACTTAGAAGATAAATTTACAAGGCACAAGAACATTGTTCTTGCGGATATTCCACAGAACAATGAGGGTGCACAAAAAACTGAAGTTTCAATGAGGATGTAGTCCAAGAGGATGTTGTTGTTGAAACAACGGTTGAACGAGAACTAGCTGAGCCGTCAGCTAAGCGTGTGAGGAGGCAAAGGACTTCAGAAATGACTTTGTCACCTATCATGTGGAAGCAAATCTGCTTGCCTATGATGAGGCGATGAAGACCAGAGCCGCAATTTTCTGGAAGGAGACGATTGACAATGAAATTGATTCCATCACCTTAAATAACACTTAGGTGTTGGTTGATCTTCCTGAATGAGCGAAACCCATCGGATGTAAATGAATCTTCAAGAATGTAACATCCACTTTTCAGAAATGAGGATAATTTTGAACTTTTGTAATTATAATCATTTAATAATAATATTTAAATTATATTATGATTTTTGGTAATTTTTAATCAATTTAAAACTATTAAAATGTGTGTATTTTGATTTTGATGTTTGACTAGTACAAACCCTAGAATTGCTAAGCCTAGAGACTAACCATGACCATGGGAGCCTAGTCATGTGATTAGAATTACAAATTACCAGTTTTTAGCCTAAGGATATTTTGGTTATTTTTGACTTTTAGTAAAAATGAATTTTGATTAATTAATATTGTGCTAATTGAATTGTTAGAGATTAACCTAGAAGTTGTGCTAACCTAGATATTAGATTAGAAGCTTCCATCATGACAAGGTTAGGAATATCAAGATATTATTGTAGTAGGATATTTTTCCTTAAGATATTTGTAGAAAGAAAGCCTTAGGATTAAATTGAACCAATGATTGGACTTGAATTTATGTGGAGAAGCCATAGCCACCCATCTACATCTATACATAACCCTAGTTTCTATTTGGCCAGCAACAACATAGTATCCCCCTCCTATAAGTATCACATTTAATAGCCCTTGCCTCTTTTTAACACCTACAAAGAACCCTAATTTGTTCTTCCCTAAATTCCTCCCCCTTTATCCAAATTGATCCCAAATTGAGGCTACTCTCTTGCATTGGGATTCATTTCAGAAGTGGAGGCTTGCTAGCAAGGATTTGAAGAGCATTTGGCCATAGCTTGTCGAGGGAACAACTCACTTAGGAGCTTTTTCATTGAGTTTGAACTCTCAATAGGTAAAACACTACAAACCCTAATGAATTCCTGATTTCTTTCCATAGTTGCATCCATCAAGGTGTCCCCTAGCTGTAGAGTGAGTTTGGTAGGATCTCTTGTCCATTAAGTATGCGTATCGGACACATATCAGTGTCTATGTGTGAGTGTTTGATGAAATGCCTCTTAGAAATAAATATTCATATTTTTCAAAACTAATTACATGGGTTTGTAGCTAATTAGGTGTAGATTACGTATCATTATGACTGAGTCAATTTTAGAGTATTTTTCGTGTCCAAAATGGACATGGGGACGTTGTACGACACAGTGTGCGGCTCCCCTGCTGCTCGAGTGTCCTAGCGGACACGACACGGAACCATATGCCATGAAACTTCATAGACACATGGGGGCACCCACTGATACTCAGGAGTGATCGGGAGACTAGCTAGTAGACTTGGTTTAGTTGTCATGTTTTAGAACTTGAATTGTAATAACTTGAGATATTGAGTTTGTATTTGAGTTTGTTTGAGATATTATTAATTAGTAGTTGGTTTTGTTGTTGTTGTTTAGTCTTAGTTATAACTTCTGTGTTATCTTATCGTGCTTAGACTGTGATTGAGATTTCATTATATCTATACTTGTCTTCCATTCGGAGTTGAGATTTGACAAGTACATTATATAGTTGCGTGAGTTATTGATTAGATAGTGACCTAGAACAGTGTTCTACCATCGACACTGCGGCGTAGGCTAGACGTACCCACTTCCCGTGCCCCTACACTGGGTGCGGGTCGTGACACATTTTTAGTGGTGGCCCATGCAGGTCGAGAGTCGCCTTAGTGCGATATCGTGGTAGTACAGCGACTTAGTTGTACTACTGCGAGCCTGCGATAGGAATTGAGAAATATGTTAACGGAGAGGTACTCAATCACAGTTAGGAAAAATTCTGATCTAATTCTTGCCATCTATACATCCTTATTGATAATTGCCTTCTTTGAAATAAATTATCCTCCTTTGATTATATCGATTCTTGCTCAGTATTGATTTTTTTATTTGATCTGTCTTCACGATGGTGGAGACACGATCACATCGCCCCGACCCAGCAGACACTGGTGAGAGGTCTCCCACCTCTCGTCCGGAGCAGCAGGATACTGGGACCGTAACACCTTTCATTCCTGTTCAGGCAGGGACGACTGCAGCCTTTTGGGGTACACCTCCACCTGTTCGGAGGACGATCCCAATCATTCTTAAGATATTTCAGCAGCAGCATCAGCAGCCACCTGCAGGATTGGTTGACGCTGCACACCTTTTTTCCTTCGTGGAGAGGATCTTAGAGTCCCACCAGCAGCAACAGCAGCGCCAGACTGCCGACTTCTGACAGGGCATAGATGAGGCCCACCAGCTGGTCAGGACGATAGTAGAGATGGTTACCACATAGCCGCTGGGAGGACAGACACATCAGTGCCATCAGAGGACCCCGAACATCCAAGATTTTCAAAAGATGAGGCCTCGAGACTTCCTTGGTTCGGAGGGGATTTTGTATGCAGATGACTGGATAGACCATATCGAGGAGATATTCCGACTAGCAGAGATACCAGCCCGACTTCAGATTGAAGCTGTAGGCAGTTAGATGCAGGACTTGGTCCGCACATGGTACCAGACAGACCCCAGAGTAGGAACCGAGGGACAGACTTGGGCAGCCTTCAAGGAGCTGTTCAAGGAGCAGTTCTTCCCAAACGTAGCAGTTGGAGGCTTAGAGGCACAGTTTGAGAGCCTGGTTCAGGGAACCGGACAGTGGAGGAATATGCCGGACAGTTCTGTCGGCTGAGCAGATTTATTGAGGATCTGAGCGAGAAGATGAAGGCGAGAAAGTTTCGCAGAGGTTTGATCAGGAAGGTTCGGTCCTTGACCAAGAGTGACCGGGATGCTACTTTCACGAAGATCCTAGCAGGAGCTATGGCAGCAGAGGATGACCTAGGTCTGAAACTGAAGAGGGGTCGAGATGCTCATGTAGCCAGTAGCAGTGGAGGTCCGGCCAAGAGGCCTCACGTACAGATTCAGCAGATGCAGGCACCAGTGAGAGTACAGCAGACACATCATCAGCCTAGAGGATAGGACCGCTAGGTGCAGACTTGTGCCTACTGCAGGAAGGCAGGGCACACTTGGGAGACTTGTTATAGGAGGCAAAAGGTTTGTCTGTTCTGTGGATTCGCTGCTCATCAGGTCAAGGATTGCCCTACTGCACCCTCATATGACGGAGCACCAGGTCAGAGAGAGGGAGTTAGGCCACCTGTGGCGCGGCACCACAACCAACACCAGAGGGGTGGCACTTTTGCGCTGGCGGTCGAGGAGACCGATGCTGCAGGTGATGGGTTAGCAGGTTTGTCCTTCTTGTTCTTCTTCCCCACCTTCATGTGTGATTTCCATTAGTACCTGTCAGAAGATTCTTGTGATATGCTAGATAGCGTAGTTACCCTGTTCAAGACTATGGAATCACGACCAGTAGGACTATGATTGCATGTTACCTATTGACCTTGATTATTGGGGGTTTGACCTAGAAGGGGTACGATCATCTTAATTTTGAGGATGAAATTCTTCGAAGGAGGGTAGACTTGTAACACCCACTTTTCATAAATAAGCATAATTATGACCTTTTGTAATTATAATCATTTAATAATGATATTTAAATTATATTATAATTTTTGGTAATTTTTAATCAATTTAAAACTATTAAAATGTGCGAATTGTGATTTTGATGTTTGACTAGTACAAACCCTAGAATTGCTAAGCCTAGAGACTAACCATGACCATGGGAGCCTAGTCATATGATTAGAATTACAAATTACCACTTTTTAGCCTAAGGGTATTTTGGTTATTTTTGACTTTTAGTGAAAATAAATTTTGATTAATTAATATTATGCTAATTGAATTGTTAGAGATTAACCTAGATGTTGTCCTAACTTAGATATTAGATTAGAAGCTTCCATCATGACAAGGTTAGGAATATCTAGATATTATTGTAGTAGGATTTTTTTTTCTTAAGATATTTGTAGAAAGAAACCTTAGGATTAAATTGAACCAATGATTGGACTTAAATTTATGTGGAGAAGCCTTAGCCACCCATCTACATCTAAACCTAACCCTAATTTCTATTTGGCCACCCACAACATAGTATCCCCCTCCTATAAGTATCACATTTAATAGCCCTTGTCGCTTTTTAACACCTACAAAGAACCCTAATTTGTTCTTCCCGAAATTCCTCCCCCTTTATCCAAATTGAGGCTACTCTTTTGTAATGGGATTCATTTCAGAAGTGGAGGCTAGTGGAGGCTTGCTAGCAAGGATTTGAAGAGCATTTGGCCACAGCTTGTGGAGGGAACAACTCACTTAGGAGCTTTTTCATTGAGTTTGAACTCTCAATAGGTAAAACACTACAAACCCTAATAAATTCTTGATTTTTTTCCATAGTTGCATCCATCTAGGTGTCCCCTAGCTGTAGAGTGAGTTTGGTAGGATCTCGTGTCCATTAAGTATGCGTATCGGACACGTATCAGTGTCTATGTGTGAGTGTTTGATGAAATGCCTCTTAGAAATAAATATTCATATTTTTCAAAACTAATTACATGGGTTTGTAGCTAATTAGGTGTTGATTATGTATCATTATGACTGAGTCAATTTTAGAGTGTCTTTCGTGTCCAAAATGGACACGGGGACGTTGTACGACACAACGTGCGGCTCCCCTGCTGTTCGTTTGTCCTAGCGGACACGACACGGAACCATATGCCATGAAACTTTATGGACACATGGGGGAACCCACTGACATCATGTCCATGAAGTTTTATGTGTCCTCGATCAGTGTGCACGAAGAAATCGCGTGCGTACTGAATTGTACTGTCAGCACACACGAAGGATTTCCCCTTTGATACGCCCTTATAACTTGGACACGACGACACGAAGACGAGTTTCAGAAACCCTGACACGTAGCCCAACCTCTGGTGAACACGTGGACACGAGCACGAGGTGTCATGTGTCTGTGTCGTGTGTACGAAATCGTGTCCTCGTCGTACGACGCTGTGCTGTGCTGTTCTCGTGTCTATGTGTGTTTAATTCATTTTGGACACTTCGTGTCTACTTGTGCGGACACGAATTCATCCCCCTGACACGAAATCATATGTACTTCATGTTGGCACACTCAATCTTGCATTTGATTAGGTTTTCGATGGTATTTGGGTTTGGAATTTGGTCGAGTTCATCAATACTCTGATACTGAGCATGTAAATTGGGTTTCTGATTTTTATTAAATCTTTTAACGTGTATATATATATATATATATATATATATATATATATATATATATATTATATATATATATATACAAGTTTATACATGTTGTATTATACTAAGGTTACATGTAGGGTATACTAGGATGTATTGGATGGGTTTTGTCAAATGTTTCAGTTTCGAACCAATGTACATTGATAGATATATGTTAAACTAATTTGGAATTGTTGTATCTTGATATGAGATACCTGAGATTGCTGTTACTGCTGATGTTCAGTTTTCCCTCTTTCCTTTTCTGATAAGTTAATGTATTATGGTTAAATTAAGGTAGTATAATGTATGCACTGTACTGAGTTGGTTTAACAAACCTGAGACTGAATATCTTCACTTTGTTCCTGTGATAACCTCAGTCCAGTCCTTTCAATATCCCTTTCAGTCACCCTCACATTTCAATCTATATATAATCAGTCTCATTCTTCCCTCTCTCTATTTTTTTTCATGTTTGTATGATATATATGTATGTTGATATATATGTATATGATACTTATATTCTAACTATGTTGCATGTATGTTTGTATGTAAGAACACATGTAATAAAATATATGAGTGTATACATGTAATGTTATGAATGAATGGTATGAATATAATAGGCAAGTATCTATGTATGCATGTAGGTAAGCTAGTGTATTGGTAGTATAGGCATGCATGAATGCATGAATAATGTATGTATGTATGTATGTATGTATGTATGTATGTATGTATGTATGTATGTATGTATTGTGATATTTGTATATAGGCCTAGAGTATAGTTGACCCTATAGTTGACCAATAGGCTATTTGAACTTGTGGACTTTAGTTGACTAGCCCTAGACCTAGATTTGACTAAGTTGGACCAAAGTTGATAAGTGTAAGTTCCAAAACCCTAGAATTGACCAAAGTTTGACCAAATAGTTCGAGTTGACTAGAGTTGACCAAAACTCAACATCTGTCAATATGTGACCAATTGACCTAGCTTGACTAGAGTTTGACTTAGTTGACTAAGATTGACCTAGTTGGCCAAATCCTAGATGTTGACTAATTTGACCAGAGTTGACCCAGAGTTGACTTTGATCTAGATTGACCTAGAATCATGTAGAATACATTGTACCTTCAATTATATTATATTGAATACATCATAACCTATATTGCTCTGATTAGGATATTGTGACTCCGGTACAGACATCTGATATTACATTACTCTCTTCAGAGTGTCAGACGAGTACATTCTCTGATAGTTCTTTCATTTACTTGTCGATTACTTTACTTCAGTTCTAGTTAGTTCTATTTGATTCTCTGTTACAACACGTATTAGATTTCTGAACTCATGCATGCAACACACATACTTTACTGGTTTAACTTTAACTATTCGAACCACCTATTCGCATCTTCATGTACTGGTCGGACTTGTATTTGTTTTATGTGTTGGATTATGAATTCATTTGTATTAGAATGGGCAGAAAAATACTGATTAGACATGTGAACATTCCTACTATTCGAATCACCCCTCTGTGAATGATATTCGAAAGATAGCCATTCCATACTTAGCCAGGTGTGCGATGTGCCGTATTACCCATAGCCGTTTTCATGTCTATCTCAGTATTTTAAAACACACTTGGGGGATTGATTCGAATCATCATTAGAACATCATGGGAACTATTATTCGCACCACCTTATTCGAATCATCTTATTAGAACAATGATTAGAATCACATTTGACTCATACTGTATTGGAATCACATTCGACTCATCTTGTATTAGACTCACATTGGGATTACACTCGACTTACATTGTACTGTCTGGACTTATCATGTTACTCTAGTTCAGCTAGCTTGTTTTACAGTCTTCCTTGCCATGTTTCTTCTCTTATTTTGTTACATTACTTCCCTTGTACTTTAATTATCGTTCTATATCATCACATGTATAAAACTTCTATGTTCATCAATATAACTGTCTATAACTGCTTTATAGTTCTTTGTCATTTACTTGGGATTTCTAGATGAGTGTGCTCGTTCAAATCCTGACTGGATACGTTAAAAATATTACAGATGCTTGTCCCGAGGACACTTGTCCTACTTACTATGAACCAGGAGATGGCTTAGCTACCTTTGGCCCTGACACTCGGGAGTGATCGGGAGACTAGCTAGTAGACTTGGTTTAGTTTTCATGTTTTAGAACTTGAGTGATAATAACTTGAGATATTGAGTTTGTATTTGAGTTTGTTTGAGATATTATTAATTAGTAGTTGGTTTTGTTGTTGTTGTTTAGTCTTAGTTATAACTTCTGTGTTATCTTATCGTGCTTAGACTATGATTGAGATTTCATTATATCTATACTTGTCCTCCGTTCGGAGTTGAGATTTGACAAGTACATTATATAATTGCATGAGTTGTTGATTAGATAGTAACCTAGAACAGCATTCTACCGCCGACACTGCAGCGTAGGCTGGATGTACCCACTTCTCGTGCCCCTACACTGGGTGCGGGTCGTGACAAAGAAGAAGATAAAAGCAGATAGAACTATTGACAAGTTCAAGGCTAGGTTGGTAGCCAAGGGGTTTTCTCAGAAGCAGGGGATCGACTACTTTGATACGTATGCTCCAGTATCCCGGATGACCACCATCAGAATGTTGATTGCTCTCGCAGCAATGCATAAGATGGTGATATATCAGATGGATATAAAAACGGCTTTCCTAAATGGCGAGCTGACCAAAGAGATTTCACTACTAAAATACCCCACTTTACCGATGGAAGTTTAGCGACGGACGGATTCCGTCGCTAATAGCGACCAATTTCCGACATCTTAGCGACGGAGTAGCGACAGACAACATAACATAATTTTTTCCAATTTTAAATGTAAAAATTTGTCGGGTTTCCGTCGCTAAGTCGACAAACGTTAGCGACGGATTCTTTTTCGTCGCTTATGCGTCGCAAATGTTGGCGGCAAAATCTTTAAAACATTGGCGGGAACTTTAGCGACTAACTGGCGACGGATATATCCGTCGAAAAAAACCTTTTAATTGGCGACGGTTTAGCGACTAATTTATTCCGTCGCTATTCCGTCGCTAGTTTCTGTGCCCTAACTTAAATTGAACCGACGGGGGGGAATTTTTCATTCCCCCCAAAACTCTCTCTCTCTCTCTCGCGACTCTCTCTCTCTCGCGCGCGGCTCTCTCTCTCTCTCGCGGCTCTCTCTCTCTCTCTACCAGGTATCTCTCTCTCTCTCTCTCTCTCTCTCTCTCTCTCTTTCTCTAATTTTGGGTTTTGGGGCCGGGGGGGGGAGTGGGGGGGGGGGGGTCGGCTTCGCGGGGGGTGGAGAGGGCGGGGGGGGGTGGTGAATGGGGTCAGGGGGTCGGGGGGGTGTGGAGAATAGGGGCAGGGGGTGGGGGGGTGGGGAATGAGGGTCAGGGGGTTGGGGGGGTGGGGAATGGGGGCAGGGGGGTCGGGGGGTGGGGGGTGGAGAGGGCAGGGGGGTCGGGGGGGTGTTGAATGGGGGCAGGGGGGTCGGGGGGGGTCGGGAATGGGGGCAGGGGGGTCGGGGGGCGGGGGGTGGGGGGTGGAGAGGGCAGGGGGGTCGGGGGTCCTATGGGACACCTATTGGACATGACACCGACACTCCAGAATACGTTAAGACACGACATGTATTGAATACAATATGGTTACTCGAAAATACATTAAGACACCCAAAATTGGTGCCGAATCGTCGCAGTGTCCCCCTATTATGTCGTGTCGTATTTAAATTTGTGTCCGTACAACAGTGTGCTTCTAGTAAGATATTCCAGGATAGGTATGGGTTATCTTGTACTTCTTTGATCTGGGTAGTTATTTGTTGAGTATGATGAGTTATTTATGTGTCATCTCTTCCATCATGGGTATGATCTTGTTCTTTATTTGGGTATTCTTTCATCATGTTTGAATAGATGGTGTACATGATGTCAAGTATGAAGGATTTGTAGTAAGTAGATTTTGTCATTCTTCAATGTGAGGTTGGTCTTGTTGAGAATAACTTAATAATTATTTGTTTTCCAATACCAAAAAAATCCGATACTTCGATCCGATACCGCCGATACTACCGATATCGCCGATACCAATACTAGATTGCTTAGACTTATATTGCAAGGTAACTAGATACAAGTTATGATACAATGTAAATGCAAGTATACATGTTAGCTAGATAGCTTAGACTTATATTGCAATCTCCTATTCACACGAGTATTGATATCGCCGATGCCAATACTCGTAGGAATATATAGTCCGATACCGATTCCGATACCGATACTTTGAACCTTGATTTAAATACATGTTAGTATAGTGTCTTCACATATATGTTAAGAGTATATACATGATTAGCAAGGTAACTAGATACAAGTTATGATACAATGTAAATGCAAGTATACATGTTAGCTAGATAGCTTAGACTTATATTGCAATCTCCTATTCACACGAGTATTGATATCGCCGATACCAATACTCGTAGGAATAGTCCGATACCGATATACATTGTAGAGCTCTGTTTTGCTATTCTGGACATGTTGTGACCTGTGCTGTTCTAAATAGGAGCCAGACACACTCCTGAGACGGGGGAGTATGTATAGTGATGTGGATTCTTACTAACTTATCATGTGAACCCATTTATGGGCCCTTCATTGAACCTTCTCATGTGCAACTTTCAGTCCATTCACAGTTCCCTATATTGTACTCTACATCACCTAGTTCACTTATATCTAACATCCTAACCCTAATCCAAATTTATGAGTATCGGTATCGGGCTATTCTTATGTTTAGTTTGTCTTACGATACAGATTTTCACATCCAAATTGAGGATGAGTCGTTATTTTGTTGATCGTACATGGATGTACAAACGGCAACACGAGAGTAGAATTGGTGTGAGTGACGATTTTCAGGCAGGCGTGGAAGTATTTCTTAATTATGCAATGAGCAAAGCTCAGTACATGGACGGTAACAAAATTAAGTGTCCATGTGTTAAATGTCACAATAGACGTTACGAAGAAGTGGTGACTGTGAGAGATCATTTGACCCGTAAGGGTTTCGTACGTAATTACGGCCTGTGGTCATCGCAAGGTGAACTATATTCGGAAAGACAGGCTGCGGAAGCTGCTACTTATGCTTTTGATGATAATGTTGCAACGGATGTCATCGAAGACCACGGATGCTCTGTTGATTATGGAGATCTGCAGAACCTTGCACGAGATATGGTGTATGATGCGGCAGGGCCTAATTTTGATCCGGAGGATCCTAATCCCGAGGCGAAGGAGTTCTATGACATGTTTCAGGACGCAGATACTTCTCTATATCCTGGTTGTGAGACTCATTCCGCACTGTCAGTGACGATGCGGTTGTTGAACATAAAGTCTGATTTTAACTTGCCACAAGCTTGCTATAATCGGATCACAGAAGTAATCAAGGAGGTGTTACCGAAGGAATCAAAAGAGCTACCAAAAAACTTCTACAAGTCAAAGATGATGGTCCGACAACTGGGACTGGGGTACGAGAAGATAGATTGTTGTCGCAACGGATACATGTTGTACTACAAAGAGAATTGCGTATCAGAAAGTTGCAGCTTCTGTAATGCGGATCGTTACAAGCCAGTACAGGGAAAAGGAAAGTCGACTAGAAAACGACGTCCTTACAAGTATATGCATTACTTGTCGATCACGAAGCGCTTGCAGAGGATGTATATGTCTCTAAATACAGCAGAACACATGACGTGGCACAGCGAAGAACGCATAAAGGACGAAGGAGAATTGTCACATCCTTCGGATGGAGAGGCGTGGAAATATTTTGATTTGTGTCATCCAGATTTTGCTGCAGAGCCTAGAAATGTACGCCTGGCGCTATGTGCTGATGGCTTCGCCCCTTTCGGACAGTCGGGATCTCAGTACTCATGCTGGCCGGTCATTCTTACCCCTTACAATCTGCCACCATGGATGTGTATGAAGACTCCTTATATGTTTCTGACAGCTATCATACCCGGTCCTAAAAATCCGACGAAGAACATCGATATATATTTACAGCCGTTGGTGGATAAGCTGAAACAGTTGTGGGAGATCGGCGTCACGACCTATGATATTTCTAGGAAACAGAACTTTCAGATGAGAGCTTCACTCATGTGGACAATCAATGATTTTCCAGCATACGGTATGCTGTCGGGATGGAGTACGCACGGCAACATGTCTTGTCCGATATGCATGGAAAATAGTAAGGCGTTCCGCCTTAGGCATGGAGGAAAAACTTCTTTCTTTGACTGTCACCGTCAATTTTTGCCCGCGACCCATCCTTGGAGAAAGAATAAGGACGCGTTCAGATATGGAAAACAAGAATTTTCTCAACCTCCTGCCAGATTTTCGGGATACGATATTTGGGAAGCTGTAAAGGAATTGCCCACCGCAATGGAAGATCCATCGAACCATCGTGTCGAGGGGTTCGGACAAAGCCATAACTGGACCAAACGGAGTATCTTCTGGGACTTGCCTTATTGGAAAGATAATCTTATAAGACATAATCTTGATGTCATGCATATCGAAAAGAACGTGTTCGATAATGTCTTCAATACCGTCATGGATATTAAAGGAAAGACGAAGGACAATCCAAAAGCAAGACAAGACATAGCCGAGATATGCAAGCGTCCTCATCTGAACTTGATACAAAGGGGTGCTGGTGGACAATTAAGTAAGCCTATAGCGCCATACACATTGAGCAAGGAAGATAGATTAATAATCTGCAAGTGGATATCTAATTTAAGATTTCCCGACGGCTATGTTTCGAATTTGTCTAGATGCGTTGATCTCAATGAACGCAAGCTAACGGGAATGAAGAGTCACGACTGCCACGTGTTTATGGAAAGATTACTGCCCATTGCTTTGAGAGAGTTGTTGCCTTCTGCTGTATGGGTTCCGTTGGCCGAGCTGTCTACATTCTTCAGGGATATCTGTTCAACTAAGCTGACGGTGCAACATATGGTACAACTTGAGGAGAAGATTGTCTTAACAATCTGCAAGTTAGAGAAAATATTTCTACCGGGCTTTTTCGACAGCATGGAGCATCTACCGATTCATCTAGCATACGAAGCCCGTGTCGGTGCATCTGTTCATTATCGATGGATGTACCCCTTTGAAAGGTAAATAAAAATCGATATAATTTAAGTGAAATTTAAGTGGATTTTATAATTCATTGTTAATTCTCAAGATAATTTGTCTCTTTAGGTACCTACACCATCTAAAGAAGAAAGTTGGCAACAAGGCTCATATAGAGGCTTCGATATGCGAATCATATCTTGTCGAGGAGGTGTCAAATTTCTGCTCCATTTATTTCGATACTCATGTCGAGACAAATCGAAATAGACCTCAAAGGAATGAAGAAGACGTTGAGGATGGAGGTATATTCAATTTAAGGGGCAAGCCTATTGGGGCTAGTAAGAAACGGTGGTTGACCGACGATGAGTATGATACCGCTCACCGATATGTCTTGTTAAATTGTGACATACAAGAAGTGAGAGATTTGGAGAAGTAAGTGACTACGCCTCGTTATAATCTCTAATTTGGTGAATTAAGTGACTATACTTATTTTTATTCTCTCTAACAGTGTATTTAGAGGTGAAGTCAAAATGAGGACACCATATATTACAGATGAGGGACTTCAAAGAGAGGTTGATTGTACCTTTCCGTCCTGGTTTCGTAAATACGTAAGTAACTGAGATAATATGTTATGCGGCTACCATTAAAATATATGCAGCTAAAATATTTAAATTATCAACACATGTTTACAGGTTTTATTGCCTGAAACAACACTCATAAATGAGAGCATTCGTTATTTGGCATTGGGACCGAAGAAGCATGCAAAGACTTTGTCAGGCTATGTCGTTAATGGCTTCAAGTTTAAGTCAACTCAGCATGCTATAAATGCCGAATTTCTCAATGACGGCTTCGATACCAAGAATTCTGGTGTTTGC
Source organism: Iris pallida (assembly GCA_029216955.1). Classification (NCBI taxonomy): domain Eukaryota; kingdom Viridiplantae; phylum Streptophyta; class Magnoliopsida; order Asparagales; family Iridaceae; genus Iris; species Iris pallida. Next base: position 730,748 of record JANAVB010020000.1, read on the forward strand.
ATAAGAGGCACCATCTATGACGACGAGCCGGACTTTGACTATTATGGAGTGCTTCGGGAGATTGTAGATTTACAATATAGTGCCCCATATGATATGCATATTGTGATGTTCAAATGTGAGTGGTTCGATACGAGACCAAATATCGGTTGGAGAATCGATAAACAATTTGGATTCGTCGATATAAATCATCGCAGGAGGTATAGAGGGTCCGACACGTTTGCGATAGCAAGTCAGGCTGTTCAAGTCTACTATACAAGCTACCCAAGGCGTCGTAGAGATCGATTTGACTGGTGGGCAGTATGCAAGATTAAATCTAGAAATACATTCAACGTTGGAGACCCAGCATACCAAGAGGACCAGATCGAGAAGCCCCAATACATGGGACAACAGTCGGATACCATGGACGTGGAAGATGTCGATATACCTCATGCTGAGGAAAATAGAGGGGAGGAAGAGGTTGATATACAAGACTTAGCTGTCAACCAGGGGAGAAAGAGGCGTCTTGTCCCAAGTATTGAGCCTGAAGAAGAAGTAGAAGAAGAAGAAGAAGAAGAAGAAGAAGAAGAAGAAGAAGAAGAAGAGGATGAGGATGAGGATGAGGATGATGATACAGATGAAGTCGACGATGAGGATGATGATATAGATGAAGTCGACGATGAGAATGAGAATGAGAACGATGACGATGACGATGAGGACGAGGACGATAACGATGATTAGATTAAATATCGGTATATATTAGAAGCACTTACAACTTAGTGAATTCAGTTTAGACGGACACATTCTTATTTCAGTTTATGTTTTTGTCGTTCGATCATCTACTTATTGTATGATTTTCTTTTTACAGATGGCACTCTTAGTTCTCATTGTCTTGACGGCACTCGCCGCCCTGCTGCTGGTATATATATTTTAGTTCAGTTTTATATTCATTTATACTTCTATATTGTTAATTATATTTATGTGTTCTATTTACAGGTCATGGTCACTACCACTCGTGCTGCTGGCAGTGGCCGTGGACGTGATGGTAGTGGTGCTGGTGGTGGCGGTACTGGCCGTGGTGGGCGTGGTGGTAGCGGCACTGGCCGTGGACGTGATGGTAGCGGTCGTGGTGGTAGCGGCACTGGCCGTGGACGTGATGGTAGCGGTCGTGGTGGTAGCGGTCGTGGTCGCCTTCCACATTCCCCGGATATAGAGTCCTCCGATCCCGACCTGGAGAGCCCGGCCACAGACTCTTCCCGCCGTCGATCTGCCGAGGCGCTACCTTCATCTTCATCGAGGCCTGAGACTCCATCCGCTAGCGGATCCGTTCTGCCCCCGGATGCACCAGCGGGTACACCATCAGTTACTGCAGGGTGGGCTCCGGAGTACCCCCGGATTCAGCTTCATCCTGCTACCGGTGAGTACATCCGCGGACCCGCGGATCCTCCGACGCCTCCAGAGAGGCCGATAGGCGAGAACCGACGAGAGCTATGGCCCGCGGGTGATACGTAAGTAAATTTAAGTTAATTTATTAAATTTGTTTCATTTATTCAAGTTAATAATCCAGTCTTTGCTTCTTTGTAGGTTTTTCCCGTATGATGCTGCCCGGATACTCGGGCAAATTATCCGGGAAAACTACCATGGCCCCTACCTCAATTTTTCTGAGGTGCCTCAGAACATGTAGTACGTCTGGCTCGAGGAGATGAAGGTATATATATATCTTTTGGTTAATTATTAATTATTCTTTAATCCACTAATTTTTTAATTACGTGATAATTTAATTTGTATGTCAGACGACGTTCTGGTGGCCCCCCCATCGCGAGGAGTTGATTCGCAAGGCCTACAAAGCCGCCGCCGGGAAGAAGATACGGGATGCGGTGTACGACGTTCGTACGGCGCATTCGAGGAAGAAGTGGCTCCGGAAGGAGTACTACGAGCAGATGTTGGATAAGATGAATACTGCTCAGTACAGGGAGAAATCAGAGAAAGCGAAGGCGAGCAGACAGGCCGCTGGTCTGCATACGGGAGGTTCAAGGGCCCACGCAGCGACGCGTGCAGATTTGGTGAGATACCGCAAATTCATTTCACTATTAAATTCGGTACTATTAATATACGTAGTTAATTAAATTCGATGTATATTTCGTATGCAGGCACAACGGGCGGTAAAGGAGGGGAGAGAGCCGGAGTCGGTCACCGCCTACGATGTATTCCTGCATACACACAAGAGGCGGGCAGACGGAGCTTCGTCGACGCGAGGGCCCAGGCGACTGATGTAAGTAATTACGTTTATGAGATTTATATTAGAAATATAATTATTGTTAACTTAATTAGGTGAACGTAGGATTCAAATTATAACTTAGGGAAACATAGGATTTAGATTATAACTTAGGAAAACTTATAGTATAAACACATTCATTGGATAGGCTGCATATCGTGAGGCCCTTAGTCAGATTGAGCCCCCTGCCGAGGTTGTCGGCGAAACGACGCCCACCCAGACGCCCTCTTCTATGGCCGCTCGCTACGACGACGTGTTCGTAGAGTCTGTCGGCGGCTTTAATAAAGGGCGCGTCTACGGCGTAGGTTCCCTGGCGGCGTCGTTGCAGGGCGCGACTCCGAGATATCCACCGCCCCCGCCTCCTCCCGCGCCCCCGTCGGACGATATGAGGAAGCAGCTTGCGACTCTCACCTCCGATATGTCGGAAATGTGGAGTCTAATGTCGGATGTGCTGGAGCGCCTTCCGCGTCCTTCTTCTGCTCCCGGTCCAGATCCGTCTGCTCCCGGTCCGTCTAGTGCGGTTGCCGGTCCTTCCGACCCTGGACGTTATTCATTTGACCGTTCTGCCGAGGTCCGCCTGGTATCAGATACTGCGCTCATTGGGCTCATGGAATTGATGTCGCCAGAGCAGCTCCGCACGCTTCCAGAGCATGTGTTGTCCCAGGTGCCGGCGTACATGGTGGAAGAGTACATCCGTAGAGCCGAACGACGACGCGATCCATCTCAATGATATTTGTACTGTTTTTGGATATTTGTACTGTTTTTGGATTTTGAATTCTGGATATTTTGGAAGCGTACATGAATGTTTGGATATTATGAATTTGTGTATTTGTGTTTGGATATTTGTACATAGATGTTTGGATATTTCTGTTTGATATTGGATATTATGAATTTGGATATTTAGATATTTGTTGATCGTACATGGATGTTTGGATATTGGATATTATGAATATGTGTAATATTTACGAAAAGGAAATAGAATGTTTCTGTAATTTTTTTTTATTAATGTTGCATTTAGCGACGGACTAGCGACTACTTAGCGACGGATATATCTTTTTAGCGACCGATGAGCGACATACTAGCGACGGATAATCCGTCGCTAACTGGGTTATATAAATATTTGCAGTTACCGACGGACGAGCGACGGATAATCCGTCGCTAACTGGGTTATATAAATATTTGCAGTTACCGACGGGCGAGCGACGGATAATCCGTCGCTAACTGGGTACAATTAATATTAGCGACGAAATATCGGCTACCTAGCGACGGCAAATCCGTCGACATGGTTCTGGAAATATGGTAGGTTTCCAGAACCATGTCGACGGATAATGGGTCGCTAATCCGTCGCTAATCTGTCGAGGATGACGACGGACTAGCGACGGCCTAGCGACCCATTATCCGTCGACATGGTTCTGGAATTATGGAAGCTTTCCAGAACCAGGCCGACGCCCTACCCGTCGCTCATCCGTCGCTATAACGTCGAGGGTAACGACGGAATAGCGACGGAATAGCGACTGATTTTGCGTATCAGGAACCTCTCTGATACGCTTTTACCGACCTATTTACGACGGCTTAGCGACGGATATTTTAATATTATATGGCATATAAACCGACGGGAACAAGTCGCTAATCCGTCGCTAATCCGTTGAAAGGCAACCGTCGGTAATCAGTCGCTAGTCCGTCGGTTAATCATTTGTCCGACGGCTTAGCGACGGACCAATTTTAGCGACGACGTTTTTCCCGACGGTCATTTTCATCAAATATCCGTCGCTATGCCGTCGGTAATTTATATTACCGACGGATTCGCGACGGATCTGGCCGTCGCTAAATGGACAACTTTTGGTAGTGTTTACATGCAACAGCCAGAGGGATTTGTCGTCAAAGATCTTGAAAACGAAGTCTGCAAGTTGGTGAAATCCTTGTACGATCTTAAACAGGCTCCCAAGATGTGGCATGAGAAGTTTGACAAGGTTATAAGGTCAAACAGCTACAGAGTCAGTGAGACGGACAAGTGTGTTTACACAGAGTTCGCTGATAGAAGAGGTGTGATCGTTTGTCTGTACGTTGACAACATGTTGATCCTAGGTACGGATATGGGCTATGTTACGGAGACAAAGAAGTTCATCTCGAGTAAGTTCAGTATGAAGGACTTGGGGGAAGCGGATGTGATCTTAGGGATCAAGATCATCCTGACAGATATGGGACTAGCGCTGTCATAGTCTCATTATATTAAGAAGATGATCACATGTTATAGGTATCAGGATCTTCCAGGGAACGATACGCCTTACAGGTGTGATCTGAAGCTGAAGCCTAATTCAGGGAAAAGCATCAGGTAGCTGGAGTATGCAAGCATAATCGGGAGTTTGATGTATGCTAATACTGCCATAAGGCCTCACATAGCTTTTATCGTAGGAATGCTGAGTCGTTTCACGAGCAACCCAGGTATTGAGCACTGGAAAACTGTAAAACGGGTTATGAGATATCTCAAGAAGACTCAGATATATGCACTACACTACAGCAGAGATCCGCCGGTAGTAGACGGCTTCAGTGATGCCAGCTAGTGGTTAGAGGTAGAGAGCGAGAGGTCCACAGGTGGATTCATTTTCATAATGGGTGGAGCTGCTATATCGTGGAATTCGAAGAAGCAGACTATGCTATCGCGGTCATCCATAGAATCTGAGTTCTTTGTACTTGATACGGCAGTGGAGAAAGCAGAATGGCTTCGGGAGCTCATGTATGATCTTCTAGTAGTTGGGGCACAAATACCGACAATAACGATATACTGCGACAACCAAGGGACTGTGGCGGTGGCATCAAATGATCTCTTCAACAAGAAGAAGAGGACTTTGCGGTTGAAGCACAGGGCAGTACACGATCTCATCAAGAGAGCTGTTATTGCAGTGATTGATGTTCGAAGTCAGGAGAACCTGGCGAATTCATTTACCAAGGGCCTCAAGCGCCAGCTGGTCAATGACACAGCAAGTAAAATGGGCTTGAAGACATTCTGATATTGTATTATTGCATTCCTTCCATAAAGTTTTATACTATTAGTTCAAAGAGAAATCTACAAGGCATCTAGCTTTTGGTTCAAGGGAGGACTATTAATCGGAAGGATATCAGAACAGTTGGTACATGTCCTCTGTGGCAAGAAGAGGTTACGGACCTACAACCACTGTTGTCTACTATTATTTTCTGCAAAAACAGATCTTGTGGGAAGGTTGGCTTAAACGTCTTAATGAGTTCTCAGGCAGAGTGAATGCCTGGTATGCTTTACAGGAAGCATAGTAGCACAACACTACAAGGAGTAAAACTCCATGCTACTGTGGGGTGAATCCACCATGAGGTTCCCGAAATGGGTAATGTCTCGGCTATGCGAGCCAAGTCATAGCGGAGTAGCACCGTAAATAGGCAGGTTGCCTAATGTTGTATGTTAAATTTTAAAGAGGGTGTAGTCAGCACTACAAAGGGAAGGACTTCAGTATGTTACAGTGGCACGACACCACGATGAGGTACCCGGATAGGAGTAAAGCCTCGTCCTTGCAAGCCATGTCGTTGCAGCGTAACACCGTAAGGGAGCCTAAGGCTTCATGCTGGGTAGTGTGGCACTACAAAGAGGCAGTGACCTTATGCTACAGTAGTATGACACAACGATAACGTTCCCGGTAGGGGGTAAAGCCTCGACTTTAGGCCATGTCATAGCGGCATAACACCGCAAGGGAAGCGCAAGGCGCTTCATGCCATGTCTCTTTAACAAAGAACTCACCTATAGTGTATGGACAGAGATAGCAGGCCGTCTCTTGAGGGTAAACTTGTAGACGTACAAATTATACACTGAAATCAGGCTGACACAGGGCCTTTAATATGCAGCCAGAAACACATGTAACTACATTATGTGAGTGGGAAAAATTTCAGCTATGGTACAAAATTCAAGGCTTAGTCCATTCTTGTATTATAGTTTATTGTTTGACCCATGTGGGAAGATTCAAGTCGTCAGCGACATCTCTCCTAATGCATGATGGACAGTTACTGTGGGGAACACTCAAACCCATATATAGAGATATGTGGAGGATTGTTGGGATTTTGGCCTTTATATTATAAATTTTAGTCCCACATCGGCTAGGCCAAAAGAAACGTATCTCTATATATAAGCTATGCTTATTTAGAGATGCATAAGTGGTGTGGAGGTGAACATGGGTGTGCCATGTGGGGGTATTTTTCTAATCGAAAAAAGGCCAAATCAACAATGAAGCATTCATGTTTTTTGCTCTTGGGAATTAATTTCAAGGACTCGGACTCGGGCTCATGGGCTCGTGGGGGCGTAATGTGGCATTTTGTTGGCGCATATGCACAGCATCGTCGCTAGGCGCATAGTGCGCTTAAGTTGAGCTCGTTGCACGAGCCTCTTGTGCAGCCGTTCGCGCAGCCAGATGGCGCACCAGATGGTGCAGCAGTTGGCGTTGTAGTTTACGCAGCGGTTGGCGCAAGGTGAACGCGGTTGGCGCAAGGTGAGCGCGGTGCGCAAGTGGCGCAGGTTGCAATGGTGGCTCAGTGCGCGCATTGCGCGGTTTGCGCAGGGTGCGCGTGGCGTAAGTGGTACAGTGTGGCGCAGTAGCGTAGTACGCAGGTTGTGCAGGTGCGCAATTGCACTATGCGCGTTATGCATATAGCACAAGTTGCGCGGGTGGCACGTGTTGTGCGCCAGTTGGCTCAGATAGTGTATGTGCACGATTTGAGTAGTTACAGCACGTTCGGAACAGTTTTTTCCACGCCCCGAACGTTCTGCTAACTGGGCAGTTACAGCGCGGGCCTATATAAGGTTCTCTCTTCTCTCTCTCTCTCTGAGAACACAGAGTACATAAGTGTTTCTTAACACAATTTTCTTACGAAATTTCCACAGAGCATCAGCGCCACTTAGTGCCACAGGAGTCCGCTGCCATCCGAGGCGTCAGAAGAGCGGAGTGTTCCAAAGTTCTCCGTCGAACTTGCTGGTTCTTGGAAGCTGTTCGTGTGGGCGAATTAAGCTTTGAGCAACAGTGATGATTCACCCCAGCATGCTGTTCTTCCATCTATCGCCTGTCATCCACTTCGTTGTTGCTGCTAGCAAATCAATTTGTACTTTCTTTTTAGAAGTTCTATAATTGTTTGTTGTTACGAAATCTCTTTAGATTTTCGTAATACAGAATCCTCCAAGGATCTCTGTTGTGCACCTTCTTTGAAGTGTTGTATTGAAATATTATTTTTACAATTGTTTTATTTTCTCAGTTTTTTATCGAAAATCCCCGGGACTAACACTTGTCGACAAAGAGCTGCGGCTACAAGAGGTGGTCAGGAAGTTTATATTCATAGGTCCAAAATGCAAATACAGTGATATATATTACACATTTTTAAATGCACTAAATCAATCTAAAACAAGTTTATTTAAACTATATTTTTTGCTACACAACATGGCTTGTAAGAAAACTGAACCGACATAAACATATTTAGAAAAGCTGCACACTAATGATCCATTAAACTTAGTGTTCCTGATAATTCGGTTATACAAATGGGACATATCATATATCATTGGAAAGATCTTGAAGTCTACTTTCTTATTATAAATTTATTTACCGATTTGACATAGTTTTTTTTTTTTTTTTGCGATGCACTGATTTGACATAGTTAAGATAAAAAATTGGAGTCAAACAAACATATATATATATATATATATATATATATATATATATATATATATATATATATTGTATGACAAAAAGAAGAAGGAATAATTAATTAGAATATTTTTTTTTTTTTTTTTGCGATGCACTGATTTGACATAGTTAAGATAAAAAATTGGAGTCAAACAAACATATATATATATATATATATATATATATATATATATATATATATATATATATATATATATATATATATATTGTATGACAAAAAGAAGAAGGAATAATTAATTAGAATATTATTATCAAGATGAATAATAGTCGAGATGCTTTCCTAGTATTTGCGATATCCTTAACCTAGACCTCGAACCGGCTCCCTATAAACCTGCCCCAAAATTGTTACTTTCGCAATAGAGTTTAAATTTCTAACTAAGATAAACTAAGCTTGACAAGGAAAATAGTTTAGTTAAGTAATTATGTGTAAAATAAATACAGAAAAATGATTTAGTTATTAAATTAAATAAGTCTGTGGGTTGTGGCCTATGGTAGCAACGGGGTCAATGCGTGGAAGTCGCCGGTTCGAATCCTCCTTACGTTTGCCAAGCCGAAGAAAAGGACACTTCAATTTTTTTTAAATAAAGTAGTAATAGAATATATATATATATAAATATAAGAAGACAACAAATACTAATTTGTAATTAATTAATAATAATAAATAATTAGTTAAATAAATATTATATACAAGTTAGTTAAATAAGCATATATAAAAATCCAAATCTATTTTTAGTCAAATAGACCTTCATTTGAACCTAACTTCATGTATCTCCTCAATAATTTCCTTGGAGAATATTCCGACATTATTGCCCATATCACGTTTAAATAAAATCCTTAGCCTAAAGACCCCACCCTTCAATACTCTCTTCATAAACTACTTGAGGCATGGTTGATAGAGAAACAAGCGCATGATGCTCTCCGTCTTGCTTCATAAACTACTTGAGGCATGGTTTGCAAGTCCTTTGGGTCTTAGAATCACAAATCAATACTCTCTTCATAAACTACTTGAGGCATGGTTGATAGAGAAACAAGCGCATGATGCTCTCCGTCTTGGTGCTAATATACTTTGGGCCATCTGGAAAGCTATAGGAGATTGTATCTTCAGACATATACCCCCAAACCCTCGGCGCATTGTGAAGTTGGCCAACATCAATCACAACTCCTTCTACAATGGTGATATTGAGTGTCTCGAGGATATCCAAGGACTCCGAAAGAGCTACGCAGTGAATAGTGGTTGGATTCCACCGTAGAAATTGCAGCCGCGGCGGTTGCCAGAGATTTTAAAGGTAACTTCATGGCTGCGAAAACTTGGAAGGGCCAAGCCTGTTTCACCAAGGATGTTGGTTTGCAGTCGGAAATCCATGCATTCCGTATTGGTTTTCTGTTGGCGGCGGAGGCAAAACTCAAAGACTTCACTATCGGAGGGGATTCGCTGATTGCATACAGATTCCATAAAGGGGATTCCAACTAAATACCATGGAGATTACTGGGGTGGTTCCACTCCCATCAGAATTCGATGAAACTCAACATTGCCCATGATCTATCCTTTGTCAAAAGGACAGGCAACAAAGTTGTCCATTCCTTAGCAAAATTTGCTCTCCGGAATTCCATCACAAGAAATCACATCAAACAAAGACATCAAACAAAGACACTATCAGAAAAATAATTATGCATGTTAAATAAATACAGAAAAATAATTCAGTTATTAAATTAAATAAACTAGTACTAGAATATATATACATATATATATATATATATATATATATATATATATTCAAGGAACTCTAGTCCAAGTGGTTAAGAGGGAGGCATTTTCCTCATATGGGTGCGGCTTCAGCTTCGGCTGCAGGTGGGTGTATTAAGTGCGGTTGAGGTTGGTGCGGTGCGGCTTCGACTGCATAGTGCCTTCGGGCATCCTTCTTAAAAAAAAGGTAAGAGCTGAGTATGTTGCCTCTCGAATAAGCCTTTGGGCTGGGGCCTGTAATGCTATGGGGTCACACTTTTGTTCCATGGCCACACTGATGTGGCATTGTATTATTAGATGTCAAAAAAAGCCTTGAAAATGAGGTAGTAATTGACATCCAATAATACAATCCACATATCAGTATTCTTTTATATATGTTTATTCAACTAACTTGAATCTAATTTTTTTAAACTAATTTTTTAGCCTATTAATTAATTAATTGGTTGGTGTCGAAATTGAAATTGGTGTCGTCGTACTAAATCAAAATTGGTGTAGCCGTAGATGTTTCACAGACCTAGCTACGGTTAATTGAATAAGGTTCGGTTCCAGTTTAGGCCAATGAACATAAATGCTAGGAAACTTAAAAACAATCGAAGCCTTAAGGAAATGTGTACAAAATACCTCAAAATTTTGAACCCAACATCAGTAGCACCAGTACACCAAAAACTAACATGGCAAAAGAATTATATCCAATACTCTTTTAAGGTTTCTTTGACATCCAATAATGCAATGCCAATGCCACATTAATGTAACCGTGGATGATGTCAATAAAAATATGTTTCCATAGTATTACTCTATTAAAAAAAGAGCTTAATCGCAACTTGATACCCTCAACTATCTTACTTTTTGAACTCAATACCCTAAACTTTGATATGCATCAAGTTGATACCCTAAAAATAAAATGAACAAAATTATCCCTGCCCATTCATTTTCCCTCCTTCCTCAGCTGCCCTACTGACCCACCACCAAGACCCTTGCCCTCGGCTCCCCCACCACCACCCACCACCGCCCTCGGCTCCCCGCCCCCCCCCCCCCTCCCAATCTCCACCCACACCCGCCCACGCCAGCTGCACCTCGCCCCCCCTTCCTTCCATGCCGGTTGTACACCGTTCCCCCTCCCCCGCGACTGCCCCCCTCCGGCCGCCCCCTCTCGCCTCCATCCGTGGCTGCCCCCCATCCCCCCAACCACCCCTGCGCACGAAGAGAGAAGGGGGTCGTGGTGGTACAGTCAGGGGGGGGGGGGGGGGGGGGGGGGCGGAGGGTAGCAGCCATAGGGTGGGGTAGCCCAAGGAGGGGGCAGTCGGAGTCGGAGGGGGTGTGGGTGTGGGTGTGGGAAGTCCATGGGGTGGGAGTCGGGTGGAAAAGGAGGACAATTTTATCCTTTTAAATTTTTTTGATATCAAGTTGAAAATATTAAGTTGATACATAACAGTGTTTAGAATATCAAGTTCAAAAAGTGGGATAGTTGAGGGTATCAAGTTACAATTAAACAAAAAAATATACCTTCTTTTGAACCTAATTACCATCCTATATCTCTTCAGTAATTTTCTTGGAGAATATTCCTACTAAGATCATGAGGAGGCTACCCTACCACTTACAATTGTGTAAAATTTTATTGTGGAGTATATTTTTAGTCAAAACCTAATTATGAAGACCCTACCCTTCTCTCAATTATGTGGCAACCTTATTCTTATTCTTGGAAGTTCCTTAGTAAATTCTAAACTAGTCACCCTCACGTGTGTTGTACTTATAAAAAAAATCAATGATAGTATTAAAAAGTTATATAAAAATTTAAATTATATTAGAATATTTTAAATATAACTTCAATATATTTCAATATGATTTGTTATGATTATTTTTTAAATTATGGATATGTGTTTAATTAGATAATATTATGTAGTTAGTTTAAATATAATTTTAATTTTAAATATATTATAGTATTGGACAGTTTTTAATTTTTTACGCGAGAAGAGGGTTCGGTTATCCACACAAAAGATAAGAAAGGTAGTTAATTTTTAAATTTTTTTTATTTTTAAAAAAAATGGTTGATGATATACACGGCTTAGACAGCTCAAGATTGAGCCGTTTTGAAGCCCCTTTATAATAGTAGAGATTAAGTTTAAAGAGAAATTAATAAATAGATGTTATCTAGATAACAAATTGAACACAAATAATTTATAGATATTTTATTATTGTAGAAAAATTAAATATATATGTTATCTTAGATTACCGATAATTTTGTATATTAGTTTAATTTAAATTCAGTTAAATTATGATATCTATTAGTTTTTCCATATACTATATTTTGGATGATAACATATGTGATATTACCTATTTCTTGATTTAAAGCTAGCGTGGCCTAGCCAAAGCAAGCCACAAGTGACTTGGCGGTCCCACCCTGAGTCATCTCCTATTTCTAATTTTCTCAAACTTCTCCCTTTATATACAATTATCCCAAAGTTTTTTACCACAATTTTTGAAACCACATAAAATTATACTGGCTCTATTACAAATAGAGTTATTGAAGTTTCTCCCATTCTTTCAGAATTAAGATGTTCAATTCACATTGGTTTCATGCCTATCTATATATAGAAAGTACATACACGTTCAAAAATGCCAGAGCATATAAGTGAAATCATATGCATAAACCTGTCTAAATCGTGGGTTGCATAGATTGAGACTTTTAACATCTACAATAACACACATTCACAATTCTGCTAACACATCAATATTTTAGAACTTTGTATTGTTTCTACTGGAAATTGCTGAGAAACCCAATTTCGTGGTGGGCTTTTATGAAATGCCCACCCGCTGGATAAGTTTTATGAAATACCCAGAATTAAGTATTTTCACGTTAAATATTCCAAGATTCCCTTTTAGATGCCACCCGCTAGAAACTGCTATTTTTATAATACCGAAACTACCCCTCCGCACGAATTGGTCATCTATATGTATTTGAATTCAAAAAACTCAGATCTGGATTGTGATTTTCGTCTTCTTCTTCTTCACTGGAAATCTGAATTCCATTGCTCTCATCTTCAGCAGAGATCGCAAAGATCGTTCGTAGTTCGGTGTGCTTTTCTTCAGTCGAACTCAGATCATCGCTCGTCATCATCATCATCATCATCATCATCATCTTCATCTTCATCGTGGAGACATTTGAAGTTTTCCGACAATTAGGTCAATTGTGGAGAGAATATCTTTCTTCTTCTTTTCCATCAGAATTATCATCGTTTTGAAAGAAGAACGAAACTCTTTGTTCATGAAAAAAAAACTAAATTACACGGAGAATGTCATTCTCCGTTTTATTTAAAACGGAGAATGCCGTTCTCCGTGTTTCTAACACGGAGAATGGTCATTCTTCTGCGTTTTAACACTGGAATGACCATTCTCCGTGCTAAATTATGACGGAGAATGGCCATTCTCCGTGTAACTTTCAGGACGGAGAATGTCATTCTCCGTGTTACTAACACGGAGAATGGTCATTCTCCGTGTAAATTAAGACGGAGAATGTCATTCTCCATGTTACTAATACGGAGAATGACCACCCTCATGTGAAATTAACATTTTTCGTGTTCTAACACGGAGAATGGCCATTCTCCTGCATTTTATGGTCAGCTGAAACTTTGGAGGGCCATAACTTTTGACTGGGAGGTCGAAACGAGGTCCCGTTTGTCGCAAAATGAGCGTATCGTCGAGAAGACTGAAAGTAACCGCTTTACCGTTAGACGGCCTTCCGAAATTTTAGATTCGCAAAAAAATGATGTTTGGACCTCCGTTTTAGCATTTTTGTCGTTTGTCCCAGTCTTTCCGAAATTTTTCGACGAGTTTTTGAAGATTTTTGAGGAGAAAACCTAGATTCGAAAGTGAGCAGCGTAAGGAAGAAGATGAAGTATCGAAACTTTTTTTTAAGAGCAGTTTCGTGGGTGTTTTCAATAAATTAAAAGGAAGGGCAAAAGGGTCATTTGGAACCCGCTTTGGATAAGTTTCTCTAATTCTGGGCACGCGATGAAAGTTTTTTTAGCGGTGGGTTTTACATAAATTTTTTTTAGTTTTTGGGCATTTCATAAATCTTCCCTTGTTTCTACTGTAATACCTTTACCTCAACTTTTGATAATTCAATGAGGACTAGAAGCAAAATATAACACACAACTTCTAATTGATTGGAATTAGAAACCAGTAATCTCGCTTGTTCCCTAGCTAGTATAGGGAATCCGTACTGGAAGCTACCTTATATATTGTTCGCTAGCATAATTAGACAAATAGAGACATCACTGGTGTTCCTTATAACTGGAAAATTGTCATAACTGGAATTTATGCAGAAATTTTAAAATTGTCATAACTGGAAATTTATGCAGAAATTTACTGCTCGGTCTAAGGGAAGAATTTGTGTGATATGGTATTAGAAAGTATGGGCAAGGATGGCCCTTCAAGTGAATAGTCTACAAATTACTATTTTTCTCACAAATAAAGGTAGTCGGCAGATCATAAATGTCATTGCTGTATATGGCAGTAATAGCAGGGAGGAGAGGAAGGAGGAGTTGTTAGTAGCGTTTTTGGTTTGTGCGTTATATTGTTTGGTTCTTTCGCATGCTTTCTAATTTGGAAAAAAGTTTTCGTGATTCTTCCTCAACAAGTGGTGACAGAGCTTCAGGTTTCACAAAGGTGTTCGGAGTTGACAGTCAAATCAGGAAGAAGAGATGGACGCAAAGTCGGTGCGCATGATGAACCTGAACGGTATCAACTACCATTATTGGCAGAACAAGATGAATGATTTACTATTTGTCAAGAAGCTACATCTGCCAGTATTTTCTTCCGAGAGGTCCAATGATAAATTCGAAAAGGACTGAAATTTTAAACATATACAGGTGTGTGGATACATAAGACAGTTAGTTGACAAGAACGTGTATAATTACGTTGTCAGTGTTGAGTATGCGAGGATACTGTAGGATAAACTAAATTTCTGTATATGAAGAAAACCGAAATAAATAAATTATTTCTAATCCGGATGATGATAGATATAAAACCATTCTGAAAGAGTAAGTCTTGTGCGAAGCCAACATTTTGTATTTTTTATGAAGTTCCTCTATCATCAATTCATAAACAATTTAAATATTATTTGACGTATTCTTTCTGTGGACGTCCAACAAGAAGTGACCAAATAGTAACAAAAAAAATACTATTAACTAATTAACAATCCACATATATAAGACATCAACAAAACTAAACTATTCTTTCTGTGGACGGACGGCCAACGATTTCAACAAATCACATCAAAAGAAAGACATCAATGATAAAAAAAAGACACTATCAGCCTTAACAACTAACGAGAGATGACCGGAGATGCTTTGGTTCGGATCCGGGACTCACAGTGAATTACCAAAAAAAAAAATTGAACGAATAATTGGAACAGTAAATTAAATTAGATCTGAATCTCAAACTTCGAACTCATAAATCAAACAGAAAGACTCTGATGCCACTTGCTAGAAATTTTATTTGTTGGTTCATCAGATGAAGAACATAAATTAATTACAAAAGTGTACCTGAATCTATTGTTTTGCTTGATGGATCTTGTAGCGATCGTCTCTTTATGCGGTTCGATCTTTAAACTTACGGTACTTAATAATAAAGATTTATTCTCTGTAGAGTTTAAATTTCTAACTAAGATAAACTAGGCTTGACAAGAAAAGAGTTTAGTTAAGTAATTATGCATGTAAAACAAATACAAAAAATTAATCCAGTTATTAAATTAAATAGACTAGTAATAGAATATATATATATATATATATATATATATATATATATATATATATATATATATATATATATATATATATATATAAACATATATTAATTTGTAATTAATTAATAATAATAAATAATTAGTTAAATAAATAATTAAATACAAGTTAGTTAAATAAGCATATATAAAAATCCTAATATATTTTTGTCAAATAGACCTTCATTTGAACCTAACTTCCTATCTCTCTTCAATAATTTCCTTAGAGAATATTCCGACATTATTGCCCATATCACCTTTAAATTAAAAACCTTATCCTAAAGACCCCACGTTTCTCTCAATTATTTGGCAACCACCGAACACATGCATGCCTCACTACTAATGTAAATTCCAACTAAGATGTAATTGTGCCACCATTATGGTTTTTACAGGATTATTATATATACCTCTAATTAAGACTTCAATTTATAATTTGGGTACGATACTATTTGGGGGCATGTTTTCTTTTATATATATATATATATATATATATATATATATATATATATATATATATATATATATATATATATATATATTAGTCCCAGTGGCCGTAGTCCGTTGGGAAACGGTGGAGCACCCCGGCGCAGTGACGCGGGTTCAAGCCCCCTTGGAGGCATGCCTCCAAGCACGCACCATTAAGAAGTGGACACCCTCAAAAATAAATATATATATATATATATATATATATATATATATATATATATATATATATAGAGAGAGAGAGAGAGAGAGAGAGAGAGAGAGAGAGGGAGGTGAGGTGCCACCCTATGGATGGTGGCTACATGTCACCCCCTATGTTATCATCATGCACCGAAAATTGTGCAAGTGCATGATGATAGCATGGAGGGGTGACATGTAGCCACCTCACGGTGAGGTGGCACCTCACCTCTCTTATTTTCTCTCTCTCTCTCTCTCTCTCTCTCTCTCTCTCTCTCTCTATATATATATATATATATATATATATATATATATATTCAAGGAGCTATAGTCCAAGTGGTTAAGAGGGAGGCATTTTCCTCCGGTGGGTGCGGCTTCGGCTGCAGGTGGTGTATTTAGTGCGGTTGAGGTTGGTGTGGTGCGGCTTCGACTGCGTAGTGCCTTCGGGCATCCTTCTTCAAAGAAATAAAAGCAAGGGTTGAGTATGTTGCCTCTCGAATAAGCCTTTGGGCTCGGGCTTGTAATACTATGGGGTCACACTTTTGTTCCATGGCCACACTGATGTGGCATTGTATTATTGGATGTCAAAAAAAAGCTTTGAAAATGAGGTAGTAATTGACATCCAATAATGCAATCCACGGATCGATTTTCTTTTATATATGTTTATTCAACTAACTTGTATTTAATTTTTCTTTAACTAATTTTTAAGCCTGTTAATAAATTAATTATTTAATAATTAATTAATTGGTTGGTGTCGAAATCGAAATTGGTGTCGTCGTACGGAATGAAAATTCGTTTCGTCGCAGATGTTTCAAAATTTTGAACCCGACTTCAGTAGCACCAGTACACCAAATAACTAACATTGCAAGAAAATTATATCTAATACCCTTTCAAGACTTCCCTTGACATCCAATAATACAATGCCAATGTCACATTAGTGTAACCAAGAAAGGTGTCAAGAAAAATATGTCCCCATAGCATTACTCTATAAAAAAAATAGACCTCCTTTTGAACCTAATTACCATCCTATTATCTCTTCAATAATTTAATTTTCTTGGAGAATATTCCTACTAGGAGGCTACCCTACCACTTATAGGCAAATGTTAAAGGCCACCCTCTCTTTACTAAGGGCAACCCTCCTACTAAGGGCAACCCTCCTACTAAGGGCAACCATGACTTACTATTATTTTTACTAAGAGCAACCTATATTGAACAAGTTTACTAAGGGCCACCAAGAGGGAAAAAAAAAACAAAATACAATAAGAAAAAAAGAAAACAAAAACCCAAAAATATTCCTCTCCTTTCCCTCACGTTCGTCCTGAAAACCCCCCTCACCTCTCTCTCTCCGCTCGTTCCCCCCCCCCCCAGTCCTATCTTTGTCAGCTGCAAGACTAAAGTAGATCACCTGTCTAACGGATAATGCATAAAATGATCAACAATTGTAAGATGGAGGACTACAGCCAAGCGCTGCAGTCCTGCCTTCACTCTGGACTGCAGGCAAGCCCTGCAGTCACTGTAGCTTGGAAGTTTTAAACAAAAAAGAGAAAACCTTCTGTCAAACGAGGACTGCAGGCAAGCACTGCAGTCCTGTCTTCACTTTGGACTGCATGCAAGTCCTACAGTCCTATTTTTGTACAGGCGTACGAAATCTCAAAAATTGACATTTCATGTACTTACCGAGGATGGTTCACACGTAATCGTTGGTTCTTGGGGACCAATAATGGGATTGGATGACCGAATCTCTTCTTTAAAAATATTTTGGTCCATAATTCTAAACAAAGATTGAGTGTCAACAAAATAACCTAATTAAAAAAACAAAATAAAAAAAGAGAGATAGAGAATCACCGAAGATAGAGAACACCAATAGAGGTGGGGACAACAACAATGGAGGTGGGGACACCAATAGAGGGGGTGGGGACAACAATGGAGATGGGGATTGAGAAAAGTGGTTTGGGGATTGAGAAAAGAGGAAGAAGACAAAGGAAGAAGAAAGGCAAACTTGTAATTTTTGTTACATTCTAACTTGGTGGCCGTTAGTGATTTCAAAATGGCAAACTTGTAATTTTTTTAAAGTTTTAGATTGGTGGCCCTTAGTAAAAAAGGGATGGCCTTTAACATTTGCCCACTTATATTGTCCAAACCACCATTCAATCAAAAACCTTATTTTGAAGTCCCCACCCTTGACCCTTCTCTCAGTTATGTGGCAACCTTATTCTTATTCTTGGAAGTTTCTTAGTAAATTCTAAGCTACCCACCCACCCCCTGCCAATTGCCTATCCATCCATCTCCTCTCTATTCTCTTCTCTATATAAATATCCACAGCCAGCTCTCAACGCCACAAGGCCCAACTCTCGAGCAGCGCTGCCATCCTTGCACTAACGCCCTCCTTGACCCTCTCCACGACCCGAGAGCCCCGAGCCCACCGCCGGAGAACCCAGCCAGGAAGGAAGTACAAATTCTGTGTAACAGAGGCATCATGGACCATTTAAATTTGGCAAGTTCTCTCAAACCCCCCTCCTCGATTGTAAATTGCAGACACGACTAGTTAATTAGTCATTTCAAATATCAAAGAATAATATTAGAAAAATTATAAATATGTAGTTATTAAGATGAGATACAATTGTGTAAAATAAGAGAATGGAATAAATAAGGGTTATTTAGAATTAGGGTCTCATGTTATGGTTTGGGTCTCAAAATCACTGTTCATTAGCCTAGTTGGACAGTGATTTCGAGGTCCAAACCCTTACGTTGAACAATTTGGAGACCCAAACACTAATATCCACTATTATGTGAGGCCCTAATACTAAATATCCTAAGAAATAATGATAATTAGATACTATATATATAGAGGTATATAGCAAATAAAAATAAAAGAAAGAGTAAACAAGATGGCAAAGTAAAGTGTGTGTGTGTGTGTGTGTATATATATATATATATATATATATATATATATATATATATATATATATATATATATATATATAAACAGTAAAAAAAATATATGCAAAGTAGAAGTCAACTTTTATATATATATATATATATATATATATATAAATATATATATATATATATATATATATATATATATATATATATATATATATATATATATATATATATATATATATATATATATGCAAAGTAGAAGTCAACTTTAATGAGAAGAAAGAAAACAGTAAACTAAAAAATTATAGCTAAAAATAAGAAAGAGAATAAAGAAATGGTGAACTAAATTAATTAGAAATAGTAATTTGTATTTTCATTCAAACCTAGAAATTATGAGACAAATTTGTTACCCTTGACTAGGTTAAAAACAACTAGATCCAATAACAACCTACCAAATACATATTATGATTTATTGTGCTTGTGTTTATGATCTTGCAGGATTGATTGTGGGATCCGACTAGATCGTAATTTTAGGTAGATCGGGGATCGCGTGATCTAGAGCTGTCAATTGTCGTATCGCCTGAAGGATCAAGCAAGTACCTATTTAATGCTATCAAATTACAGTTACCTTATATTGTCCTTGTGATTCATCTATGTATATTAACCTTTCTTGTTATTGACTGCACACACGAGAGGAGAGTATCAATATTCTTGTTTTACTTGTATCAACGTATTGTTATCATGATCGTGTTTCCTTATATAGTTATCGTGATTGTAAGATTGAGACTATGGGGGTGTTGGTATCAGACCAGAACGAACAACCCTCGCTCCGATACTAGATGTTGGAAATCGGACACGCCCTTCTACGCTCCGATACCGTGTCTGAGACGTTGCCGCAGCGGAAACTTAGGTCAATCCACACTACCAAAATAAGTCAAATCAGCGACGTAATTAGCGACACCTGGTCAAAACGTCGCTAATATTTAGGAAATTAGCGATATTTTTATTTACGTCGCTAAACGTCACTGTTAAGAAAATATAGCGACGTATAGTGACTATATTAAGCATATTAGAAAGTCACGTCACTGAGGAGTCAAAATCAGCGAAGTTTAGCGACTTTTATATGACGTCGTCGCAATATTATATGGATTTTGCGGTGTTTAGCGACGTCCTTTTCTTGACGTCGCTACTTTTCGTCAAATAGAGGAGAACCCAAATTTCTATTTCATTTCTCCCTCCCCACCCCCCTCGACCTCCAGCCCCCCTCCGCCACCTCCGCCCCTCTGCCCTCCCCCGACCCTGCCCCCCTCGACCTCCAGATCCCCTGCCCCTTTCCCGCCTCCGGCCGCAACCCCCTCCCCCCCTCGACCTCCAGTCCCCCTCCGCCACCTCCGACCCTCTGCCCTCCCCCGCCCCCGCCCCCTAGACCTCCAGCCCCTCTCGGCACCCCCTCCCCCTGACGACCATCTGCCCTTCCCCGCCTCTGGCCTCCGTCGAGCTGCTGTCCCGACGACCCTCCTGCTCCGGCGACCCCCATCTCGGTAAAGCTTCCATCTTTCTCTCTTTCTCTTGTAGCACTAACCTAACTCGGACACGGACACTAAACATTACACACACATGCTAACCTAACTCTAATACGGACACTAACACGATACATAGCATGTTTGTGGTGGTCACGGACACACACTCCTTCTCTTTGACTTGGACACAAAATTATATTATGTTGTGATACATAATTTGGACTTGGTTATGTATTTGAGAATATATTGATGTGGACACACAAATTGGACAACAAGTATTTAGGACACGGTGGTAGGATTGATATTCATAATTATTGAAATTAAAATTTAGGTTTTGGTGTGATTATAGTGTCTACGTAGCACTTAGTATCATATATGGATATGTCATTAAAGTCTTAGTCTTTATTCAATGGAGGGTTGCTCCGGGTCTATTCATCTTAAATGTTCATTATTAAACTGCAGGGATACTACACAAGCAGAATATGTCATTCTGTTTCCTTTTTTGGCATATTTTAGCGACGTTTAGCGACGCGGATTAGCGACTACATAGAAGTCGCTAAACGTCGTCGCAAAATGACGCTAAAATCTGCAGAAATTTACTTACAGAATGCAGTCGATAAACGTCGGTAATGGTAATAGTTACGTCGCTAAATCTACCGACGTTTACCGACTAAAGTTACGTCGCTAAACCTACCGACGTCTACCGACTGTTCATACGTCGCTTAATCAGACGGCGTTTATCGACTATATATACGATGCTAAATTGTCGACGTAGAGTCGGTCAACGTCGATAGATTAAGCGACATATTAACGTCGCTGTAAAATGTCGCAACAACGACGTTTTGCGACGTTTTCCTTAACAGCGACTTCTGTAAACGCGACAAGCGTGAAAACGTCGCAGAAAACGTCGTTGAGAAGTTTTGGTGACATTTTTCTTCGTTTTAGCGACGTTTCTTGGCGTCGCTAATATGTGAAATTTTTGTAGTGCCACTTGAAATAACTAACCCTCATCTAATGGACCCCAAACACAGATATACAAGTATATGGCGGTGATGACTATGTCACCTGGACAAATCTCAATCTCTATAACTCAGATGAAATTACAAGATTGACAAAAACAATGTTAAACCTTTTGTCCTAATAGGTTCAACCCCCGCACTACACTCAAGAAGAAAAGAAAGAGATTAAAATTGAAATCGCTTACCAACCTGTAACAATTTTCTTAACGGAAGTTGACCCTCGATTAGATCTCTTCTTCCTACTGTCTTGGATGTCGAAGTCCTAAGAGCAAAATGCAGTCTTTCTCTTAGATCTCCAGTGGACGAGCATCTCGAATCTCAACTTTGTGTTATGCTTTGTGCCTCCACCCTCACCCTATATATATATATATATATATATATATATATATATATATATATATATATATATATATATATATGATGAGAAAATCATATTCTAGGTCATAACAGAATTTCCTAAATAGGAACAAAATAGACCTAAAATATTCTATTAGTATCATATTTTAGATTATAATAGGATTTTCTCAATAGGAGCCATAAAATAAGAATCATATTATATCTAAAATAGCACAACACCAATTGTGGACATCCAAATCCAGGCTAGACTCCAACAAATTTTTCCTCCAGTCTGATAAGAGGATGTTAATCCCGTGGCTCCTTGACTGGACTCCATGTTTGTCGTCTCGCAACAGAGTTCCTGCTCCCTCATGCTACTGATCTCCGATCCCCTGAGCTGCTTTGCATCTTCCTTCGTCTCCAGCTCCTCGACCGTCACGTCGACGCTAGTTGCCATGTATAACACCTCCTCCTATACTACTAGAATTATGTCGATATCAATAACACGATTAAGAATGAAGTCCCTGACGATCAGCCTCACTGTAAGTCTCGGCTGCCTTTTCCCGACTTCCGTCGTCCACCAGAACGTGCTACCGCTCCGTCGAGCATCTTCATCCTTGGTTGGTGCAACTAAGCGGTCGGTACGGTCCTCCTGAGATTCGTACTCCTGAACCTGCCCACCTTCATGTCCGATACTAAAGCTTTTCCGTACACATGCATCCTCGAGCAGAATATCATGCACTATGCACGCCGTCGATGACCCACAGCTCCCCTGAACTGTGTGAATGTAGATACACCTGCCTCAGATTTAGTTTGCTGCAAACCTTTATCTCTTTCCTGATTTCGAACTGCTGAAACCAATGTCGCTCCGTAAAGCTTTAGCGAACCACCCGTTGCCAAAATCGAATTCGTAAAGCAACCCTACCTGGAGACTGACCAACTGTCACGGGACCGACAGACTGACCCTCAATCTTTGGCTCACCTCCATTCGTCGCTTTGTTTTGAGGAACCGAATCCTGCGTAACCCTCAAAACATCTTGAAAACCCTCCTCAACAAGTTCTCGACGATCCAACTCATGTTGAACATCCCTCGAGCCTCCATCCAATGTCTGTGGCCTGCCTGTACAACTCAGCGGCTTGAGCCTGTATATGCCACAACATTAATTTCCTTGAGCTAGCTGTTGGAAACCATTCGCAAGCATCCAATCTTTGTCCCCAAACAAACTATGACAACTATCATCTGGCAGCCTTCCTACCAAAAATAAGTTTTAGCACAAATTCGGTACATGTCGCAACCCTTGAGGACGAGCTTCTCACCAAACTTCATCATTAAGTGCACATCATCGATGCCTACAACTACAGCAGTCCCCTTGTCGTCTATTTTAACACGTCCAAACTTGTCACCGCAGTCTGACGTAAAAAGCCTCCTCTGCGGAGTGGCGTGATACGACGTCCCCGTGTCCATGACCCATCGCCGTCATGACACATGCCACAACGTTTCTCTCTGTCGCTACGATGATGATCTCTCTCATTGCTGTAAGATCCTCCTGATCGTCCTTACCTTTTGCCTTCTCAGCTTTGAGCTTCATGCAGTTCCTTTTGATATTACCTCTTTCGCCACAGTGATAGCAGTCCTCCTTGCGATCCACAACTGCCAGATCCCTAGAACTCCCTCATGTCCTCGCCTGTGACTTGGGTCTTTCCTTTCCGTGGGAAGCCGTCAGAGTGGACTCCTGCGACGATTCAGCTTGCTTGTGCCGAATCTTCTCATTCAACAAGCTACTTTTGACTGCCTCTATCGTGACAACTCCATCCAGTGAGAAGTTGCTTACCGACACCACCAACGTCTCCTAGCTTTGCGGTAGAGAACTCAAAAACAGTAGGACCTGAAGGTCATCATCAATCACTATCTTCATCGTAGACAACTGATTGATGATATCCTGAACTTCGTTCAGATGTTGTGCCACCGAGGCACCCTTCGTGTACTTCGAGTTGACGAGTTGGCGAATAATAAACGCCTTATTTCCAGCCGTCTTCCTTTCGTACAATGAATGCAGCTTCTCCCACAATGCTTTCGTCGAACTTTTCATGGACATGTGGTGAAATATCAAATCGTCCAACCATTGGCGGATGAATCCAACGGCCTTCCGATCCAATCATTTCCAGTTTTCAGTAGCTTTGTCTGATGGCTTCATGTTGTCGTCCACCAACGGACCATGCAAGTACATACACCAGAGTTGATCCTCCATCCTTAGCTTCTAAATCACCTAGTTTTCTTATGTGAGGGTGATCATACGAGTGTCCATCTGCTCCGTAGATATGGTTGCCAAAACCTTAAAAGCTCTGATACCAATTATTGATATCAGACCAGAACGAACAAACCTCACTTTGATACCAGATGTTGGAAATTGGACACGCCCTCATGCGCTCCGATACTGTATCTAAGACATTATCGCAACAAAAATTTAGGCGAACCCACATGAAATAACCAACCCCCGTCTAACGGACACCAAGCACAGATAAAGACAAATATAAGGTGGTGACTATGTCACCTAGACAAATTCCAATCTCTATAACTCAAATGAAATTACAATATTGATAAAAACAATGTTGAACCCTTTGTCCTAATAGGTTCAACCTCTCACCACACTAAATAAGAAAATAAAGAGATTACAATTGAAATCGCTCACTAACCCATAGCAATTTTTCTAACCGAAGTTGATAAGTCCTCGATTCGATCTCTTCTTCCTTCTGTCTTGGATGGCGAAGTTCTAAGAGCAAAGTGCTGACTTTCTCTTAGATCTCCTGTGGACGAGCACCTCAAATCTCAACTTTGTGCCTCCACCCTCACTCTCTATATATATAGGATGAGAAAATCATATTCTAGGTCATAATAGGATTTCCTAAATATAAATAAAATAGAAACCCTATTATACATAAATATTCCATTAATATCCTATTTTAGATCATAATAGGATTTTCTCAACAGGAGACATAAAATAAGAATTATATTATATCTAAGATAGCACAACACCAGTTATGGACATCCAAATCCATATTGGTCTCCAACATGGAAAGTACAATCACTCGGCCTAGGCACGTGGACATGCACAATATCATGGTGTTCTCACATCCCGAGGAGAGTGTCATGCCTTAATTATCGTTGGTGTTATTGTTTAAACCTAAAGCTGTCCACCAAAGACCCATGAGCACTTACTCTATAGTTTTTGACTTTTAGTTTTGAGTTCTATTAGTTTCATCTTGCTTCTTCATAATTGTTACTATCCTCTCCTATCATTACATGTCTTGTTCATATCGTACATGTTTATGCTGATTATTTGATTCTCATGTTTAGTGCATTACTTTCCTAATATTGTACTTGTATCTTATTAGCTTAGGCTTGTACTTATTCCAATCCTAACTAGATAATGTTGAAAATTTTAGGTGTCTTTTTTTTATGCACTGCGATTGATGTGGCGATCATGTTCATTCCTATGGAGATTAATAGCCTGAATCGGTATATTTTCTTTCGTATACCTTCAATCTATTCTTAGTTAAATGGGGTTGCATATCTATTCTTTAGGCTGTTGTTGTATCCTTTTCTTCTAGTTTAGTTATTGTTGATGTTAGATATTATTGTGGATTTTATTATTGTAGACAATATACCACCCGTCGATATCGCGACGTTGGCTAGACTTGACAACGTACTTGTGTCCCAAAAAACGGGAGCATGTCGTGACATCCCGCAAACAGATTGAAGTCCGCGAAGGAAGCTACTATTTGGCTTGCGATACTCTCTCCTTCCCTTGTCTTTTCTCCCTCTCATGTGTTCTTCTTTTCTCTCTCCCTCTCTCTTCCTTCTCTGGTGCAACACCCCCTCCCCCTACAGGTTGCTTCCTGTCGGCCACTCTCGGACGGTCCCAACTGTGGTGGTGTCCCAGGTAGTGGTGTGGTGACTGCTCTTCCTCATTCCTCTTCTTCTTCTTATTGATTCTCCTTCTAACTTTCTTTCTCTTTCTAACTTCTTGTTATGAGAAGGCTAAGGGTGACGGGTACTTTAATAGGAACACTTAGTATAGCTTTACAAGTGTGTAGCTTGATGTTGAACTGAACTTGTTAAGACCAATGTCGTCATGAGCTAGACGAGCTTGTGGTAGAAATAAGATAATCCCCCGAGGGCTTATATGAGATGAAGCTAGTAGAGAGCATGTATGCTTGGTACTAGTGAGCTAATTACACAAGCAATAAATTGTGACCAGAGCCACTGGCCAAGCCAAGTCAGTATCTAACTTGGCCCAACAAAGACACAAAAGTATATGGACGGATTACCAACAATATGTCATTGGCTCAAGAAAACTAGTTTTGGGTATATCAATCTGTGTGCGAGTCCTAGTCAGGGTCTACGACAATATTAAGGGTCTCTAAAAGTCTAGGGTAATCCACCAAACTTCTATTACTCAAGGAATCCAAGAAAATATTAAGTGTTACATAACTCGCTAATCCGATTTTATTTACTGATCATCGCATAAGTGATGTGTTCTTGCGATTCTCGAGGCACACAAACCAAAAATCGAGAAAATCACGTGGAGGAAAGAAATATAAACTAGTTGCGCTAAAAGGTACCAAGGATGTGAGTTTGTGATTTTGAGTGTGGGAAAACCAAGTATAAACATGAATACACAAAATACGAAAAACAAAAAAATACGACCAACACTCGAGTATCCTTGGAGAATACTAATATCGAGAAAGGTTGGAGAGGAATAATAACCAACAAAAATTAACTCGACTAACTTAGGAGCAATAATATAAAATTAAAGTCAATGAGAGTTTCAAGGATAGAAGAAGTCATACGTAAACTCGCGGATTTATACTATTATCCCTATTATAGGCAGTCCAGCCCAATAGCACTTTTTCGTCTAATAAAAAAAAATCTACTAATGAAAACTCAAAAGAGCCTTCTGCCTTTACAACCCACATAAAGTGGTGTCCTCCTTCTCTTACACAACCTCACAAAGAGATTTTTCCTTGTTTTACAAGAGTATGTTCTCTCATATACTTTCCATGTAAGCGAATTCACCTTTACAAGAAATTAGTTGATGATCTTCTCAAACAATAATTTGAAGATCTACTATGTAGTGTAAATCTTACTCAAGTACAAATAGGATAAGTGAAAGATTTGGGTAAATGGTGAGTTCTTCTCAAGTGCATATCCAAGTTAGGATTGGAAGAGATTTTACCAAATGTTCTTGAGAATCCATACCATCTAGCAAGTCAAACTCACCTATATGTCACTGATTTTAGTTCTGAATTATCCAAGTGAATGATCTGCAAAGAAATGTTACAAATACAACCATCAAATTCAAATGATCCTACGATCCATCCGCTACTTTTAGAAAAATAAAATTTCAGAATCAAACGGACACTAAGGATATATAGTCGGACGGATGATCTGTCGAAACGTCTATACGGTTGTTCCGTGCATCATTAGCAAACACTTCCAGACTGCAGAATCAAGCAACGTAATTTAACTTCAAACATGATTTTGACCTATCTATGATTGGAATTAGGAAATAATTATTTCATATTTTTGTAAAGGTATGGAAGTAAAATTCCTAGACCAACTAAAATTAGGTAAAAAGAAGTTTTGTGTCTCTTAATGTGTAGTTAGTGTAGAGAATAATTGTTGTGTATTTTTTATTGATGGACTACTCCACTACTTATAGGGAGTCTAGCTCCTCTTCATATTACATTTTCCAATGTGGGACTAAATCCCTTATTAGTTCTCAACACTCCCCCTCAAGATGGGTGATAGATATTAATCATTCCCATCTTGTTACATAGCTTTGACAGACTTACTGAACTAAGACCCTTAGTCAGACAGTCTGCCACTTGTTCTTCTGAGCGAACATGATCAATCTTCAGTATCCCTTGTTCCAGCTTTTCTTTGATGAAGAATCGATCGATCTCGATGTGCTTCGTTCTGTCGTGCTGAACTGGATTGTTAGCTATATTTATTGCAGCTTGACTATCGCTCAGAAGACGTAACGGTGCTCCCTTGTCCAGCTTCAACTCTGTCAGCAACGCTTTCACCCACAGCAACTCTGACACTCCTAAAGCCATTGCTCTGTATTCTGTTTCAGCTGTAGACCGTGCTACCACTGACTGTTTCTTGCTTCTCCATGAGACCAAGTTTCCTCCTACAAAGACACAATATCCCGTGGTAGACCTTCTATCATCTATGCAGCTCGCCCAGTCTGCATCGCAGTATCCCTCAACTTTTATACATCCATTCTTCTTGAACCATAGCCCTTTCCCTGGCGTCCCTTTCAGATATCTCAAGATCTGAAACACTGCATCCATATGACCCGTTCTTGGATCATGTATGTAGCGACTTACTACACTCACCGCAAATGAGATATCAGGGCAAGTGTGCCCCAGATAAATCAATCTTCCTACAAGTCGTTGATATCTTTCACGATCAACTGGCTCTCCTGCTTCTGCTCCCAACTTGCACTTCTGGTCAATTGGAGTGACTGCTGCTTTGCATCCCAGCATCCCTGTCTCCTTCAGCAGATCTAGTGCATATTTTCTCTGTGAGAGAACAATTCCTTATTCGCCTTCACACACCTCGATACCTAGAAAGTACCTCATCGCTCCTAAATCCTTTACCTCAAACTCCTTCACGAGTTTTAACTTCAGCTTAGCAATCTCGACTTCATCATTACCTGTGATTACTATATCATCCACGTATACAGCAAGTATAGTGATGTGGCCTCTTGCATGCTGAAGAAAGACCGTATGATCTGCATTTGCTTGATGATATCCCAAGCCTGTAACAGCCTTTCTGAATCTGTCAAACCAGGCTCGAGGAGATTGCTTGAGTCCATATAGCGACTTCTTTAGTTTGCACACTTTTTTATGCGATGTCCCTCCGTCTGATTTTGTAGCGTAGCACCCTGGTGGAAGTTCCATGTACACTTCTTCTTGTAGGTCCCCATGGAGAAAGGCATTCTTCACATCTAACTGGTATAGCTTCTATCCATAGTTTGCTGCAATGGAGACCAGAGTTCTTACGGTGCTCATTTTCGCTACTGGAGCAAACGTCTCATCATAGTCGATGCCATATGATTGTGTGTATCCTTTTGCAACCAACCTTGCCTTGTATCGTTCCACTTTTCCTTCTGACGTCTCCTTGACTGTGTACACCCATTTGCATCCACAGTTTTCTTTCCTTTGGGTAATGGAACCAGCTCCCACGTCTTATTTTCCTCCAGTGTCCCAAGTTCTTCCATCATTGTAGCTTTCCACCTTGGATCTTTATTTGCTTCTTGCCAACATTTGGGCAACGAAGTAGAGTCTAATGATGCAATGAAGGCTCGATAATTCGAAGAAATGTTAGAATAAGACAGGTAGTTGGCAATATCATGTTCATAATCATCAAAACGACTAGGAGCCTTACCCGCATTGATACGAGAAGATCTCCTTAAGGGAGCAATAGGTGGTGGAGAGATCATACCATCAGAGTCAGAGAGATCCGCATCAGAATCAGATTGATTCAGTATGGGGGCAACATCTTCAAGAGTTGGAGCAGGAGTAGACGAGGGACTTGGTACAGGAGGCACAGGACACGGTACAGGTACAGTACTGGACTTCTGATGTCTCCTTCTGTAGACTTGGAGCACCTTTTCCATTGTCTGCACTTGGAGCTCCTTTTCTATTGTCTGCTGCTCCCCCTGTTTAACATATGTATCTTCTTCATCTTCTGTATCGGAGTCACTGCTTTCTCCCCCTTTCGTCCAGTTTTCCACGATCGGGCATGGGACCGATCCGATCACCACAGATGGGCTTATTTTCTCCCCCTCACATCTAACACCCTCTGTGTTAGGTGTGTCACCAAACGCTGAACCGTCATCCGAACCATAATATGGTTCCAGTTCTCTGAATGTAACGTCCATGCTTACAAACATCTTTCGCTCAACTGGGCTCCAACATGTGTATCCCTTCTGAGTTGTCGTATACCCGACAAAGACACATTTAACCGCTCTAGGATCCAGTTTGCCAACTCCTGACCTATTATCTTGGACAAAACAGACACACCCAAATACTTTCGGTGGAACAGTGTACGTGGTTGCACCAGTAAGCATCTCCAATGGTGTCTTCCAGTCCAATACCTGAGAGGGCATTCTGTTGATGAGATAAGATGCCGTTAACACCGCCTGCCCCCATAAGTGTTTCGGGACATTCATAGCCAGCATCATCGTCCGTGCGACCTCCAGCAGGTGTCTGTTCTTCCGTTCGGCCACACCATTTTGTGCCGGTGTATAGGCACAGGAAGTTTGGTGTAGTATTCCATGAGTGGATAAATACTCAGCAACCTTCTTATTTGTATACTCTGTCCCTTTGTCAGACCGTAAGCACTTAATTTTAGTGCCATATTGAGTTTCTACCCGGCGATGAAAGTCTCGAAACACCTCAAAGACGTCACTTTTATTCTTCATAAGGTAGACCCATGTCACGCAAGTATAACAATCAATAAAAGTGACGAACCATCAAAAACCGTTAATATCGGTTGTAGGACAAGGGCCTGTCACGACCCGGTCCCAATTTCTTGGGTCGAATCGGATCATGCCCAGCCTGCACCGTTGTTGAGACGGCGGCAGTAAGCTGTATTCAGTAGTGAAACATATGCAGATAAAATTCTAACGAATATAAAATCTTTTATTCAACTTAAAATTTCTGAAATACAACTATTAATTACAACAACTACATTTGATACATTGGTTACTAAATAAATTACTATCCAGCTCTACTGTTCTTGGGTTCCAGGTTCTGCGGGAACAGGCATCAGATCTTCAATGACTCAAATCACCTAAAAATGTTATCTCCAGTCAGGAGGGAGCAAAGTACAATTCATGATAATTCAACAATTGAAATAATAATAAAGTTATGCACCTTTAAACAATTTGAAATAAATAGTTTTCCAGCAGTTAAAACATTGTGATGTAAATAGGCAATGAATATGACCGGCTTGGGTTGTACAGTTATACGATATGGCTTATCCCCGTGTGTGTGAGGGGTAAGCTCGCACAGTTCTAAGTTATTATTTAGGATGTGGTCATACTCATTACACTACTCCCCCAGTACCCAACAGTCAATCAGTCATTGCTCTCAGAGAGAGTTCCGTGTTGCATCGTGGTTTAAACTTGCAATAAAACGATTACTAAATAATTGTAAATTAACACAAAATATACTTGCCTTCGAAATCCTACAATCGAGAAGTCTGCCTTAGATTTCCAAAATTGCCATGATAGATGTGCTAGTTACAATCTCTAAATTTGTCCTAGTCAATTTTTAATCTTTATTATACTAACACAAACAAAACTCGATTATCTAATGCGTTACATTTAATTATGATGGAAAGATCATTTTATATTTAATTTCGGAAAAACTTTGTATTTATCGGTTTATTGGCAAAACTTGGTATTTTATAATTTATATAATAAAACTACATTTTTCTTTAAATGAGAAAAACGTGAAACTTGTTTAAATAATAACTTGTAATTTTTCCTAATTTATTTAATGTGAGAAAACAATATTGATTTTCTAGATATAAAAATAAATATTCAATTTTATTATTCTACGCGTTTTACGAACAAAACAACAACCCAAAAATAAAGGAAAAATCTACGCTACACAATTACATTGCCATAGAGAAAAATAGGAAAGCTGGGCTTATGCCCTTTACAGACCATTTTACATGAATTTAAATAAAAAGAAAACTCTGGTTAGTCTCTAAAAATTATCCTACAATTTAATTACAAAATAAAATAATAATTTAAATTAAATTGAATTATTTTACGAGTCTCATATATTGGTCCAATCGTCAAAAGTAGCTAATGCCTCAACGTCCGGTAAAACCAGTTTCGTTTGCATTTCACTAGGGCCCATTGACCGATACGGTCGTCGCCAAAATTCAATTTATAAATATTTTCGAAAACCGATTTGAAATCCATTTATAAAGTTTTATAAAAATTTCGGCAGCATTCCCTCTATTTTCGGGACAACCCAAAACTGGAAAAATGCTCCAACAATACATAAATAATATCCCAACCAGGGAATTAACCCATGAAATTATTTCCACCATAATATTAAAACCCGAAAAATATTATCGAACCCGAAAATACATCCACAGCCTATTTCCGGTATTCGATAAACCGAAATTAACCAGAACCCCAAAAATACCATAAAACCAATTCACAGAAATGTTTCCGAAAATTATTCGAAAAACCTGAATTGATAATCGGAAAACCTAAAACTCCTCGAAAATTCCAGAAGCACAGAAACACTCAAAGAAAATAAGCCACATAACCATTTCCGAAAGGAATTGGAAAACCAAACCAAAGAAATATTCCGAGAACTCACAGAACGTTTCCGAAAGGATTTCGAAAAAACCGAAAATGCCTCGTTTACCGAATTCCCGAGGAATTCGTGGACCAAAATTCATCATAGACTGAAAAATAGAAACGGGGCAACGAAAATATACCAGAAGTTGCTCGGCTAGAGCTCTCAGGTGAATTTAATAGAGAAATGGAACTCACGGACGGTGAATCGGCTCGAGACAGCGCCTCGCCGGGGTGCGGCTGCGCTGGACAGCGGGATCCAGGACTGCGGAAAGCCACGGACAGCGGATCGGGGTACGGAAAATCAGATCGGGACAGCAAGCCGGGCACGAAAAAGCGCTGGACTGGGAACGGTGCTCGAAGGGTGTCCGAATCGGGGCTCGGGGTGCTGCGGCTCAAAGAGGAGCGGCGACGGAGCCGCTGGAAGAGAAACCGGCGAGAGGGGGTCGCCGAACATGGACGGCGCCTGGGCGGTCGGTCTTGGGCGGAATGCTGGTCGGGCGGTCGGGAACGGCGACGGTGGCACCTGGGAAACGCCGGGAGGGGCGCTGGAAAGGGCCGCTGGGAGGTCGTGCGAAGGGTGCGAGAGCGATCGGCGGGGGTCGCCGGGCTGCGGTGAGGGCGGACGTCGGCTGTCGGAGGAGCTCGGGTCGCCGGAAATTGGGGGTTAGGGCACGGGAGATTTTGGAGATGGAGATGGATTGGTGATGGGGAAAGAAGAAGTGGGGAGAGGGTTTTATAGAAGAATAGTGAAGGGGTTACGGGAGAGGAAGAGTCGCCGGTGGTTTCGGGAGGGGAAGAGTCGTGGCCGAGCGTTTGTGGGCTGTGAGAAAAAGAAGGGTTTCGGGAAATGTCAGAAGTAAACGAGAGAGAGAGAGAGAGTAAGTAAATGGGTGTTTAAGGAAATTGCTTTTCATTTTGCTGAATGGAGCAAAAGTTAAAAGTTAGAGTTATAAATGCAAGTAAAAGTTTTAAAAGGAAAATAATTCTTTTTTTTAATATACTAAGGATAGAAATAATTATAAATTAATGGATCGAGTTTGGATCCAATTTCAAAATGGATCGAGACGGGTCCGGGATGGTCTGGTCCAACACTGAAATTCCAGAATATTAATTTTCTAAAAATACAATTTTCCTAAATTAACATTTAATAATAAAATAAAATAATAATAATAATAATAGCAATAATTAAACTAATTTGTAAACAAAAATCGAGAATCTGAATTTGCGGGTTTCACAACCTTTCCTCCTTAGAAAATTTTGTCCTCGAAATTTAAAGGCAGGGTCAGGATTACAATCATGCAATAATGCCTCAACCAGTCTAAGTATTCTTCCTCAGTAGCCTCATGCCTAACTGGACTACTATCTCATAGCAGATCAATCTAGTGCAATATGTCTATCAATTTTATCCACTATTCCGAAATAATTTTCTTCCCTACTTAGAAACATAGTCACTAACCATAATTATGAATTTCTGTTTTCATTCCTGAATTGTTAATTACCGTCACGATCTTGAAAATTTGGTCTTCCACATATAATATTTCCTCCAATATATACTATACTTTCTTCAGCTTGCTAATATATACAAAATTTAACTCTATGATTTTTATACACTTCGTTTTGTCTTAATACTTCAGTATCAAGCCTCGATAATCCAATATCATTAGAATCCAACATCATACTCCAATTTGTCGTGATTAGAAAAATTTATCATTCCTTACCCATACGTGATCACTCTGTAATTTATTTAGATGTCCATTTTCATCAACATGTGTATATCTTGATTCTAAATCATCATTTTCCATATTTGATCCCAAAATCTCGACAAAATTTAATTATCATGCTTAAGTTCGAATCCTTTATTTGATTTTACTGTATCATTTGACTAAACATTTCTCTGTAAAAAAAATTAAAATCTTCCCACCTTGTATTATTTACAACTTTTCTATCTATGGTTTCTGATTTGTAATCTTTTGCATCCTTCAATTCATACGTTTACAACCTTAATTAGTTACATCTTAACTCCATAGTTTCTTGTTTCGATTGTCCCTTTCCTGATTCATCATGCATCTTCCTATAGTGCATCTCCATACTTATCATTTAACTACCTCTAATCCATACTGTCTATTTGCTTAACATTCACATCATTAATTTATCCCTTCCTAGGTTTAAGTTCAATCACGAGTGTTTCATATTTATCTCATTATTCATGTACTCCATAAGTTCCTTCAATAGATCGTTCCAATTTAATTAATCAGCTATAATCAGATTCGAGACATGATTGCTAAATATAAAGATAAAAAGTAAAAATGTTTAGAATCTTCTAGATAGAGTTTAGAATATTTTGTTGTGATCAAAATCATAAGTAAACATCGAGGTATAATTTAAATAATCATAACGAGTTTAAAGTTTTAAAATGAGATCAAATAAAATAGAAAGGTCATAAAATACGACATCAATTTATTTGAGAAACAATTGATAATGTAATTTTTCGAAATGAGGGACAATTTTCAATTCAAACTGGTATGAGGTATAGGAGTTTGTGACTCAGAAAGAATCAACAAGTTGTACGATTTTAAGATAGTGAGGGTGATTAAAAATAGCCATGACAAGAATATAATCCGATAGAATATTTCTGGAAGTGGGAGCAAATGCTAGAATACAAATCCTCAGAATGATTGAAGATAACCATGATATGAATATAGTCTTATTAATATTCGAAAACCACTATTTTCAAGTCACTTTGTTTCAAATTCATGCCTCGCCAATGTGCACCTGACTGCAATGAATTTTTGACTCCATAACTTGAATAATTTAGTTTACCGAGTAATCTTCCAACTTTATCCATTTCATGGCTAAGCAACATAGAACAAAGTCTCAATAATATTTGGAAACCTAACGATTACCTGTCATTATTTCACCTTAGAGTTTATGCCTCGCCAGTGCACAACTAGCTGCAGTAAACTTACAGTTTTCCATAATTCAGATAAATGACTATCACGTAAATGTGCGGAGTCATGTTAAGTTGCTAAATATTTCCTCAGCTTTTTCCATGTGAATTTCAGAGGAATTTCAAAAATTCAAACGAGTTTAAAGTTCTAAACAGGATAGAAAATGTAGATGACTGTTCTTCTGAGATTGAGGGATTTATCAAAATATGTGTTTGAGATTCAAGAGACTGGGGCTAAAATCAAGAGGAGTATCTGTTCTCCGATTTTCTTTTCCAAAGATGAAACGATCAACCTTGATTTGAATAATTGAGTCAAACACTAGATAAGATAGAAGCATCACAGGTTCGGATTAAGTAAGAAAAACCAATGAAAATATTCCTGACAAATCACTCAGGGAATACAGAAAATTATTTTGAGAAAAATAATTCCATAACTAAGGAAAGTTGGAAATTTGAGAGAAGGTAAGATTCAAGGAAATCAAATTGAAATTGTCTAGTAACGCCAAGAAATTAAATAGCTTTGGGACAGCTCAAAATTTCCATGACTAAAGGAAATTCAATAATAGAATGGATTTAAAATGTGATCAATTTTCTGACCGTTCCTGCTTCATGATCATAGAAGCTTTCTAGGCCTTGATTGATCAAGAAATTGCATAGAGAGAGTAGGGTTTTAAGATGAGTGGAGGAAGTCAACATATGAAAATATTCTCGGTTTTTGGAAAAAAAACATAGGAGATAACAATATTGAAATTGAAAATAACTCCTTTAGGAGAATCATGAACTGAACTAATTCTTCTGGTAATAATTGACCTTTAGGTTTTATGGTCCCAGAATTTAGTTCAGAATTGATTTCGAGAAAGTCAATCAATTGGAAATAAGATTGGATATAATGGTTGTAGATATACATTGGGTAGATAAGAGAGAATATTGAAACTCTTCATAACGAACGAATCAAAATTCCAAATAAAGGTAGAGAAGTAAGATCTGATCAACCAATGAAAAAGTTAAAATTAGGTTTGATAAAGAAGAAGAAGATTGAAAAATTCAATCTTATTCCAAAAAGAATATGAATCCTAAAGTATACTAGAACCTAGAAATTATGGAAGGAAATCATCTTGAAAGTCATGGGACACTCAAAGGTACAATCAGCCTAATCTAGATAAGGTTTAGGTACAAACAAAAACAAGGTATCCTACGAATCTATAAGCAGGCAAAAATAGATATTTAAGTAAATAATTTTCGGCCCTATAATGTAACATGGTGTATATCATCTAAGTGTTCTAGTTGTTTCTAAAGTCTGTTTTCCTAAAGTCTCAACTATCCCTAGGTCAAATTACAGAACTGCACGATGGTCTAGACTAAGTTGACTAGACCAATTTATAGATCTGACCTGCATGGGCCACCACTAAAAACATGTCACGATTCGGTCCCAATTTCTTGGGTCGAATCGGATCATGCCCAGCCTGCACCGTTGTTGAGACGGCTGCAGTAAGCTGTATTCAGTAGTGAAACATATGCAGATAAAATTCTAACGAATATAAAATCTTTTATTCAACTTAAAATTTCTGAAATACAACAATATTAATTACAACAACTACATTTGATACATTGGTTACTAAATAAATTACTATCCAGCTCTACTGTTCTTGGGTTCCAGGTTCTGCGGGAACAGGCATCAGATCTTCAACGACTCAAATCACCTAAAAATGTTATCTCCAGTCAGGAGGGAGCAAAGTATAATTCATAATAATTCAACAATTGAAATAATAATAGAGTTATGCACCTTTAAACAATTTGAAATAAATAGTTTTCCAGCAGTTAAAACATTGTGATGTGAATAGGCAATGAATATGACCGGCTTGGGTTGTACAGTTATACGATATGGCTTATCCCCGTGTGTGTGAGGGGTAAGCTCGCACAGTTCTAAGTTATTATTTAGGATGTGGTCATACTCATTACACTACTCCCCCAGTACCCAACAGTCAATCAGTCATTGCTCTCAGAGAGTGTCACGACCCGATCCCAAATAATTGTGTCGAACCGAATCATGCCCAGCCTGCACCGTTGTTGAGACGGCGGCAGTAAGCTGTATCCATTTGCAGGTAATAACAACAACACAATAATTGCCACAATTTATTATTCCAAATTTAAAAACTTTTACAATGAAATGAAAGATGCAACTTAAATCCATTTTCTACATACATCATGAAGAAAAGAAAACTCTAGGCAAACAGCTCATCAGTCTCGAAATCATCGTCCTCTAGTTGGGACCTCGAGAAATATCGCGGAATAAAGCCTCATCAGTGTTACCTAAAAATGTTGGGTCTCCAGTCAGGAGTGAGCAAAGTACAATTCATGCTAATTTGACAATTGAAATAATAATAGAATCATGCACTTTTAAACAATTTGAAATAAACAGTTCTCCAGCAGTTAAAACAGTGTGATGTGAATAGGCAATAAATATTACCGGCTTGGGTTGTACAGTTGTATCATATTGATACGATATGGCTTATCCCCGTGTGTATGAGGGGTAAGCTAATACAGTTCTAAGTTATTACTTTGGATGTGGTCATACTCATTATACTACTCCCCCAGTCCCCAAACAGTTACAGTAGTTACAGTCAGTGCTCTCATAGAGAGTTCCGTGTTGGATCGTGGTTTAAACTTGCATTAAAACGATTACTAAATAATTGTAAAATAACACAAAATGTACTTGCCTCAAATTGGACTGGACTTGAAGGGTTGAGACCTCGGGATTGAAATTAGCCTCGTTCTCGAAATCCTACATTCGAGAAGTTTGTCTCAGATTCCAGAGTTACCATGCTAACTATGCTAGTTACAATCTCTAAGTTTGTCCTAGTCAAAGTTTAATCGTTATTATACTATCACAAACAAATCTCGATTATCGGGTGCATTGTAAATAATTACGAGGGAAAGATCAATTTAACTTTTTATTTTGGAAAGACTCGTAGTTACCAATTTAATTGGTTAAAACTTTGTATTTTCGTAATATTATATATATAACTAAATTTCTTGTTTAATGAGAAAACATGCTCCTTGTTTAAATATTACAACTTGTAAATGTGAGAAAAATCTCATTAATTTTCTATATCAAAATAATATTATTTATTTTAGTTTTACGCGTCTACGCTAAAAACAGCAAAACCAGAAAATGAAAGAAAACTACGCTACAATAATTACAGGCCACAGAGAGAGAGAATATAAAAGCTGGGCTTATGCCCTTACAAATTATTGAATTTAAATAAGAAATAGACCTGGGTTAGTCCTGAAATCTCTCCTACAATTTAATTATAAATAAACTAATAATTAAAAATAAATTTAATAGTGAGTCTCAGATATTGGTCCAATCGTCATATAGGCTAATGCCTCAACGTCCGGGCGAAACCGGTTTCGTTTGTACTTAGCCAGGGCCCATTGACCAATACGGTCGTCGCCCAAAAACCCAAAATAATATTCTTCTCCGAAAACCATTTTTAAAATTATATAATTAATTTTATAAAGAAATCCGGCAGCACTTCCTCTATTTTCGGTCAACCCAAAAACTGGGAAGTGTGCCATAATCACCATTTATAAATCCCAAACCAGTGAAACCAAATATATATAACTTTATATATAGAGAATACGTTCCCGAGATGAATTCGGAAAACCCGAAATAAATCGGAAATCCCGAATACTAATCCAGAATTTTTTCGAGATGAATTCGGAAATCCCGAAATAATCCCAAACCATCATAACTCTTTCCGAAGAGTTCTCGGGAAAACCCAAAATTCCGAAATCCAAAAACCATTCTACAGAAACGTCACAGAACGTATTCGGAAAAATCCGAAACTACCACGTCTAACCAAAATCGAATTCCCGGGAAGGAATCGGGGACCAATTTCATCATTGACTACCGAAATGGGACGGGACAAAGGAGTTATACCTTGGGTTGCTCGGCTAGAGCTCTCAGATAAAATTTAGAGAAAGATAATCGCGGACAGCAAGTCGAGAAAGCCCGGGACAGCGCTGGACAGAACAGCGAAGGCACGGGAGACTCACGAAAAACCACGCCGGAGTGGCGCTGGTCCAGAAGAGGGGACCGGGCTCGGAGAGGTCCGCGCGGCGGAGAGGTGCAGCGCCGGGGAACGGCGTCGGAGCTCGGGGATCCGACGGGAGGCACGCGCCGGAGAGGGCGGAGCCGCGGGCGCGCGGACACGGGTTCGACAGGGGCGCGGGGAAGCCGGTCGGGGCTCGGGCGAAGTGGTCGCCGGCGGAGCACGGGGAAGAGGGGAGCGGGGCTGGGCGCTGGAGCTCGCACGGTCGGGGTCGCCGGAGGGCGTGGCTGGGCGGTCGGGCGCCGGCAGGATCTAGGGCACGAAAGCTTGGGGAGAGAGTTGTTGTGGGAAAAGGAAATAGATTTGTGAGGGATGGAGAGTGAGAATGGAAGTAGTGGTGGTGTTGAGAGTTTTTGTGAGGGAAAGAAAGTAGTGCTGGTGGGTTTGTATACGTGAGTGGTGGAGTATTTTAATAATGAGGAGAGGGGAAAGGTTGTGTGGGGATGAGTAAGTTGGAGAGAAAAAAAGGGATCAGTGGATCCTCTGGAATAGGGCATGAATGGCCTGGTCATGGGTGACTAGGCTAATAGGTTAAGAAATATTTTTTTTAAATAAATAGAAATCAGGATTTCAAATAAAAGGGAAATGGGTTCAGATCGGAATTGGGTTCGGGTTCAAACTGGTCCAGGCTCGGGTCAGGTCAGCAACCAAAAAGCCAAATATTTTTTTGATATTAATTTTCGAGCCCACAAAATAATAATAATAATAGTAATAATAATCACTAACTAAAATTTACGCTACAAAACCAATAATTAAATAATTCTAAAATTCTGGGTTTCACAATCTTCCCTCCTTAGAAAATTTCGTCCTCGAAATTAAAGAGTAGGGTAGGAATTATCTCAGGTCAAGTTGGTACGAGTACTGCACCCGTAACTCAGGTCCAACAATAAGAATTTCCAAGGCAGTCGTGGATGAGACGGTTTAAGGACAAGTTTCATTTATGATATCATCCATGCAGAAAAATACAAAAGCGAACCAAAGTACACGAGGTTGATCAGACTATCATGCACCGGTCCTGATTAGACAATATATTAGTGGGTGCACCCAATAAAATACTGTCATGATCAGGCTTGATAAAGAAACAGCTTGCAAAACTAGGCTAACTTAGCAGCATCAGTCAAGTTTAGAACGAAAAGATAAGAAATAGGAGTTATGTGATGGCTCAAATTTTCTGATCTTCTTCTCACCTCTGACTACACTTGCTACTGATTTCTCTGGCACTAAAAGGTTGAGTCCAATCTTCAGCTCTGAATTATCCAAAATGTGACTCAGATCCGGAATGTAGCGTCTGAGCTGTGATACGTAGAAGACGTTGTGCACACTCTCAAGATTAGCTGGTAGAGCTAACTGGTACGCTACTTTTCCAACTCGTCTTAAAACTTCAAATGGCCTGATGTACCTGGCCTCAATTTCCCAGCTCCGTCAAAATTGATCGTTCCTCTGGTAGGAGAAAACTTCACAAAAAAGCTATCTCCTTCTTCAAACTCCACTGGTCGACGACTACTATCAACCCAATGCTTCTGTCTGTCTTGGGCAATTCTGAGCTTACATTCACCTTCTCTACTGCGTCAGTCACCATCTCTGGACCCAGCAGTACTCTTTCTCCTACGTCGTCCCATGCAAGTGGTGTACGGCAACGACGTCCATAGAGAGCTTCAAATGGGGTCATACCA
The DNA here is from genome assembly GCA_029216955.1 of Iris pallida. Taxonomy (NCBI): domain Eukaryota; kingdom Viridiplantae; phylum Streptophyta; class Magnoliopsida; order Asparagales; family Iridaceae; genus Iris; species Iris pallida. The sequence continues at coordinate 771,789 of JANAVB010020000.1, forward strand.
ATGCTGGCTTGGTAGCTGTTGTTGTAAGAGAACTCTACCAAGTGCAAATGATCTTCCCAAGACCCTCCAAACTCCAAGACGCAAAATCTCGGCATGTCTTCAGGCGTCTGGATTGTCCTCTCTGATTGTCCATCTGTCTGGAGTGATAGGCAGTGCTGAACTTCAATTGTGTCCCCAGGCTGTCATGCAAACTTTTCCAAGAGTAAGAGGTAAAACGAGTGTCTCGGTCAGATACAATGCTTACCGGTACTCCATGAATCCGGTAGATGTGTCGCATGAATAGTGCCGCCAACTTCTCGGTGGATAAACCAACTTTGAAGGGGATAAAGTGAGCTGACTTGGTCAGTCGGTCCACTATAACCCAAATGGCGTCCTTCCCTCCTTGGGAACGAGGCAGTCCTGACACGAAGCCCATTGTGATGTGCTCCCACCTCCACTCCGGAATGTCCAGTGGCTGTAGAAGTCCTGCGGGTCTCTGTCTGCTAGCCTTCACTTGTTGACAAATTAAACATCTAGCAACATACCTGGCCATGTCTTTCTTCATTCCAAACCACCAAACAATAGTACGCATATTCCGATACATCTTGTTAGCTCCAGGATGTATGAAATATTACGACTGGTGTGCTTCCTTCATCAGCTCGTTCCTCAGTTCGCCAGATGCTACGCAGAGCCTCATACCATTCTTCAGTGCTCCATCGCTGGCGATTGAGAAACCCTCAAGTGTTTCTGCCAACACTTGATCTCTAAGTTTGCAAAGTGTCTCGTCTTGAAACTGCGTCTCCTTGATTTTGTCCATCAGACTCGAGCTCACATGCAACTTCATCAACAATGAATCAGCATCCAGCTCCTTCCTTCCATGCAGTATAATCTCCAGTCCAAGCTTCTCGATGTTCTCTAGCAGGTGCCGTTCCTTGGTCAAAAACATCACCATAGGGTATCGACTAAGTGCATCTGCGACCGCATTAGCCTTACCCGGGTGGTACTGTAGATCGATGTCAAAATCCTTCATCAGTTCCAGCCATGTTCTTTGCCTCATGTTCAGCTCCTTCTGAGTGAAGACATACTTCAGACTTTTATGGTCTGTATATATTTCCACGCTCTCTCCATATAGATAATGCTTCCATAGCTTCAAAGCAAAGATGACTGCCGCAAGCTTCAGATCATGTGTGGGATAGTTCTTCTCATGAGTCCGTAATTGCGTAGATGCATAAGCAATCACTTTTCCATGTTGTTGAAGAACGCAACCCAGTCCTTTACTTGAGGCATCACTGTAGATTGAGAAACCACCAGTTCCTGCGGGTAACGCAAGGATTGGTGCAGTGGTAAGTCTCTTCTTCAGCTCCTCAAATGATGTCTGGCAATCTTCCGTCCAGATGAACTCTTCATTCTTCCGAGTGAGCTTCGTTATCGGCTCAGCAATTCTGGCAAAATCCTTCACGAACTTTCGGTAGTAGCCAACCAAGCCCAAGAAACTCCTGATTTCAACAACTGAGCTTGGGGTAGACCACTTCTTAATAGCGGCTATCTTCTTCGGATCCACCGAAATTCCTTCTCCTATGACAACATGGCCAAGAAAATCTACCTTGTCTAGAAAGAATTCACATTTGGAAAGCTTACCATACAGCTTCTCCTTCCTCAAAGTTTCCAGAACTTTCCTGAGGTGCTCTTCGTGCTCCTCTTCCGTCTTTGAATAAATCAGAATGTCATCGATGAAGACAACGACAATTTGATCTAGGTATTCATGGAAAACCTTGTTCATAAGGTTCATGAACACCGCAGGAGCATTCGTTAGTCCAAACGGCATGACCAAGAATTTAAACTGCCCATACTTGGTGTTGAATGCCGTCTTGGGAATATCTTCCTTCCTGACCCTGATCTGATGGTAGCCAGATCTATGATCAATCTTCGAAAACACCTTGGCTCCGCTCAATTAATCAAATAGGTCATCGATCCGGGGCAAAGGGTACTTGTTCTTGATGGTGATATTGTTCAGCGCCCGGTAGTCGATGCACATCCGTACTGTTCCGTCCTTCTTGGGCACAAACAAGACAGGTGCTCCCCAGGGTGAAGTTCCGTCTCGAATGAATCCCAGAGCCTTCAGTTCATTGATCTGGTCCTTCATCTCCTTGGCCTCCTTCGGATTGACTCTGTAGTATCCCTTAGAAATAGGGAGAGAGCCGGGGACTAGGTCAATGGTGAACTCTATGTCTCGATCTGGGGGTAATCCGGGAAGACTATCAGGGAAGACATCTACCATAAAGGTGTAAGGGAGAATTTTATTCATGTGGAGAATTACAGCAAAACTCTCATGATTGATCTAAGGACATCCTGTTACAACTTCTTATAACAACAGATAATGCTATTCAGCAGTCCTAGGTACTATTCTTCATGGTTCTGGCTCTTGCACGAGCAGTCTCCAACTGCTTCATCTTCTATGAACCTCGAGTCTGCATCATGCCTTATTGTAGGAGGCAAGGTCTGCTAGATAGGAAGAGAGTCCCTAGGTTGTGGCCTAACAGGTGTTGCTGGGATATGTGCTCTGGTTTGATGGAAAGATAAGGGACAGTCCTTCATCCGATGTTCAACAGATCCACATGCCAAACATTTTCCCAATCTCTTGCGACAAATATTGGCTTGGTGACCAAGCCTTTTACAGTAGTCACAAACCAATAGCTTCTTATGATATGACTGCCGGAAAGGGCTTAAATATCTTCTAGATTCAGGGGTATCCCTCCTAGGACGAGGTTCCGCTCCAACTTGGTTTAAGATAGCTAAGGCTACATCATTGACGTTCTTCATAACTTCTCTCGTGATATTCATCTGTTCCTGCTGGGCTTCAGCATGAGCCTTCTGGAACTCCAGGATTTATTGAAATAGGGCAACCATTTGGGAGGTGTTTGCTGGTACTGGTGGAGCAACAGGAATGGGTACTTCACCAAGGAAATGCAACTCAGTTTGAGAAGAGGTAGGAATCGCCAGTGTAGTGAAAACTTCACTGGATACATTATGGGGACGATCAATCAGCTGCGAGGGAAATAAACTCTGGACTTGGTTGAGGAGACGGGGTATGATCCAGAGATGACACCTCATCGCCAGCAGGATTGGTCTTGTCAATGGCCATTCTCTGGAAGGTTTAGGATGCACACATAAGCAAGGTAGCCTACCAGTCTATATTCAAACAAAATATTTAACATATATATATCGGTCCTATGTTGTGGCAATTTGATGTTCTAGTGTTCTAATTGTTTCTAAGTTGGTTCTCCTAAGTTGTTGATTTGGACCTGCATGGGCCACCACTAAAAACATGTCACGACCCGATCCTAAATAATTGGGTCGAACCGGATCATGCCCAGCCTGCACCGTTGTTGAGACGGCGGCAGTAAGCTGTATCCATTTGCAGGTAATATCAACAACACAATAATTGCCACAATTTATTATTCTGAATTTAAAAACTTTTACAATGAAATGAAAGATACAACTTAAATCCATTTTCTACATACATCATGAAGAAAAGAAAACTCTAGGCAAACAGCTCATCAGTCTCGAAATCATCGTCCTCTAGTTGGGACCTCGAAAAATATCGCGGAACAAAGCCTCATCAGTGTTACCTAAAAATGTTGGATCTCCAGTCAGGAGTGAGCAAAGTACAATTTATGCTAATTTGACAATTGAAATAATAATAGAATCATGCACTTTTAAACAATTTAAAATAAACAGTTCTCCAGCAGTTAAAACAGTGTGATGTGAATAGGCAATAAATATGACCGGCTTGGGTTGTACAGTTGTATCCTATTGATACGATATGGCTTATCCCCGTGTGTATGAGGGGTAAGCTAATACAGTTCTAAGTTATTACTTTGGATGTGGTCATACTCATTACACTACTCCCCCAGTCCCCAAACAGTTACAGTAGTTACAGTCAGTGCTCTCAGAGAGAGTTCCGTGTTGCATCGTGGTTTAAACTTGCATTAAAACGATTACTAAATAATTGTAAACTAACACAAAATGTACTTGCCTCAAATTGGACTGGACTTGAAGGGTTGAGACATCGGGATTGAAATTAGCCTCGTTCTCGAAATCCTACATTCGAGAAGTTTGTCTCAGATTCCAGAGTTACCATGCTAACTATGCTAGTTGTAATCTCTAAGTTTGTCCTAGTCAAATTTTAATCGTTGTTATGCTATCACAAACAAATCTCGATTATCGGGTGCGTTGTAATTAATTATGAGGGAAAGATCAATTTAACTTTTTATTTTGGAAAGACTCGTAGTTATCAATTTAATTGGTTAAAACTTTGTATTTTCGTAATATTACATATATAAAACTAAATTTCTTGTTTAATGAGAAAACATGCTCCTTGTTTAAATATTACAACTTGTAAATGTGAGAAAAATCTCATTAATTTTCTATATCAAAATAATATTATTTATTTTAGTTTTACGCGTCTACGCTAAAAACAGCAAAACCAGAAAATGAAAGAAAACTACGCTACAATAATTACAGGCCACAGAGAGGGAAATTATAAAAGCTGGGCTTATGCCCTTACAAATTATTGAATTTAAATAAAAAATAGACCTGGGTTAGTCCTGAAATCTCTCCTACAATTTAATTATAAATAAACTAATAATTAAAAATAAATTTAATAGTGAGTCTCAGATATTGATCCAATCGTCATATAGGCTAATGCCTCAACGTCCGGGCGAAACCGATTTCATTTGTACTTAGCCAGGGCCCATTGACCAATACGGTCGTCGCCCAAAAACCCAAAATAATATTTTTTCCCGAAAACCATTTTAAAAATTATATAATTAATTTTATAGAAAAATTCGGCAGCACTTCCTCTATTTTCGGTCAACCCAAAAACTGGGAAGTGTGCCATAATCACCATTTATAAATCCCAAACCAGTGAAACCAAATATATATAACTTTATATACAGAGAATACGTTCCCGAGATGAATTCGGAAAACCCGAAATAAATCGGAAATCCCGAATACTAATCCAGAATGTTTCCGAGATGAATTCGAAAATCCCGAAATAATCCCAAACCATCATAACTCTTTCCGAAGAGTTCTCGGGAAAACCCGAAATTCCGAAATCCAAAAACCAATCCACAGAAACGTCACAGAACGTATTCGGAAAAATCCGAAACTACCATGTCTAACCAAAACCGAATTCCCGGGAAGGAATCGGGGACCAATTTCATCATTGACTACCGAAATGGGACGGGACAGAGGAGTTATACCTTGGATTGCTCGGCTAGAGCTCTCAGATGAAATTTAGAGAAAGATAATCGCGGACAGCAAGTCGAGAAAGCCCGGGACAGCGCTGGACAAAACAGCGAAGGCACGGGAGACTCGCGGAAAACCACGCCGGAGTGGCGCTGGTCCAGAAGAGGGGACCAGGCTCGGAGAGGTCCGCACGGCGGAGAGGTGCAGCGCCGGGGAACGGCGTCGGAGCTCGGGGATCCGGCGGGAGGCGCGTGCAGGAGAGGGCGGAGCCGCGGGCGCGCGGACACGGGTCCGGCAGGGGCGCGGGGAAGCCGGTCGGGGCTCGGGCGAAGTGGTCGCCGGCGGAGCACGGGGAAGAGGGGAGCGGGGCTGGGCGCTGGAGCTCGCACGGTCGGGGTCGCCGGAGGGCGTGGCTGGACGGTCGGGCGCCGGCAGGATCTAGGGCACGGAAGCTCGGGGAGAGAGTTGCTGTGGGAAAAGGAAATGGATTTGTGAGGGATAGAGAGTGAGAATGGAAGTAGTGGTGGTGTTGAGAGTTTTTGTGGGGGAAAGAAAGTAGTGCTGGTGGGTTTGTATACGTGAGTGGTGGAGTATTTTAATAAGGAGGAGAGGGGAAAGGTTGTGTGGGGATGAGTAAGTTGGGGGGAAAAAAGGGGATCAGTGGATCCTCTAGAATAGGGCGTGAATGGCCTGGTCATGGGTGACCAGGCCAATAGGTTAAGAAATATTTTTTTTTAAATAAATAGAAATCAGGATTTCAAATAAAAGAGAAATGGGTTCAGATCGGGATTGGGTTCGGGTTCAAACTGGTCCAGGCTCGGGTCAGGTCATCAACCAAAAAGCCAAATATTTTTTTGAAATTAATTTTCGAACCCACAAAATAATAATAATAATAGTAATAATAATCACTAACTAAAATTTACGCTACAAAACCAATAATTAAATAATTCTAAAATTCTGGGTTTCACAGAGAGAGTTCCGTGTTGCATCGTGGTTTAAACTTACAATAAAACGATTACTAAATAATTGTAAACTAACACAAAATGTACTTGCCTTTGATTATGACTGGATTTGGAATGTCTCCGGGGTTGAATTTAGACTTGTCCTCGAAATCCTACAATCGAGAAGTTTGCCTTAGATTTCCAAAATTGCCATGCTAGATATGCTAGTTACAATGTCTAAATTTGTCCTAGTCAATTTTTAATCTTTATTATACTAACACAAACAAAACTCGATTATCTAATGCGTTACATTTAATTATGATGGAAAGATTATTTTATATTTAATTTAGGAAAAACTTTGTATTTATCGGTTTATTGGCAAAACTTGGTATTTTATAATTTATATAATAAAACTACATTTTTCTTTAAATGAGAAAAACGTGAAACTTGTTTAAATAATAACTTGTAATTTTTTCTAATTTATTTTATGTGAGAAAACAATATTGATTTTCTAGATATAAAAATAAATATTCAATTTTATTATTCTACGCGTTTTACGAACAAAACAACAACCCAAAAATAAAGGAAAAATCTACGCTACACAATTACATTGCCATAGAGAAAAATAGGAAAGCTGGACTTATGTCCTTTACAGACCATTTTATATGAATTTAAATAAGAAGAAAACTCTGGTTAGTCTCTAAAAATTATCCTACAATTTAATTACGAAATAAAATAATAATTTAAATTAAATTGAATTATTTTACGAGTCTCAGATATTGGTCCAATCGTCAAAAGTAGCTAATGCCTCAACGTCCGGTAAAACCGGTTTCGTTTGCATTTCGCTAGGGCCCATTGACCGATACGGTCGTCGCCAAAATTCAATTTATAAATATTTTCGAAAACCGATTTGAAATCCATTTATAAAGTTTTATAAAAATTTCGGCAGCATTCCCTCTCTTTTCGGAACAACCCAAAAATGAGAAAATGCTCCAACAATACACAAATAATATCCCAACCAGGGAATTAACCCATGAAATTATTTCCACCATAATATTAAAACCCGAAAAATATTATCGAACCTGAAAATACATCCACAGCCTATTTTCGGTATTCTATAAACCGAAATTAACCAGAACCCCAAAAATACCATAAAACCAATTCACAGAAATGTTTCCAAAAATTATTCGGAAAACCTGAATTGATAATCGAAAAACCCGAAACTCCTCGGAAATTCCAGAAGCACAGAAACACTCAAAGAAAATAAGCCACAGAACCATTTCCGAAAGGAATTGGAAAACCAAACCAAAGAAATATTCCGAGAACTCACAGAACATTTCCGAAAGGATTTCGGAAAAACCGAAAATGCCTCGTTTACCGAATTTCCGGGGAATTCGTGGACCAAAATTCATCATAGACTGAAAAATGGAAATGGGGCAACGAAAATATACCAGAAGTTGCTCGGCTAGAGCTCTCAGGTGAATTTAATAGAGAAATGGAACTCACGGACGGTGAATCGGCTCGAGACAGCGCCTCACCGGGGTGCGGCTGCGCTGGACAGCGGGATCCAGGACCGCGGAAAGCCACGGACAACGGATTGGGGTACGGAAAATCAGATCGGGACAGCAAGTCGGGCACAAAAAAGTGCTGGACTGGGAACGGTGCTCGAAGGGTGTCAGAATCGGGGCTCGGGGTGCTGCGGCTCGGAGAGGAGCGGCGACGGAGCCGCTGGAAGAGAAACCGGCGAGAGGGGGTCGCCGGACATGGACGGCGCCTGGGCGGTCGGTCTTGGGCGGAATGCTGGTCGGGCGGTCGGGAACGGCGACGGTCGCGCCTGGGAAACGCCGGGAGGGGCGCTGGAAAGGGCCGCTGGGAGGTCGTCCGAAGGGTGCGAGAGCGATCGGCGGGGGTCGTCGGGCTGCGGCAAGGGCGGACGTCGGCTGCCGGAGGAGCTCGGGTCGCCGAAAATTGGGGGTTAGGGCACGAGAGATTTTGGAGATGGAGATGGATTGGTGATGGGGAAAGAAGAAGTGGGGAGAGGGTTTTATAGGAGAATAGTGAAGGGGTTACGGGAGAGGAAGAGTCGCCGGTGGTTTCGGGAGGGGAAGAGTCATGGCCGAGCGTTTGTGGGCTGTGAGAAAAAGAAGGGTTTCGGGAAATGTCAGAAGTAAACGAGAGAGAGAGAGAGTAAGTAAATGGGTGTTTAAGGAAATTGCTTTTCCTTTTGCTGAATGGAGCAAAAGTTAAAGTTAGAGTTATAAATGCAAGTAAAAGTTTTAAAAGGAAAATAATTCTTTTTTTTAATATACTAAGGATAGAAATAATTATAAATTAATGGATCGAGTTTGGATCCAATTTCAAAATGGATCGAGACGGGTCCGGGATGGTCTGGTCCAACACTGAAATTCATACAATTTTCCTAAATTAACATTTAATAATAAAATAAAATGATATTAATAATAATAGCAATAATTAAACTAATTTGTAAACAAAAATCGAGAATCTGAATTTGCAGGTTTTACAGGGCCCCAGACGTCCGAATGGATCATATCAAATGCAGCTGAACTTCTACTTCCTGAACTCACATACGTGCTTCTGGTATGTTTACCCAACTCACAAGCATGACAAAATAACTTCTCCTTATTAGCCCTTTGGTATAAGGACGGATATATTCGACTAATAATTTTAAAAGAAGAATGACCGACACGCTGGTGGTGGAGTAGCAACTCATCTTCTACACTGCACCGAGAATCTGCCGGTGGTGTGTCTGCTACCAGAGATGTCAATGCTTTGTCCAGTCCAATCCTGTCCAAGTACCACAATCCCTTATGCCATGTGCCAGTCCCTAGTCGTCGTCCTGTCCCCTTCTCCTGAAAAGTCACCGTAGGAATGTCAAAGGAAACAGTACAGTTAAGATCAAGAATAATGGCACTAATAGAAAGAAGATTGACAGGAAAAGACGGAGCATGTAAGACATTGGTGAGAGTGAGAGAAGGGGTGCATGCGACAGTGCCTTTACCCATGACAGGGCTGGAGTTACCATCAGCAGTCTGAATGCTCTCCGACGTTGGTAGGTGAGTATAGTCCTGGAACTCACCGCAGGACCCCGTGACATGGCGAGATGCCCCAGAGTCCATAATCCAACCTGGTTGGTGGACAGCTGCTGCAAGAGCACGTGCAGGAATACCTGTGCTGGTTTGGGCAAAGCAAGTGACGTGGTCCCCCGAGGTAGATGATGCCCCATGAGTGCCGTCAGAACCCAGCTTCGTGCTGCGTAACCTCGCAAGGAACTCCTTCTCAAGAGGGGTTAAATCAGCCAGGTGATTTTCTCCCCCGTCCTCCGCCAGATTAGCTTTGTGTCCTCCAGAATAATTTTTCCTTCTACAAGCATAACCGCCTCTACCACCTCGACATCCTCCGCGGCCCCGTCCACGATCACTCGACTGACTGTGCAGGGGTTTTGGACAAAATCTGATGTAATGTCCTGAGTTACCACAGTTGTGGCAAACACCGGCCACAGAGGGAGGCTGATTGAAGGCGGCAAGGGCAGACTTGTCAACAACGGCTTGCTCCCCCTGGAAAGAGCCCTTGTTGGGCATCAAATTCAAGCGAGCCTCCTCTTGTGCCATGGCAGCTATGACTTCTTCTAAGGTTGGAAGCATGGGTTATGCTAGGAGTACATTTCTTCTATGCTCAAACACAGGGTTAAGGCCCTTTAAGAACTTCATCATCCGTTGTCGCGAAATATAATCCAAGAACTTTTGGAAATGTTTCGCAAATGCTGGTTCACTTGGACATTTTCCATCCCAAGAGGATCATAGTGATCCAGATCAGACCAGTACTTCTTCGACAGTGCTGCATACTCAGAGATGGTACGGTCGTCCTGGGCCACCCTATCAAGTTCATCCTGCAGTTGGAAGACCCGCATAGGATTGCCTGAGCCTGAGTACCTATCCTTCAAAGTCCGCCATATATCAGCAACAGCCTCCATCGCCTCTACATTGCCCGACACCTGGTCGGTCAAGGAGGCTGTCAACAATCCAGCCACAACATTGTTGACAATTTCCCAAATAGCAAACTCCTTTGAGGAGGGATCATCTGGCGTCTTGGTTTGGCCATTGACGTAGCCAACCAAGCCACGGCCCTTCAGCGTCCGCATGACCTGCCGTGACCATTTCAAGTAGTTGGACGTTCCTTCCAACTTCGTCTCCAACTTGTCCAGCTTCCCCATTTTGTAGGATGATGGATCCACATCAGTATGGATCACACGTGGGGTTGCCTCGGTTAATTTCTTTGATAAAATATCATCAACCAAGGCCTTCGTCTCTTCCGCTGTCAGTTTACCACTGATTGAATCTATGGTGTCTTCAACTGTGATCCGTCGTCGTCGTCGTCTTCGTCGGCTTCGTCGTCGTCGGCTTCGTCGTCGTCGTCGGCTTCGTCGTCGTCGTCTTTATGTAAAGTCTTCAACAGAGACCTTACGAATGCGCTGTTAATGTGGCCAACACCGGCGCGCGCATGTAGATCCTAATTTGCAGATCGAGAACGAAAAACAAATAAAGTATTTGTAGTTCCGGAGGGCGTAATCTAGGAACAGAAGGTGCAAATAAAGCATTTGACAGCCATCAGTCTTCGAATAACTGTCCACATAATCTCTATCTCAAATTAGGGTTTTTTTTTGAGAAAAAAAGGGGGGGTTCGGCAGCAGTGGGGTCGGAAGAGGGAGGGGGGGCGTCGGGGGGGGGGGGGGTCGGCAGGGGGTGGGGATCCGCAGGGGGGCGTGGGGGGGTCGGCAGGGGGGTGGGGATCGGCGGGGGGGGGGGGGACGTCGGGTGGCAGGGGAGAGGGGGTCGACGGGGGGGAGGGGGTGTCGGCGACAGGGGGCAGCAGGGGGTGGGGGTCGGCAGGAGGGGGTGGGTTTGCCGGGTTTGGGGAAGGGGTGGAATTTTTTTTTGTTGTTGTTATGGCTCTGATACCATGTAGAGAATAATTATTGTGTATTTTTTATTGATGGACTACTCCACTACTTATAGGGAGTCTAGCTCCTCTTCATATTACATTTTTCAATGTGGGACTAAATCCCTTATTAGTTCTCAACAGTTAGAATGTGTCAGATTGGACAAACCTCCTGTTAAGATATTTGGTATTTTAGAAAATATATGAACACATTACATTGGTAATATTTTCCTTTTGAATTCTAGTTAGTGGGATTTTTCTTTTGAATTCTAGTTTCTAAATAATCAATTTGTGTTGAAAAGTATTATATCTAGCTCGAGACTGAAACATTACATAGGTGTCATGCTATACTAGGTCAAATACATGTATGTCATAGAGTTTTGAGTTGTAAAACGATATGACATCGTCCGACTCTAGCATTCCTATCTTTCCAGTGGTTTGCCTATATATTCTAAGGTTTCCTAGGGATATGCTATGCTCCCATTTAACCCATATTCACTAAGTGTCGCTTCGCTTATTTCACCCACCTAATATTGATATTTTTAAAAAATCTTCAATTGAACTTTGACGTATCCATGCCTTTAGATTCAAGTCATCATACCGACTTCAAGCATCCCTTCTCTATCAACCATCTACATGTGTCGATCACAATGTTCTAAAAATCGCTAGACAGACTCGGTGCGGCAGAGGCCCGCCTAGAGCCTAGGCGCCCTCCTTTTTTTTGAAAATTTTAAAAAAATTTAACGTTGAAAATTTAAATTTCTAATTTCAATATTCTAAAATTCAAATCCTATCTTAAAACTCAAACAAATATCCAAAATACAATTAAGAATAAAAAACAAAATAAATCCAAAATAAATAAATAAATTAAAATAATCAGTCGCCTAGCCCACCGCCTAGGGGATTTTCGATGCGATGGTTTGGCACCTAGGCGGACCCTAGTCCGATTTTTAGAACATTGGTCCATCATCTTGTACTTGATCAATCTTGATATAATATAGGTGGACGATGATGCTTTTTGGTTATAGATTCAAGTGTCCTCTATACGCTTGACAAACTTGTAAGCAGTACATGTTCAATATAAATAACACGTGTCATATATATATATATATATATATATATATATATATATATATATATATATATATATATATATATATATATATATGATCAAAAGTACTTTGAGATAAAAGTAATACATATAAATATTACCTTAGTGATTTATTATCATCAAAATATTTAATTAAAAGATGGGACTTATACCACGACGGCTTTCCCGACATCTTCTTTTTCTTCTCTTTCTGAGTTCATGGGTGAACTCCGCTATACAATTATCACCCTTAGTGAGTAGACAACATCCCCCTAGTTCAAGCTCGTAGGAGAGGTTCACTTCTACTATTCTCACTCAAGGAGTAAGTCATGGACGCGGTTGTCTATTTTGTTCCCACTGTAGTCGCAACAATCATGTGACAGCTACATGCGGGCGAAAGAATGATTGTCCTCTGCGGTCTTCATCTATTCATCCACTCGCTACAACAATGTTTGATTCTGCAACATCTTTCTCAACTACGTACGACACCCGACTCTTTCGTATCACATGACATGCAGAGTCTTCGTATCATCCTATCTCAACTCAATTTCCATATTTCTGTTGTCTCAAGTATCACATTCGTTTCTCGAGCCACTTCTTCGTTTCTTGATTCTGGTGCAACTAACCATGTTGCTTCACAACATGTTAATTTCTCGAATGCTAGGTTCCCCAAATATGTTAGTGGCTAATAGGGAATCATACAGGTTCTTGGATCCGGAATAATGTCACTCATCTATATTCTAAAATTTTGTTCTTTGTTAAATGATTTAGGTTTATAATTCAAATTTTTTTGTTAGTTGCCTCATAAAAGATCATACTCGTGACATATATATTTTTAGCCTTCCTTTTTTATGTTCAGGATACTCAGACGCAAGCAGTGATTAGTAGGGATGGGGGACATGAGGCTAGTGGGTTATACCTTCTCAATGTTCCACATTATACCTTAACAAATTATTCCTAAGGTTAATTTCTTTGTTTTTAGTTTTCTATTCTATAAGCGCTCAACAATAATCTGGCGATATCATCAAGTCCTCAGAGGGACGTAGCAATATATATAATATACATGCTATATAAATTGTCATAATAAATAAATAAATAAATATGCAAAGGACTGTCATAGTAAATAAATATGCAAGGGGTGTTTCTAACCATCTAATGTTTAATTTAGAGAACAACTTTCACATGCATGGATAGGATTCAGGCTAACTCGAATAATCCACATAGCTTAAGGCTAGTAGTATACATATACTATCATCCAGTCATCTGTAATCGTCCGTAACGATCCATGAATGTTAGAGGGTATCTGCATACTTATCGATTTTCATCGTTCCATCTGGAGACCATGGTTTACCAATTTGGCTATCCATACGCACTAGTGACCGTCCTTCCCCAAAATTCTATACCGACAAAGTCATGTCCATGTCCAGTTTTGTAACTATTTGAGTCTCTAATACCCTAATCATAGTAGTTACGTTATCTATCCGTCATACATCCCATATGTATTGATGACCAGTCGAATATTATGACCTGTGTCATATCATGAATATTATGTCGTGTCAGCTGTGTGTCAAGGTCATAGAGATGTGAGAATATCCCCCAAATATATGATAGTCTTCTAGCAACTAAGTCAACATGCAAAAAATAAAGAAAAGACACGTAAAATGACTAACATAGTCGTTGGCACTCAAGTATAGCTTGGACATGCAGTTTATATGAAAACAAAATATAAATTAGAAATATAAATTACTGAAATAAAATGATAATAACAGTAAATGTAGCAAGGTATATTTGTCTTGTGTACGTCCAAACATGCTGAGTTGTGAAGCCAATATCTAGCTAGAATTATCTACGAATCAACAAACCATAATTCCATGTATGTATCTACCAACCCAAATTACAAATAAATACATATTATACACATAACTATAAATAATCATAATTATACTAATTGCAGCAACTCCTTAACTAGAAAAATTGGACGGGTCAAAGTCACATATTTTCTATGTCACCTATATTATTCTATTAGTCAAATTATCTAAAAGTAAGTCACACTAGTCTTCATAATAATTATTTATCTATTTATAATCTGAATTAAAAATATATAATAATATACTACGTTGTAAATTTTGAAATTCGTGGCACGTAAATCTAGGCATTCCGTTGACCATAAGTCAATTGACACAAATCCAAAATTTGAGTACATAAACCTGTAGATTTCAGTGTCACAAGAACATTGGAATCGACGGTTTACATGAATCTTAATTCGATTACGAGATATTGAATTTCCAGTTTATAGATTACAATTATTGTTGTTTACTAGTCATCTAGAACTTATATAAATTAAACGGAATATCAAAATAATTTATTTAATTCTAACTTTTTATAATGTTATAGATCTCTATGTCATCATTCCGAAACATTAAAAGGATCACAAAGACGAGTTCAGGATCTCTCGAAATATCAAAAACAGCAGAACATGTTCGTATTTCGGATGACTGACACTTAAATTATTTTACAGAAGAACATGTTTCAAATTACTGGAAATAAATTTCTGAATATTAAAGCTAACCTCAATATGATTACAATAAAAAAAATTGAAGGTGAAACGGAGTCCGGAATGATTCTAATAAAAAAAATGGAGGTGAAATGGAGTCTGGAGCTTGGAGTTATGGTCTTTCCAAGTTGTTATAGCTAATGAAAAACGAGGCTGATTTTTGTGTAAAATTTGGGAACTATTTTTGGACGGAAAAGAGGAGTGCATGGATTTTAAGAGGGGGATGATGTAAGATTTATATACTTATATATATATGAATAGGATGTGTATATCTTATTTATTTAGGATATGATTCGGGTTTACCTCTTATTGCTTAGGATTTGTTCAAATAAAAAAAATGTTTAAATATTCAATAATATTTCAAATCTTCATTATATGATTTGAATAGGATAATATGATATTTGCTACTCATAATTATATATACCTATAATTATATATAATAACATATATAGTATAACTAGTTATATTCATATACATGAATATATACATATAAATATGCACACATACAATACATGTAAAGCATATAAATGTATTCATATATATATATATATATATTTGTAGCAAGCCAAAATGGCGACCCAACACCGTTTATTACACAATTTTCTCACATTCTCTCTTCATTAGACTCTTAATTCAGTATCATGACGTCACAGCCAACAACAACTTTCTAATTACAATAGCAAAAGTTGTTGGGAAAGAAACGCGGAAACCTTTCCCCAAACCGGAGAGTACCTGCGAGAGAACCGAACAATACAACGCACGAACCCAAAAACAATCACAAAAAACAATCCACGCAGACACAGAGAATTTTTGACGTGGAAAAACCCTTGTAGGAAAAAACCACGGGACGATCGGAGTCCAACCCTGAGAAGCCTCCACTAATGGAATAGAAGAATTACACCCTCTACAAACTCCTCCCGATCCAAATCGGATCCCCACAACACTCAGAAGTAAGAACAATGATTACAAGGCTACGAAGAGCGAGAACGACGAGTAGAGACTACCCGAACGCGATCTCCTTCGAAAAACGACTTTCAATCCTCCGTCTTCTCTCCCGAAGTTGTAATAGCACTCTTGCCTCCTCCATCTCTCTTTTCTTGTGTGTTCTACTATGATTAGGGTTAGGAATAACCTAATATTAACTCCCCTAATCCGCAGCAAAATCTGGACCATCAGATATGATCCAACGGTGAGAAATCACCCTGAAAATCCGCTCAGCCCCGACACACAGAGTTCGGCCAGAACTCTGTGTCCTGACTCCAGAATGGTTCTGGAACAGGGAGGCAGAGTTCGGCCCGAACTCTCCTTCCTTCTCTCCAGCAGCTCCTCTGGCAGCTCCCGAGCTTCTTCGGCTTCTCCGACTGGCCCCGTCACCTCCCCGAGCTTCTCTGACACACAGACGACGCTCGTCGCACTCCGGGGTCTTCTCCACATAGGTTGGGAACCCCACCCACTCCAACAAATCTCCCCCTTCACAACTATGGGAAGGATGTCGTCATCCCGACGATCTGCCTGCAGTACTCAAACTTCCCCCTTGGTAGAATCTTCGTGAACATATCAGCTCCATTGTCATCTGTATGGACCTTCTCAAGCTCCGCGTCCTTCTTCTCAACCACATCCCGTATCCAATGATACCGAGTCTCGATGTGTTTGGACCGGCTATGAAATGTCTGATTCTTCAGAAGGTGAATAGTACTCTGACTGTCGCAAAGCAAAGTGTACTGCTCTTGCTTCAGTCCCATTTCCTGCAGCAGCTTCTTCATCCACAACAACTCCTTGCAAGCCTACGTCGCCGCAATGTATTCTGCCTCCGTCGTCGACAAGGCAACACACTTCTGCAACCGCGACTGCCACGACACCGCTCCTCCCGCAAACATCATCACGTAGCCCGAAGTCGATTGCCTCGTGTCTACATCTTCAGCCATATCAGCGTCGGTATACCCAACCAGCTTCGGCTCGTCACAACCAAAGGAAAGTCTCCAACCAGCAGTGTCCTGAAGATATCGTAGAATCTACTTGACCGCACTCCAATGTACCCTTTCAGGATTTGAAAGATACCTGCTAACCGTACCAACTGCATGAGCGATGTCTGGCCTCGTACACACCATAGCATACATCAGGCTTCCCACTGCTGAAGCATATGGAACCCGCTCTATATCTTCCTTTTCGTCCTCGGTAGATGGACACTGCTCCTCAGTGAGCTTAAAGTGAGCCGCAAGGGGGCAACTCACTTTCTTCGACCCGTCCATCCCGAAATGCTGAAGTACCCGATGAATGTACTTCTTTTGGGACAAATGTAGCAGATTGGACTCTCTCTCTCGGCTGATCTTCATCCCAAGAATAGTCTTCGCTGCACCCAAGTCCTTCATAGAGAAGGCCGTGCCCAGTTGGCGCTTCAACTCCGCTATTCTAGTGGCATTTCGACCCACTAATAGCATATCATCTACATAGAGCAATAAAATAATAAAATCATCATCGGTAAAATATCTCACAAATACACAGTGATCCGACGTCGTCCGTGCATAACCATGCTCCTCCATTAACGACTCAAACTTCCTGTACCACTGCCTCGGAGCCTGCTTCAGACCATACAAGCTCTTCCTCAACCGGCAGACCAAATGTGACTTGCCCTTCTCACAGAATCCCTCTGGCTGCTCCATGTATAACTCCTTCTCAAAATCACCGTGGAGGAATGCCGTCTTCACATCCATCTGCTCGACCTCCAAGTCGAGACTGGCTGCTAATCCTAGTACAACCCGAATGGATGAATGCTTGACGACTGGCGAAAAGATCTCATCATAATCTACGTCTTTTCGCTGACCGTAGCCTTTGACTACCAGCCTCGCTTTATATCGAGGGCGAGTAGCATCTTTCGTCTGCTTCACTCTGAACACCCATCGATTCTTTAAAGCCTTCTTGCCCTTTAGCAACCGCACCAGCTCATAAGTGGAATTAGTGTGCAAGGAACTCATCTCCTCCTGCATAGCCTCCATCCACTCCTGCCTGTGTTCGTCTTCCATAGCCTCTGCAAAACTTTCGGGCTCTCCCCCGTCAGTCAACAACACATACTCATCCGGTGAGTATCTCGTAGATGGTCGACGATCTCTGTCGCTCCTTCTCAGTGGAGCCACTGGTGCTGGCTGTATACCAACAGTCTCCTCTTCTTCAGGAACTACCTCTCCGGCATGCTCATCCTCCTGAAGAACGCCCTGACCACCATCAGCAGGCTGATGATCAAGGTTGGGAGCAACTCCATGTACCGGCTCCCCCATAACTGGATCCTCTGCGATGTCCTCTGGAAACTGCTCGAAGCAAAATGACTCTAACTCAGGCAATTCCTCAGCCTCAGAAGGTGTCTCAAAATCCTGAGTGTTGGTCATGGTCTGATCCTCGACGAACACCACGTCCCTGCTTCTGTAGAGCTTTCTTCCCACCGGGTCGTAGAGTCTATAACCAAACTCATCCCGACCGTAGCCGACAAAGACGCATCGCCTCGTCTTCGGCTCAAGTTTGGTCCTCTCGTCCTTCGGTACATGCACGAAGGCCTTACAGCCAAACACTCGCAGGTGATTATATGACGGCACTTTGTCGTACCATACTTTGTCAGGCACATCACCCTGCAAAGGAGCACTAGGAGACAAATTAATAACATAAGCAGCTATGAGAAGAGTCTCACCCCAATAACTGCCCGACAAGTTTGCTTCTGACAGCAAACACCGTACCCTCTCCATCAGCGTCCTGTTCATGCGCTCCGCTACACCATTGAGCTGAGGTGTCTTGGGTGGAGTCTTCTGGTGTCGTATCCCTTGCTCTCTGCAATACGCATCAAAGGGACCAATGTATTCGCCGCCATTGTCGGACCGAACACACAACAACTTCTTGCCCGTCTCCCTTTCAACAGAGGCCTGAAACTCCTTGAAAGTAGGCAGCACCTGATCCTTGGTCTTTAAGGCATAGACCCAAACCTTCCTAGAACAGTCATCAATAAAGGTTACAAAGTAAGAAGCACCACCAAGAGATTTTACCTTCATCGGACCGCAGACATCCGAGTGAATCAACTCGAGCAACGCCGGCTTCCTTGAACTTGGAAGGCTTTGGAAAGACACCCTATTTTGCTTCCCAGCTAAGCAGTGCGTGCACTTCTCCAACTTTGTAGACTTGAGCCCCGGAATCACCTTCCTGTTCACCAAGTAGCTCATCCCCTTCTCGCTGATATGGCCGAGCCGCCTGTGCCACAACTTGGTAGACGCATCACTGACTGCGTTCACCTCCTGTGCCCCCTATGCGCTCCCCTCCATATAGTAGAGACCGGACTTCTTGCTTCCTCTGGCAATCACCATCGAACCCCTGGAAAGCTTCCACTGACTGTTCCCGAAGAGACTGAAGAATCCCTCGTCATCCAACCTTCCAACCGACACCAGGTTGAAACGGATATCAGAGACATGACGAACATCCTTGAGAACGAGAACTGCACCTGTCTTCGTCCTCAAATGCACATCTCCAATAGCAACCGCCTTCGACACATCTCCGTTGCCCATCTTCAACACGCCACAGTCGTCTGTCGTATAAGTAGCAAATAGTGTCCGGTTGTGAGATACATGTGCTGAAGCCCCTGAGTCCACCAGCCAAGAATTGTCATCGCAGACGAGATTTGTAATGACCTTATCACCTACGACGATCACATCGCCTCCATGTATCGAGGCCGCCGCTGTAGTGTTCTCTTCTTGCTTCCCCTTGCCGTCCTTCTTCTCTCTCTTCCAAGCGAAACAGTTTCGCTTGATGTGGCCCTTCTACCACAATGGTAACACTCCGAGTCCTTGTACCGACCCTTGGACTTCCCCCTGCTCTTGTCTCTGCCACCACCTGGACCCCTGCTTTTGCCCCTTCCGCGGCTCTGCTGGGGACGACCTTCTCCTCTGACGAGAAGGCAATTGCTCAATATGATGATGTGTCGGTCGGATCGACCAAGAAGACTCTGGTTGTGCACTTCGACCAGACTGCCTACGAAGAAATGCTCCGGACTGGGGGTAGTACTCGCTGCTCCAACGTTCAGAAGTCGAGGAAGGCGCAAAAAGTTTGGATTCCCAAATCCAAAGCATCCTCGGATCTCTCTGCTGTCTCTGAAGGCAAAGGAATCCTTCCTACTCCTGTTGTGGAGGCTCCCATCTGTGATGAGGCAGTCTCTACTTTGGTGATACGCCATGGGCGTAAAAACAAGTCTCCCGTTTGTAACGTGGCAGACTCTCCAGTGTTACGCTCTGGGCGTAAATATCAGGTTTTACGCCCTGGGCGTAAAAATCAGGTTTTATGCCCCGAGCGTAAAAACATGTCTCCCGTCTGTGACGTGGTAGACACACAAAATTTACGCTCCACACGTAAAGGAAAATCTCCCTTCTGTGACGTGGCAGATACTCATGTTTTGCGCTCTATGCGTAAAGGTAAATCTCCTGTCTGTGATAGTGTAGATAAAATTCACAATGATGTTTGTTCATCTAAAGTGAATTTACCTGCACGCATACAGCGTAAAAACATTGTTGGTAAAACTTCGGTTCTCCACTAACAACCTTCTTATACTGCTGTACACAAGGTACCAAACCTACAAATTATGCGTAATGAGGATGGAGTCCTGTCTGCTCAAAAATCTCAGGATTTACGCACGCAACTCCAAACGCGTAAAAATGTAAAGTTTGGTTCTGCTAATGCAGCCAGTAATCTTCTTTATACACAAGGGACTAAACGTTTCTCTATCCCTAATGTAATAAAGAAGACTACTTCCTCTACTCCGTCTGATTTACGCGATTTGCTAGTACAAAAGCGTAAAAATAGACAATCTCCTGTGACACTCCTCCAAGAAAATTACCATTGTGAGTGTCACCAGATTGTCATCAAATGTTGCTGTTCAGCTTCTAAACGGTCAGTTTTTGATCGATTAAGCTTCACTGAGCCTCGGCAACAAGATGATGGACAAAAATATGAGTTGTCATATGCATCAGTCAATATGGCATCTCATACCAACAGAGAACGACGTCCTAGACGCAACTCGTCTCAGACTCCTGGTCAACAACAGTTCAACAGACTTCTTGATTCCTTTGAAGCGGTATATCAGAATACTCGAGCAAGAAGGCAAAGACAGTTGCAAGCTTCTGATTCAGAAGCTGAGGGTACTCAATCTTTTGAGTCTGAAACTGATAGTGTCGATTCATACCTCTATACTAATCCCTCGGTATCTTCAAGGGAGGTTGAATCCTATGCTATTGGAGATGAACCGGAGACGTTATCTGCTAATACAGAACAGCGTCTCTCTGTCGTTGAGCAGTCATTGAAAGACATGCTCACTATGATGCAAAACATGCATCAAATAATAACGACTCAGCAAACTGCTCAACCGGCAATAGTAACACCGGTGCAGGTAGCAGCACAAACTCAAGATAGTCAAGGGGCTGATATACCTTTGAATATTCAAGAGCCTGCTGTTAACCAAAATTCTGCATCTCCGGATCCTATCATTCCAGAAGATGTACCACCTCCTGTGGGGGTCACGGTACATCCAACAACCATTCAATCAAATGTGATTCCTCAAACTAGTGAAGCTATTCAAGCAGTGCGAGAGCTTAAAGCACAGTTTGAAGTTCTAAAGCACAAAGATCAGCTCCAGAGGTTGGGGATTAAGCAACCTTACCCTCCTCATTGGAATGATGTACCCTTTCCTCCGAAGTTTAAGCCACAATCCATGGCCTTGTTCGATGGAAAGGCATCTCCCAGTCAGTATATCAATTACTTTGATATTATGACTGTGCATCTACAGAAGAACGATGCTCTTCTCACTCGAGTGTTCATCGGGTGTCTGACGGGTTCTGCATACGACTGGTATCGCAGTTTACCCGACAATTGTATTTCGTCTTTTGACGAATTCAAAGCGATGTTTCTCTCCCGTTTCTATGAGGGAGGCATGGACATGGACATGAACATGTCCTCCTTAATAGAAATCAAACAAAAGGAGAAAGAAGATACTCGAACGTTCATCGAACGTTTCCGACAGGCAACTCTGAAAATGTCTCTTGGTATGCTAGATTCGGCATTGATTGATACATGCAAGATGAATCTGCGACCATCCATTGCTGTCTTCACGGGTTCCCAATTCACAGATTGGGCCTCGTTTATTATAGCAGCAGTTTCTGCCGAGACCAATGGTAGGTTGGCTCGTGAGCACGGAATGATTTTTGCCTCAGAAGACAAAAGAAAGAAAGGCTCTTCTGGTAATAATTCCGGCAACCGTAATGGGAAAGGAAAGGATACCCTTATGGTTAATCTTTCCAAAAACAAAATGACGCCAAATAATCAGGAGTCTTCTAAGCCAAAAGAACAATACTCTTTGACGACAGTGATATCCCAGGGATATTCCAATGTCTAGTAAAGAGTGGCAAACTCCAGATTCCGGAGCCAAAAAGGCCTAATGAGGTGAATTTGACTGACAGTCCTAAATATTGTATCTATCACAGATACATAAATCATCCTACCAGTGCTTGCTACGTCTTGAAGAAGAAAATCCAGGAGCTGATAAATGGCGGTGCTATCGCTTTAACCAATGATGACCATATGGTTACAACTAATATGGTTTCTCTTCAATTCGGAGATTTTCCTCCACAGCAAGTCCCAGATGGGATTGTCCCCATTCCGAAGGCGACGATGAAGATTATGAATATCCCGCATGCAAGAGAGGAAAATGAAGGATTGTTGCCTCTCACATTAAAGAATGGTAAAATTATGTGGGTACATCCTGACTTAGCACCTGAAATGGAAGATGAAGGTAAAACTTCAAAATCCAAGAAAGATAAGAAAGTCAAAAGCTGTAACATGATTTCTCATGTTATTCCAGATCCTGATGATTTGGATCATCTATGGGATGGCATTCCTTTGGAAGATAGACTGAAAGTATTGAACATATGTCCTCCAAGTCTGGCTCCGCCTACTAAACTCAAGCTTACTCATCAGCAGTGGCTAGCTATGAATAGTGTTCCATTGTTTAGGGCACAACAAGTCTTCGCTGCTTATGAAAAAGCTCCTACAGGGATTTTTCCTCGTATCCCAAATACTCCTTCTCCTGTAGCTACAGAGGTCTCTATTCCTCATTCTCCTATAGTTACAGAGGTCTCTGCTTCTTCTTTCTCTGCTGAACCACTTATTAAAAGTCTGCTGCCCATTCACTTGTACAGTCAGCAATCAATCCATCTCATGAAAAAGATGGGTTATGACTTTCAAAAGGCAGAAGGATTGAATTATGATAAAGGAATGTGACTTCCTTTACAAATTCAAAGTCAAAAATCCACTGCTGGATTAGGTTCTGAGGTTCCTCATAAAAATCCTCACAAGAAGAAGGCTAAGGGAAGGAAGACTAAATCCTGCAATATGGTACTTCCTTCTTCTGAGTCTGAAGAAGAAACCTTTGCTGGTACAAGATCTGGGAAAGAGTACCACAAAGATTATGAGGGATCCTCCAAAGAAGCAGAGGATGTGGAAACACCACCAACTCAACCGTCTCCTGTTCCTGCTAAACTATCTGTGGTTGAGAAGGAAAACAGAAAGCAGTACGCTTTGACGTCCCGTTGAAGTCTGCTTCCAGTCAAGGGGTAATGATGAAACGCTACAAATTTGATATTCTAGCCCAGTTAGCTAATACTCCGGCTAGACTCTCTATCTTCGAGTTGCTTCGCCTTTCTAAAGAAAGTCGCGAAACTTTGAGTGAAGCTTTGTTGCAAGCTGACTCGTGCTTAGCTCAACTCAAAACTCCTGATAATATACCAGTGTCGTGCCCACAATGCTATAGTGTGATGGAGGCAATTCCCAACATTACCTTCACGCAAGAAGATATGCTATTGAAGCATAACAAACACGACAGGCCTTTGTGCTACACTGGGTATATTGAATCCACTGAAGTTGACAGGATTTACATTGATCCTGGGTCTTCTATTAGCATAATCCTTCAGAGTATGCTAAGACCGTTGAGGATTCCTACTAGTGATTTGACTTACACTAGTACTATAATAGTTGGTTTTAACTCTGGAAAGAGTAAACCACTGGAGAAGATTCGTTTAAAGATCCAGATTGGTGATCTTCGAACTATGGTGACATTCTATGTTATCAACTCAGACGTATCCTACAACATCCTTCTTGGAAGACCATGGATACATGAGCATAATATTGTGCCTTCAACTCTCCACCAATGCTTCAAGTACGTGGATTCCCAAGGAGTTGTGAAGACTGAGTTTGCTGATATCAATCCTTTCAAGGGTGTTGAAGCTTATTTTTCTGATTCAATGCTCTACAAACAAGAGCATGTGAAGGAGATATCAGATATAGCTGAAGATCGATCATCTGTTGAAGATCAGTCTATTAATGAAGATCCTCCAGAAGTGCAACCTTTGAAGATCAAAGTCAAAGGGCGGATCCAACCCCAACCTGTCAACGATCAACCTTTGGTGATCAAGGTCAAAGGAAGAACTCGAGCTTCATCTGAGGAATCAGTGAATGTTCCTGCCAAGAGCCAAGTTCAACCTCTTATGATCAAAGTCAAGCGACGTACTTCTCGTACAAATGATCCAGAACCACCACTGATCGTCAACCTTGACAAGTCTACGCAGAAGACGGATGACGGTCCGTTAATGATTAATCCGAAGCGTAGCAGTCAAAATGTAAATGATGTAAATATTGATCATTCTGTACTTTCTAATATCAATGAAGATTTTCTTCTTGAGTATATGGCTGTTAAATTTATTGAAAGAATGACTTTATCTTCTGATGATCAAAGTCATCAATATAAAAATGACATAGATACAAAGGGAACCTTATACATTGATCATAAGAAAAATTCTTTTCCTTCTCATGTCGATGTTGGACCTTATGCTCAAAGGTTCTTAACATCTTCCCCCTATCTTCTTCTTGTAGCCGCTTCATCGCAAGCTTGTGTAACTTATAGACGTCACAAAGAATCCTATTTTGTGGTTCCATCTGATAAGAAAAACAAGCGCCAAATTGTGTTCGGCTTAGCCAAAAATATCCCTGTTGCTCAGACAGATGATCTTAGAGATAAAGATAAAGGACATATTCGGATTGACAAATATAGTCAACAATCTCTCAAGATTATCCAGAATATGGGATATGATTTGAAGATTATGCAAGGTCTCAATCAAGGCAAGGGTAGACGATTACCATTATGTGGTGATCCGTTTTACCAGAAAACTCGTCATGGGTTGGGATATGATCCGTCCCACATATTTAATGACGACATACAAGAAGAATTCTCTTCTAGTTCTTCACAATCCTCAGATTCGGAAGAAATCCAATTCATCGAATCTGATACATCTCACTCTTCATGTGTTGGAGGAGATTATTATGATGAATTTGAACAAATATTCTCAGTCAACATGGTTCAAACTGATGGTGAATCCGAGTCATTTGAAAATGACCCTTGGGCTCAACAGATGGACACTCAGTGGGAACTTCGTTTTGAACAGCGACAGCCACCTACAAAGGATGAGATTGTCCAAATTGATGTTGGAGACGGAATTATGTCCAAGCCAATATTCATCAGTAAAAACCTTTCTGAGGATGAAAAGGAAGAGTTGATAAAACTGATCAAAGAATATATTGATATCTTTGCATGGAGTTATGAGGATATGCCGGGTCTAGACCCCAAAGTTGCTACTCATAAACTCAATATTCTTTCTAATGCTAAGCCTGTAAAACAACAGCAACGGCGTTTTCGACCAGATATGATGGATGCAATTGAAGCGGAAGTCAAAAAGTTGATTACATGTGGCTTTGTTCGTGAAGAACAACACCCAGACTGGGTTGCCAACATTGTTCCTGTTATGAAGAAGAACGGAAAAGTCCGAGTTTGCATAGATTTTCGAGATCTTAATGCAGCTTGCCCAAAGGACGAATTTCCACTTCCAATTACTGATGTCATGATAGACAATACATGCGGTTTTGAATGCATGTCTTTCATGGATGGATTCTCAGAATACAACCAGATCAAGAAGCATCCAGAAGATGAGAAGCATACTGCTTTTCGTACACCCCTTAGGGTTTACTGCTATACGGTTATGTCGTTTGGTCTTAAAAATGCCGGTGCCACGTATCAACGGACTATGAGCAACATCTTTCAAGAACATCTACGGAAGACAGTTGAATGTTATGTAGATGACATTGCTGTTAAAAGTCGATCAAAAGATGATCATATTCAAGACTTGAAGACAGTATTTGAACTAATGCGCCAGCATCAACTGAAGATGAACCCTACTAAGTCCTTCTTAGGAGTGTCCAGTGGCAAGTTTTTGGGATTTGTCATTACTTTTCAGGGTATCCATGTTGATCCTGATAAAATCAAAGCGATTCTTGAAATGTGTCCTCCACGCAATCTAAAAGAACTCCGTGGCTTTCAAGGTCGCATCGCTTATATCAGGAGGTTTATATCCAATCTCTCTGGGAGATGCCAACCTTTCTTCCGTCTATTAAAAAAGGTGTATCATTTGTCTGGGATGAAGCGTGTCAGAAAGCTTTCAATGACATCAAGCAATACCTTACAAATCCACCTGTTCTGGTACCTCCAGTGGTAGGAAGACCATTTTTGCTATATGTTCGAGCCTTAGATCATTCACTTGGTGCTCTTCTTGCACAGAAAAGTGATATGGGTCATGAACAAGCAATTTACTATCTGAGCAGAATGATGGTCAGAGCTGAACACATGTATACACCTGTAGAAAAGGAATGTCTGGCTTTGGTTTTTGCTGTTCAAAAGACACGACATTATGTGTCAGGACAGACTATTCATGTCATCTCCAGAATAAATTCTATTCGGGTATTGATGAGAAAACCAAGCATTTTTAACTCCAGATTAGCTACCTGGGCGATGTTGCTCACTCCTTATGACATGGTCTACATACCTCAAAAATTAGTAAAGGGTCAAGCCTTAGCTGATTTCTTAGCAGCTCACCCTATACCTGAGACATCGAAGCTATATGAAGATATTCCAGATGAAGTCGTGGATTGCAACATGACTTCAAAGGATGACATTTGGCAATTATACTTTGATGGAGCATCACGGGTTGGACCTAAAGGCAATATTGTCTCCGGAGTAGGAATCGTCTTGGTTTCTTCTGACAAAATGGTCATATACCGTGCTTATTCTCTTAATGAGCCATGCTCCAACAATGTGGCAGAGTACAGTGCTCTGCTAATTGGTCTCCAAGTGGCAAAACAACTGGACATTGAGTTCCTAGAAGCTTATGGAGATTCTCAACTGATTGTTAATCAGGTTAGAGGGACATATGAAGTCAGAAATCCTGATCTCATCCCTTATCATCAAGTGGTAATTGAATTGGTCCTTTTATTCAAAGGATTCTTCATCGAATTTGTACCACGTTTTCAGAATATGGAAGCTGAGGCTCTTGCTAGCTTAGCTGCAGACTTGGCTGTTCCTATTCGAAGACAAAACACCATTACTTTGTTGGACCGAGACTTATTCTGTGTCAAGAATAATCTGTACATTGAACAGAGTTATACTACAGAGTTAAGTTCCCAGCAAAGGGATTGGAGAAGTCCATTCATTGATTATGCAGTTCATGGGATTTTACCTGAAGATCCAAAAGAAGATGCATCAATTAAGAGACGATCATTTCGATTCTATTATGATTCATCTTTACATATGTTATATCGTCATTCATATGATGGACTCTTACTGCGCTGTCTCTCAGAAAGTGAAGCTAAGCAAACACTTCGTGAAGCTCATGATGGTATTTGTGGTGCTCATCAACCAGGTCCGAAATTACAAGACCGTATTCGAAGAATGGGGTATTATTGGCCTTCTATGATAGCAGATGTTGTGGACTATGCCAGACGGTGTAAAGCATGTCAGATTTATGCCGATTTTATTCATCAACCATCTGAGTTCTTACATCCTACAGCAGCCTCTTGGCCCTTCGAAGCTTGGGGAATGGATATCATTGGTCCAATTAACCCTCCTTCCATTAAAGGAGATCGGTTTATATTGGCTATAACCGATTACTTTTCTAAGTGGGCAGAAGCAGTTTCCCTTGCTAAAGTGAAAACATCTAATGTGATTAGCTTCATTAAACACCATGTCATTTATCGCTTCGGGATTCCTCGACGGATAATTCATGACAATGAACCACAATTTGCCAGTCAGGCATTTTATCGATTCTGTGATAAGAATCGGATCCAAAATCTGGCTTCTACGGCTTATAATCCAGCTGCTAATGGTTTAGCCGAAGCTTTCAATAAGACGATCATCAAACTTCTCAAAAAGTTCGTCTCTTCCAATAAACGTGATTGGAATGAGAAACTGGGAGAATGTTTATGGGCTTATCGAACAACAGTCCGAACTCCTACTGGTTTACACCATTTTTATTAGTTTACGGATGTGAGGCTGTTCTTCCATTGGAAATTCAGATTCCATCTCTTCGAATAGCCATTGCTAATGAGCTAACTACAGAGAACAATGATCGCTTACGACTCCAAGAACTTGAAGGATTGGACGAGAAGCGACTTCAAGCACAACAGCATATTGAGTTATATCAGGCCCGCATATCTCGAACTTTCAATCGTAAAGTTAAAGAGATGGTATTTAAAGTTTGTGAGCTAGTACTAGCTGTTCAAAGACCGATGGTGATGACTCACAAGAGCAAAGGAAAATTCCAAGCAAAATGGGAAGGCCCTTATGTAATTGAGACCGTGTTTTCCAATGGTGCCTATCGGCTATCTAAGCCCAATGGAGATTTACTCATGATGCCGATCAATGGCAAATTTCTTAAGAAGTACTATGTATAAAAAAAAATAAATGACAGAATAAAAATAAAATTTTTATTTATTTTTGTTCAGAATAAAGGATTAAGGACGAGGACCATTGCCTTCCTTATTGAATACATAGTCAGCCAATGCATTGAAGGCATCATTGCCTGAGTTCACAAAAAACTTGCAGGCAGCCATCCTCAGCGCCTCTTCTTCAGGAGTTTTTCCTGGCTCTACTAGGAAAGCGAGGATATCTTGGGGCGGCTTGGGCATAGAAGAGCCTTCGCCTACTCCGGTCGGGCCTGACACAATTGGCTCAACGGGGCGCGTCTCGATGACGTCCTCAACTTTATGGTGACTTCATTCTTTTGCTGCACGTCCTTGGAAGACATTTTCAATAGAGGAGTGGAAGCAAGAATGAAATTTTACAAAGAGTTCTCATCTATTTATAGGAGAAAGCTATTAATGGACTGGTCTTAACAACTTTTCATTCCCGAAAAGACCTATCCACTCATCTATTTATAGGAAAGAGAGCTATTAATGGACCATTCGTTATATCAGATTCATTGTGGAATTGAATTGACCTTTCGTTTCCCAAAAGAAACGCTGGTTCATTCATTCTTTCGTCGATATTGGCGTATACTCTTAGTGACGTCTATCTTCTTATTTCCCAGCTGCCAATGTTTGGTTAAGCTGATTACTTGTCTCCTCGGAGAGAAATTTTAATCTTCTATCTTATCAGTTGGTTAAAAAAAGGTAGATTTGTTATTTATCATGTTCTCATGACCTCTGAATAAATATTAAATCTGCTTGTATTCCCTATATATCATGTTCATTTGACCTCTGAATAGATATTAATCTATTTTTCTTTGAGTTGTTACGATCTGTCATGTCCATATTACCTCTGATAGTATTGTATACTCTAAACAGAAAACGAGATTTTATTATCTATCATGTCCATATTACCTCTGGATAGATACAATTGATTGAGTTTCAAAGACTTATCACGTCCATATTACCTCTGATAAGTATTTTCTATCTCATACATATTGTTTAATTGCAGAATAAATGATAGGATCACAAAATAAATATTTTATTCATCTCATGAATAAGATAAAAGGTTACAAAAAGTTCCCTATTTTCCTACGGTGGAGCAGATATATCTTTCAGCATTTTTTGGAGCTCTGCCAAACGCTTATAACGAGAGCCCATTACATTTTCAGTAGCTATATTTCTTCGGGCCTCTGGAGTGCAAATGGGAGAAAACTTAGCAAAAATAGCTATCAGATTATCCCTGGCATCATCAAGGTGCTTGATAGTAGATTCAGCGCCAACAATTTGTTCCTCTAGAATTGAGCTCTGTGTCAAATATTTATCACGAGCTGCTATTAATTGCTCTTTCTCAGCTTTCAGACGAGCCAGTTCGGCCTCCACTTCACGAATTTTATCATTTTGCTCCTGAATTTTCGTATTTGAAGTGTCATAGGCTTTTCTATAACTCTCCAATTGAGGCTTTGCATCCGCCAATAAAGCTTTCTCTCTGGCGACTTTGCTGCTGTGTTCTCTGAGAGAGTTGTTGAAAGTAGTCTCTCGAGCAGTGTATTCAGCTGATAAAGCTTCGTACTCAGCTTGAATGAGACTCTCAGTAGTTTCACTTGTCAGCCTCAGATATTCTCTAATGGGCTGCTCAAGTTCTTCTCCAACCTTTTCTAATGCAGTTGCTCTCTCAACATCATTAAACATGGCGACGTTCCTGATAGTGGAGACAATCGCTCCTTTCAAGCTTTCATAACTGAGGCCCCTATTCAGGACCATGTCAATCAAAGCTGCCAGGGTTTTGTAAAAAGCTTCAGTATAAATCTCAACTAGGAGATTCATTTCTGCATTGGAGCTCGGTGTTGCAGCAATCTCTATCAAGTCTCTTTTTCGAAGACTAGGAGCAGATGTGGTTGCTTCGGTGGCAGACTGAGATATAGGTGATGTTGTCGTCGCTACCATAGCCAACTGACTCCCAGGAGCTTCAGGGATCATATCTTCGGTACTTGTCTCTCCAGCCATTTCTGGAGCTGAAACTACTTGAGTTTTGGTGGCGGTGATTGGTGCGGAAATAGTTGTGGTTTCTGGCTCTGGTTCAGACATCGTCTCTTCAGGAACTTGTACTGAATCAGTGGCAATAACAGGAGGTGCTATTACAACTTCATCAGCTCTAGTAGATGATTTGACCATGTCTTCATCACCTTCTTCAGATGTAGGCTTTTCAGGCTCTGGAAGTATTTCAATTTCTTCGTCAGCAGCCTCCTCATTATCTACAGTAGGATCTACTGTAGTTTCTTCTTTATCCTCGCCCTCAGCGGGAGAAGACACTTCTGGCGAAGCCTGTATTTCTGGCTCTGGTTGTACCTCCAATGATGGAGGACATTCTTCTCGAGACTCCACTTCGGGTTCTCTTGCCACCTCTTCTTGAGCATCTTCCTCTTTTGAAGAAGAAGCCTCCTCCTCAGATTCCTCGTTTTCCTCATAAATATTTTCCTGAGGAGGAGGAGGAGCCATAACCTTCGGAGAAATGATGACACCTACAAAAAATTAAACAAAACAAGTTAATATACAAAAGTCATAGTTTTATATAGATTTTGTATAAATTATATTTACCTGGAGTAGCTATAGTACACTCCAAGTACGTGTCATAATCCCCATCCCAGTCTTCATCATCAAGATCAAGAGCTGGTTCATCTAATGGAATAGGCTCCGGAGCAACGCCTTCAACCATTTGTGCCTTTTGTGGCAGAGTTAAGTGAAGAGCAGTGCTGAGACGTCCTGGAGATAGGACTACTGCAGGTGCTGCCGGTTGAGGTGCTGAAGATCCCTCCCCAGGGTGAACTGAAGAAGATGGTACATGTTGTGGTTCATCTGCCTGAGTATCACTTTCTGGAGTGGCGGCTCTTTGTCTAGAAGGTCCTTTGACAGTGACTTTCTTCTTCTTCTTCTCCGGGGTTTTCTTCGAAGATGTGACAGCTGCACTTTATTTCCTTTTACGGCTCTTGCCTATGATGATAGGTTCTGCAACATTCTCCCCAACTCCCGTAGGGATAACTTCCAGGTATGGATCTGGAACGGCAGCATCGTCAGGGATGTCTGAAGCTACCCTGACTGGTTCTTCAACATTTCCTTCCTTTGGCCACCTCAGACTACCTCTCATGTTGTAGCCATGTGCAAAGCAACGGATTTAAGCATAA
Source organism: Iris pallida (assembly GCA_029216955.1). Taxonomy (NCBI): domain Eukaryota; kingdom Viridiplantae; phylum Streptophyta; class Magnoliopsida; order Asparagales; family Iridaceae; genus Iris; species Iris pallida. The sequence continues at coordinate 803,598 of JANAVB010020000.1, forward strand.
AATTGAGCATACGTATGGAGTATACGTAGCTCTGTAGTGCTGGTAGCGGTTGAGACTCTAAATTTGGCACCCGTACGAGCAGTACCAAAATATCTCCAACCCCTTTCGCCGTCAAGCAGTTTCCCATAGTGACAGAAACTAGTAGAGGGATTACCAACATGAAGTTGGTCGTACCCAAATTGGCGAGCGAACCTACTGGGTAGATATGGTTCAAACGCACAATTATCTTCATTTCTGTACATCAGGTGAGAGGGTCTGATGCACTGAAGCCATCTGAAGACTGATGATGGCAATACAACTCTTCCTTCGACTTCATCTTCAAACTGAATGCCAAAGCAATCTGCTGGAACTTGTGGCCGGGTACAGAAAAAGTTCCAACCATAAGAATAGTTAAGAACTGCCCGGGTATCCGCCACAGTCGTAGCAGTCCATGTAGCTTTGCTAAATTTTTGGAGGAAGACCTCCGCATCATCTACCGGGCCTGGTGGCAACAGATTGCAGTTGTGGTGCAATAGCCAGCCCATCAAATAAGTATAGGACATTTCTATCCTGGGGAAGGCGTTCCGATGAGGAGCATTGTTGATTAACTCCTCACCGAAAGTCCTCAAACCTGCATTTATTCGGCACACCATGGCTGATAACAGGTTAATTCTGACTTTAAAAACCAAGCGTACTGCTGGCCATAGTACGCTACGGTGGATTCTATCAACAGTACCAGTACCCGGCACTACCCATCTTCTCAGCCATAAAGAAAGGAAGCCTGCCAGCAAGGCTCTCCTAGAGATCTTTTTGCTGCCGTATCTAAGGAAGCTCAAGGCTTCAGTTCCAGCAGAAAATTCTCCAGTCTTCATGGACAGATATTTATTCAGGAATTTGTAGGCAGTCATCATATCCCGAATTTTGTTAGCAGGAATTGTTGAATCTGTATTGATTGCTGGAGCTTTGTTTTTCTGGAACCTTTCTTTGTCATCCTTGGATATTTTATCCTTATGAAAGAAGAGATACGTCGTCCACTTGTTGATGTATGCTAGATGAGATGTACTTTCATGCATTGTAGTACAAATCATGTAGTGACACATCAATTCTTCATATACCTCAATCAACTGAGGGTTAGTCTCTCTGATTTCAGCAAGTTCCCGGTTGGAGGGAACGTATTCCTCATATGGGGCTTCCCCCATTGGCAGCTTCGAGATAAATTGCATCTCATGCAGAGCAAGACCCATTTCGCCTTTCGGGGTCGCAAAAGTTCCAGTTGAACTTATGTATATCTCCATCAAGGCCATGAACAGGTTTCCGTTCGGGGGAATACCTTGACTGGTGGAAGCTACCGCTTCATACAGGCCGATATCTTTCAGCTCTGTCTCGAAATTCTTCATCATCCAAATATTAATCTGGATCCAATTTTGGTTGAATGGGGTCAACCATCCAGGTAGCCTGGGGTTTGTTTGGGGATATAATACAGCAGCCCTTATGAATTTGTTGACGAACATCTGGGTCTGCACTGGTTGTAGTAAATCCGAATCTTCACTCGGATTAGATCCTGGCATGAGGCCGAAGAAAGAAGTGACACCGCCATTGGGAACACTAGCAAAATACCCCATATTATTGGCATGATCCCTCTTAAAAATAATTCTACCCGGTCTTCCGTGACTGCTGGGAGTCAGATTCTACAGCATTTGTCGAGGGTGGGTGGCATGGACGAATGCTGACAAAGGGTAATCTCTGTCCATATCAGGGAGATACATGGCTCTATCTCCATATTTGAATACCCAAGACTCCTTCTTGGGATGTGTCTGGGACTTACAGTCAATTGTATCCACAAACAAGAAGGCTGGTTTTGCAAATTGTTGTTCATTTAGTGAAGTCAACAATTCTCCATTTATCATAGATAGCAGCATCCTATCCCCTTGGGCAGCTATCAACTGTGCCCTCTCTATGGGATATTATGGGTTTGATTGAGAAAATGCTACGTAAGACAAATTCTCCAGATAATTCGAGCCCACCATGCCAACTGATGAGCCAAAGACTTCTGCAAGTGGATGAACTTGCAAGTCCGCTGCAAAAAGAAAAAAGAAAAATCAAGTTAGTGAAAATCTAATTTGATATCTTTTACGCAGATAAATTGGTCTAAGTTTTACGCTCATAAAGAGCTTTAGAGTATAAAAAGTCTTTGTTTTACACAAAGTCTTTCATTTTGTGAAATTTTACGCTGGCATATTAGATATGGGCGTATTTCAAAGTTTTACGCTGACACATTAAATGTGGACGTATTTCAAGTTTTACGCTGGCACATTAGATGTGGGCGTATTTCAAGTTTTACGCTGGCACATTAGATGTGGGCGAGTTTTACGCTGGCACATTAGATGTGGGCGTATTTCAAGTTTTACGCTGGCACATTAGATGTGGGCGAGTTTTACGCTGGCACATTAGATGTGGGCGTATTTCAAGTTTTACGCTGGCACATTAGATATAGGCGTATGTTTAAGTTTTTACGCTGGCACATTAGTTGTGGGCGTATTTTTAAACTTTACGCAGACACGTATAGACGTGGACGTATTTCTGAATTTTACGCTGACACGTATAACGTGGGCGTATTTTGATTATCTCAGTTTCTACGCTAACACGTATAACGTGGGCGTGAAACAAAGGATTTTAGGTCTTCTTCTTCTCCGACGAAGTTTTACTGCCATAAGGGAGTACTTTACCCCTCATTGGAGGAGCCACAGCAGGGTTGCCTTGTTGAAATGCTGCTGATGATCGGACGGGGGTTTGTGCGCGGTCGACCGACGAAGAATCGACGGCGGGCTACTTGCCTTTGCTACTGCCGGCGGTGGATTTCTTTGGGGCCATCGGATTGAATGCTAAAGAGTGAACGGGAAAGAAGAGGATTCGAGAAAGTTTGGAAGTATAAGGAAACAAAGTAAAGTTCTCTCTCCCTCCCCGACGAACCCTATTTATAAGAAATTTTTGAATCGGTTCGAATTCCAGACTTTACGCCGACTGTTGGATATCCCAACTTTTACGCGGGTGACCGTTGCGTATCCCAAATTTTACGCTGATTGGTCAAATTCCGAATTTTACCCTTATGTTCAAAGTATTTCAAATTTTGAAAATATTTGAAAACTTTGAAGGGGGTCTTGTAGGAGCGTAAAAAGTGCTTCATAAAACAAGTCAAAGAAATAGAGCTTTACGCTCAAACAGGCTACTTTACGCCAGGGCTATTTTACATTGAGCTTTATGCTAGCTACTTTGTACGCTGGCTACCCTCTACGCTAGCTGCTTTACGCTGGGGACAGGCTGTCAGATCATGCATTTAATGCATCTGACATAATGATTTGCTGACAGCGTATAAACGCAGAATTCGAAGAGATTTGATTTACACAGAAACCGATATTGTCGTTTAGTGCAAAACAGGCTACTTTAATCTCAATGAAATAACTTCTTTTTACGCACGATAGTTATGTGAGCTTTTACGCTCGAAGCTATTGTGAGTGTAAAGTCTATTTGAGCTACTTTACGCTCAAGGCTATTTTAGCCACTTTATGCTGGGAAGTTTATTTGGGCTGTTTTTACGCCAATTTGCCACTTTACGCTCAATACATATTTTGGGTCATTTTTACGTCCGATTGTTTCTGGCTACATGAGAACGTGGTTTGTCCACGTGGCTTTCATGCCACATTTATTGAAGAACGTGTGTACGTGCTCCCTATTTTTGTTGAAATAATGGGACACGTGTCAACGTATGTAGAGGGTGACTTCCATCGTGGGTGACAGTTGCCAGCGTAAAAACCCAACTTTGTTGCTTTTTATGCCCAAGGAGTCATGTCTATAAATAGACTTATTTTTCACAAAGAAAAGGATCAGAGAGACAGGAGAGAATACATAGAGATCAGAGCCCAGAGACTTTGATTTTCCAGAGCATTCTTCTTCAACTTTTCTTCCAGAACAGAGTGAAGCAAAGCAGAAAAGCATTCGACCTCGCCATCAGTGCCCAAGTGCGTTGATACCTTTCTGGGACTTAGTTCTTCCGATTGTTCGTCTTCTTCAAGCAGTTTTCTTCTTCATCATCGTATGGTCCAAGGAACAAAGTGATCATTTACATATCAGACTTCTACAGCAATACTTTCCCAGAATATTTGTATTTCTGTACTTTTTCTCGTTTTATTTTCAAAAGCCAATTTTAGGCATTTTGTTAAGTGAAACAGGTAACACTCCGAGTCCTTGTACCGACCCTTGGACTTCCCCCTGCTCTTGTCTCTGCCACCACCTGGACCCCTGCTTTTGCCCCTTCCGCGGCTCTCTGAAACCAATGCCTCTGAGTGGTGGGATGTGGATGAAGTGCCCTGAGAACGTCTCCGCATCTCTTCATTCAGCACCCCGCTCTTGGCAAACTCCAGACTGACCACGCCCTCTGGAGCAGAAGCGATCATAGACACTCGTACGATCTCCCACGAGTCTGACAAAGTATACAACAGCCACAGTCCCTGAACTTCATCGTCGAACTTGACTCTCATTGAAGACAGCTGGTCAACCACGCCCTGGAAATCACTCAAGTGATCCGTAATAGACGCCCCGTCTTTGTACCGCAGACCCATCATCGTTCGGATCAGGAACAACTTGTTTACCCCGGTCTTCTTCGCGTACAAGGACTCCAGCTTATCCCATAACGTCTTCGCGTCCTCAATATTGGCAACATGGTTGTGCACGTTCTCGTCAACGAAGTGCCTGATATATCCGCACACTTGTATATGCTCGAATTTCCTGTCCTCCTCGGATTTATCACTGGGCTTCTCGGATGCAAATACGGACAGATGCAGCTTTTTGACAAATAGCAAATCTTTCATCTTGCTCCGCCAATAATGATAGTTGGTGCCGTTCAGGTTCACCATGCGCACCGGCTTCGCGTCTATCTCTCCTCTCTGGTTTCTCTGTCAACTACTGACACTCCTTCTGAATTCCAGAACCTGGCTTTGATACCACTCTGTTGGGAAAGAAATGCGGAAACCTTTTCCCAAACCAGAGAGTACCTGCGAGAGGACCGAACAATACAACGCACGAACCCAAAAACAATCACACAAAACAATCCACGCAGACACAGAGAATTTTTGACGTGGAAAAACCCTTGCGGGAAAAAACCACGGGACGATCGGAGTCCAACCCTGAGAAGCCTCCACTAATGGAATAGAAAAATTACACCCTCTACAAACTCCTCCCAATCCAAATCGGATCCCCACAACACTCAGAAGTAAAAACAATGATTACAAGGCTACGAAGAGCGAGAACGACGAGTAGAGATTACCCGAACGCGATCTCCTTCGAAAAACGACCTTCAATCCTCCGTCTTCTCTCCCGAAGTTGTAATAACACTCTTGCCTCCTTTCTCTCTCTTTTCTTGTGTGTTCTACTATGATTAGGGTTAGGAATAACCTAATATTAACTCCCCTAATCCGCAACAAAATCTGGACCATCAGATATGATCCAACGGTGAGAAATCACCCTGAAAATCCGCTCAGCCCCGACACACAGAGTTCGGCCAGAACTCTGTGTCCTGACTCCAGAATGGTTCTGGAGCAGGGAGGCAGAGTTCGGCCCGAACTCTCCTCCCTTCTCTCCAGCAGCTCCTCTGGCAGCTCCCGAGCTTCTTCGGCTTCTCCGACTGGCCCCGTCACCTCCCCGAGCTTCTCTGACACACAGACGGCGCTCGTCGCACTCCGGGGTCTTCTCCACATAGGTTGGGAACCCCACCCACTCCAACAAAAGTTGCAACAAAGTAACCTAAATTTGTTGTTTCCAAACAATTGATTTTTAAATTCTACTAGATAGTATACGTGCAACTAAACAATGCATTGACAACACCATTTATAAAACAAATGCTACAGGCAACAAATATTACATGTTGTAATTCACATTTACGAGGAAAGAAACGTAGCTTTATTATCAAAATTTTAGGTTGCTTGCAAATTAAAATGAACTTATTACCTTAGGTAACTTGGAAAAGAAATAATTTATTTTCATTACCATTTTCAGACCATGCTATGCTTGAAAACTGATGAAACAATTAACTATATCTTCCTTTGTTGTGGTTTCATCACAATTCTCTTGGAGAAGCCAAAGAATACCATCAATATCACAAAGAGGCCTATTAGTCCGGTGAATTGTTGGATCTCCTAGAGAAATTCTTTGTATCTTGGTGATTTGTTACATATAAGAGATTGTGTTGTGATAACAATATTTTGGTATGTTTGACATGAAAGAAAATTAGAAACTTACTTGATTTTAAGTTTGTTCATCCTAAGAATTGTTTGTTGCTATATAATTCATACTTATTACAGAATATATTGTTTTCCTATTAAGAAAGTTTGGTTCACATCTCCTTGACACCATCCTCTTATAAAAAAGAATCAAAAAAGATATCATCACTCTTGATTCAGTAGAGGGGTGGAAGATGGAATAGATGGGATCCAACTGCTGAATAATGGAGGGGAGGCAGATGGACTAATATTAAACCATAATATTGGCACACCAATGTGGGGGGGGGAGTTAAGGCCATAATATTAATCCACTCGCATTTTCTCAATATACATAAAACTAAGGAGTAACTATCAAAAGGCTGTGCAAATCAATTTCTTGATGTCTTCTTCAGCTTTACATGAGGAATAGTATTCAATTCCTTGCTTTCATTTGAACTTAATTAATTCTTCCTATTGAACTTCTTTCACTCCATCCAAGTCTCATTCTCCTCAAACCCATAACAATACAAATCGAAAGGATCCCTTGCTACATCTTTCCTCTCCTTGATGATGCTTTTCTTAGCTCTAGTTCTTTTGAGCAATACTTTTCTCGACCTTTAAGTGATCTCCTCAGAAACCAAAGTAGCTTGGAGAAGAGTTAAATAGTGCTTTAATTCCTGTGCTTCTTTTCTGCGAAGTACTGGGAACAAGGAGAGGAGCAATTGCTAGCAAGTATTGTAATATCCGTAATTCATATTAACTAGTTCCAACTTTTCACAACTTTCTCAATTCCTTGAACTTGATTATAAAAAATATTTTAGGATCCATGTCAAGATATATAATTAGTAATATACTAATACGCATCGGTATCGGCCGATACAGACCGACACAATCGTATTAGCTTTTCTTGCTTCAACTTTCCTCTTATTCATGATGCTTTCCTTAGCTGTACTTCTTTTGTGCAATGTTTTTCTTGACCTTTAAGTGATCTCCACAGAAACCAGTAGCTTGGAGAAGGGCTAAATAGTGCTTTAATTCCTTTGCTTGGCCTACCTTCTCTGTGAAGTGCTGGGGAACAAGGAGAGGAGCAATTACAAGCAAGTATTGCAATATCCGTAAGTCATATCAACTGGTTTCAACTTTTCACAACTTTCACAATTCATATATATATATATATATATATATATATATATATATATATATATATATATAAGTCTTAAGGTTCTCGGAGCCGCGGATATTGCAGTACATAATTAAGACTTTGTATAAATAATATCAGTACGTAATTAACTTAAGGCTGCCTACATTTTCTATGTTTAACAAGGAGTAATTCATAACTCCGAAATGCAAATACATTGATATTATATGTTCTTGAATGTACTAACTGAATCTAAAAATAGTTTATTAAAGCAATATTGTTTGCTAAACCAAAAATGGCTCGCAAGAAAACTGTACTGACAGAAATATGTTTAGGAAAACTGCACAGTTATGATCTATTGAACTTTGTGTTTCCGATAATCCGGTTATACAAATAGGGCATCGTATGCCATTAGAAAAAGTGCACAGTTATTTTATTATGAAATTTGTTTACTTATTTTATGAGCTTACTACTTCGACCTTCCTCTTCGACCAAGTATCAGGTCCTGTTTCCGGAATGTCTTCATCAATAAAACTTGCACTATAAAGCTTATTATTCAGAGGTTGCAATGTGAGAAATGTTCAGGTGCTAATTACTCTGTCATTTATTGCCTTATCTCCATAAAGCTCGGTCCACTCTACTCTCCGAAACTATATATATGATTCCTCCCTCAAGGCGCTTTGATGCTCCTACCTATTCCTCTGCTCTTCTTCATCATCTGCCTGGACATTGCCCCCCTTAGTTCATGATCGCAGGAGAGGCCGTCCTCATGTTTTTCGCACTTGAGAAGTAAGTCATGGATGTTATTCTTTGTTTTGTTGCCACTATAGTTGCAAAAAATCATATGGAGGCTACGTGTTGGCTGAAGCATGATTCCAATGCCCCAGATAGCATTCGAGGGATTACTTGTGCACAAGTTGTACATAACCAACGCTTATGCTCAAGGAAAACCCTTAACCTCCGAAAGCATCTTGGATTCTTGAAAGTCAACCAATATACTATCCTCAACGAACACCACATATCTTTTGTTGAGCTTCCTTCCTACCGGGTTGTAGAGTATGTAGCCGAACTCATCCCAACTATAACTGACAAAGACATGATATTGCCTTATCTTTGCTTCATGTTTGCATGCAACAATGCCTTGCATCTTAACATTCGCAAAGGAGTGTATGACAACACTTTGTCGTACCACAACTTATTCGGAATATCACCCTACAATGGGAGCGTAAGGAGACAAATTAGTGTATAAGTTGCAGTATATTTAGCCTCACCCGATTAATAATTGTCGGGCAACTTCGCTTCCGCCCTCTATCCACCAGTGTCTGGTTTATCCACTATGCTACGCCATTCAGCTGGGGTGCCTTTGGAAGGGACTTATAGTATTGTATCCCTTTCTCTTTGTAATAAGCATTAAATGGACCTATGTACTCGCCTCCATTATCAGAGTGAACACACTTCACCTTTCTCCCAATTTTTCTTCCAACGAAAGCTTGAAAGTCCTTGAAAGTGGGAAGCACCTAATCCTTGGTCTTTGTGACATAGATCTAAACTTTTCTAGAACAATCATCTATAAACATTACAAAGTATGAAACACAACCAATATTTTTTTTTATCTTTAATAGACCACAAACGTCTGAGTAAATCAACTCGAACAATGTCGGCTTCCTCGAAGATGGGTGACTTTGAAAAGATGTCCTATGTTGATTTCCATTCATATAATGTGGACCTCTCTCCAATATCTCAAGATTCAAAACTTGAAGCACATTTTCGTTCGGTAGGCAGCTCAGCTCTTTTTTTTCTAACATGATTGAGTCGCAGATCGTAGACGCACTACTAACTGTGTCGACCTCCCCTGTCCCCAATGTGTAGTGACCCGTTCCATACGGTGCATTACGATAAGTCGTTGACTCAAAGAGTTGCGTTGATCCGAATTAAGTGTCGATGCGAATCGATACAAGAGTTACGTTGAACCAAGGAATTCATCGAGTAAGTTTGATGCAAGTGTTACGTTGGCCCGAACGAGAGAAATGCTTTGAATCGGTTCGAAGATTCTAAGAAATCAAATCGACACAAATGCACAAGTCTGATTCAAACGAATATTGATTCTAGTTGGTTTCATGTGCAGGCTATACGTTTATGCTGAAATACAAGAGGTCGACATTGTCTTATTCGCAATGAGGTCCGCTAAACCAAATCACCGTCTCGCAATGGGAAGAGACTTGGGCACGGTAGGCCGAATCGGTCGAGTAGTTCAACGAGACACGAAGTGCTCGAATGGCTAAGTCAGAAGAGTTGGCCGTACAACAAAGTTATAAAATTGAGCCGCATCGGCTCGGCAAAACGACAAGACGTATTGGCTTAAGGTGGGGGGACTTTGACTTCTCTTTCATACTCCTTCATGCCTAAGTAAAATATATCATTGTATGCTAAGTTAACCTATCGAGACCACGAGCGTGGCTCGATCGAGAGATGAACATAGTGCGTATCGAACACTAGATATAACAATTGAAATGAAACGTACATCAAATGTACGAGTCGCTATGGAACATTGAATATCGTAAACGCGAACGCCTCGGTGTGCAATCCATATGAACATGGAATAACTGTATCGACGAGTGCCTCAGCGCACAAGTCATTCGTGCCCCACGTACGAGTTAGAAGGCTAGTACATTGAAAGACTACTGAGGCGAGTGCCCTAGTGCACGAGCCATAAACATTGAACACTAAGGCATAGAACATGGAATTACGGTATCAAAGCGTGTATCGCATGCACGACTCTAAGAATAAACAACAATTGTGTCAAAGCGTGCGTGCGTGCACGACAATCATAAAAGATGGTTTCGTTGCGAAGAGAATAGTTGTGGCATGAATGTGACGGAACAGTCGAATGTGGCATGATGCCTCAGAAATGTTCGGGGCCTTCATGTCGTTCGTTTGACGAACATTGAGTTGGGGCATGGTGCCATTGAACATTGAAATAAAAATAGTGAAAGGCGAGATAATGCGAAGTCTGAGTTTTGTACTCAAGACCATATTTCGTTATATGAGTTTGACGCGCGTTGCATGGTCGAATGGACTTGAGATATTGCCCGTGCATAGGTGTGGTAGCTTTCCTCGAACGAGTTAAATACTGGGATACCGGGACCGTTCGGCCTGGGAGGGATGAGGAATAATTATTTGTGCACATCTTTTGGGTATGACTTACAATCTACTACCGATGTGATAAGCCACAATTGATGATAAGTTCGGCGTCCTTCGGATATTGGGCTAGCAACCCGTACGGGGGGGACGTCGGGTTATCCATTTGAGAAGAGAAACAAGTTAGTCCATTCTGGCGCAGATACGCCAACGACCTTCATATAGTTAAGGAACGGTGGGCTGAAAGTGCAGGAACACAACGATCCTGCACATAAAATTATAACATGACATGGAAGGAATGATACGTATTCACCTTGCGTCGATGCAAGAGCGAGTGCGTCAGTGTTGGTAAGAAGTCTTGAAACAACACGAGATTGCTATTTGTTGCCTACTTGCTTATGCGTATCGAAATAACATGCTTGCCATGATAATATGCTTTACTAATTTCGAATATGCCATGAAACCGATCCTAAGGAGAACATAGAAAGATAACTAAATTGTATGCTACATGAATCAATACATTACTAAATTTCGGTTTAGTTAAGTGGGTCTTGATCAATACAGCGATGACGAAAGTACTAATCTCCCACTAGTTTGCTAGCAGGTTCAGAAAATTGTCTGCTCGAGGCAGAGCTTCGCTTGAACGCGCTGAGGCATGGAATATCGTAGTGTATTGAGACATGCAACCGCATTGACGCTCGAACTTACAACATGATTGATGCGGCCGAGATATAGAAGACATGATGTATGGAACGATAAAATCCTTTGTGGGCAAGAGAGAACTTGAGTGTTGTAGCCAATCGGCAAATTCAGTTGGGCTATTGAAAGCCTTTGTAATTTCAGTTCATTTATCAATAAAGAGAATTGTTTCGTATACTCCATTTCTTCAGTTGCTAATAACAATATCAAAGAGGTAGGAGGGCAAGACGATAGCCAAAGGCCAGCTTCATGTCCAGCATGATGAGGTTCCTACTTATCCAGTCCACTGACCATGAAGCTCCGGGGACCACGCAGGTTCGACACGAGATCATCAGGAAGGCGCTCAATACCACCATCCGGGACATAGCATACAAATTATGGCAGAAGTAGTTGTAAATTTTAGAAGCCGGCTCCCTTTGGGCATCCACCAGAGGGTTGTGTCCACCGACCTTGGCCATCAATTCATCAATTTCTGCGAGCGTGCGTTTGTCCCTGGTCGAAAAGTTAATTTGCTTTGGCTCCGTTAGGTGCTGAGTGAAAATGTGATCCCTCAAGACAGAAACATGGGGGGGGCTTCATAGTATCCTGGCATTAGCACATCTGGTGATGGCATAACACTCCTTGTACACATCCGTCATCGTGGGTTTCTTCGCTTCGAGACCCACCAACTCCTTGTTGCAAGGAGTGTACTCTTTGTATGGCTCGTCGCCCCATTAGACCTTCGAAATTGCGTACATCTTATGAAGTGCCAAACCCAGCTTGCCTTCGGGAGTGTATAAAGTCCCGGTATGGTGGTTATACATCTCCAGCAAAGCCAAAAACATATGCTGGTTTATCTCCATGCCATATTGGGTGGCCCGAACGGCGTAATATAGGCTGATGCCCTTGTGCTTCGTTTCTTACTACTTCAGCATCCACAACGTCAAGTCACGCCACTTGGTGTCAAGATGAACCTAGCCCTCGACACGAAAGATCTCCTTCGGGTACAAGACATCCTCGGCGAGAAGGAGGTTGGCGAAAGTTGAGGCCACGAAAGGTATAGTGTCAGGCCTTAAGTCATTAAAGATGTGCCCTGGGCGCAGCACCCTCAACGTATAGAACGACCCATCGCGGGCGTAGCTAAAAACGTTCTTCTATCGAGAGCTAGAGTCAAGTTTAAAGCGGCCCGTCAGCGCTCCTCCTTGTGTAGAAGTTAGGTCCCAGTCCATGTGCCGGTTCTTGGCCAAGCAAGCAAAGACTGAGAGTAGAAGATATCATTCTGTCATAGGCACATGCAACCTAAGATCATAGTTGTCGAAGTACCAAGCTTCCTTGATCTTCATGATCTTAGTGTTCTTTGAAATTAACTTGTCCCCAAACAGGAATTAGGGCTTCAGCATTTCTGAGCCAGCGTCATCTCCGACGAGAATTTTGCCCCGCTCCATCATATGTTGAAAGAAGACATGTCACGCCCCAAATCCAGAATACCGGAGAGCGGAGGAATGACTCAGCCAGCTACGTATTAAGGGTAGATGAATACCGTATAACTCGATCAATGATGTCTACAAGACAAGGAGGTGCATACTACATACAAGTCTCACTAGGGTTACTCAACCTCTATTATCCCAATCATTCAATAAAAAGCAGTAAGTAGAGAACATATATGAATAAGCAGTACGTCGTCCCAAACGCTCAGTCAAAATGTTCTTGAGATCTGGCTTTACAAAACATAGCCAGATGATATAACAAGGTATTCACAATTGTTATCAGCTGCAGTCTGAATTAGTTATAATTGTGTAAAAGTAAGTGCAAGACAATTCGACTAACATGTCGGTGCCAAACGACAAATGTAAAGTAAGTATCAAAACAAGCAGGGAAGCAAGGAACCCACTCGTATCCTCCTGCGATCATTCCTCTAGTATTGACTATCTTGGGGGTGGAAGTAAGCTGAGTCCTCGGGAGCTGGCTCTAAATCTGGCCATACAAAACCAGAGAGGTTAGACCTCAAATAGCAAGTACCACAAAGGAAGCACGACATGAAGAATAGAACCAGTGATAAGAGTTAAGAATATGATAAATATATCTCTGCTTGCTACGAGGATTCACACAATATCACGGCACTTTAAGCCAATTTCCCAACCAAACAAGGACAGAAGTTGACCCGTTATGTCATGACATTCTGCTCATCTCAGTGGTTAACAGAGTAGGTACAGTACACAAACAAATTAATTTAAACGGCAATACAACTACTATGGCTTGCTAACTGTAAGTTCTAAGTTGTCTTGGAAACATGCAATAAGGGACTCCTCAGTTCTGACAATGTACAAGCAAGGCTAGTCTACCCAAAAATTAATTGCGCCAATCATGAATTTGACGCGTCCCAGCGGGACGCCCGTCATCAATATACAGAAAATATAAACATATACCACCCCCTGCCCATATGGCAGATGTGCAGTATTCGTGGGAACCAGTCGGCATGTCGGGACACTAATTGTCCCAAGATGGCTGCCATGTAAGAACTCGAAAATCTATTCTCTCCATACAATAGTTATTTTATTTAACTTAATAGTCCCTATGTTAATTGAAATCTCATGCCGTGGATCATGGTCATTCTGAATGAGTATTTTCGTACAGGGTACGATATGCATAACTCTACAACGATGCCCATGCGGTTAGGTTATAGGTCTTACATAGCGTAATGCAACAATCAAACCTAGCCATGGAATAATCATGCCTTGACCGTGAGGTACACATGCTGCTTTTGTAGAAATAAGTTAAAATCTGCATCCCTGACCGTGATAACCAGGAACTCATGTCCTAGACATGATGCAAGACGAGACATGTAGCTTACACAAGCACAAATACCAACGGTGTCAAGGCAAGAGTTACTTAGCAAGTTAAGATAGCCGTCGCGACAGCATATCAAGATTACCATGTTAGGTTACCTATCAAGATTACTTATCAAGGCAAGAGTGCGTCAGAACAGACCACCATCAAGAATTATCATGTCAAGTTACTTGTCAAGAGTGCACCACGATGGGCTACTAAACATGTAGTTTTCATCACCTTGTCGTGTTCAGATTATCATATCAATATTGCTTGCCTAGGGTCATGTGCTATCATTCCATTAACATGTCATGCTCACATCGTGTTCATGTCGAGTTCATATCAAAAAGGCGTAAGGATAAAACGAAAGAATGCAAAGAATCAATAAGAGGGATCCTGGGGACACCATGCGCCCAAAGGGGTGCATGCGTCCAAGGCTATGCGCCTAAGAGAAGGAGAGTCTAGGACACATGCGCCCAAGAGGAGGCATGCGCCCAGGGGGTTATGCGCTCACACATATGAGTGAGGCAGGGGGTATCCTGGGACACATGCGCCCAAGAGTCTGGGACACATGCGCCCAAGAGGAGGCATGCGCCTAAGCTATGCGCCCACATATATGCACCTGCATGCATGCGCCCAAAGGGTGGAGTCAGGGTGTCTTGAAGAAAGTAAAGAGACTCACACTAGGACAAGTGTGCGCATGACAGGGTCTATGCACCCAAGGAAGGAGACATGGTGCACTTGTGCGTATACAAAACTATGCGCCCAAGCCAGAGATGGTCTTGGGGCTATGCGCCCACTAGAGGGAATAAGGAAGACTTGGGCGTATACATATGGCTATGCGCCCAAGGAAGCGTGTAGTGGGCGCATAACAAATCTATGCATCCAACACTGTGCTTCTTCCCCAACCCGAGAGCACAAGTCCATTGAACCCATGAACTTCTCAAGATCATAAATCACTCAAAACAAATCGAAATCCGGGTTTTCAAAGGTCTAACTTGAGTAAAATCAAATTCTCTACAACATGGAACAATCAAAACTTATAAATAATAAAGTTTGAGGGATCAAAACCCTAGAAAACCAAAATTTGCACAAACTTAGATCTACACACAACCATCCATGGAAATCAAAAACTTCAAGACCTAAACTTGTATAGAAAGTGGAGAGGAACAACATGAACTAAAAATAAATGGGGATGCATGAAATCTCTCATGTTATGCAAGATGTACTTGCCTCTCCAAAGGGGTTAGAGTTTTTGGTGGAGGAAAAGAAATGAGAGTTTTTGTGGAAAAAGAGAAAGAAAAGAGATATAAATATCTAGTCCAAGTTAATCTCCACCACCCATTCCTTCCTACATAATCTAGGCCATCCACCCCTTATCATAATGAACCAAGCCAAACCAAGTTGGTTCAACATTAGCCAAAATGAACCAAAAGTTAAGCAAAGGCAGAGAATAAAATACAGAAAAATAATTAGCATGAAATTAAAGGAATTAAATACAGAACAAATACATGATAAATATTAAATAAATACATTCAAGCAGTACACGTATTAAAATACGTATTCTGGGAACGGAGAGTGATAAGACAAAATGTTGGATTGTAATCATCACCATCCTCCTAGGGGGCTGGTCCTGAGCAATCAACTCCTTGGCAGGGTTAACCACCTCTTTGTCATAGTCCATGACCAGAGCACAGACCGACTAGTCAAAAAGGATCTCATCAAACACGGAGACAACCACAGACACTGCAAATACAACCAAAAGTAAAGTCAGAAGATACTCAAAATATCACAAAGAAAAGAAGACAGGTGCACAAATGGGTCACCACTTGAGCTTCAGCGCAGGCACTGTTCAGTGGCCCGGCGCATCAGAAAGCAAGCTTCAGCACAGGCACTATTCAGTGGCCATACGCATCAGCAAGCAAGCTTCAGCGCATGCACCATTCAGTATCTATGTGTGTCAGCAAGCAAGCATCAGTGCAGACACTGCCCAGTGGCCATGCGCGTCAGCAAGCATCAGCGCATCTTCTAGACATTACTTTGAAAGGTAGTGTCCATGCGCGTCAGTGAGCATCAACGTATCTTCTAGACACTACTTCAAAAAGTAGTATCCATGCACGTCAGAAGTGGAGCATCAGCGCATCTTCTAGACACTACTTCAAAAAGTAGTGTCCATGTGCGTCAACAATAGAGCTTCGGCGCATCTTCTAGGCACCAATTCAAAAAATGATGCCCATGTGCGTCAGCGATTGGGTATCAGTGCATCATCTTCAAAGCGCTACTTCGAAAAAAGCAACGCCCATGCACATCAACCTATCTTAGTCATCTCTGCCAAAACGAAGATAAAAAGCCAAAACTCCTACCCGTAACCACTTTTCTCACATTGTGATGCGCACGATCGTCGACAATAGGAGCAGCGGCGGCAGCCTCAGTGGGCTAGTACTAGCAGAACTAACTTTAGGCCCTTTAGGAGCATTAGGAGATTTAGGAACTTTGGGTGCCATGGAGTAAAAGTTAGGTTTTTGCTCGGGAAAGAAGAAGAGTTCTTTTTGGAAAAAGTTTGGAAAATGGCAAAGTAAAGCTCTCTCTCCAAAGACCCATATTTATAGGGTGAAACCACGTGTCAACAGATAAAACAAAGAAACGCTTTGGGTCTGAGGAGACGTTTCGAAATGCGTGAAGTGGCGGTAGAAAATCATTACGAATCTCTTCCAAAAAATGATGAGTCATTATAATTAATCATGACGGGTATTCACATTAATGATGACTTCTATCCGCGTTAATGATGACAACCTATCAAAGCGAGTCCTGTGCACTCATGCCATGTGCACCAAATTCAGATGCATCTATGTGTCAACTCATGCTTCTTTGGTTCAAAGTATTTCAAACTTATCCAAATTTGAAAACTTTGAAGAGGGTTTTGTAGAAGCATGTGAAAATCAAACAAATGCGCTACAGACAACAAGGCGAAGAGCTAAAGAGCGCAACCCTACAAGGAGTAAAACTCTACGCACACCAAATTGGCGCAGCCAGACAACAAGATTCATGCGCCTAAAAAGCTACTGCACAGTATTGAAAGTGCACAAAAAGAAGATTTTTCATTAATATTCATGATTACAATACAGTGAAAATCTATTAAATAAATGGATTTCATTTACATTCATGACTACATAGAAAATCTGCTACAAAATTGGGTCTGACTTAATTATTCAAGATAGGCACAACTCCTTCCTCGGCCATACGGATGAGCCATTGCTAGCCTGCACAGCTTTACCTTCGGCCATGTGGACGAGCCGTTCTCTCTTCGGCCATGTGGATTAGCCGCTGGTAGCGTGTGCAGGCTTTGGTCGAATTGGGTTTGGAATGACAATCATCCAAACCCTGTATTGAATATCTTGGCACTCTATATCGTTTCGGGGTAGAACGCAGCTAGTGCACCGCACGAATATGGACTGCTCCACTTATAATTAGTTGATCTCTTCTCAGTTTTCTGACAAAGTTTTTCATCAAATTGTCCACTTTCTTGAACAGAGAACTCTACGATTCTAGCCCACGACTGACACTAGTGTTGCCAGACTCGCCAAGGAAGATTGCAGTCATCGGAGTGCAGTGAAGTCTCCGACATGAAGCGTGGAAGAGAAATGAAAGAATGAGTTCTTCCAAAAAATACTCCTATTTATAGGCCATGTGCGGTCAAACCCACGTGCCAAGTGGCAGCCAGTCAAAGGCTCCAAATTAATGGGATGTGCCTGACATTTATGGCAATAAATCTGTCATATTCAATTTTGACAAAGTCTGAGTCAAAAGTCATCACTTTTTGAGCCCTACGCAGTGGCAAAATTTTGGAAGTTTTGACCCAAGTATCCCAAAGGCGCAACCCCCAAAAGCGCAGTCTCCTGGAACACGGAGCCCCAAAGGCGCAGTTTTTAAACGCACAGCCTCCTGGAGCATTGCCTCAAAAGGCGCAACATCCAAAGGCGCAACCTCGCGATCACAGAACCCCAAGCCATCGCTTCAGCATTAATGGCATGATGATACATTGTGTCAGCCGACAGTTGTCAGATATCAGCAGTCAGTTGTCAATTATTAGACGTCAGATATCAGCTGTCACACACCTGCCCTCGACTTGGTCAAAGAGCACAGCACACAGAAAGTGCAATCTCTACGACACTCAAGAGTGCAGCTCTCACCCATAAAAGCACAGTACTTGCCAACGGATGCCACGTGCCCAGCAATGGCGTAGTACCTTTCAGGCATATTCGAATCCGGTCAGCTACAACGAACTAGATCTTTGAGCAATGTACACGCGTCACATGTCATTGACTCAGTCATGTCTATGAATGGGTGCCAACCACCCAAGATCTCAACAACAAACGAATCTCGACAACTGTCACGTGTCATCTCATCCGCAGCCTTATAGTGCAGATTACAACAGATTCAATTCTATCTTCACGCACACAGCGCTCCTGCACTCCAAAAACCCATACGCGCATTGCATATGTGCGCATGGGTTTGTTGTCTCATCAAACTATAAATAGAAGGAGTCCTTCAGTTTTTATCGCTAGCTCAGATTTTCCAGAGAGAGACATCCAGAGAGTCAGAGCAATTTCTTTTCGTCCTTAGATCGTCAACGGAGTAAAGGAACCACTACAGTGCTCGATCTCAATCATCACACTTTTCCAGAATCATTTGTACTTAGATTCCTGTTTAGAACTTCTATTGTACTTTTCTCGTTCGAGTAATACAAAAAGTTCTTCAACTTTTATCCATGGCGAAAAATCATGAACATAATACAACCATGGAATGCAAACATACGACATATCATAGATATCGGGCTCATGTTGCTATTTCATGCCCAACTCCCTTGACGCTTATGGGTCTACGCCTGAGAGGCGACATTTCTCAAAATTGAATGCATATGAAGGTTCTTTCACAATCTTCCCCTTTTAAGGTCTTTTTTTGGTCAAAAACTGTATTACAATTTCTTAAGAATGTTTGGTGTAGTCGAATATCCTATAATACACTACCAGCAAATATGAGTTTGACCCGTGTCGCATATCTTTTCTGGATATTCTAAAGATCACAAAAGCTACAATTGTTAAGGGATACGATTGACAAGAAGGTGTACATTATACATACAGTTTTAGTCTAGTTGTCAAACATGTCACAAATCATTTGAGATATGACTTTTCTCACAATTGGTGTATTAAACAACTCAATGTCTCGAACTCTTCCTTCCACGTACACCTTGGAGAGTATGTTTATAAGGCACAACTATTTGAATTTATAGACACTTGTTTTATATCACTCATTGTATGGTGTCAAACAATGAACATGGAAATGATTTAGTAATCTTAGGTGTAATAATTACAGAGAAATGACACGATGCAAAAACATAGACGAGCAATCAACTTTTACGTGGAAATACAAATTAAAAATAATCACAGTAGTAACAGATTGTTTTCTTCTTCGACTAGTTTCAAATGATACAACTTACAAGATGATCAAATTCACGGCTATTTGTAAGCTCACCCAGAAACCCTAAACTAGTTAGGATAAGTAATAAATATCCTCGTCGGACTCTCTTCGGAAGGATTATTTTGTTTGTGTAGTTGAATCGACCTGGGACCAAACGATTTAATTAGGATTCAAGACATCCTAGCACTAGAGATAACATCCTCTCTTCATAACCAATTTTGGATGCATCTCCTTTTATCAAGAATACTCCTATGTGAGCAAAAATTAAGAAGAGAAGTAAAATTTCAAAGAATCAATTTGATTCTATGTTGTAGAGATCTACTATGTGAGTCATTTATTTATTACAAATATTAATGAAATTTTTTTTGAAAAAAGGCATAAGCTTAAGTCATAAAAGTAATTGAGATCTATTCTAATACGAGATATATTATGCGCATGATTAGACAATGTTGTGGAAACATGTTGTAGCTTTCCTTGTAAAATGTCATCTTTTATTTATTTTTAGAAGAAACCTAAAAGATATGTTATACAAGATCTCCATATAAACTAATGAAGCTAGTATCAATAATTAGGTATTTATGGTTTATGGTGTGGTTCTTTGTACTTCCGTTAATTAGGTATTGATTAAGGCTTATTCTTAAACTTTGCAGTTCTCCTCTTTGACTTGATTGCCCTGATTTCATGCACTTGGTTTGAGAGAAAATGGAGATTATTACTGGAGTAACTTCTTCAGTTTTGTTAGAAATCGGCAAGCGGGTGTGGAGTATAGCTGGAAGTAAAATCAATTACTTTTTATGTTATGATCGCAAATTTAAGGAACTCAAGGACCTTGTTCAGGAACTAAATAAAAAAAAGAAGCATATTGAGCAAGAGGTAGATGGGGCTACAAGAAACGGAAGAATTGTTGATGCAGATGTGAGTCAATGGTTGGCAAAATTGAATCTTGTCGATGAAGATGCAATGAGGCTAGAGGAACAAGTCGAAGGAGTGAGACGCTTTATGGGATGTTGTTGGAATTGTTTCTCTAGTTACAAGATAGGCAAAGAGGTTGTTGAAAAGATAAATACCGCAAAAGAGCTCCTTGACACTAAATTTACTATTTACTCTCATGAGCCACCACCTCCAAGTATTGATTCACTATTCCCAAATAGAGACTTCGAAGAGTCATTATCGACAAAATCATCAATGGATCACATATGGGAAGCATTGAACAACGAAATTTTTTATATTATCGGGGTATACGGTATGGGTGGCGTCGGCAAAACAGCTATAATGAAAGAAGTTGCTAAACGTGCAAAGAATGAGGGACAGTGTAATGAGGTGATCATGGTGACAGTCTCCCAAACTCAAGATGTCAAAAAAATGCAAACTGAAATTGCTGAGCAACTAGACTTTAAGCTTACAGCTGAGAGTGAAATAGTCCGAGGAGCCAAACTTTTGGATAGAATAAAGGGGGCGAGGAAGATTCTCATTATTTTGGATGATTTGTGGGACTTTCTGAATATTAGGGAAATAGGAATTCCAAGTACAGATGAAAATAAGGAATGTAAAGTTGTCATTACAACAAGAAGTAGAGATGTATGTAGCTCCATGGGGTGCCAAAAACATATCAAGGTGGAACCTTTATCGGAAAAGGAATCATGGGATTTATTCAAGTTAAAAGTTGGAGATGTAGTTGAAAAAACTGATGATTTGAAGAAAGTGGCACTTGATGTTGCTAAAGAATGTGGTGGGCTGCCTCTAGCTATCATAACCCTCGGGAGGGCAATGAGAGAGAAAGATGACATTAGCACATGGATCTATGTACGAAATGAACTGCGGCAATCTGTACAAACACATATTAAAGGTATGGAAGATTCAGTATTTAAATGCATAAGGCGTAGCTTCGACTTTCTGAAGAGCGATGAAGCCAAATTCTGTCTTTTGTTGTGTTCATTATTTCCGGAAGATTGGGAAATTGATATTATAGGCTTTTTCCGATATGTTATGGGAGAAGGAATCTTGCGGCATGTTTATAGTATGGAAGAAGCATGGAACAGAGTGTGTAGGTTGCTTGACGAACTGAAAGATTGTTGCTTGCTATTGGAGGGTAAGGACTCGGAGCATTACAAGATGCATGATGTTGTTAGAGATGCTGCTATCTGGATTTCTTCTGATAGGGCTTATGGATTCTATGGTTTTGCGAACAAGGGATTAAGACGATGGCCTGAAATTGCGCAAGTGGATGAGTGTCAAAGAATTTACTTCACTGGAAATTCCTTTGAGTCTCTACCAGCAGAACAACTCGTATTCCCAAAACTTCGGACCTTGATCTTGAAGGAAACTCGAATATTATCAATCCCAGACAGGTACTTTCAAGGGATGGAGGCTCTCTTGGTGTTGGATCTGAGGTCAGAGAAGGTTGCATCATTGCCGTCATCATTCCCATGCCTGGTCCATCTCAAAGCTCTCTTCTTATCCCGATCCGGAGAGGTAAACTTTGATGTGACCAGTTTGTCGTTAATCGGAGAATTGAAGAACCTTGAAATACTTCAACTAGAGGGCTTTGAGTTCGGTAGTGCAGTACCAATGGAATTCGGAAATCTGACGAAGTTAACGTGTTTAGATCTGCTAGGCTGCAGGGGAAGGCTACCGCGAAACCTGCTATCGAGATTGTCTAGATTGGAGCAGCTATATCTCACAGGGGTATTCAGCAACTGGCAGGTTGATGACGAGGGGAGTAGTACTGGAGACAGTTGTGCAGGTGGATGTGGTGCAGCTACCTTTGCAGAGCTAGCAAGTCTATCATGCCTAACCACCTTACATGTTGATATAGGGAACCCTGATGTCTCCTTGCAACAACAGGGGGACGATTTGAACTTTGTTCCATGGCCGGCACTTACGGACTTCAAAATAGTTGTAGGAGTAGAAGCAAGTATATGCCCGTCAGCATTTCAACACCGGAAAAGGAGAAGCAGAAGCAAGCAACTTGCGATAACAAAATCTACATACAAGTACAAGTGGGTTAGTGATCTGGTGACGAAAACAGAGCGCCTATTCCTGCATAACTGGCCCGGAATGGAATGCCTTATCGGCAGTGGTGCTGAAGCAGAAGAAGAAGAAGGTCTTTCTCGTCGCGTGGGAAACAAGTTATTTGAAGTCAAAGAACTGTACCTTCACTCCATGCCCGACATGAAAAGTTTGTGCTCAGGAAAGCTGAGCGAACTGGAAAGCCTTGAGATAAGTAGCTGTGATAAACTAGAGAAAGTGTTGAACTTAATCAACTTAGTGCAAGAAGAAGGAGAAGGTGGCCAATCTGCTGCTGCAGCTGGTGGTATAGTGCTCCTGCCTCGCCTTCGAAGTATTCTTCTAATCGACTTACCAGAGCTAAGGAGTGTATGGGGGGATGATGGTCATGGTGGTGTAATGATGTTGCCAGCTGGGAGCCTCCAAAACCTTCAAAGTTTAATCGTGGTCCGATGCGAGAGGTTGAAAGATGATCATATACTACCTCCCATATTGCCAATTCCAAATAAACTTGACCACTTCCCAAGCCTCCGAAGATTGACCATAGTCGGATGTCACAGCTTGACCTATCTGCTCTCCTGGAGACAAGCAAAAGGCCAGCTTCCACACTTGAAAAGACTTTATGTTTGGGGTTGTGAAAGAATGGAAACACTAGTAACTAAAGAAGAGCCTGAGGAGGAGGAGGAGAGTCATGTGCTCCCTTCTCTAACACACTTGACCTTATGCGGCCTGCCCAAGTTAAGGAGCTTCTTCCAGGGAGAGCAATGCTCCAAGCCACTCTCTTCTTTGAAGAATCTCCTCGTGGTGGAATGTCCAAAGCTGAAGAAACTGCCACTGTCATCGTCTTCGTCACCACCGGTCAACTTGCAACGTCTTGAGGGAGACAGCTGGGAATGGTTTGAAAGCTTGGAATGGGGGGAAGACCAAAGCATCAAAGAACGCCTCCGACCCCTTTTTCAAGCTATGCAGCAGCAATGTAAGTTGTGTCCGATACATAAATCCTTTTTCTTTTCCCTACTATTATTCTACCACCCTTTTCTTTACCAAAATCTGACTTAAAATCTTATCATGAATAATCAAATCCATAATTAAATTCTAATCTAATATTAGCTAATGTAAGTTGTCCGACACACTGTGCTTAGGACATTCCCTTCTGATTTATCAAACTAGTATAGTCAGAATCATTATTAAATGTCATCTAATATTTGCTCATAGAAATTTAATTGACCCCACCAATTCTCAATCCTAAGTGAATTCTTGTGCTTGTATTGATATTCTATTTTTTGGTAGTTGCCCATCGCTATAAGACACGCCTCCGATCCGTTTTTGACATTTTGGAAATGTAAGTCGTCCGATACCCCGTGGTAATATAATTTTCTTTTCCCTACTATATATTATTTTACAAAATACTACACTTGCCCTTTTAATTTATCACATTAGCATAATCAAAATTTTGTTTAATAAAATAGTGTTGTTATATGTATAGTCATCAATCTATATTGGTCGTTGCCCATCACTATAAGACACGTCATATTTCCAAAAAAATAAAAACTTCATTTTGCATTTAAAAACTACAATTTATTTATTTTCTAGATTAAACTTATAATTTTAGAGAAAAACAATTTTCCAATTTAGTAAATCACATATTTTTTTACGTTATTAATGATTATCAGTTTTTATCTCAACTAAGTTACAAGGGTTTAAGGACCATCTTGGAACCTTCAAGAATTTTTTCCAAATAATATTCATGGTAATTTTAAAATCATTTTGTGACCTCAAGGAGTTTTAGCCAAATAATAATGTGTTAATTTTTCTAACAGAATGCTTTCCCTCGGAAGATTGAGTTTCTTTCGTTGCTTACCTCCTAACAAATAAAAAATCCTCCTAAGATTAAATCGGGTCCAGTCTCGTTCATGATATGACTGATTTTAGACATTATGAGATGATGACATAACAAGAAAGTACTCTTATCTTTTTTTAGAAAAAAAGAGAGAGAAAAGAAAACGAAATGAAAATACTCTATTTTGGTAAATAAAATGTTTTACTATGTTATTTTATAAATAAAAAAGACATTATTTAAGAAAAAGTTCCAAATAAATATTTAACTTCATGGCTTTCTTTTCCTAGTTCATTTAAATTTGGATTAGAGTCCGAATCCTCGTAGAACCCAAAACAAAAGCAATTCCATAGAAATGAGTTTATATTATTGTTTACCACTCTAATTAGCAATATTTTTCTTATGATGTGATGGCAGCATCTAGAGTGGAACCGGAAATTCAAGCAAGTGTGGGCTAGAGCGGCCTAAGGTGTGGAATGAATCGTATAAAAAAAATCAATACAAAAAAATATGAAAAAAAAATGGGGTGGGTTGGAGCCCACTCATGTCCCTACGTGGTTCTGCCACTGGCAGGCAGTATAGTATCTGATGTCGATCAAGAGTCCAATGCCAATGTACTCTGAAGAACAAAAGTTGGAAGACTGGTCGAGGACCTCAAGCTTGGATATATTGTTATGCTAGAGGTGAATATTAGCTTGATTGTTGTTTTAATTTTTATAATTGTTCTGTGATGCATATGTAAATATGTTATAATAATGCCATGGATTTGTTATGTTCCTAATTATGGTCTATGTAAGTATGGTTAAAGTACTGTAATTTGAACCTGGATTCTAATATATATGTGATGATCTTTATATATGGAATTTTATGCTAATAGTTGATATGACTATGCATCGATACATCTTTCCCTACAAATGCGAAGAAAGAAAATGATATTCGTTTGCAGGAAAACATAGTAGTCACAAAAATTTGCAAAGACCATAGTTGTCGAAGTCTTTCTTCTCTCAACAAAGGAGGGTCCCATCTAGACTAAGAAAAGTTGGTGTAGCTCTAAGCAAGCATTTAAATTAAAACTATGGAGCATTTAAATGTCTGTCTCAATCCGCCATAGGCGAATGTTAATTACCCCTTAGATGTGGCTGGGGTTTCCTAAGCATTTTAGAGGTGTTAACTAGGTCCGAAATTGGCCTGGTTTGAACGGGACTGGACCGAGTCAGTTTAGCCCGTTAGAATTTACAGGTCGGGTCGGTTCTGGCCGAGTTCAGCACCGAAAATCCAAATCCAGTCAACCCAGAACCTACTATAAACCAGTTGGGTTTGACCGGACTGAGTCTAGCTCAAGTGCGGACCGGGTCTGGTCTATTCTGGTTCGATTTTTAAATAAAATTAAAAAATTGTTGGGCTTTTAACTTTAGGTTTTGGACTCGATTATATAAAAGAAAAAAGAAATATTATCTGTGTTTACCCCTCCATTACTAATGCCTAATTTTATTTTCCTCCATTATTAACTTTATTACTACTGCTTCCATTTCTTAAGAGTTACCAAATAATAATGGATGGAGGTTAAGTACAAATAACATCTGAGAGAATGATACAATGAGGAGGTTTTATAGTAATAAAATTAATAATGGGATGAAACAGAATTGGACATTAGTAACGAGATAAATACAAATAACCCAAGAAAAAAAAATCGAGAGAAAAAATGTGAAGAAAATTTGGAGTAAATTTTTGATGCAGTATATGAAAACAGGGTTAAAAGCCGTGAGCTTTTTATTACGGATGATATTTTCTAAGAGGAACAACTGAGATGGATAGTGCAAATACATGTACTAATTTTCAAGAATTTGATCTCTATCATTTTTCTACAAAGAATCCATGGAAATTTGATCTTGTAAAACATATATCAAAATACTCCATTTTTTCGTCAACTGTAGAATGGGTCGGTGAGACGCCTATGATGCCCATGTCAACCAAGAAACTGACACCCAGTTAGCAAGTGCAATTCCGAACTTTCACTGTTACTAGCGCCGACCCAACTATCTTCCAACTGGACATGATGTTCTCTGCCAATAACCCTTCGGCCATATTTGGTTCGCAAAATTGAATCAGTATTAAAAGTTATTCATTTTCTGAATTTGAATGTCAAAACAAAAACAGAAAAGAAAAAAAAAAGTTCTCAAACGAAAGTAAATAAAAAAAAAATTAATGGTTACCCTTCCCACCCAAGATTACTTCCCTCTAAATTAGTTGCATTTATTACAAAAATTTAAGATTAAATTATTTTTCCTCAAACACATATCCTAACTATATTTCTGTCATTTCCAAACATTAGAAAAAAAAATTGGATAAAAATTATAATTTTTCAAAGAAAAAAAGAGAAAAGAATTGATTTCTTTCCTTTCCGCAAATTGTATACATTACTAGACAGCTTGATAAACGCAATATTTCGATGGTAAATGTTGGAATTTTTCTTTGATTCTTGTAAACAAAGTTAGAAAGTTTAGAGTTACCGGTCTCTGATGAAGTCGTATACAAAGAACTATATTAAGAGATTATTCGAGATCAATGTGCAGACTTATTTTCGAATCCTCCTAGAGGTAAAACTCTCGTGCTAGCGGCTTCCTGTCGTTGTGCAAAACTCCGAAAGAAACGATCTGAACTTAGCTTTTGCCCAGAGAATATGATGGAAACTGGAGACGAAGGTGGTCGACGCTAGCACGTCACGAGGCTCGACGAGTCGCTGGCTCAGTTCTTCGAGACGAAGATGAAAGATTGAGTTGAGGTGGGTGAGTTGATAAGGTTGGATGCATGAATATTTATAATGACAAAAAATTGTGTTTGGTTAACTTTAGTTATGGCAAAAATATAGGAGGAAAGTAAAGGTCTTGGAGAACCTTTCAAAATGTTGTTTTAGACTTTGTTTTTCAAATACAATTGAACAACAATCTCCCCCCAAGTTCTGAAACACATACAACAATTAGAAGAATATATAAGACTGGAGAACTTCTGGGCAAATAAATACTATGCAATAGTTGAGATGTAATACGGCCTTAAATCTTACTTAATGACTATTGTGTTTATCTGGAAAAGTACTTAATGGATTATCCCTTGAATCAGACTTCTTGAAACAGATTCAGAAAATCGCAGACATAGTACGCTAGAGGTTCTTGGTTTATCGGGTTGATTGGCCATGTGCACTTTTTCTTATTCGTTAGAGTTATGTGGGATCGACATGTCCCAAAGTCGCAGCCTTCACGACCTTCCATATAGGTAAGTCTTCAAAGGGTTGGTGATTGGTGTCAACCCTGCATAAATATGTTTGGACCTACTAAAATTTATAAAACTCATCCTAACCAAATCACACTGGAACAATGTCATCATACGGATTGGGTATCTTTGTACAACTTCATACAACTGTTTAGGCATTAATTTTGAGAATTTAAACTCAGGTCAGTGTTCCATATTAGTCACCTAAGTCCAACTTATTTCTATCCATTGAACTGGCTTCTTGGAATCTCCAGGCAGATTCGATTGTGTTGCCACTGTTGGTGACTTACATATGGACTTAACCCAATCCCCTCGATGATTCAAGGATTAGTGTCCTAGACAGACCCTTCGTCAAGGGATCTGTATGGTTCTTTTATGACTTTTATAGTCAAGAACCATATATTTATTTGCTTAATAGACTCTTTATTACTTGATGTGTAAGTACAGGTCTGTTCATCTTAGAATTCAGAGAATCATGTATTAGCAATTCCATAACACAATTTATAAAACAAACAAATGTATAAACTGTTCGGGGAGTCGTCATCTTCGTTTAGAAAAATTGTTACAGGGTTCGGTGGGTGATTTCAGTTGTAATCTGTCTCTTTCTTTTTAAGTTCGGTGAGGGGGTTGAAGCTTTGGGCAAAGGATTCAATAAGTTTATATTTAGTCTTGTATTTTGTTGAAAGGTATAAAGATTAAAATTTGTCCAGGTGGCGTAGTAACCGAACATATACTATGTCTTGGTTTTCATGGTAGATTTATTCGTTATCTTCAGGTTGGTTGGCATCGCTTCCGCGACAACACTATACCGTGTTTACATGCGGGGTGTTCTCAATTCATATATTAGGTTTGCCGACATAAGATGATTTCTATATCAAAGTCCAAATGTATTTTCTAATTTCAACCCATATTGTTCAACTCCTATAAGAACTAGGCCGAGTTTATTCAATTTTACTTGTACTAGAAGTTCTACATGTACATAGGGCTGCAAATGAGCCAAGTCGTTCGCAAGCTGTTCGAAGTTTGGCTCGATAAAAGCTCATTTGAGCCCAGTTTGTTTAGTAAACAAGCTGAGTTCAACTTCATTTTCGAGCTCGTTTAATAAACGAGCCAAGCTCAAGCTTAGAAGTACTCGCACTAAAAGAAAAATACCTTTTTATGATGGCTAAAAACCGTCATAAATGACATTTTATAACATTTTTTTGTAAGCCCGCAACCGTCATGAAAACCAATGTTATAAATGTTTACTAAAACCGTTATAAATAATCTCTCCTTATATAACATTTTTTTTCTTGAAAACATTATAAGTAATAAACTATATATGACACTAAATTTCTGAAGCGTTATAAATATGTGCCATATATATAACACATCTATTTTGAAGTGTTATAAATAGGTATTATATATATTACACTTTTCAAACTGTTCAAAAAATCATACATATATATCACCTGTCAAAGCGTTATAAAAAGCACACATATATATATCACCCGTCAAAGCATTATAAAAAGCAATGGTCAATACTGACCATTTCCAAAATATTCATTTCGAATCAGACAACATAAATTATGAAATTTAACAAACATTTGAAGCATTCCTCTTGAATTAAAATATCACATTCAAAATTGTATATAATATCACTATTTTAATTACATTTTTACAAAAATATATCCAAATACATATACGTCTTAATGTTTCCTTCTTCAGGGCACCCTCAAAACATTCTTTTTGCTTCATCTACACAAAACTGTTGACATCACTTCAAAACTGTCAACACGTACAACCCTCAAAACGGTCAAAAGGAGAAACTTGTACACTCAATTCTACAACCTACAAATAAAGGTACAATAAAGTATTGTAATCTTCAGCACCAAAATTCGTTCAAGTACCACAAAAGACAGGACATGCAAAATTACGTACCTGGAGCACTAAACTCACAGTCTACTATAGCATATTATCTGCATTTGCAAAAAAAGTGAAAAATTATCCATATCAGAAGGCTTAGATATGTACAACTGACATGTGCTTATTGAAGGAAAGATAATTAATAGACAATAGTTAGCTAGAATAAAATGGACAAGAATGTACCTATGCATTAGTTCCCATATCAGGTGCAGGCACATCTGTATGGATGCCAATATTGTCATGAATCTTCAGAGTGAATACATTATCTAAGAAAGACCCCTCTAACAAACAAGAAAGAAGAAAAAACAAGCATGTATGCAATTTGCCAAGGAAGAAAGTTATAAGCAATACCCGGTTAACTTTTACTTGGGAACCTGGATAATTCTGTGTATCAGGATCTAACTCAGATTGCTTCAGACTTATCATGATCTATAACTTCCTATGTTGTAGGGATACAAACAGGGCCGGCCCCGGATGTTGGGTTGCCCTAGCCGGAGCATATTTTGGTTGCCATTGATCCTTATTGAAAGAATAATAACAAAAGGAAGCCCGATCATGGCATGTAACATTGGTCATCTTTTCATGTTCCAGAACATGCCATATGCATGTAACAGCAAGACATAAGAAGCTGTGTAATGAGCATATTAGCATTAGCATGAGAATTTTTAAAAACTTAGATGAGGTATATGCTTAATTTGAAAACTTGCATCTAGGAAAAAAAAAAAAAAAAAATCTGGTCACAAGGACCTCAGAAAGTATAAATCTCCTTATTTGATTATCAGAAATCACATGATGTTGCGATTATGCATACACCAGAGCAAAGCCGGAGACTGTAACTTAATCTTGATTCATAAAACATCTAAACTTGATATTATTTGAACTTCTAAGTTAATTTTGAGCTCTTGCATTAAATAACTTGGAAATTGAGTCTGTTAGTGATTTTGTAATTGTATCTTTACGTTGCTTGACCCTTCTATTATAAGTTCCGGAATTTTGTTGCCGAAATCTCACTCGATCTTTATCATCTTCATTTTTTGTCATGGTACCTATACAATAATACAAATCAAGTATAGCATAAATTTATATCATACAAACAAATAACGACCAATTAACCATTGCTTGCTATGTAATTAAGATTTGGAGTTTAATTGTTCAAATAAATTCAAGATCCAAAATCT
Source organism: Iris pallida (assembly GCA_029216955.1). NCBI lineage: Eukaryota > Viridiplantae > Streptophyta > Magnoliopsida > Asparagales > Iridaceae > Iris > Iris pallida. Next base: position 834,279 of record JANAVB010020000.1, read on the forward strand.
ATAGGTTTTATTAAATTTCCAATTCATGTTTAGTCCGGATCAAAATAATCAGTCTGCTTAATATGGGGTCTTGAATAAAACACCAACATATATAATCAATCAAATTTCATGTTTGGATCAAAATCTATGTTTTGAGGTTTCATTAAAATTTCTCGCCCTTCGAGTTCAGTTCAGATGCCGCAAGCAACAACAGCAACGTATATAATCATTAACCAAACTCCCAAATCCCAATAAGCCAATACCACATACATTTCTTTCCAATAAAATGGTGTCCATTTCTTTCTTTCCAATGTTCCCATGAAACCAAAAATATGGGATTTTCAACAAAGCATATGAAGAAGGAGAAATAAGCATAAAGCAGTTAAGCAGAGCTGCAGATGCCAGCCAGATGGAGAAATTAGAGGGAGAGGAGTGAAAGAGAAATACCTTAGATGATGGCTGGATGTTATGTGAAGAAAGCCTCGGCGCGGACGGCAGTCTGCAGATTAGACTTGGAGAGTCGGACTATACGGTGCGAGAAAAAGACGAAGAGAAGTAGGGGGAATGGGAATTGGGAATGGGATCAGAAATGAAGAGAAGAGGTGAGAACATTTGTTTTCTTCAACACAACAGCCAGCCGCACCCCCTATTCAGCAGCAACATCTATTTTTCTTTTTTCTTTTTGGGCCGGTTGCTAGGTAAAATGTTGTCCTATGGATAGGGGGTTGCCCAAGCCCACTGGCTTGTTGGGCTTGCCCTAGGGCCGGCCCTGGATACAAATACGACATGACATGATACAGTCATGCACGAATCTCATGACGACATGGAAATAGGATTTTGGTATTTCTAGTTCATTTTTAAGCGTCTGTGTCATGTTTGATGTCTTCCCTGAAATGTAGCCCCCATCCCTTCCACTTGGGTCCATCCTTTGTGTGAGTGTGTGAATTGACCCTAGTACTGAAGCTATAGTTACTGGAATGCATTAGCATGTGTAAAGAGTCAGAAAGGAATTACTTGTATTACCCAAAACAAAAATGAAATAATAAGGCTTCTCAACCTACTATTGCAATTTAACTGGAGCTATATTGTTAAGTAGAAGACTGGACATGTTTGTTCAGTATTCAAGCTCGCCAACAGGTGGTCCATAGAATCAGTGTGGCACTTGCAACGTTGTTCATATATCAGTGAACCAGGACGCAACGTTTCTGAGAAGCATTTTTTACGATGGATATTGGGTTGGGTTCTATAGTCAGATATTGCTCGATCAAGTGTCCGACATACTTATCAAACATAGGGATATCACCTAGAGGAGGCATGCTAGTTGTTAGAGAAGATGTAGTTAAGGAAAAAATGTAGAAGGTGAAAAACTGCACAAAATGTACATATGCTCCTAATCTCAATATTTAGCAAACTGCAATATGACTGTACTCATGATCCCAAGATCAAATGTAGTATCAATAAAATGGTATACCATGTTCCCAAAACCAAAACCCATATAATCACCCAATTATCATCACATACGTTTAACAGGTAAATATGAAATAGTTTATCTCAAGCTTTGTTCCACGGGTACAGATGAAATAATTTGGGTTATGTGTTATGTCTGATATATATCTGCTACAGACATGACACACTATATTAATTTTGAGTCCCTCTGCTTTAGGAGTGTACCTATGCGTGTACACAGGTTACGACACCTAGTCATACATAGAAATTAAGCTTACAACTACAAATCATCATTAGAACAGCAACATGAAGCTAAGGGAAGAACCACAAGTAGAAGTTAACTTACCGGTGCGTAATTAGTGATTGTTTAACACCACCCGTCTGTTTAGGTGCGTAGTTGGATAATGCCTAATATTTAAGTAGATTTTTTTCGGTTGAATAACTTACTTTGGTACCTGTAGTAATGAATTCACTTTTCTTCCCTGCCAACAAAGAGGAAAAAGAACAACGGTATTAGAGAGCCTACAACAATGTTTCAGATGGTTAACCACAGCTGCTATATTATGCAATGTTTTATATAACCTATAACTTCAAATTGACAACCCAATTGCCTTTTTCCAAACAAAAAGTTCTTTCATGAACAGGTTTGAGCCAGCAAACAATAAAGTGACTTGCTGGAGTGAGAAAGGGGAACAATGAGATTCATGACAGTATATGCCAGAAAGAACTGTAACTTGCATATGACAAAATATCGGTCAAGGCCTTTGCAGTTAGCATTTTCTTACTATAGAAGTTCAAGTCGTAACCTGCGATCCGAGGATTTTGTAGACCTTGAGCTTTAGCTTTATAGAGGCTTGTAGATTCGCGAATCCCATCCATGCACTCACCAATGTACTCTATGTGAAACAATAAACCGATTAGTCCGTGGTGTTTGAAACATTGTTTATGTATTTTATACTTCAGAAGAAGAAGTTCCAGCGTTAGTTATGATCTAAGATGCTACCAGATCATGTCAGACGTGTCAGCACTCCAATTGCGTAGCCTATGCTCACACCGACGAGGTTCCCATACTGAGCCTGTCCACACAGTTATAATTTCCAACCCCCTGAGGACACTGATCACTGTCAGTTCCTTCTAAAAGTGTTGGTGTTGACAAAGTGTTTATTTGGTAAAGCAATGATTTTGTTACCAAGATTGTCTTTGACAACATCCATGTAGGTGTAGCTCTTCTTTCCCTTGGTAGGATCAGGAGACCTGTAGCAGTATCCGAGGAGGAGAGAACAGAACCAAGTGATGAGAGAGAAGGCCACGAGTGCTATGGGGCCAACCACCCAGCCCAGTTGAGCTATGGCCCAGGCCAGAGAGAGCACTCCAGATCCAATCACAGCATTTATGATGTGAGCACTCGCAGTCACCAATGTACCTACAGTTCCAAGTATCATATCAGAAACTGAGAACATACCGTGTCAGACATGTATCGGACATGCCACCGATACTCCAAAATAGAGGACACATCAAAACCGGTGCCAAATCCCTATTCCGCGTCTGAAACGTTACATGTCGTATGTGTGTCTTAGTATAGAGACATGTAGAGGGCCGTTGTCCTTTGGAATAACTTGAGCACCCTAGGTCATCTTCTTCTTTAGTTCGCAAAAATGAAAGGAAAGGAAATTAATTCTTTCCTCTTTCCATGGGCATAGAAAATGATAATTTTTATCAATTTTATTTTCCGGTGTTTGAAGAACTACGAAAAATAGTTAGAATATACGCAAAAAATTAGGAGATAAAATAAATAATTGCGGTGGGTGGAGAGAATATTTTTTCTCATGCTCTTTTTGTGACATCCAAACACAGAAAATAAATTGCTTTTCTCTCTCTCAACCTCCTATGGATATCACCGAAGTGTACACAAGTACATCTCCCAAAACCTGCCCATTGGCACAGCATAATATAACAGGAGCTTGAAAATGAGATTAAACTGTACAACACCAAACAGTGATACAGTAATACATAATTCAGCAAATTAACAAGTTTATATTTAGAATACAACTATCCAGTTGACTATATCAAGAAAGAGTACTTTACCAAGCTCTGTTTGAGGGCTCCCATTATTGCACCTTCCCTGCTATCCAAAGACATGACAGGCCTCACAAGACTTGGAAGGGCAGATTGTATCTGAAAGTTCATGGTACACAAACAAATGAACTCTTGAAGAACAGAAAAAAGAAACTTTTGGCAGAACAAGAAACTCACTAGTATAATCAATTAGGTTCCAATGCCAGGATATATACAAGTCAAGAAATGAACCTGTGCCAAATAGCTAGCAAAAAGACCTTGATAAGAATCACAAGATCCATAGAAATTTGATACTGTGCAGAAAGTCAAGAGTTTGAAACAAAAGAAAAAAAATGTTCCATAGTATACTATATGGCAAGAGGTATTCAGGTTGTATAAGCCAGGGTATCCCTTTTTGTCAAATAATTTAGTGAAAAACATAACCTATAAAACTCATTGTGTTTGCAAATTCAAACCTTCCCAGTAAAATGTGATGAACAGTAAACGTAATAAACGGAGTCCTACCACAGGTTTGATAAGGAAGAGCTTTCCTTCTATCCTTATGGCCTAGTGATACTGAACTAATAAAATATGCCAATTTCTCCAACGATGGTCGACCCCATTGAGCACGCGATATATTCATCTTCAGACTACTGAGACAACTCTGATAACCTGACGTATGTGAACACGGTAAAAATTTCTGTTGAAATAAAACGATCCGGTTACTTGAGTTTAATCTATTCATTAAGGTAATAATTATTGCAAGCAACAATATCAGTTACATCCTCAATAATTTTAAAACAAAGAGAGAAAAGGCATATATTTTTAAAAAATAGATTAAATCCTTCTATATTCATGATGACAACTATATCAGTTATATCCTCAATATCTGAATCCTTGAGTTATTGTCTATATATGCAAGGTTGTAGGCTCAATAATGAAACCAATTTGACAAATCTAAAATGCTGTAGTTTCAATCATAGCATTAAGCAGGCCAAATGGATTGAAGACTTAACAAAACAAAATGCATGACGACTAGGAGGATTGTTAAATGAATTTATAGGGAAAGTTGGGTGAGCAAGAGATGTTATTTAACTTACTGTCATAGTTACATTTGTGCATAAAGTTAATTACTTTGTTATGCTATGCACTTTTCAGTAGACATCTATGTTTCAATATCTGATTGATTTACATGATATATCTTAGATTTATTAGTTGTTCAGCCATACAATTATAGATGTATTAATGTGTAAGTCCGTTATTTTCTAAGCTCTGTTACTCTATTATAATTTTTAACACTGATGAGAAATCATGAGGCCAAATCCCTTATATTTGTAACCTGAACTTATTCATCACATCACTTAAAAACATGAAATAGTATTTAAATTTTTTGTGTATATAAATACAAGGTTAAAAGAATGACATGTTCGAAATCCTTTCAACCAGTTGACGAGGAAGCTATACGCTTCGTTAACTACATAGATTATTTGCAACAAAGGTTTAGTTAGAAATGCATCTTTGTGTACTTCAAAAGGAATAACACAAGAAGAATATTAGAAAAACTGATTACCCACAAATCCACTTTCAAGTCTTGTGAGATCAGAGGATATATTCGTATAAGAGAGGACAACTCCAACAGGACACTCCAAAGTAACAAATTTGCCTCTGCAAGGATAAAAGAAAGTTCTTGAGCACTAATATTGTACTAATTATAATGACAACTTTCAAAAGATAATATCTATAGATTTTAATATTGTAGGAGAGCTTGAAAAGTAGAGCTAGAAACCTATTTTAGTTTCCATAGTAACATGCAAACTCATGGAAGACAATATAGTAGGAGAGCTTGGAAAGTAGAGCCTTAATAAGATGGGATGGTTGATATCTTATTTTAGGATACCTGGTTGGCTAACACCAAATGAACACAAAACGCAAGATAAAAAAAGTCCAAACTCCAAACAAAGCCAAGGATCTGAGCTCAAATCTACTATTAAAAACATTAGTTTGTCTTGGAATGATGTCCATATTGCTTATAATCCCAAAGAAAAAAACAAAAACAATATATATATATATATATATATATATATATATATATATATATATATATATATATATATATATAGCCATTTTGTTTACACATGTAGATGCCAAGACCTGATGTCAAGTCATCCAATTGGGGAATTGGATTGCTTATTTCTATTTTCATATACAAACTAAATTAGTTGAACAAAACCTGCTATAGAAGAATGTGTTTATGCATATAAAATGGTGAGTCAAATATAAACAAATCAATAAAAAAGAAGAAAAAATGAGCTGGACATTAACTCAAACACCTGGAATGCATACAAATCAGAGGGCCTGAAAGGGGACGCGCGGTGCGGCGACAAGTAGTTTGTTGGCTCCTCGATCTGGATTGCGATCGAGGCAACCGGACAGAGTTGTACAACTTTTGTTTCCTGTGAGGCTGTTGTTCTTGTCGTGCGCAGGTAGGGAACAAACAACAAGGCACGACGAGTTGAGGGCTGGCTCCGCTAAGAGCTCGACTAGAGACTCCAGCCAGCAATGGTAGATCTCCAAAATAAAAATAAAAATAAAAAGAGAACAAAGCCCTCACAGAACTCGCAGCGTAAGAAAACAAAATGAAAATAAAAATAAAAAGAGAATAAAGAAAGCATAGGATTAGGGTTTTTAAGAACACTCACAGTGGCCGGACATGAGCTCGTCGATTTGTCCGAGCTTCTTGAGGAAGATACTTCTCAAGCTTCTCATTGTTGGCTCCTTCAACACGGCCACATAGTCGCTGCAATAGGGGGAGGGGTTTGGTGGCTGCTATAGGGGGGAAGAAAGAAGAGGAGGAGGAGGAGGAAAAGAGAATGATCAAAAGGACACTCCAGAATACGTAGGAAATACCAAAATCAATGGCGTGTCTATATCGTGTCCGTGCGTCACATTAATAATTGATATTAAGCAACTTCTTTAATTAAATTTTAAGAGAATTTGAGTCGCACTCCACTTAATTTATCCAAATTCAAGGTGCATCCCATCCAATTACCATAATGTAAGGTACCCTCACTTTTAACAGAAATCGTCTCCCACTGATGGTCAACTGCTTTGACAAAAAAAAATTAGACAAAAATATCAGTCTTACATTATCTTCTTCCCCGCACGGGTCATCGCCGGTGTAACCCCGCTTTCCAATTTTATAAATTTTGAATGATTAAATAATTGATTAATTGTATCTAGTAATTATTTTTGGAAATCATTTCAATTTATGAATTTTATTTTTTCTAAAAGTTATTGAAGTTTTTGGTTGCTATAAACTAATTAATTTAAAAATTAGAATTTTATGATGGTTTTAGATTTAGTTTTAACCTTGGGCTCATTTCTGAGCTTTTAAGACTGAAGGATGAGCTGGGCTGGTGAAGATGTTGGAATAAATCAAGGACTTGATGGGATTATTTAGCAGTGGGCTTGGGTCAGGGAAATCGAGTAGTTGGGCCAGCCTGAGTACTCTCCAGATCAGCTATTTGAAACTCTGGATTCATTCTCCCGCTCAAACTTCTTGTTAACCAAATTTTCCTAACCGCCTATTTATGCATTTCGTTTTGCCAACTTTCATTCTAACAACTTTGGAGAATAATTCTCCACCATTCCACTTCCCTTGGTCTCTTCTTCTTCTTCAAGCTGGGAATTCCGAAACCCTAGTGAATCCTTGGAAGGAAGCAGCTATGGCGTCGCAGCATCTCGTCTACGTTAAGTCAGCACGAAGTTCTCCAGATGATGGCGAGTTCCCCATATCGCGACAAAGTTCTCCAGATCGGCGGCGAGATCGGTGAGTATCGATCGAACATAGATTGAACCTGTTCGATTTGAAGTTTTGAAAGAACTGTTTGATCTCTTCTCTCAGATTTCGTCGGCGGTTGGTGGCGAATTTGAACTGATCTACAGAGGAGGAAGGTTCTTCGAAGAGAAAGAGTGGATCGATCGATGAGATCTGGTTGACGATCAGCGTCACTCGAGTGACCTACGAATTCGACTTTAGGTAAGTTATCTCAGTTTTTGCCTCCTCGAATTTTTCGTTTGAATTTCTTGTTGTGTGGAGTGGTTTGGAATCGATGAGATCTTCTAAATCTTCATTGTTACCTGTTGGAGCTTGATCCTTGTGATCTTGAGTCATTCTAGTATTTTTTTTGTTTCGGGAATAACAGAGGAAGTATAGTTTTGTTGTCCTGTTTCCCTGAACACCACTTGTTTGTTGAAATGCCCAACAGGGACGTAGAAGTAGTCTGGACACGCAGGATTCGTGTCTGTATCGCAAGCGTGTCCCAGTTTCGGTGGACTTGTCGATTTCAGGTAATACTCTTTCTTCATCTCAGTTTTGGCTTTTTAATCGTTGGAGATTATAGCTTGGTCGATTTTGTGATCGAACACAGGATCTGGCTTATGTTCGCGTGTGTTTGTATCGTCGTGTTCGTGTCGGATTTTGTGGCTCCTTGATGTCGATTCGTGGTGGGGGTGTTAACATTTTGCAAGTGTTCGATTTGGTTGTAACTAAATGTTTTGTTGTTCTAAAGTACTCTTTACTGCACATGAGGCTATGTGACCGTTAAATTTAAACGTGTATGGGAAGGGCTCGGTTTCACTTCCTAAAGTGTGACTGGAATGTACTGAGATCATTCTGAGTACTGCATCCTTCCTTGTGATCAATTGTTAACAAGCCATTAGGTGGTCAGGGCTAAGTTCCAGAGAAGATTTTGTTATGCTTAGTCTGCATGCATACATAAATTTGGATTTAAGTTGTTATCATTGATTTAGTAAGTTTTGGAAGTTTAGTCCTATAGGTAGCATTTTGTTTTATTTTCTCAGCCAGTCATGAATTGGACTATAAAATTTCACAGTGGTTTATTTCATGATAAAATTGTTACTGTGCATTTCTTAGTATTGGTTAGGTTTCCATATCAACTGCAGGTGTGGGTCTTCCTTATTTTTTTACATGTGATGGCTGTATATTTTACTTGATGAGTTGGGTGATTGCTGGATTATAAGAGTGAAGACTTAGGCTTGGTTAACTGACCACTTGTATCTTGCATACAAAATTGTCCCGACTAAGTGTGACTTTTCATAACAAGTTTTTGACCTAGAGTATTTTATAGTTGTCTTGTGTTCAGTTTAAATAAAATTGAGTTGTTAATTAGATAATTAGTCAAAATTAAACAAACTAGTTTATCTTAACTTGATAAATTAGATGACAAGTAACTAACTGGAATTGCTTAGAGAATAACCAACTTGAAAAATCATTTAAATACAGGAGGACATCCAGCTCCATTCATTATCCGTACTTTTCCGGAGCAAGACAAGTACATTATTTGGTCTTGTGCATTTACATTCATATCCTGTGCTTTTCCCGTGACACGTTATGACACGATATCATGTTCTTATGTACTTTCATGTTCTTGTACTTGTGTCGGGGAAGGAAAATATACTAGATATGTGACCAAACCCCGGTTATAATATTCATGTAGATAGCTTAGGCCTCGCATCGTGCACGCGGGTCCTAAGCCGTACCGATATTCATGTACTCCTGTACATATTCCTGTACTCACCCCAGCCGGTCACATAGGCTAGTTGTATTTCAAACATTGTGCACATCTCATGTCTTGCACTTCAGGTTCATGGTTTACGTTCATGTACTTTATTTCATGTACTTATATTTCTGTACTTTCATGTTCTTTTCCAGTACATTATATTTCACGTCTCATGTACTCATTTCCATATCATGATGTTCTTGTTCATTACCTAGAATTGTACTTTGCTCCGCTCCTGACTGTATATGTTGCAGGTGTACTTGCAGGATATTGTTCTACCTTATGGGCCAGAGCCCAGGATCTTAGCTGAGCAGGATGGAGATATGACTTAGCTAGAGGCTTCTGGTTTAGACTGTTTAACGTTATTCCTAGATATTGTTTTAGAGTTCATAGTATATTTCATTCATGTTGACTTTGGTACCTTTATGTTTTATCGATTTGTGGATTATGGTGATCTTTCTGGGAACGTTTTATAGATGTTGTGATTGTGCACATTCATGTTTATCTGGTTAGATTTCCTTAGCTTGGTACAGCTTACTTTGTCGTGTCTAACGACGAAGGCTGGGCGTGTCTGACTCGTTTCCGATTATTCGAGAGCGGGTCGTGACATGTTTTTAGTGGTGGCCCATGCAGGTCTGTCCTAATGGTACCTAGGTATTAGTGTACTATTAGGGGACTTGATTAAACTAGGAAAACTTGATCACATCATAGAAAATCGGGTACATCGGGTATATTGATATTCTATAAACACTTATTGTTTCTAGGTTTAGTACATTTTAACAGTTTTCTGTTTTTCAGATAGTTCAAGCACGCAACACCGGAATTGTTGATCCACCTACACTTGAGGTTTTCGAGTTTCCATTACCTTCTATAGCCCTACTATCCCCATGGGTAGTACACAGTTGATGGAGATGTTTCAAAAGTTTTTGACACCCAGAGGAAGGAGGTCATCCTTTTCTAAGCCATACTTGTGGATACACTCTCCGAGCCATGAAGGACTTCTGATTTCCAAACTCTCGGATCCTTGGATTTCCCCGACACCGAGCGCATATCTTTCTGTCACCCCCAGTTTTCAGAAATAGGGGTATTTTTGTCATTTTTTATTTTAGAATATTTTTGAAATTATTTATTTATTTATGATATTATTTTGGGGTTATTTGAGTCGGGTTCGAATTTCAACTCAATCCGACTTGTAACGGGAACCCGGGGTAGTGTTGACTCTAGTGGGACCCACACACTAGTTAGCCATGGCCCACGTGCTATTTATTTTAGTTAGTGGTTAGGCTAATTATTTCATGGTAGGTTTAGTTAGATTAGTGTTTTAGAAATGACTAAACTAGCCCCCGACTTAAACCCTTTCCAATGTATTAATTAATAGATTAGTGTAGGGGCATTTTAGGCATCCCACAAAGTGACACCTAGCCTATTCTTGGCCGGCCACTTGGGTGGATAGGCTTTAGCTTTTTGGCATTATTATCTCTTCTTCATTTCTCTCTCTTGTTCTTCCCCAAATTAATTTAGAGAGCAATTCCTATCATTTTCTCCACCAAATCCTTCCATTTTTCCACCCAACCCTCTTCTTTCCTTCTCTGCTCAAGCCAAGGAGGAAGCTACCCAAGTTTGGGAGGATTCGGAGCTCGTTCGTGTCCGTTTGGGATTCCTACGTGTCGGTGGCGTATCGGGAAGCCTTTTCTTCGATTCGATCTACCGGGAGGTATAAATCCCTTCTCTTTCTCATTCCTACATGCATATAGGTTGATTTTGACCCATAGGAATGACCCCCATGGTTGTGTCTCCATTTGTGTCCGTTTCGTGTCCTTTTGGAGACTTTTAGGAGTGTCCTATGGGTGGGATCGTGTCCTAGTGGAAAAATCCCTATTGGACACTTGTTTTTAATATATATATTGTGTGAATAATTATTAGATATTAAATCTCAGATTTCTAGGTGTTTAGAGATGTGTTTTCCTAAGTATCATATTGTATCTTATTAGTTATCTATATATATATATATATATATATATATATATATATATATATATATATATATATATATATATATATATATATATATATATATATGGTTGTATATATATTATTCTCTCTCTCTCTCTCTCTATATATATATATATATATATATATATATATATGTATATATATTGTGGCTTATATATATATGTATATATATATATTATGGTGTGTATGTGTGTAATTTTGTGTTTGGGTGAGGTGTAGGATTCGGCCAAGGGTAGGGGAAGAAGTTAGATTGGTGTGGTGTAGTTAAATGTATGTGTATGTGGGTGTTTGTGTATATATGAATTGGTGTTGGTTGGGTGTTTGATAGAATGTGAGATGTGTGGGAGTGGAGAGTGGAGTTGGGGGGGTTACTGCTGCTGCAAACAGCAGTAGGTACAGCAGCAATGGCAGCACATAGCTGCCCATCTAGTCCCCTTTGATCAGCCCCCATCTAGACTCCTTAACAGCCCCCTTAATTAGCCTATATGGTTGTCCCCCTTTGCTCCCCTTAACAGTCCAATAACTGTCCTAAACAGCCTCTCTAAACACCCTCCTAAACCCCCTGAATTCAGCCCCCAACTGTCCTTCAAACACAGCCATCAAACCACCTATAATCAGCCCATGGTTCACCCCCACATTCCAGCCCATCAGACCCGGCTCAAAGCGAGAAAGACCCTGTCCTAACATGCCCCATAACAGCCCCTTAACAAGCCTAGTAGCTGTCCTTAAACCATCCCATATCAGTCCCCAAACATACCATCCAGTCCCTATATATCAGCCTAGTAGCTGTCCCTACGCAGCCCTAAAAACAGTCCATGGCTGTCCCTAAACAGTCCACATGGCTGTCCAAATATCAGTCCATTTCTGTCCCAAATTCAGTCCTTATGTTGTCCCATTATTCCAGCCCTGTGTGTGTGTGTGTGTTTTTGTGAGCTATGTGTGTGTGTAAGCCTATAGGAGTGAACCAAATTCATATGTGTGAACCTATACTCATATATGTGAGTGAGCTATTAGGTATGTGTGTGTGTCTAGATATGGGTATATAGGTGAGCATATATATGTAGCTATATACCATATGTGTGTGAGTCTATAGAAGAGCCTAGGAGTGAGCCTATAAGTGTGGTATCATGGGTGTTATGTGTGAGTGAGTGAGTGAGTTTGTGTGTGTGAGTGTTAGGTTAATGTGAGAATGGTGCAAGGGTAAGGGTAAGGTAATGGGTAGATGACCACATGTGTTCTAAGATAGATTAGATATCTAGGAAACCTATGTATCTTGGTAGGTAACCCTTAGATAGGATAGTATCTAACTACCCTAGGGAGCCTAGGCTAGTATCTTGAGAATTAGCGGGGTTTCCTTTGTATTGGGCAAGGTATCGGGATTACCTTGGTAAGGGTAATGTAGGTATTTGAGTTTAGAGATTTAGATATGGTTAGAACTTGGTTCCCTTGGTTGCTAATGATCAAATATAGTGCTCCTAGACTAGTTTTGACTTCGGTTGACCATTTTGACCAAAAGTCAACAAAAGTCAACCGAGAGTCAACCTTAGCCTATAAGTGACTAGATTTGACCGAAACCAAACCAGAGTTGACCAGTTGACTAAAAGTCAATAGTTGGTCAACATTAGACTAGTTTGACCTAGGGTTGACCTAGAGTTGACCAGAGTTGACCAGGGTTGACCAGTTAACCAAAAGTCAACTGTAAGTCAATCTTTGACCCCGTTTGACCTAGTTTGACTTGGATTGACTCCCAGTGACTTGGTATGACCTAGTATGAACTAGTATGACTCAGTTTGACCTAGATTGACTTAGACTTGCATTCATGACTTAAATTAGTTTCCTTTTTCAGTATAAAATCCCGTTTGACTTATAGTATCTTATTTTAGGTATGTGATTACTCTGAGCGTCTGTTCACCTTATCAGCTCAGGACCACAGGCGAGTACATTCACTGATAGTTTTCATTGTCTTGATATCTACTATATCCGATTCAGTTGTAGTGTCTTACATGATTTTCGATACGATGGATCACGGACTAGTATACGTCGGATTCTGTCATGAGATGTTATTCCCGGATTTCTTTAGTATATTGGTGTGTGATATCCATGTTTCATGTACTTATATAGACATCGATTTGAGAGTGGGCTGATCACCTACTTTTGAATCCCGTGTCATGGCGTGCCATGTCCGGATCCATGATACTATTCGGGGATGGGAGAATTATTAGGGGTTATGTGATTAAAGCCCCATGTCACTATTTTGCTTGCGCCACTCTCACCTCACGTAGGGTGTAGCAGATACCTCCATGTCCATGTTATCCAGGTTGGCTGGTATGACTTTCTGTTGAGGTCACCGCGGATTGCCGGGCCAAGTGGATAACCCTACCATGATTCCCTAGCCGATCACATAGCGCTCTAATAATTCAAGTCACATTTTTATATTTATTTATCCTAGGAGGCTAAGTTCTGTTCGGGAGAAGAGTTAAAACCCCGGTCCTTATTTGGTTTAAGGGTTGTAACTCGGATTCCGAATAGTTCCTAAGTCACCCTATATATATATATATATATATATATATATATATATATATATATATATCGTCCTATTCAGTACTCACATCTATTATACATTTCCTGCTGATTTTACCATGTATTTTACATATCTTTGTCTTGTATTTCATTATACTGTCTCTTATAGTATTTGTCAATTCACATGGAACTGCTGTTGGTGTTTGTACTTGCTCATTTTCCGGACAGGATATCGTTGACAATTTTACAGATATTTCTGAGACAGATGGAGACTCAGGCCAGGGCTGTGGCCTGATAGTTTGGCTACTAGATTTTATACTCCCTGAGTAGTTAGCTTAGTTAGGCTTGCCTGGACTGCGATCCAGCTTTTGTTTTAGACTGTAGTAGTTTATATTTATATTATGAGACTCTGTGATGTTATGTATAGCTCTGGACTTGTGTGGATCTTGAACTTATTTTCTGCTTTCATCTACCCTATTTCCTTTCCGTGCTATCTACCTTAGTTTGTTTTTGTGATTGAGACTGTATTGCTATGTCACCTCCATTCGGAGTGTATATACTGTACAGGTACCTTTATCTGTTTAGTGTAGTTATTGTAGACGACCTATATACAGCGTTCTACTGCCGATTCTGCAGCGTAGGTTGGACGTAACCGCGTACTCGTGCCTCTAATCAGGGTGCGGGTCGTGACACCGAGGAGCAAATCGAGAACCTGGAGCTGCCACTGAAGATCATCCAAGTCTCTGAGGATTCGACTTCTTTGATCCAGAATGTATCACAGACAATAGAATGAGACGGGAAGCTAAAGCCCAGGAGAGACATGAAGACTTATAACGAAGACAACAACTACCCTGGACCCGCAAAGCGTCGCAACACTCAGACGGTGCTTATTCAGTCACATCATCAGCTGCATCATCAGAGGCAGATTCAGGCCACATTCGTTGTGTATTCTGCAAGAGGATGGGACATCATGTTGACAAGTGTCGCAAGAGGCTCAGACTCTGTTTATACTGCAGAACTTCTGCCTACCGAATAAAGGATTGCCAGCAAGTCACGGATCACAATGGCCGAAGAACAGCAGGATCTCAGTAGCCAGTACGCCAGCAGCCGTATATTCCTGCCAGAGCCCCTGCACTTCAGCCCCAGCGGGAGATTCAGATTCAGATTCAGCCAACGATCATTTTTATTTTCTGCCGTCGCCCAGGACACCACTACGACGAGTGCCAGAAGAGACCGAGGCTATGCTTGTTCTGCGGATCGCCTTGTAAAACTCCTAAATTTCTATATTTTTAAATTTGATACCAATTTTTTTTTTGTATATTGTACGTCGCGTAGTTGCATTATACGTCGCGCAGTTGCATTGTACGTCGTGCGCAAAATTTTGTTTTTCGTAATTGCTCGACGAGTGCGAATATGTGCGAGCGTACATATTTTAGAAAAATATTTTTCTATTTTTATAGTTTCAAAATAATATATATAATAATTATTTTAGCTATCGTACCAAAATTCCAAGCTCATTATTTTATTTATTTTATTTATACAAGGCCTTTCGTTTATAACAATTATTGATAATATTTTTCGTGCATACATATATATTTCATAAATATTTTATTGGTTTATTTTTAAATAATAATGTAATTTTTGAAATTAATTATTATTATAATTTTAGTGTTCATAAAAATATATTTTAAAATGGTTGATATTTGTTAAAATTAATTATGATGATTTACAAATTTGAATGTATGGATTTAGATTTATCTATATTTAATTTGGATTGAATTTGGAATTGATTTGAATTGTTTTAAAAATTATTTAAATTAACTAGAGAATTATCTAATTGGGTTTTAAATATTCCTAATCCTTATCCAACTGGAAATTCCCACATCCTATAAACAGGCAGGTACTCCTCCATAAATTCCTCACATCTACGAATATTTCCATCATAAGTGTACGTGCATCGTGTCGGTGACCATGTTTCTTTCCATTATTTTTCTATTACAATTATAGTCTCTGTCGTGTCCGACAATTCTGGACACGCGATCCCTAAACCCTAATCCTAAACCTAAACTAGGCTCGCCCCTGTCCACCACCCTACACGACACTACCACCCGAACAACCAACAGCTTCGGCCAAACCCCGTCATCGCCGCGTCCAGCCCCCAAGTCGATCTCCTGGCCACCCGTTCCTCCTCCCTAACCGTCACCCGACACCACCAGAGGGACAAGTCACCACCACCGCCGCAGCCACGACACAAGAACGACATCTGCCAAAACATACCACCACCAGGCCCTGTCTCCACCTCCGACCATCGAATCCCGAAACCACCACCACCAACATTGTAGCCACCACCATTACCGACAGCCATCGTCGGTGACGCCCGAAAACCCTCGACGCAGCAACCAGAACCCAAGAAAACACAGCCACCACCATCATAAATTAAACCCTAACCTGACCGCCGGCCGCCATGCCCATCCGCCGCCACCAGAGCCTTGCCGCGACCGCCGCCGTGCCTTTGGAGTCGCTGCCAGGGCGCGTACAGTCCTCGTGGTAACCGTCGGCAAGTCGAACCCCCGTGGCCGCTCTTCCCGCCGCCTTCCTGTGCCTCCGTTGACCCTCTCCGGCGAGCTCCGCACGGCACTGCGCACCTCCTCCGTGCCCCTTTCCTCCGCCGTCGCGCGTGCGTCGCTCTTCCCACAGCTCCGCCGCTCACCTCGTGTAAGCCCCAATCTATTTTTATTATTATTTTTATATCTGTTAATAATTTTTATTTTATTTTATTTGATTAAACACCATCTTAAATTAGCCCTTGGCTATATTTTTAAAAACACAAGTATATATATGCATATATGTGGTGATGTATATATATAGCAATAGGGAAGGAGTGGCCATTTGCAATCTCTCTATTATTCAGGGATCTTGTTGTAAGATTTCAAAATTCAAAACTCTGCAAACACTCGAAGGGTTTGCATCTCCAAATCAAACCAGAATTCGATTCCCTCTTGGAACAATAGATAAGATCAATTTGGATTCAAATTATTTGAATCCCTTGAACCTATTCCTATCACATCTAAGCCTTCGTATATATATAAATAGGATGGGTTCTTCTGCGTTTCCCTTGCAACCCTAACAAAAATCCTCCATTGACCATGTCACAAGTTCGATCAGAGTAGCAGGAATTGGAGTTGGAATGAATAACTGGTAAGTCTTTCACCTCTTTTATTATAATGTCCTGATTTTGTAGGATTTCCTCAGATGATGGGTAAGTGTTAGGTGTAATTCCTCAATGGGTTCATAGGGATCTCTTTTCTGGCACAGGCTAGGGAGATGGTATGTTTTTGTAGGGGTAATGCTGCAGTAATGTACTGTCCCTCTGTTTGTACCACATACACCACATCATGACAGGTACTTGGAAACCAAGCTACATGATATACTCAGCTAATATCCAAAGGATGTAACTGTGTATATACCAGACAGGTAGCAGGGGACTGTCCCATTACACAGAGGTAAGTAATCGAGTTTCCTAGAAATCAGGATACAAGAATATGTGGGGATGTCAGGTTCATATCACCTTGGACTTTTGGTACACAAGTCTAGAAAAGACTTAGGATGGGATAGAGTTGTCTACAACCTCTTCATAGAACTGGTAACCCCTACACTCACAGGAATTTCCACAATGGTGTTGATTTTACCCTTGGGATTTCATCTAGGACCCAACCTAACACAGGGGATCCTGACCAGACAATGTACATAGAGCATACCTATCTACACCAGGTGTATGCCTGTGCCATTGAAACTTGGTTGCACCAAGTTAGGAGTCTGCCTGTAGATTGGTGTTTTGATATAGGATGCAATATTGTGGTAGTCAGGGTTAGGAAAAGCATATGGAATCCGAGTCTTGTTATGCAACACCAACCATGTGCTGGACTGGTGCATCGATCCCCATTATCCCCAACTGATAAGCTATAAAGTACATTGATACCCACAGGATTTAATACTGAAATCCTAGTACCAGAGGGATACAGGTAAGAGAGTACTTCAAATACCTGATGGACACTAGTACAATAGCCCATTGGAACAGGAACTAGTCCTGTGTGAAGAAATTGCAGTAGGACATAGGCACTTGGCAGGATCAATGCACCTAGGTCCTAAGGCTGGAGTCACCCATCACTGATGCTACAACCTCTTAGTCTCTCTACTTATATAGCCCTGTACTTGCACACATCTTGTATTAAATATTGAAGGAGGACTTTAGGTAACCTGTTACACTTGAGTGGCCTGGGCATGGGGATTCCCTACACTAGTGTCCTGTGTAAATACTGAGACTGATTTCATACCCTGAAATAAGTAAACCACACCCAGGTAGGGACTGTAGGAAGCCTTCTCTCCACATTATCTGGGATGATCTGTTGAACCAAACCCTGCATCAGCTCAGGAACTATTAGAGGGGTTTGGGGTCTGGTATTCATTAAAATTGTTGACAGGAAACCAAACTTCCCTGTATCATAATACCAAAGTCTGGAACACAGGTTCAGGTGTAAGGCCAGGAAAGGACTGAGAGTTATATTAAGGGGTCTGGATTGCTATGCACAGGGTGGGCACCTCATAACTGAACCCTATAATAACAGAGGCATACTCTGTTATAGAGTAACCTTTGGGGTGCCTGAGTTGTACCTGGCTTAGAGCCTAAACTCGGGTGCAGGACCCCCTGTGTATTAGTCCTAACCATACACTTAAGGTAGAGCAGAGCAGTTGTATGGGTCTGGGTTCATGTTGCATTTTGGCACATTATACATAAGACATATTGCCAGTTTTAAATAGAGTTTGTAATTGACCCTAAGGGTACTTAGTAAGAAGATCAACCAAGGCTCAGTCTCATGTTGGGGATTTCTGTCTTGTGTTTGACTGTAGACAGTTGGTGCTTATGGGGAGACTGTAGGTCCTAAAAAATCAAGTTGCATCAATCAACAAAGACAAAGAATCAAGATATACATCATTTTAATGAATTACGCAGACAACAGATTGCGCAGCAATCCAATTGCGCATGCTAGACTGCGCACACATCCAATTGCACAGGCTGACGTGGCGAGAGTCATCATTACCTGACAACCAAATCAAATCTCTGACAGCTGACAGCACGAAGAACGAGGAGACTGTTCGTTTATTGCGTCGCACAGTACTTGAGGGCGGCTGACAGCTGGCAGCGCAATCCATTCCTGCGCAGTCTAATCCTGCGCAAACCAAAGTCTGTGCAGTTCAGGTTGCACATTCTATCAACATAACTGACAAAGTACACGTGGCATTCAGGCCATCAATTGCTCATTACGTGGCAACTGTCTATGCACGATCATGCGCATTTCAATCAAATGATGCCATGTGTCCATGATAGTTGGCCCACGATCCAGTAACTGCCTGTGCAGTCCAATGCTGCGCAAACCAATTGCTGCGCAAATCATCCTGCGCAGTCTAGAATAACTAAAAGTTAGTTATTTCCAGAACTCTATAAATAGAGTTTCAAGTCTTCAGATCAGGGGATCAGAGATCATATATCAGAAATCAGAAATCAGAGAGTCCAGGAGTTCTTGTCCAAGTACTGCTGCATTCTTCCGAGGCTTTTGCCTTCAACTTCCGAGGCTTTTGCCTTCAGTTTTCTGAGTTGTTTTCAACTTCAAAGGCTCCGTCTTCAAAGTTCACATCGTCCAAGGGATAAAGCAATCGTCATCTAGATTAGATTCCTATAGTTGTAATTTTCCCAGAATTCTTGTAATTTTTATTACACAGTTTGTATCAATAAAGTTTCATACTTTTGTTTTTGCAAACAAAATGGCGACTCTGCTGGGGACAACTTTCTCCTCCGACGAGAAAGTAGCAACTCAATGTGACGTAGCGTCTATCGGGAAGACGCAGAAGACGCTGGTTGTTAAAGTCAACCAGACAGCCTACGAGGCGATGCTTAACTCCAAGACCACTCCCCGCACTACAGCCACTTCTGCCAAGAGCAAAGTGCGCTCAGTATGGGTCTCCAAAACTGTTGCACAATCTGCTAGCCAGACTGCTGCACAATCTGCTGTACCAACTGTTGCACAATCTGCTAGCCAGACTGCTGCACAATCTACTGTGCCAACTCTTGCACAGTCTGTCTCAACAACTGCTGCACAAACTGTTTCAGACACTGCTGCGCAACCTGTTGCAACTGTTGCACAGGCTACTTCATATGCTGCCTTGTCAAAATTCAAGACTCCTATGACCCTGGCGCAGATGGCAGTAGCTTTTCCTGCGCAAACCAACACTCCAACACCAAAGTGCATCTCAAGCACTCTAAAGCAAGGACTCCTGATGCGCAAACCACAGCTTCTGTGGTCAGAACCAGTACACTTTCTGCCAAAGCTTCTAATGCACAAGTGGCCAGTGCGCCATCCACCCATGCGCAAACCAAGCATGCGCAATCCAAGAGTAACAGCCCTTTGGCTAAACTCTTCTCTTTTCATAACAAAGGGAAAACCTCTGTTCCTCCTCTTAAACACTCTGCTGTTCTAGCACAATCTACTGGGGGTAGTCCTTTGGCTATTCCTCTTCCTCCTCAAAACAAAGGAAAAGGTCCGTTGGTCTTTTCTCAGACTTCCTTGTCTCATGACTTGGAAGACAACAGAGGGAAACGCTCTTTAGCTAACCCTTCTTCTCAAAATAAAGGAAAAGGCCCTTTGGTCTTTTCTCAGTCTTTCTTGGTCTTTACCGGAGAGGATCAAATTGAACGTGTTTCGGCACCTGTCAATACAAGAACTCCTACAAACAAGGGTTCTTCTTTCCTTCATGACAAGGGAACTTGTACTGATCAAAGAGGTATTCTGCCTACCCCGGTAGCAGAATTCCAAGACCTTTCGACATTCAAAATATCCCGTTCCAAACAGGGAAAATTGTTGGTATCTGAAACAGAAACCCCTGGGGGTGAATTTGCAGACCTAAGAACATATCTTAACAGGCCAACTTCGGCAAAACGTAAACAACCAATGTCGAAGGTCAAGCTTCAAAGACAAACCTCCAGGAACAAAAATCCTAATACCTATGCCAATGAGGTGAGCACTTCCTTGTACACACAGGGGACAAAACATTTGAAGAATCGGAACCATGTTCCGAATGTTGTTAAAGAACACATTCCTCGAACTTTTCCTCGTCCCGGCATGGTTTCTGACCTCCGAGAACATCTCAGGCAAAAACGGGATAATGTCTTAACTCCTTCAGTTCAATCATCTGATCATCATTGCAATCATAAAGTCATCATCCAATGTTGTTGTCAAACAACAAAGCGATCTGTCTTCGATCGTTTAACTTTTGCTAAAACTGAACCGATGTCAGAGGATGAAGACGAAGTCTTGTACGCTTCTGTCAACATGGCTTCCCGAGACACCGGGGGTAGAAAATGCTCCAAGCACGGCAAGCCTCGCAAGCCAAGCCAACGGTATTTGAATCTGCTCCAAGAATCCTCTGAAGGAGTATTTCAACATACCTGTTCCCGAAGCCGAGAGAGGAATCTTCTTCAAGATCCTTCGGGTTATCTTCCCACTTCTCAGTCAGGAGACGACTCTTTCTCCGACTATGACGCATACAGCGAAAGCTCTGAACGGACAGTGTCTTCCACTGTACCAAGAGAAGTGACAGCTTATGTTGTCAATGAAGATCCAGACGCTTCAACTTCTGTAAATCAAGAACAGCGAATTGCTGCTCTAGAAGACAAACTGAAAACCATGGCTGAAATAGTCGCCAGTATGCATTCTATCATTGTGGCACAACATGCCATACCATCGACTGTACCTACTGTAAATCCTGAAATCATAGCTTCATCGGTGCCTGTCAACACTGGGCTGGGGGTAGTATCTCCTCAAATGCCTCATGTACAAGTACAAGTTCAAACTACGCCCAGTCAGTCAAGGGCTGGGGGTAGTGCTTACAATGCTGTTCCTCCTCCTACCACTCTGACCCAACCTGCTCCTTCTTCATTATCCGAAGACGCCAATGAAGCTGTCAAGCTCTTACGAACTCAGTTTGAAGCTTTCAAGGAGAAGGACAACTTACAAAGGTTGGGAATCAAACAGCCTTACCCAGTTGAATGGAAGGAAGTTCCATTTTCTCCCAAATACAAGATTCCAACGATCTCTCTCTTCGACGGCAGCACCTCGCCAAGTCAGTTTATCAATCACTTCGAGGTAATGACTGTTCAACTCCAACCAAATGACGCTCTTCTTACCAGAGTGTTCGTTGGTTGTTTAGCCGGCGTAGCATACGACTGGTACAGAAGTTTGCCCGATGGTTGTATTACTTCTTTTTCAGGTCTCAAGCAAATCTTTCTGGAGCGATTCTATGAGGGATTCAATGACATGACTATGTCTGCCCTCAACAAAATCAAACAAAAACATAATGAAACTGCTGAGAGTTTCATCGAACGGTTCCGTCGAGAAGCCCTGAAGATGCCTCCAGGGACTCCTGCTGCTGTTACCATAGACACTTGTAAGGCAAATCTTTTGCCTATCATTAGCATGTGGACAGGCTCAGCTCAGTTCCAAGACTGGCCATCCTTTATCGTCAACACCAAAGCAGCTGAAGTAAGTGCTGAGAAATTCAAACAGCTGGGGGTACAGATGTCTAACCCAGATCGGGACGAACATCAATCATCAGGCGACGGTAATCGTCAGAACAACCGCAAGAACAAGGAGACTCTGAAAATTAATCTGAAAAGCAAAGAGTCCTTGGCTGTCAACGTAGCTCCGCCTACGTCTACTTCTACTCCTGCTGCACCTCAACCGAGGGAACCTCGTCCTAAGGTAGAGTATTCTTTTGACGAGAATGACACAGCAAGCATCTTTGATTGCTTACTCAAAAGCAACAAGATCCAACTCCCAGATCCAAAGAAGCCTGATGAAGTCGGTAAGACCGATCATCCTAAGTATTGTGTCTACCACCGATTCATTGGACATCCTACTCGAGCATGTTATGTGCTCAAGGGTAAGATTCAAGAGCTTGTCAATGCTGGAGTTGTTACCCTGCAACAAGATGAGAAGACTGTCACTGCCAACATGGTTTCAGTCCAATTCGATAACTTTTCCCCGCAGATGATACAGCATGGTTTCATTCCTATTCCGAAGGCTACTCTCGAGATTGAAAATCTTTCTTCTCCACCAAACGAATGTCTCGTTCCTTTGTCTCTTGACAATGGTGAGGTTATGTGGATCCATCCCGATCTTACTTCAGAGTTCGAGGATTCTTCTTCTTCCAAGAAGAAAGGTCGATCCAAAAACAAGACAAAGATCTGCAACATGGTGTCTTTTGACCCCATAGTTGATGAAGAGATCCTATTGGGCACCAGATCAGGGAAAGCCTATCTGAAAGATTACTCTGAATCTCAAGAGAATCCTGCCTCTTCTTCTGAACCTACCTCAGCACAACCTGCTGCTATTGAAGAAATTCCTACTACATCTTTACCAGTTGTGGTTCCTATTTCTCCCAAGCCAGTGGCTGCTGATAAAGGCAAGCAACAAGTCCGCTTCGATAAACCCTTGAAGAAATCAACTCCTACTGGGCTTGAGAAGCCTTATAACTTCGATATATTGGCTCAATTAGCCAATACTCTAGCAAGGCTATCTATCTTTGAGCTCTTGCGTCTTTCCAGAGAGACGCGAGAAACTCTAAGTGAAGCTCTTATGCAAGCTGAGACTTGTTTAGCCTTTCTCAAGAAATCGGAAGCAGAACCAGTCTCTTGTCTCCATTGTCATAGTGTTCTGGAGCTAATTCCGAACATTACTTTCACACAAGATGACATGTTGATGGAGGACAATAGGCATGATCGTCCTCTCTACTATACAGGATATGTTGATTCGATGAAAGTTGATCGTATCTTGATAGATCCAGGATCTGCTCTCAGCATCATGCCGAAAACAATGCTCGATGCTCTGAAAATTCCTGTGTATAGTCTTTCCACCACAATCACCACCATCCTTGGATTCAATCAGGGAAGGAGTGAACCTTTGGGCAAGATTCGCTTAAAACTCCAAATAGGCAATCTTCGCACAAAAGTTACCTTCTATATTATTGACAATCATGGTTGTTCTTATAATGCTCTATTGGGGAGACCATTCTTACATGAGCATAATATTGTTCCATCAACCCTTCATCAATATTTCAAATATGTTGATGATAAGGGAGAAGTCCACAAGGAAGTTGCGGATCTTTATCCCTTCAAAGGCGTTGAAGCATACTGCAACGACGCTCGGATGTACAAGGATGAATTCATAAAGATTGTGTTAGCCTTAGACACTGAGGAAGAACAAGAAGCAATGCCCAAAGACACTCTTATCATATCTGTCAAAGGGCGAGTTTCACATCCTCAGTCTTCTAAACCACTGGCTATTCACTTGCCAGTTCAAAAGAAATCAGTTGATGCTGATCAAGATCAAAGGGAGCTCACCTCTTCTGAGCCACTTGTTATCGACTTACGTCGTAACAAGGACAAAAAGCAGCTCACTTCTTCTGAGCCACTTGTTGTTGATCTCACTCGCAACAAGGAAAAAAGGGAGCTCACCTCTTCTGAGCCACTTGTTATCGACCTCCGTCGTAACAAGCCTCCTCCACGTTCTTCTTCTCCCCCTCTTGTAATTAATCTGACCAAGCCTGCTAAGGCTAAAGGTCCTGTTGTAAATACTGATGTACAAATTAATGAAAAAGCATCTACTTTCCAGTATACTGATGTCATTTATCATACTAAATGCTATTTGGATATGTTAGATAGCTTCCAATCAATTACAATGGGAGTTGTGCAATCTCTTCAGACAGAAGTCTCACTTGAAGATTCAGATGATTCTTATCATATTTGCCCTTCTCGAAAGAAAGGTGAAAGTCTAATACTTTTTAGTAAAGGACCAGAACAACAATTTAGCTATACGGATGACAGCAAACTTAACGATACGGGACGTCTCTAGCTCCGTCGTTATAGTCAACAATCGAAAGATATCATCCGGAAAATGGGCTACGACTTCAAAAGTGGTCTTAATTACGGTAAAGGTAGACGAACTCCTATTCGCACGACTGTTCCGAAAGGAAAGTCAGAAATGTACTACAGCAGGACTAAGAAAGGTCTCGGATATGCTTCTCCTCCACTGTTATCCCTAGCAGTCTCCGACTCCGACAGTGAAGAACGCTCTAATTCTTCTGATTCCAGATCTTGGGATTCTGTTACTAGCATTGGTGAAGTCCACAGGCTGGTTGTATCATCTAACATAGTTTCCGTCGAACTTCCAGAAGGCTATGACGAGGACGTTGAAGAAAATCCTGAAACAGATCCTTGGGCTCAACATATGGATAATCAATGGGTACTTCGCTTTGAACAACGAGAACCTCCTACTGAAGATCAATTAGTTCAAGTTGATGTAGGGGAAAGTGGGTCACCTCGTCCAATCTTCATCAGCAAGAATCTTCCAGAAGCAGATAAACAAGAGTTGATTCTTCTTATTAAAGAATATATCGACGTCTTTCCCTGGAGTTATGAAGACATGCCAGGTTTAGATCCCAAGATTGCTATGCACAAACTGAACATTTTGTCCAATGCAAAACCAGTTAAGCAGCAACAACGGCGTTTTAAACCAGAAATGATGGACGCGATCGATGATGAAGTCAAAAAGCTCATTGCTTGTGGCTTCATTCGAGAAGAACAACATCCTGACTGGGTGGCCAATGTTGTTCCAGTTCTAAAGAAAACCGGCAAAGTTCGAGTCTGCATCGACTTCCGGGATCTTAATGAAGCATGTCCAAAAGATGAATTTCCTCTCCCTATCACGGATGTCATGATTGACAATACCTATGGGTTTGAGCGAATATCCTTCATGGATGGATTCTTTGGATATAATCAGATCAAAATGAATCCTGAAGATGAAAAACATACCTCTTTCCGTACTACTCGTGGTGTCTATTGCTACACAGTAATGCCATTTGGTCTCAAGAACGCTGGTGCAACCTACCAACGGGCTATGAGTACTATCTTCAAAGATCATCTTCGTAAGACCGTTGAATGCTATGTTGACGATATTGCTGTCAAAAGTCGTCTAAAAGAAGATCATATTCAAGATTTGAGAACTATCTTCAATCTCATGTGCCAACATCAACTCAAAATGAATCCCACCAAGTCATTCTTGGGTGTCTCTAGTGGCAAGTTTCTCGGCTTCGTCATTACCTCTAAGGGTATACACGTGGATCCCGAGAAGATCAAAGCCATTCAAGAGATGCGTCCTCCACGCAACCTAAAAGAGCTACGAGGATTCCAAGGTCGACTTGCGTACATCAGGAGATTCATTTCGAACTTGTCTGGACGCTGCAGACCATTCACTCAATTAATGAAGAAGGGTGTATCTTTCGTTTGGACTGAAGAGTGTCAACGAGCATTCGATGATGTCAAACGGTATCTCATGAACCCACCAGTCTTGGTGCCACCTATCTCTGGCATTCCATTCTTGATGTATGTCCGTGCAATGGACCATTCATTGGGTGCTTTACTTGCCCAAAAGAATAAAGAAGGCCATGAATAGGCCATCTATTATCTTAGCCGTACTATGATTGGTGCTGAACACCGTTATAGTCCGGTCGGGAAAGAATGCCTGGCTCTCATGTTTGCTGTACAAAAGACAAGGCATTACATCATTGGCCAAACTATTCATGTCATATCCCGAGTTAATCCTCTTCGGATACTCATGAAGAAGCCCAGCACACTCAATTCTCGGCTGGCTACATGGGCAATCTTGCTAGCCCAATATGACATGGTGTATGTTCCTTAAAAATTTGTCAAAGGTCAAGCACTGGCAGACTTCTTAGCGGCTCATCCTGTACCAGAAACATCCAAGCTATATGACAAAATTCCAAACGAGACGTTGGAAGTCAACATGATCTCTGAAGAATTTCCAACCTGGCGTCTATTCTTTGACGGTGCATCAAGGATCGGACCGAACGGTGCTATTGTAGTAGGAGTTGGGGTTGTTCTTGTCTCTCCAGACGAATTAACTATCCAAAGAGCCTACTCTCTAGATGAACCTTGCTCCAACAATGTAGCAGAGTACAATACTCTACTAATTGGCCTTCAGTTAGCTAAACAACTGAATGTTGAATATCTCGAAGTCTACGGTGATTCTAAGCTAGTTGTTAATCAGGTTAGAGGAACCTATGAAGTCCGTCATCAAGATCTGGTGCCTTATCACGAAGCGGTGATCAACATAGCTATATCATTTAAAGCTTTCTTCATAGACTATGTTCGACGAGCTTGCAATACTGAAGCAGATGCTTTGGCCAATCTTGTAGCTGTTTTAGCCATCCCTATCAAAAGACAACAAGTGGTGGTTATCTCCAACCGAGAACTGTTCTGCATCGAAAACAATCGTAATATTGAATTCAGCAACTTTGCTGAAGTCAATGTTATCGAGGACGATTGGAGGACTCCTTTTATCGACTTCGTGGTTCATGACATACTCCCCGAAGATCCTAAGGAGGCTACAAGTGTTCGTCGACGATCTCTCCGATTCTACTACAATCAAACTACCAAGACCCTCTATCGACGAACTTATGACGGTCTTCTCCTGCGCTGTCTCGCTGGTGATGAAGCTAAACAAGTTTTGCGTGAAGCTCACGACGGTGTTTGTGGAGCACACCAACCTGGTCCTAAACTACAGGATCGTATTAGACGCATGGGTTACTACTGGCCCTCTATGGTATCAGATGCCATTGAATATGCAAGAAAATGTCATGCTTGTCAAATCCACGTAGACTTCATTCATCAACCATCAGAATTTCTACACCCGACTGCTGCTTCCTGGCCTTTCGAAGCTTGGGACATGGATATCATAGGTCCCATCAATCCTCCTTCTTCTAGAGGACATCGGTTCATATTGGCAATAACGGACTACTTCTCCAAGTGGGCTGAAGCTATACTACTGGCTGAAGTCAAGACTAGCAGTGTCATCAACTTCGTTAAATACCACGTCATCTATAGATTTGGTGTACCTCGAAGAATCATCCATGACAATGGACCTCAATTTATCAGCCAGAAGTTTACCAGATTCTGTGATGATCACCGGATTGACAACGTCGCCTCGACAGCTTACAATCCGGCCGCTAATGGTTTAGCTGAAGCTTTTAACAAAACCATCATTAAACTCCTCAAGAAGTTTGTATCCACTAACAAACGGAATTGGAGCGAGAAACTTGGCGAATGTCTTTGGGCCTATCGAGCTACGGTCCGCAATCCTACAGGCTTTACACCTTTCTCTTTGGTGTATGGCTGTGAAGTTGTTCTTCCTTTGGAGCTGCAAATTCCTTCTTAAGGATTGCCATTGCTAACGAGCTTACTACAGAGAATAATGATCTTCTTCGACTTCAAGAGTTAGAAGCACTTGATAAGAAGCGATTAATGGCTCAACAGCATATTGAGTTATACCAAGCCCGCATCTCGAAGACTTTCAACCGCAAAGTTAAAGTCAGAACATTTCAGCAAGGAGAACTTGTTCTAACGGTCAGACGTCCTATGACTATGACTCATATGAGCAAAGGGAAATTCGATGCGAAATGGGAGGGTCCCTATGTTGTAAGCAAAGTCTTCTCAAATGGAGCTTATCAACTTTCAGAGCTTGATGGTCGAGTTGCTATGATGCCTATCAATGGCAAGTTCCTTAAGAAGTATTATGTATAAATGTAAATGCTTGTAAATCATCAGACAGAATCAAGTTCATAAATAAAATTCAAATTTTATTTTCATTATATGATAGTACATGATATTAAAGATCACTATCATCCTTCTCTACATTTGGACGCGGGCCACTGCCGTCCTTCTCGAAAATACGATCAGCAAAAGAGCCGAGAACCTCCTTGCTGGAACCCACGAGGAACTTGCAAGCGGCCATCCTCATGGCTTCTTCTTCTTCAGTCTTTCCTGGTTCGAGCAGGAAGTCCAGAATGTCCCGTGGTGGCTGGGGTGCAGACGAACCTTCGCCTGCTTCTGCTGCCTTCGGTTGAACTGGATCGGCAGGGCGTTCTTCAGTGCCCTTCTGAGCCTTCGGGGCGATCTCAGCCTTCTTGGATGCTTCTTCAGACGACATTTTTATGTTGAAGAGTAGAAGTGTTCGTTCCTGTCAGATTTTTGCTATATTTATAGGCAGAAGTTCCTCAACTAACGAAGCGACATATTCATCCGACGGTTTATCCGTTCATTAATGCCTGACGGTTTATCCGTTCATTTATTACATTCATCCGGCGGTTCATCCGTTCATTTATTACTACCCGACGGTTCATCCGTTCATTCATCATCATCCGACGGTTCACCCGTTCATTAGCATCTGACGGTTCACCCGTTCATTAGCATCTGACGGTTCACCTGTTCATTCATTACCCCTTGACGGTTCATCCATTCATTATTATTCATTTTGATGGTTCGTCCGTTCATTCCATCATTTGACGGTTTTCCCGTTCATTTATCATACATTGACGATTCATTATCGTTCATCTTCCACATCAGCAACTTGTCATTTTCGATTAAGTTGTCAATTGAAATAATAGTATTCGATATATTCTGCCACGTCCATATTACCTCTGAGCAGATATAATGAATATAATTATTTTCTACAAGAAATATATCATGTCTTGTACCTCTGAATATATTTTCTATCTCTATTATTATTTATATCTAAATAAGATATACAATAAATAATGGAGCCACAACAAAATGTCTTTTATTTATCAAAATACGAGGCATTACAAAAACGCATCTACGACAATAAACACAAAAATACAAAAAGTTCTATTAAGAAGGAGGAATGATCAGATTGTCAATTTGCTGCTTCAGTGTCTGCAGCTCTTCTTCATGAGTGGATGTCACATTTCTTCTGGCTTCTTCCATTCCCATTTATTCATCAAAAATGGGCATGTCTATTGTCCGACGGGTAATTTTTGCGCCATGAGTTGCCTCATACTCATTGCTCTCCAGAATTAAAGCATTGAATTGTTCAATCATAAGTTGGTGATTAGCAGTTTCCTCTTCAAATTCTTGCTGGAGGCGAGTAATCTCTGCTTTCAGTTCAGCAAGTCTCTGTCATTTGCTTTCAGCCATTAAAGTAACTGATTCTATCTTGGAGTTGTATTCAGTTGATTTTGCGGAATGAGCCTCTAAGAGATTTTGAAGGTTCACCCTTTCTATATCAGCTGCTTGAGCCATTCGCTCAAACTCATCCTGCACTAGGGACTCTATTTCCTTCTTCTTGAGCTCCTTATAGTTTTTTACGGAGACTTCTAATTCATTCAATATGTGTTCAAGGAGAGTGGCCTGAGCTTCGTCTCCTTGCTCCCTTATGGCTCTTATTAAGAGAGAAGTTGGCTTCCTAACCATAAAGAAATCAGCTCCCTCTTTCTCTATCATCTTATGAACAAGAGGTTCCAACGACTCGAAGAAGCATCTGGTAAATGACTGGACAACTTGTTGATTAATGGCCAGAGTTTCAGGAGTCGCAGCTACTCCTGTTGAAGATGAGGCAGTGGGTTGCTCGATCCTTTGTGGCTGGATAGCAGGTTCTTTAAACAAAGGAGCTAGAGTGGAGCTGGTGGGCCCTTCTGTTTGTTCTTCTGCAAAAGTAAAATTGTTATTTTACCAGTTGTCTGCCAATAACCAAGAGGATCAAATAAAAGCAGTCTTACCTTGGTTCGATTCAGCGATAGGCCTATTCCCTGCAGGAATGGACTCCCGTTGAACAGAAGTAACTTCAACTGCGACAGCCTGGCTGCTGCTAGCTTCAGAACCACAGGATAAATGATGACTACTACTAACAACCACCGTTGGTATGGGCACCATAGCCAGGTCCGTTGGAGGTGTTGGCAGAGTCTCAAAATCTACAAGAATTACAAATGAAGATATTAGCTATCAATCTATTTTAAAAGAGAAGATTGCTAAATCTCGTTTTATACCTTGAGGGCCGGTTGCGGGAGTTTCTTTCAGAAACTCTTCATCGACTGCTTCTTCAGGAGATATTTCTATCTCAACATCCTCTTCAGGATTTAAAGTATCAGCAACTTTTTCTGCAGACACCTCCGCTTCAGTATCCTTTTTAGGATTTGAAGTATCATCGGCATCATCAGGAGATATATGTTCTTCGTTATCCCTTTCGGGATCTTATATATATTCATCAACATTTCCAAACGAAGAGCTTTCCTCATCTTCTTCTTCTTCTTCTGCTGCATTCCCACTGTTAGTTGCAGTCTGATCTTCCTGCAGGCTATAACTGCAATCTTCTAAAGCTGCGATCATTTCACGATCTTCTTCTTCACGAAGAGTCCTAGGAGTAGGAGGAGGTTGAGTTGCCTCCGCAACAGGTGAAAGAGGTCGTACAACATTTTGTTCTTCCTCTGTGATGTTTTCTCTAGGCTTTTCAACCTCAGTTCCTGGGTCAAGATTTCCCCTCTGTTCAGTCTCTTCAAGAGTTTTGCTCCCAGATTCAGAAACAGGTGTGGGAGATGACATAATAATTCCTGCTGCAGCATCTACTGAAGTCAGGATTTGCCTGGAAGAAGAGTCTGCTAAATTTCTTCTGGTGACCACCCTCTTTTTTCTATGTAGGGGTCTGTCAGGACTCTCAACATTTATTGGTTCTGTTTGTTTCTGCACGGAAGTTGGTGTAGTGGTAGCTTCTTGATTTGTCTCGGCCAATTGCCGAGATTGAGATCTCATGGTAATCTTCTCCGAAGAATGATCTAAGATCAATTTCTTCTTTGTTGCTGGAGCAGGAGGCTCCTCTCTTCTCCTTTTCTTTGCGGGAGATCTACCCACTTTCAGAGAGATACGCATCGCTGCGTTTACTTCTTAAGGGAACATAATCTCCCTCGATGCTTCTAGAGGTGCATCTGCCGGCTCGTGCACCTCATCATTTGCAGGGATCGACAAGGCGATTCTTCCCTTCTTCAATCTGTTTGAAGATGCGAAACTATCTGCAAGATTAAAATTCTCGGCAAAAGTGTTCGCGGATGTATAGAACACTGAATATGTAAATAGCATCCGAGGACCCTGGGGAGTGCTCTTTGCTGGCATCGAGAATACGGCCTTCATGTCACGGGCATTGTAATAAGCCCAAGCTCTGGCCCCGTCTATCAAAAAACCCTTGCCCTGAAGGCAAGTGATTGCATTCCCCACGTGGAATTGATCATATCCAAATTGCCGAGCAAACCGGCTGGGGAGATATGGTTCTAAGTAGCATTCCTCTTCGAACCAGTATACCAAATGAGATGGTCAAATTGTCTTCAACCATTCAAAGGCTGCACGGGTAAGAGGCTGCATCTTCGAGTCCACCATGTTTGTCGGCATCTGATCATGTCCGGCAGGGAGAGGAGCACAACAGAAGTTCCACCCTCTGTTCAAATTTAAAACATATCTGCACTCACTCAGAGAGGTGTACTTCCATTTACCCTGAGAGTACCTTCGCAGGAAACTGCCATCAACCGGTCCCATGCCGGGGTCCATTAAAGTGGGATAGTGAAGAAGCAACCATCCAAAGAGATATGTGTATGGCAGTTCGAGGCGAGGGAATTCTTTCTCTCCCTTTGCTTTCAACATCGAGTCAGCATACAGACGAAGACTCGCATTCAACTTGCAAGTCATCGCTGATAACAAGTCAACCTTGTAGCCAAAAACTAACTTGACAGCGGCAAAAAGAACGCCGCGATGAAAACGGTCCACGGCACTGGATCCTGGGACCACAAACCGTCGAAGCCAGTATGTCAGAAACCCTGCCAGTTGGGCTTCTTTGGACATGGGTCTATAACCCATTCTCAAATAACTCTCCAGAGTGTCCCCTTTCTTTAAAGGTGGACATTGGTAATCATCTTTCATCTGTTTATCATAATTACCACTCTCCTCCATCAGCTTCATGACTTCTGTATTGCTCAAAGGTTTGAAGAAATCAGGATAACATTTGTCGTTTTTCTTGGTCTTCTTCTCTTCTACATGATTTAGGAACAGATACGGCAGCCACTTTGAGGAATAACAGGTGTTCGCTGTAGCACTCTTGTAGAACAAAGAGCAGATCTTATAATGGCATAGCAGTTCCTCGAATACTGCTACCATTTCTGCATTTTCTCTTCTAAGTTTGTCCAACTCGTCATTTGTTGGAACAAACTCCTCATACGGAGCATCTGCCATGGGCAAGTACGAGATATACTTCATCTCGTAGAGTGCAAACCCCATCTCTCCACCCGGGGTCATGAAGGTCCCTGTCCTATAATTGTACCTTTCAGACAAGGCTAAGAACATATGTGGGTTGGGAGCAAATCCATATACAGTGGCGTGCACTGCTTGATACAGATTGATCTGTTGGAGTCTGTCTTCGAATGTCGTCAGAATCCAATTCGTAATACAGTTCCATCTCTTGTAATCTGGATTCACCAATCCAGTTAATCTGATGTCTTGTTCAGGGTATTTCCCTTCAGCCTTCGTAAATTCATTTACGAATATCGGTGTCCTGACAGGCATCAATAAAGAAGAGTTCTCTGGCGGAATGCAGCCGGGTCTCAAGCCTCTCAACAGGACGCTGTATCTATCAGAGGAGCTATAGAACATATCCTTCCTATTTGGTCCCTTCTTCACGAAGATTTTTCCTGCACGGGCGTCCTGGAAAAGAGTGATGTTCCACTCCATCTTCCTTGGGTAGCTCGCATGAGCATACTGCGACAAAGGGAGGCAGCGGGCAATGTCTGGTATGAAGAATGATCTATCTTCCTGGTGAACTATTCTTTCCTCCATCCTCGGCCTAGGCTGAGAGATTTTCTCAAATGCGTCACCGAACAGGAATAAGGGTTTCTTATGAATAACAGCATCCGTTGATTCTAAGGGCTGTCCATTCATCAAACACATTAAAGTCTCATTATCCTGGGAGATCAGAATAGCCTGACGGA
This sequence comes from Iris pallida, assembly GCA_029216955.1. Lineage (NCBI taxonomy): Eukaryota > Viridiplantae > Streptophyta > Magnoliopsida > Asparagales > Iridaceae > Iris > Iris pallida. Next base: position 867,821 of record JANAVB010020000.1, read on the forward strand.
AGGTCGGCAGGTCATACTGGGGATAATGAACATGAGACAGATCTTCTTTATATTCAGACTCTGAGAGAGTTCCCACAAAAGTTTTATATTCTGGGTCATCTCTCGTATTCACTGCATCAGATAAAAAGAGACAAAAATTCAGCACAAGTCAAAATCAAAAAATTCTGTCATCAAATTGTGCAACATCAGACTGCGCAAACATCAGATTGCACAACATCAGTTTATGCAAACATCAGACTGCGCAAACAAACAGTCATCAGTTTGCGCTGACAATCTCGCATAAATCAGCAGATTGCGCTGACATCTGCCAGCGCAGTTCAACCGATTGCGTAGAAAGTCATTCTTCATAAAAATGAAGAAATTACTGAGTTGAGCAACCAGAGCCCTAAAGAGGGTGGCGCAGTATGATCACATCTCTAAAAAGAGATGGATTCTGAAGGACAGTGAGATCAAAACCCTAAAAAGGGTTTTTGATCTAAAAAGTTCTCTACCTAACATCGCAGGGTGCGCATCTTCATGACGAGAGGCTCGTCGCGCAGTTCTGGTGGAGGATTCGGCCGGAGCCTTGCCCATAGCGGCGGCAGTGGCGGCGGAGGAACGTCGGGGTGCCATGAAAGTCGTCGGAGAAGGAGGACAGAAAGGGTTTAGGGATTTCTCTCAAAAGCACGAAGGATACAAAGTAAAGAAATGAAAATGAAGAGATGGCTATTTATAGTCTTCGAATATGAAACGGCTGCCTTGGATTGCGCCTAAAATTGGGGGGCTATTCGATTTGCGCAGACAGCTCATCATCATGCGCAACTTGATTTGAATTTCAAAAATTCAAAGTATTTCGAAACTTTGAATAAAATCAACTTTCGAAAACTTTGAAGGGGGTCTTGTAGGTCCTAAAAAATCAAGTTGCATCAATCAACAAAGACAAAGAATCAAGATATACATTATTTTAATGAATTGTGCAGACAACAGATTGTGCAGCAATCCAATTGCGCATGCTAGACTGCGCACACATCCAATTACGCAGGCTGACGTGGCGAGAGTCATCATTACCTGACAACCAAATCAAATATCTGACAGCTGACAGCACGAAGAACGAGGAGACTGTTCGTTTATTGTGCCGCACAGTGCTCGAGGGCGGCTGACCGCTGGTAGCGCAATCCATTCCTGCGCAGTCTAATCCTGCGCAAACCAAAGTCTGTGCAGTTCAGGTTGCGCATTCTATCAACATAATTAACAAAGTACACGTGGCATTCAGGCCATCAATTGCTCATTACGTGGCAACTGTCTATGCACGATCATGCGCATTTCAATCAAATGATGCCATGTGTCTATGATAGTTGGCCCACGATCCAGTAACTGCCTGCACAGTCCAATGCTGCGCAAACCAATTGCTGCACAAATCATCCTGCGCAGTCTAGAATAACTAAAAGTTAGTTATTTCCAGAACTCTATAAATAGAGTTTCAAGTCTTCAGATCAGGGGATCAGAGATCATATATCAGAAATCAGAAATCAGAGAGTCCAGGAGTTCTTGCCCAAGTACTGCTGCATTCTTTCGAGGCTTTTGCCTTCAACTTCCGAGGCTTTTGCCTTCAGTTTCCTGAGTTGTTTTCAACTTCAAAGGCTCCGTCTTCAAAGTTCACATCATCCAAGGGATAAAGTAATCGTCATCTAGATTGGATTCCTATAGTTGTAATTTTCCCAGAATTCTTGTAATTTTTATTACACAGTTTGTATCAATAAAGTTTCATACTTTTGTTTTTGCAAACAGAGACCAGTGGTTAAGGTAAAACACTAGAAGGAAGTAGTTGGACTGCCAGTTGAAATTCAGGATGCATAGGTCAACCAAGTGCATAACAATGATGAAATAAACCACACCAGGATGGAGTATATCAGTATCAACAATTGTGGGAGTGATTTATGAGAACCATGGACTGGTCATAATAATGTATGTGTCATTTTTGTCTCCCAAATTTTGGTTGGACTAGTGGAATTAGGAATACCTGCAACTACAGGACCTTGTATTTAGCAAAAAGTCCACTTTTGTATTCCAATGGATGACTACTAGATTAAAAGGAAGGGCTGATAAACCAAACCAATAAGGCTATTTAGAAATACTAGGGATTGTTCCCAAGTCTACTAAGATAACCATGTTACAGAAACATTCTAATCTAAGCTTATTGGTACCTTTAAACTGTGTATTGATCTTGTCAAACCATCTAAACAAGATATTTGAATTTGAATCAGTGCTCTGAACCGTACTTGCAGCTCAGGACCTAAGGCAAGTATACCTTGCCTCCCTCTGCAGTTTTACTTACATGCAGTTCCTTTCATTTTTCAGTTTTGATTGTTTATGGACATGTGCTTTTCGTGTTGTTTTCTGTGGAGTAGTTTTTATTATTTATAGCCGTGTTCATAGTTTGGCCTTGTGTTTCACATCGGAATTTCTCGTCAGTACCTTGCTTGAGTTGTGTCATAGAATGAGTGTGTGTAGTGAACTGCCATAGCCTTGATTATCGTTGTACACAACCAGAGAGTCCACATTCGGGACGAGGGTTGTTTGGTGCACCAGAGAGTCCACACACGGGACGAGAGTGTTTGTCGTGATCAAATGGCACCAGATAGTCCACACACGAGATGAGGGTTGACCATTTACACCAGAGAGTCCACACACGGGATGAGGGTTGACCATTTACACCAGAGAGTCCACACACGGGACGAGGGTGTCTTGCCGTGAGCTAGCCAGAGAGTCCACACTCGGGACGAGGGTTAGTACTTAGTTCAAACCCGTGAGTCCACACTCGGGATGAGGGTTTGGTTCTTCCTTTGATCTTGTATTTATCGTTCATCCGGCAGTTCGTGTATGCGTAGCTGTTCTAGTGTTCGTGTTCGTGTTAGTGTTTGTGATCATTGGTCTTGTTCTTGCTCTTTCTTATTTATTTCTTGCGCATGATAAAACTGCTAGATAGGCATGTATATTATGTATCTTGCTATGTCCTCTGAGGACCTGATGATCTCCTCAGGTTAGCCGAGTTTGAGTCAGGAGCAGACAAGTGGATTGAGTTCGCTTCAGATCACAGCGCTTTGCAGTTGTGGTTACTTGGTTAGCGTGTTGTACTCAGTTGGTTCATTTCTTGTATTTCTCTATTTTTTTTGTCTACTGGTAGTGGATTTGTGTCCACCGGATACATTCAGTTTACATTCATTATTGCTTAGTTTCATGGATATTCATTGATCTTGTTTGTGTCTTGATTATTCTGTGGATGAGATATAGATTTCCCCGTGATTAGAGATTCAGTGACTTGTGAGTATAGACAGCGTTCTACCGCCGACACTGCGGCGTAGGCTGGACTTGGACACGCTTCGTATCCGAAAAGCGGGTGCGGGTCGTGACACCTCGAGCCCCGCGTCGGAGCTCCGGCACCATGCACAGCCGCGTGCGTCGTACCCTCCGCCCGAAGTTGCCATCCCAGCGCCTCTGGGTGTCGCCGCCTCCCTCTTAGGTGGCCGCGCCTTACAGGGACCTCCTCGAGTTCCCGTCACCGTGCCTCCCGCCTCGAGCGCCGTAGACCGTCACGACCTTCTCTACCACCGGCGCACGGAAAAACCTATCGGTGAGTCTCACTGACCCCTCATTCTCTTTCTCCCTCCATCACCATTCTCTCAGCTATTTTCCTAAAAAAAAGAAATTTCCCTTCATCACTTTCCTCGAAGAGCAGCAGTCAGCTGCAGTTATACTCATTAGTTTTACTTTTCTTTTTTCTTAATGTTGTTGTCTGACCATGTGGTTTTATTTCTTGTGAACCTCTATTGATTGTATTTTGTCACTACTATTATAATATACAGTAGGCATTTTATAGGTACAATATTATGTTTTACAAATTACTCTACTAATATTATTATCATTAAATATCTTTAAAACATTAATTTGAGACAAGTAGATTATTGGGCTTGGGCCATATATAAATTTCAAACTGGATTTTTAGCAAAAAGAAATGTATTATACTATTTATGACGTGTTAAAGCCTTGCCCAAATAATTACCTTTGTCTAGCCCTAAAATATTTTCTAGATTTTTATTTATATAAGATTTGACCAATAAAATATAGTTTCAAAATCATCATATATATTTTCAAGTATTATATTTTTACCGAGTAAATCGTAGTTTTCAACCTAAAACGATGTTTACTACTCCGAGGAAAAAGAAAAAAAAGAAGAAGAGAAAAACAACAACAACACAGTTTTCAAGGTTTATAAATAGTTTTCTTGAATTTTCTAGTAGTTATCCAAAATATTTCAATGCATATATTCCTGTAGATAGTTTCGAGTTTCTTATAAATATACAAGCTATGAACCTTATAAAAAGGTAGACCTATATGAATTATATAAGTTTTGGTATATTTTCTTAAGACGAGTTTTCATATGCATATAAATGATTTTTTAAAATTTCCAAGTACGTAGCTGTCTAAAATATTTTGGAGTAATATAATATACTTTCTAAAGTATTATAAATATTTTCCTAAAATAGTATACATATTATTTATCCAATATCCTTCGATTATCCTTCTGTCCGTAACTAATCTCGTAACTCCTATTCCCTCATCAAATCTAGACTTCTTTATGTCAACCATAGTTGACTTGACTATTTTGGACCCGATAGAACTGTCCGTGTCACCATCGGAGGCCGTCTTGCGTAGTTGTACCACCGAAGATAAAATCTGTGTCACATTGATCTTCGCAGCACACCAGGCATCGCTACCAGGCAAGACACCTTGCCATTTGCTGTTTATTTATTTTAGCTCATATTTCAAGGATTATTCATTATTTTCTTTATGCAAATTAAACTGTGATACATGGCATAACCTGTTAGAACTTACTGTTCAGTTATATTTCATGCTATGTATTATTTTTCTTATACATTAAACCTAGATTTAAGGGACCACCTTTGTGTGTTGCATTCATTGGCCTTGACACGTTGTACCACAAAGTTGTGTGTCGCATGTAGAACACGGACGTGCGTGATTGGCTGGCCACCAGTACGTACAAGCCGTGCGATAGGAATAACCGCTAATAGAGGTTGCAATGTTTAGTTTGACTTAGCGGTTAATAGAGGTTTTATGTTGTGGATACAACATAATAGGCATTGGGTGGGAAGAACAGTTCCTTAATGTATGGTTCATATATGCACTATCCTAATTGCCGGTTATCTCCAGTGGGAGGTACAATCCTGATTGCCGGTTATCTCCAGTGGGAGATTGTCACCCTCACTTTTTCCAGTTAGGGGTAAAATGATAATTTTCCATTTTATAATATTTTTGGGAATTTTATTTCATGAATATTATTATTTAAATATATTAGGAGTCGGGTTCGAATTTCATCGCATTCCAAGTTAATTCGGGACCCCGGTGAATTTCGACTTGAGTCGCAATTAGCCTGTTATTTAACCATGGCCCACCACACTAAACTTTTAGGTTTAGGAGTTTGGACTAGTCCTCCATGAGTAATTAAGTTTAATTATGATTTTTATTTATTTTTAGCAACTTCCGAAACCAGTTTTGGAACTTAACTTAGCCTAGAAGCAAGGGAGGGACAAACTTGTAATTTCAAGTGCCCCTACTCTCCCTTACATGGCTGGTCATATAGGCACCCCCTCCACCTCTCATTTCTTCTTCACTAAGTCTTCTTCCTCTCTCTTCATTCTTTCTTTCCAACTCCTTCTTCTTCTTCTTCCTCTTCCAAATCTACAATTAGGTATGTTAATTAAACCCTCTTAATTCCTCCTTTTGCATTTATTCCTTCACATAAATTAGAGAGGGAACCATTCTCTACATGTTGACCCTAGATTTTTGTAGGTTTCCTTAAATTCTAGTTTAAGGATTTATCATGGTTTTATTCTTTTTAGAGTGGTATATACATGTGTATTTATGTGTGTGTATTTATATATGTATTTGTGTGTGTGTAGAGGAGAGTGATAGTTGTGTCATGAGAGTGTGTCCATGTGTGGGTGAGAGTGTGTCCATGTGTGTGTGTGAGTGTCCATATATATATATGGATATATATATATATATATATATATATATATATATATATATATATATATATATATATATATGTGTGTGTGTGTGTGTGTGTGTGTGTGTGTGTGTGTGTGTGTGTGTGTGTGTGTGTCTATATATATATATATATACATTTTTATATATATAGATATGTATAGATGTATATACGTGTGTGTGGTCATACATATATAGATGTGTGTTTTTGTGTGTGTAGAGAGGGGAAGAGAATGGGAATAAGGATATGTATGTGAGTATGTATATATATGTGAGAAAGATTAGAGAGGGATTAGAAGAGATTAGGGAGGTTTTTAGAGTGATTTAGAGAGGGAAATAGAGGGGCAATGATGGAGGATTTGTGGAGGGGAAAGGGGGAGCACCCATAGCAGCTAGGGGGTTGTTTTCCCCCCCTAAACAGCCCCCTAACAGCAGCAAGAACAGCAGCAGTAGCAGGCAACAGTAGCAGCAACAATAGGCTTAAAACCCCCCCTTTTTACCCCCTATTCGATCCCGTATATACCCCACTATATACCTATATGTATATACATATATATACCCTATTATTAGCTCTATATAACCCTAATAAACCCATTAGAATAGCCCCCTAAGTTGGTCCTAAGAGGGTGTGAAAAGTGAGAGTTGAATGAGTGAATGAGAGGGTAAAAGGTTAAGTTAGGATTTTGGTTTAAGGGGTGAAATTGAGTTCCGTGATTCGGAACGCGTTGAAACTTGGAGGGGACTTAGGTAATGTAATTTAGATTTTGTGGGTAGGCTTCGGAGTTGAAATCGGGGTTGCGTGTGGGCTTGGGGAGACGGTATCGCACCGCACCATCCCGTATCTTGAAATGTTAAGATAACGGGTAAACGGGCGATTCGGACCGTAAGATGGACTGGATGTCCACTTACCCTAAAAAACTTGGTAGGTAATGGTTTTATAGGCTAGTACCCTACTACCCTAGGAAGCATGGAGTGGAATTCCTAAGGGAAGGCCACTTGGCGTCAAGTTAGAGCAGTTTAAGGGTAAATGTTAAGGGGTAATCGGGTAATTTCGAGATACGGAGTTCGGGTAGTCGGATTGACTTGAAACTTGGGTGGCATGTTGGGTACACCCTACAAATGTCATATTTGAGCCGACTTTGGCTCGGTTGACCCAGAGTTGACCTTTTACCAAAAAGTCAACCGTGAGTCAATACTTTGTCTAGATTTGACCAAATCCAAACTAGAGTTGACCAGTTGACCAAAAGTCAACTGTTGGTCAACATTTGACCAGTTTGACCTAGGGTTGACTTAGAGTTGACCAGAGTTGACCAGGATTGACCAGTTGACCAAAAGTCAACTGTAGGCCAACTCTTGACCCCGTTTGACTTTCTTCGACTTGTTTTGACCCGTGATGACAGGTATGACCTAGGATTGACTTGGTCTGGCTTAGATTGACTTGATATAACTTGATTTGACCTAGATTGACTTGACAGGACTTAGTGTGACTCAGTGAGACCTAGTTTGACCTAGATGCATATCATTCATTGTGAATCATTCCTAAACTTGTTTAAACCTAAATTAACACGCAGTATTTCATATTTAGGTCTTCTGATACCGCTCTGAGAATTGATATATCCTACAGCTCAGGACATCAGGCGAGTACATTCACTGATAGTTTTCATTGTCTTGATATCTACTATATCCGATTCAGTTGTAGTGTCTTACTTGATTCTCGACACGATAGTTCACGGACTAGTATTGTCGGATTCCTGTCATGAGATGTCATTCCTGGATTTCTTGGGATACTGGTACTTGCTTGGTCTTGATTCTTGTACTTGTATTGATGCCGATTCCTGAAGAGGACTTGCTCCCCTCTTAGGGAATCCCGCGTCATGACGTGCTATGTCCGGATCCGTATACTATTCGGGGATGGGGGAAATTATTAGGAGTTATGTGATCAAAGCCCCATGTCCTTATTTTGCTAGTGCCACCCTCACCTCACGTAGGGTGTAGCAGACACCCCTTGCCGGGTTATCCAGGTTGGCCGGCATGACCCTTTCTAGAGATTTTCCTGTGATTATCGGGCCAAGTGGATAACCCTATCCTGACTCCCTAGCCGATCACATATCGCTCTAATAATTCAAATCACATTTTACATTTATTGTCGTATCTTATATTTCAGTTCAGTTTTACTTTCTGTACTTCTCACCATGCTATGATTTTATTTACTCACATGCTCTACCTCCCTTATACTGTACTATAATTTGAGACTAAGTCCTGTTTGAAAGAAGGGTTACAACCCCGGTCCTTGTTTGGTTTAAGAGTTATAACTCGGCTTTCGAATGGTTCCCAAGTCGCCTATATCTTTGTCTTGTATTTCATTATACTGTCTCTTATAGTATTTGTCAATTCACATGGAACTGCTGTTGGTGTTTGTACTTGCTCATTTTCCTGACAGGATACCGTTATGATATTTTACAGATGTTTCTGAGACAGATGGAGACTCAGGCCGGGGCAGTGGCCTGATAGATTGGCCACTAGATTTTATACTCCCTGAGTAGTTAGCACTTGTTAGGCTTGACTGGACTGCGATCCAGCTTTGGATTTTAGAATATAGTATTATATATATTATTCTGTGATGTTACGTTTAGTTTTGGACTTGTGTGGATCTCGAACTTATTTCTTGCTTCATCTATCATATTTCCTTTCCATGCTATCTACCTTAGTTTTACGTTTGTGATTGAGACTGTATTGCTATGTCACCTCCATTCGGAGTGTATATACTGTACAGGTACCTTTATCTGTTTAGTTGTAGTATTCTAGATGACCTAGACAGCGTTCTACCGCCGATGCTGCGGCGTAGGCTGGACGTACCCACTTCTCGTGCCCCTAATCAGGGTGCGGGTCGTGACAGAGATACGGTCCTGATTCCTGATATTCCTGATCCGGCCCATGCGTCAAAGGTTTGTTCTTATTGCATTATCACTGTAGACTGGTTAGGCACCTGATTGCATGCATATTTCTTTCTTTATATTATATATCATATTTATTTTGGCATGATATTATGTGTCTTGTTACGTCCCTATGTGGACCTGGTTATCTCGCCAGGTATGTGCTCTTGTCTTTCGCAGGTGTTCTAGCTGTGGCCATGATCGTCACTATTTCTTCGAGGATGATTGCCCTTTGATCGTCTTCGCTTTGCTCGCCAAAAATTATTCTTTTGTATATCATGTATTTCTTTTATTTTGTTGGTAGTGGATTTGTCTCCGTCCAACATATTGTATCAAGATAATTCATTATCATCATATGACATCTTTTATTCTTTTATTTTGTGGATGCGATTAGTTTGTTGTGGTTCTACTGTATTTTACAGCTTATGTATTCATACGAGGTTTCCATATATTGGAGTATACTTCGTATGTATACAGTTGGCATGTCTACGTTCCTAGTCCTACGTATTTTGGGACAGGGGCATTACATATTTTTGTGGTGGCCCATGCAGGTCAAGATAAATTGTTTGGTTACTTTACCGTACCAAGCAAGCCTGCGAATAGGATTAGAAGTCTAGGATCTCATCCACATACTTGACCTCTTTCCTTGATTCCCTATTTGAACTACCGTTCGACTCATCGATTGCATCTTGCTTGATTCCTTCTATCATTATTCTTATCTTTCCTTCGTGCTTGCTAGAGATTGATCCTACTAGTTTGCTAGAGATTGACCCTACTAGTTAGATGTCCCAAACACCCTTAGCTTAATTCTTTAAGTTGGGTAGAATACCCCATGACCTGACACCTCATTGACCATTAAGGGAATACAAATAGTATTATCTAGACCATAGAGACTAGAGGAATTTAACCCATTTGGTCAAACAAGCCTTGGTCAATAAAATCATAGAATGATGGTATAGGAATAATCAAGACTTAGATCCTTATGACTCTTAGACTATTCATATTTGTTTTTATTTCATCTACCATCGTGCATATGTTCTACTATCTAGACTAATGATGCTAATGTAGCCTAGTTTTTGCAAGCTCAATTCTTTATCAAGCTTGTTCATAACATATGTTATTGGATGCATCCACTAACGTATTGTCTACTCAGAACCGGTGCATGATGGTCTGATCAACCTAGTGCACTTTGGTTCGCTTTTATCTATCGTTCTACGTGGATGGGGACATAGCTAAACTTGCCCTCTAGAATCCCATCCGAGACTGCCTTGGCAACTCCTTTTGAATTATTTGGTCGCCTTTGAACCACGTAGTCGTATTCGATAACGCCTCCTTCAAACTCTATATTGCTTTCGCCTTCACCTATTTTAGAAGGACGAAGGCGTTGTGCTAGAAATTCCTCTAGCTATCCTATCACCTATGACCATTATCACTCGATGTTGCTATATTTTTATCCTAAACTACTCGTCCTTTTCTCGGCCCTATCATGACCTTCTAATCACTTAATTTAAGTAAACCTAATTCGCCTCTTAAATCGTGCCCTCTAGATATTCTCTTTTTTGGTAGTTGACCATCACTATAAGACACGCCTCGATCTGTTTTTAACATTTTGGGAATGTAAGTTGTCAGATACAACGTACTAATATCATTTCACTTTCCCTTCTAATTTATCACATTAGCATAATCAAAATTTTATTTAACAAAATAGTGTTGTTATATGTATAGTCATCAACCTATCTTGGTCGTTGTCCGTCACTATATTTCCAAAAAAATAAAAACTTATTTTTGCTATTAAAAACTACAATTTATTTTTTTTCTATATTAAACTTATAATTAATTTAGAGAAAAACAAATTTCCAATTTAGTAAATCAAATTTATTTTTTATGTTCTTAATGATTATCAGTTTTTTTTATCTCAACCAAGTTACACAGTATAAAGACAGTCTCGGAACCGTTAGGGAATTTTCCCAAATAATAATCATGATTAGTTTTAAAATTATTTTTTGGCCTCAAGAAGGTTTACCCAAATAATAGTATGCTCATTTTTTCTAACAGAATGCTTACCTCCTAACAAAAAAAAAATCCTCCTAAAATTAAATCAGGTTCAGTTTGGTTCATGATGAGACTGAGTTTAGACCAATGTTTTAAAAATCGGACCGGTGGTTGACCCGACCAAGGCACTGGGTCGGGTCAAAGTGGTTCAACCAGTTGGTTCAACCAGTGGTTCAACCACTGTTTTAACCTAAGTGGTCCAAATTAATCCCGTATGGACTTTTTTTTTTCTACAAAAATACTAATTTTTAAAAGGCACCGGGTTAATACTGAACTGGACCGAAAAAACAACCGGTTCACAGGTGAACCGGTTGAACCGGTTCACAGGTGAACCGGTTGAACCGGCCGGTCTAGTTTTTAAAACCCTGGTCTAGACATCATGACATAGCATGAAAGTACTCTATTTTTTATTCCTCTAAAAGAAAAGAAAAAGGAAAAGATCTATTTTGGTAAATAAAATATTAAATCCCTTATTTTTTTCTAAAAAATATTAAAAAAAGCTCCCAAAAATAAAATAAAATTTAACTTTATGTTTTTCTTTCTTACAATGTGACTCCAGTATATAGTAGCTAGTTTATTTACTTTTGGATGAGAGTCCCAATCCCACTAAACCCAAACAAAACACCAACACTAAAAAAAAGTGACTTTTTACGACATAAAAATTAAGGCATACTTAAATGGTGTGCCGTAAATAATTGATTTACGACTTGCATTATATTGAACACCGTAAAATAAAAGATTAAAATATATGATTCTTACATGTATTTATGTTATTTATGGCATAGACTGAACGCCATAATTTGTTTACAGAAAAACGACTCACAATATATCACGCAAAAGATGTGGAAAAAAAGTGCCAAATATTTTCATGGACCGCGCGATAACCCGCTCGTGTTTCAGCCTAAAATCATTTCTGCCCCTCTCCCGCTCGTGCTCCTTCACTCTCTCTCACTCTCAGTCCTCTTCTTCCCCTTCTTCTTCCTCCTCCTCCCTCTCCCTCCTCCGTCTCCTCCTGCAGCGGTTCCCGGATCCCCTGTCTTACCTCCGCCTCCCTCTCCCTCGCCCTCATCTGGGTCATTCACTCTTGCAAGTCCAACGGCAAGGCCCAGCTCTCCTCTGTAGGGGGGGAGAGGACTCCCTCCTCCTCCTAAAGTGTGCCCAGGAGTTGAAGAAGAAGGGGCTGGAGTTCGATCTGCTCACCTCTTCGAGATCGAGAGTTAGAATTTTTACATCTTCTCTCTTAACTCCTATAAACCTCAATTCCAGGCTAGGGTTTCCTTTTTCACACTTCGTTTGTTGTAATCGAATCTAGGGTTTCAATTCATCCATTAATTTAGGGTTGGGGTTAGGGTTCCTGTGTTCGTTCACTTCTCCGTGACATGGGTGAGAGTCGTGGTATCTAACGACGAAGGTGAGTACTTAATTTTGTTTTAATAATCTTATTTGCTTTAATTTTGGGCGTTTTTGCAATGTTTTTGCAAATTTTGCAGATTTATACGACGAAGGAGAATGGACTGAAATTGCAGACATCGAAAGCGACGATGATGAAGACGAGGAGGAAGAAGAAGGTATAACATTTTTAGGGTTTCATAGAATTTTTTTTGGTGGAAATTGAAAATAACGGAAAGAATCCACCTATAGGCATGATTCATGCATGTGATGAAATTCTAAAGTACTTATCTTAGTCCGAGCTATCAAACCATCCATCACAGACAATCCTACCTGATAGCAAGACTCACTAATTTTTTTCTAGCATTTCCCTGGTTCAATCCCTTTTTTCGTTTTTTTTTTTTACTTTTTTATATGGAATTGAGTCGTGCTTAAATTAATTTATATTTTTATGGAATGTTATTTATAAAATTTATTAGGTTCTTTCACCTTTATATCTTTGTAATCAAAATTCTGAAGTTTATGTTTTTTGTTACGGGGTAGATTAGTACTGCAGTTGGCGGAACAAGTACATTTTATGGATTTCATCATGGTATGTTTTGTTATTTTCAAGTTACATCTCTTAGGACTATTTTTTTTCTAGATTGTTTATTTATGTTATTGATATATTGTGCATTATATGATGTGTGAGACATTATTGTATTTATGGTTGCGGTACTCCTGCAATTTAGTTTATTTTCTTTAAAATTCAATAAGAAAACTAAGTAGAGTTCCAATTTCACATTATCGTATATACCAAAAGTTTTTAATATTGAATCTAAGACCTTGAATGTTGCTTTAAGTCTTTAAAATTTCGATTACTTGCAAATGCATGTGCATTTGCCTTGTCTGTATATGATAGGTTTTTTTTATCGTATATCAAGTTGTTCCAGTTTATATGCTAAATAGTATATGAAATGACTCAAAATAGAAAAGAAAAAGTTTCAAACTATTTGAAGTTGAAATTCAAAACTGAAGTCCAATTGGTTCTAAAGGGTATATATAGTCATTGGATCAGGTATCATCAATCTAGTCAAGTTTCTATAGCCTATAGGAGACTGTAAAAAATAGAAAATCTTGTTTTGGTCTATTTACACTACATTTTGCATACTCATTGATACTTGCATTGAGAATGTCAATGAGCTACTTCTGTAGAATTTTGGCAAAGAAGTAATTTTTTAGATGAGATAAGCCAACTCAAACAGAACCTTCTGCTAATTAGGGGTGTCAACGGATGCTTATCGGTACGGACAGGACAATATCCGTATCCGTATTTGATTTTTTTTTTGTAATATCCGAATCCGATCCGATATCCGAACGGATATCTCTTTTGACACTCCGAATTTGTATCCGTCTAGTTTAACGGATATCGGATAATATCCGATCCGATTAGCTAAAAAATTCGAATCCTAGTATCCGAAATCAGAAATATTAAAAATTTAGTTATTATCCGAATATCCGAAAACCAAATTCAATTTCTCTACATATTTGAGTCATTTTTCTTATGTTGTAAATTGTAATTAATATATATTACTATTATATATAAATTATATTATAATTATTTTATGTAAAAGTTAGTTGAGAATAAAATACTTTAATCTTCTCTATTAATTAATATATATTACATATACATTATACTATAATATATATAAAATTTTGGATATCCGAATCCGATATCCGAATTCGATATCCGAAATTTGCAATTTAAAGTCGGATCGGATATTAACGGATTCAAATACCTTAATATCCGAATTCGTATCCGAAAATGGATAATATCCGAAAAATATTCGGATATCCGAATCCGATATCCGAAATTTTGAAAAATATCCGAAAATTCGGATACGGAATCGGATCGGATTCGAATTTTCGACTATCCATTGACAGGTCTACTGCTAATACAGTGTTATTTCTCTTTCCTTTATTGAATGTAGTTGCTGAGTTGTTGACCATTGCAACAGAATCTTCTGTATGCGATACATGCTTCTTGGATCTCCTCTTTATTTCTTAATATTTTTTTCCTTTCTGGAATGGCGGTCTGGTGTGTAGCATTTGCTTAGAAGTTGAACATTCATAACCTAATGTTACAAAATCCTGAAATGAGTTGTTCACTACATCTCAGTTTGTAGTCAGCTTTATATGTTCTTATAAAGAAACATGTCCAGTAGCATAGTGACCTCATTCACAACCGGCGTCTTCCTGCAACTACTCTTCATAGGTCTAATCTTTCTTAATCTTGTTTTCGGGATACAAGTTTGCGCCCTCATTAAATAATGCTCAACTCTTCATCAAATGTGCTCATACCATCGTCACTATTTAATTACCCCACATCCATCAATTGTTGCATTTCTTGATTTCCTCTATTCTATAATTCATATATACACTATCCAACTCTTCTGTTTAACATTCTCCATACCTTAAGGCTCTTTTTTGGTCGTTTCTTTCTCTTTCCAAAAAAAACAACTTATTTTTGCATTTTAAAAACTACAATTTATTTATTTTCTAGATTAAACTTATAATTTTAGAGAAAAACAAATTTCCAATTTAGTAAATCAAATATATGTTTTATGTTCTTAATGATTATCAGTTTTTTTTCTCAACCAAGTTACACGGTATAAAGACAGTCTCGGAACCGTTAGGGAATTTTCCTAAATAATAATCATGATTAGTTTTAAAATTATTTTTTGGCCTCAAGAAGGTTTAGCCAAATAATAATATGTTCATTTTTTTCTAACAGAATGCTTACCTCCTAATAAATAAAAAAATTTCCTCCTAAAGATTAAATCAGGTTCTGTTTGGTTCATGACGAGACTGAGTTTAGACCAATGTTTTAAAAAATCGGACGGGTGGTTGACCCGGCCAAGGCACTGGGTCGGGTCAAATTGGTTCAACCACTGGGTTAACCTAAGTGGTCCAAATTAATCCCTTATGGACATTACTTTTTACAAAAATACTAATTTTTTTAGAAACACCGGATCAATACTGAACCGGACCGGAAGAACAACCAGTTCACGAGTTGAACTTGCCGGTCCGGTCCGATTTTTAAAACACTAGTCTAGACATCATGAGATGATGGCATAACATGAAAGTACTCTATTTTCTATTTTCTTTAAAAGAAAAAAAAAGGAAGAGAACTATTTTGGTAAACAAAATATTAATTCCCTTTTTTTCTAAAAAAAAATATTTTAAAAAAAAGCTTCCAAAAATAAAATGAAATTTAACATCATATTTTTCTTTCTTACAATATGACTCTAGTATATAGTAGCTAATTTATTTACTTTTGGATGAGAGTCCAAATTCCACTAAACCCGAACAAAACACCAACACTACAAGAAAAGTGACTTTTTATGACACAAAAATTAAGGCATCCTTAAATAGTGTGCCGTAAATAATTGATTTATGGCGTGCATTATATTGAGCACCATAAAAAAAGATCAAAATGTATAATTCTTACATGTATTTATGTTATTTATGGCGTGGAGTGAACACCATAATTTGTTTACACAAAAAACGACACAATATATCCCACAAAAGCTGTGGAAAAAAAGCGCCAAATTTTTTAAGGACCGCGTGATAACCCGCTCGTGTTTCAACCTAAAATATTTTCCACCCCTCTCCTGCTCGCGCTCCTTCAGGCTCTCTCACTCTCAGTTCTTTCTTCTCCTTTTTCTTCTTCCTCCTCCTCCTCCCTCTCTCTCCTCCACTCTCTCCTCCTCCCTCTCTCTCTCTCTCTCTCTCTCTCCCCCCTCCACTCTCTCCTCCTTCCCCTCTCCACCTTCTCCTCCCTTTCTCTCTCTCCTCCTCCCCCTCCCCACCTCCTCTTGTCGCGGTTCTCGGATCCCCTGCCTTACCTCCGCCTCCCTCTCCCTCGCCCTCATCTGGGTCATTCACTCTTGCAAGTCCAACGGCGAGGCCCAGCTCTCCTTTGTAGGGAGGGAGAGGACTCCCTCCTCCTCCTAAAGTGTGCCCAGGAGTTGAAGAAGAAGGGGCTGGAGTTCGATCTGCTCATCTCTTCGAGATCGAGAGTTAGGATTTTTACATCATCTCCCTTAACTCCTATAAACCTCAATTCGGGTTTCCTTTTTCACACTTCGTTTGTTGTAATCGAATCTAGGGTTTCGATTCATCCATTAATTTAGGGTTGGGGTTAGGGTTCCTATGTTCGTTCTCTTCTCCGTGACATGGGTGAGAGTCGTGGTATCTAACGACAAAGGTGAGTACTTAGGTTTGTTTTAATTATCTTATTTGCTTTAATTTCGGGTGTTTTTGCAAATTTTGCAGATGAATCCGAGGAGGAAGATGAAGGAGAAGGGACTGACAAGGACGCCGACATTGGAATCGAAAGGGACGATGATGAAGACGAGGAGGAAGAAGAAGGTATAACATTTTTAGGGTTTCATAGAATTTTTTTTGGGGGAAATTGAAAGTAACGGAAAGAATCCACCTAATAGGCATGATTCATGCATGTCATATTGCAGGAATGTTGTTGTTGAAGCTTTACAAGTAGATGCATCAATCGCACAACTCATATTCTATCTTTAGTGATGCAAAAGTACTTATCTTACTCTGTTATTTTACATAAAAAACACATTATTTAAAAAAGTTTCAAGAAATTATTTAATTTCATGGTTTTTTTTCCTACTTCATTTAAATTTGGATGGTAAGTCCAAATCCACATAGAACCCAAAACAAAAGCAATTCCATAGAAATGAGTTTATATTATTGTTTTCAACTCTAATTAGCAATACTTACTTTTCTTATGACTTGATGGCAGGGGGTGGGGCAGAACAAGAAATTCAGCCTACTGCAGAGTAGACTAAGGTGGGCCAGACGTGAGCTGATTCATATAAAAAAAATAAAATTATATATATGAAAAAAAAATTGGGACAGTCCATACGTGGTTCCGCCACTTGCAGTGTAGTATCTGATGTCGATCAAGAGTCCAATGCCGAGGGCAGGTGGACTCAGAAGAACAAAAGTTGGAAGATTGTTATGCTCAGGTGAATATTAGCTTGATTGTTGTTTTAACTTTTGTAATTGTTCTGAGATGCATGTGTAAACATGTTATAATAATGCCATGGATTTGTTATGTTCCTAGTTATGGTCCATGTAAGTACGGTTAAAGTACTTACATGGACTTTATGTATGGAATTTTTATGTAAACATGTTAAAGTACTGTAATTTGAACCTGGTTTCTATATATATGTGATGATCTTTATGTATGGATTTTTTATGTTAATAGTTGACACGACTATGCATCGATACATCTTTCCCTACAAATGCGAAGAAAGAAAATGATATTTGTTTGCAGGAAACATATTAGTCACAAATATTTGCAGTTGTCGAAGTCTTTCTTCTCTCAACAAAGGAGGGTCCTATCTAGACTAAGAAAACTAGTTGTACCTTTAAGGAAGCATTTAAATTAAAACTATGGAGGTGGAATATTTAAATGTCTGTCTCAATCCGCCATAGGAGAATGTCAATTACCCCTTAGATGTTGCTGGGGTTTCCTAAGCATTTTAGAGGTGTTAACTAGGTCCGAAATTGACCTGGTTTGAGCGGGTCTCGACTGAGTCATTTTAGCCCGATTAGAATTTACAGGCCGGTTCTGACCGAGTTCAGCACTGAAAAGCCAAAATAAGTCCACTGAAAAGCCAAAATAAGTCCAACCCAGAACCTACTACGAACCAGTTGGGACTTGACCGGACTGCGTCCAGTTCAAGTGCGGACCGGATCCGGTCTACTGTGGTACGGTCTTTTTTTAAAAAAATTGTTTGAATTTCAACTTTGGATTTTAGACTAAAAAATTATTTGTATCTACCCCTCCATTATTAATGCCTAATTTTATTTTCCTCCATTATTAATTTTATTAATTATACTTCCATTTCTCAAGAGTTAGAGGTAAATACAAATAACATATGAGAGTGATAAAATGAGGAGGTTTTAGTAATTAAATTAATAATGGGAGGAAACCGAATTGGACATTAGTAATGGAGATAAATACAAATAACTCAAGAAAAAAAATTGAGAGAAAAAATGTGAAGAAAATGTGGAGTGATTTTTTGATGCATTATATGAAAAACGGAAAACGGTTAAAGCCGTGAGCTTTTACTACCGATGATATTTTCTAAGAGGAACGACTGAGATGGATAGTGCACTAGTTTTCAAGAATTTGATCTCGATCATTTTTTTTTTACAAAGAATCCATGGAAATTTGATCCCTATCATTTTGAAGAACACATATTAAATACTCCATTATTTCGTCAACCGTAGAATGGATCGGTGAGACGCCTATGATGCCCATGTCAACCAAGAAACCGACACCCAATTAGCAAGTGCAATTTCGAACTTTCAATGTTGTCAGCGCCGACCTATCTATCTTCCAATTGGACATGATGTTCTCTGCCAATAAGGCTTCGGCCATGTTTGGTTCGCAGAATTGAGTTTGGATTAAAAATTATTCATTTTCTTTGTCTGGATGACAAAGAAAAGGAGCAGAAAAAAATAATATTCTCAAAAAAGTAAAAAAGAGAGAAAAAAAATATGGTTACCCTTCCCAGCCAATAATTTAATTTCCTCCAAATTTTTGGCACTTATTACAAAAATTTATGACTAATTTTTTTTTCTCTAACACATTCTAACTATATTTCAGTCATTTCCAAACATTAGAAAGAAAAATGGATAAAATTTGTAATTTTTCAAAGAAAAAAAGTGAGAAAAGAATTGATTTTCTTTCCTTTCCGCAAACTGTATACATTACTTGACAGTTTGATAAACGCTATATTTGGATGGTAATTGTTGGAATTTTTCTTTGATTCCAGTAAACAAAGTAAAAAAGTTTAGAGTTACCGTCCTCTGGTGAAGTCATATCGAAGTATTGTCCTAAAAGATTATTCAACGTCTATGTATAGACTTGTTCCCGAATCCTCCTACAGGTAAAACTCCTGTGCTACCGGCTTTTCGTCGCTGCGCACAGCTTTGTCTAATGACTTGGCTTTATCTAATGAAACATAAAAGTGAAGTTATTGAATGTTTTCATAATTTTCACAAAAATGATAAAGACACAGTTTTCTGCTACCTTACAAGTCCTTCATTCTGATAATAATAGAGAGTTTGTTAACAAAGGGTTGCATGATTATTTTAAGGAGCACGCCATTATTCATGAGACTACTTGCCCTTCTACCCCGCAACAAAATAGTGTGGCAAAGAGAAAAAATAGACAAATACTTGAGATCACTCGTGCCAGTTTGATTGGTGCAAAAATGAAGCCACATTGGCGGGAAAAAGCCATTTATACTGCAGTATACCTCCACAATTGTGTGCCTACAAGCGTTTTGAGATTCCAAACACCGTTAGATAAACTTGCAACGTATGTGTCTATTCCTTCTCATCTTACTATTCCTCCTCGTATATTTGGATGTATAGCATTTGTGAACTTACAAAAATATTTTCGTCCTAAGCTTGACCCTTGTGCCTTAAAGTGTGTCTTTGTGGGTTATCATATGTTTCAGAAAAGATACCGTTGTTACAACCCTACTACCCGTAAATTTTATGTTTCCATGGATGTTACGTTTTCTGAACAAGAGATGTTTTATGCTCCATCCACATTTGATTCACATCTATCGGAGGAGAGTAATAATGTTGAAGAAGTGAATTGGATCAATCTATTTCCAGATAATATGGTGGTGGGAGAAATAGGTGGTATTGATAGTATTCAGAAGTTGCATGTGGATCCTGATGTCCCCGGGGAGAATATTCTAGTAGTGTCTGTTAATGAACAGATTCAGATTGTGGATCATGACCAGAATAATGATAGTAATATTACTGATGCTGCTGAAGGACCCTCTCTCTCGCCACCAATAGTCTCCCCCAATGCTGATATTTCTGAGGTAAGTAGAAATTTTGTGATAATACTAACAGTACTCCCGAGTCTATTGATGATGGCAGATATCAAGCTACCACCGCGGAGTAATTGTGTAGTGCCAGCGGAGAGATTTTCACCGGAACCAACAAAGAAAACCAAATATCTGATTGCTCATTTTGTGTCTACTCATAGACTATCAGAGGCTTCTAAAGTTTTTGTCAGTAATATGTCTGCAATACATGTTCCTAGTAAAGTAAGCGAGGCGAATGCCAAATGGGCTGCTGCTATGGAAGAAGAAATGGAAGCACTTCAGAAGAACAAGACATGGTAATTAATATCACTACCAGAAGGGAAGAAACCAGTTAGTTGTAGGTGGGTGTACACCATTAAACAAAAGCAAGACGGTTCGATCGATAGGTACAAAGCAAGACTTGTAGCTCGAGGGTTTACTCAGATGAATGGTGTTGATTATGAGGAAACTTTTGCTCATGTGGCCAAAATCAATACTATACGAGTTTTGCTGTCATTGGCTGCAAACCTTGATTGGCATTTACACCAGTATAATGTAAAGAATTCTTTTCTGCATGGAGAACTAAAAGAAGAAGTGTATATGTCACTCCCACTAGGATACGATGTCCCTCATAATTCTGGAGGTGTGGTGTGTAGATTGAATAAGGCCTTATATGGTTTGAAGCAGTTTCCACGGGCCTGGTGTCACTCCCCGTTCCCAGAATGCGTATTTTAATACGTATATTGCTTGAATGTATTTATTTAATATTTATCATGTATTATCCTATATTTAAATTTCTTTAAAGTTCATGTTAATTAATTATCTGCTCTTTAATTTTTATGTTAATTAATTTCCTGCAATTTTATTATCTGTATTTTTCTTTCTGCAATTTTATTCTCTGCTTTAACTAGTCTTTAGGTTCGGCTTGGTTCGGTTTGATGAGTTGGTTCACATGAACCGAACCCACCTACCACCCCCCTTTGCTATTTAAAGCCCCCATCCCCTTCTCCCTCCTCCATTACTTTTTCTTCTCCATTACTTCTTCTTCTTCTTCCTCATCACCACCACCACCTACCAGCAGTAGCAGTAGACAAGTACAACTTGCTTCTACATGAGAACCTATTTTTATTGTTCATTTGTCTTCCTCTTGTGATTCTAAGAGAGTTTAGTTCTTAGCATTTTTGATTTCTATGGCTTGTTTTCTCTACATCTAAGTAGTTGTATTTCGGTTGTTCATGGGTTTTGGTCCACCAAGCTGGCGTGTATTTCTGGCACTGGAACGAAGGCTCCATAGGACTTGGAGTTTGGGAGATGTTGTACGCTCACGTTCTTACGTGCTCGCGTAAACATCAGCCCTTCACGCACACGTTCTTACGTGTCAGCGTATATTTTTAGTCACGCACACGTTCTTACGTGTCAGCGTGTATTTTTAGTCACGCACACGTTCTTATGTGTCAGCATGTATTTTTAGTCACGCACACGTTCTTACGTGTCAGCGTGTATTTTAGTCACGCTCATGTCTTTACATGCGTGCGTGACTTTTGAGTTACGCTCACATCTTTGTATGTGTGCGTGAATTTTGAGTTATGCAGACATCTTTGTATGCGTGCGTGAATTACCCTTCACGCTATGCGTGCGTGAATTACCCTTCACGCTCACGCTGTGCGTGCCAGCATGAACCACTCTTCACGCTCACGCTGTTTATACGCTCACCCCTTCATGCTAACTTAGCGTGACTTGTTGGTCTTAGCATAGACTTCTTGCGTGACTTGTTGGCCTTAGCATAAACTTGTTGGCATGACTTCTTGACCTGGGTGTTTCCATTGTTCTATAATTTATTCATCCTTATGCCTTTGCATGAACTCGATAATCTTAGCATGTTAATATTTTAATACATATGGTTGTGTACTAGTGCCCTGTGTCTTGATTGGTTCATGATACCCAGTAGGACTGGAACTTGACCTTGAGAGTTATAGACTCGACCCATTTAATGCTAATTGACTTTCATGCCTTGTCACCATTGATAACGATGGTTATCTTGACTAAATTGATCATGCGTTCCTAGTTGGAACTAAGAGACTGGCTAGTCGTCTTATTGAATTGAATGAATGAGACACGTTCATGTTATGAACTATTGTAATCGACTGGCTGATCCCGAATATTGACATACATGCACATGCAGGCTTCAATCTATTTATTTATTTATTTACTTATTTATTTTACAAAAGAAGCATGTGTACTTTATGGTCAAGGCATGATTATTCCGTGGTTAGTTTGGATTGTTGCATTACGCTATGTAAGACCTGCAACCTAACCGCACTGGTATCGTTGTAGAGTTGTGCATATCGTACCCCGTACGAAAGTACTCATTTGAATGACCATGATCCACGGCATGGGATTTCACTCAAACGTAGGGACTATTAAGTTAAATAAAATAAATGATGGCATGGAGAGAATGGATTCTCGAGTTCTTACATGGCAGCCCCCTTGGGACGAGTAGTACCCGACGGGCCGGCTGGTTCCCGCAGGTACTGTAAATCTGCCACACGGGCAGGGAGCGGTATCTGCTTATATTATTATTGTATATTGTATATTGATGACGGGCGTTCCACTGGGACTCGTCTAATTCATGTATGGCACAATTGATTGACTGGATAGACTAGCCTTGCTCGCACATGGTAAGAACTGAGGAATCTTTATTGTATTATTCCAGGATAACTTGGAACTCACAATAGCAAGCCGTAGAAATTGATTGGCCGTTTAAATTAATTTGTTTGTATACTGTACCTACTCTGTCGCCTAACTGAGATGATCAGAATATTAGGACATGACGAGCCAACTTCTGTCCTTGTTTGGTTGGGAGGTTGGTTCGAAGTGTCGTGATGTTATGTGAATCCTAGTAGAAAGCAGAGATCTATTATTATATTCTCTTACTTACTGGTTTTAGTTCTCATGTCGTGCTTTCTTGTGGTACTTGCTATTAGAGGTCTAACCTCTCTGGTTTTGTATGGCCAGATTTAGAGCCGGTTCCCGAGGATCCAGCTTACTTCCACCTCCAAGATGGTCAATACTAGAGGAATGATCGCAGGAGGACTCGAGTGGGTTCCTTACTTCACCACTCGTTTTGTTGTTTACTTTATACCTTAGCCGTTTGGCACCGACATGTTAGTCGGATTGTCTTGTACTTACTTTTGCATAATTGTAATTAAGTCAGACTACAGCTGATAACAATTGTGTATACTTTGCTATATCATCTGGCTATGTTTTATAAAGCCAGATCTCAAGGACATTTTGACTAAGCGTTTGGGATGCCTTACTGCTTTATCTTACATGTTCTCTATTTTTGCTTCTTGTTCGAATGATTGAGACAATAGATGTGAAGTAACCATAGTAAGACTTTCATGTAGTATGCACCCCCTCGTCTGGTTAGACAGCATTGATCGTATTATACGGTATTCATCCTACCCGTAATACGTAGCTGGCTGAGTCATTCCCCCGCTCTCCAGTATTCTGGTTGTGGGGCGTGACAAGGTTTTAGTGGTGGCCCATGCACGTCTGATTTCAGACTTGTGGGGTGTTTTTGATTTATAGGTTGTCTCAATCACATGTGTTCCCCCTTGATATCATCATTCGTTGTTCTCAACCCTTGCTTGACATTCCGGTATCCTTTGACTTCATTGATCCTTCATGTCCGGTTGTTTGATTGTTCTCTTGTCCCTTTTCTTAGGGGCACTTCGTCCGCATCGGTCAGAGCTGGACAACAACAAGGGCAACATGACCAGGTTGGTCAGCAACAAGGGCCAGTCTCACCTCAGGAGACTATCCAAGAAGAAGTGATAGTAGAACCAGCAGCTGAACCGCGGTATCCAGAAGTTCCAACACCACCCATAGTTCTACCTACCCCTGTGGAAGTGGACACTCCAGCCCTTCTGGAGATCATGAGAGGAATGATGGCTACTCAACAACATCAGATGTTGGCCCAGCAGCGCATGCACACTCAGCTACAAGAGCAGAATGTGTTGCTCAACCAAGGATTGCAGACGACTTTGGAAAGAGGAATGAGGACTGATTCAGGAGCATCAGCCAGGTTTTGCAAGTACAACTCCTGCCGTTTCGAGGGAACGGAGGATGCCATCTCAGCAGATGTATGGTTTAAGGATATTGAGGCTATTCTGATAGCAGCTAAGGTACCGGCAGAAGAACGTGTGGATCTAGTGAAGTTGTTACTTCAGGATCTCGCACGTGATTGGTGGGAATCAGAGGAAGTAGGCATCAGACGTCCTGTGGCTTGGGACGATTTTACTGCAAGATTCAAGACAAAGTACTATGGAGTTGTGGCACGGTTTGAGCTACAACAGAAGTTTATCAACCTCAGGCAGGCCGGCAAGACTGTAGATGCTTATGCAGCAGAGTTCTGCAGATTGAGTAGATTCGCCCCAGAGATGGTAGCAACAGAGAGCCAGAGGGCCATGAGGTTTCAGCAAGGGTTTCATCTTGAACTCTTGCAATTGATAGAGGGGCACAATTACCAAACTTTTGACGAAGTATTGACGGCAACTCGAAGGCATGAGATCACCATTCAGAGGCTTACGACAAGGACTGGGGGTCAGAAGAGGTCCCACAGTCAGATTGAAGGAGGAGGGGGAGCAGCGCCCCGAACAACAGCACCATCCACTGGCATTCGTATCCACGATGTGGCGATACGAGGACCAGCACCACCCAGGCAGCAGCAACAGCAGCAGAGGAAGAACCAGCAACCCCCGACGGGCTGCACTTATTGTGGGAAGATGGGACACACTAGAGATGTGTGTCGGACATTGAATGGACTGTGTCTGATATGTGGAAATCCAGACCATCGGGTTACCACATGTTCCATGAATTCGAGGTCAGGAGGACCAGGGCAACAGTTTCTTGCTCTGCCAGTACCAGGGGCAGGCCAGTATCGAGGACCAGCGGTGGCAGTGAGGCCGTTGGCACAGCGTCCGTTAATGCCGCAGGCTCAGATGTTTCGGCAGCAGGGGCCGCCGATGCAGCAACACCTGTATAGACCACCCCAGCACCATCAAGGAAGAGGCCAGCAGCAACATCAGGCTAGGCCGCAGCATGAAAACCAGCAAGGAGGTCGAGGGCAAGCATTCACTCTGTCCTTGGAGGAGGCATTGCCATCGGAAGATGTTATGGCAGGTAACATTCTCGTCGCCTCATATCCCGCAGTAGCATTGTTTGATTCGGGAGCATCCTATTCATTTATATCTGCACAATTTGCGACACGACTAGGAGTGGAGTTCGAGGCATTACCAGGGAGGTTGAATATACTCACTGGTAATGGGCTCGTAGGAGTTAGTAGAGTTAGTTTAGCATGTAGTGTTGTAGTGTGCGGGCATCCTTTACCCGCCCGGATGATAGAATTTTCTGTTGGAAATTTTGACGTTATCTTAGGTATGGACTGGCTGAAAGACAGTCATGCGACAATAGATTGTCGTAGAGGGAGTGTATCTTTTGATATTCCAGGCATGGAGAGATTCACCTTAGTCAGATCAGAGGCAACTCAGCATGAGCAGGGAGTAATAACGGCAATGGAAGAAGTTCAGATTCTGAAGGTAGTTGAAGAGTTTCTAGATGTATTTTCTGAAGAACTTCCAGGTCTACCACCGGTTAGGGATATTGAGTTCAGTATAGAATTGGCACCAGGAACTAAACCGATATCAGATCGAGTTTACAGAATGGCGGATTCAGAGCAGACCAAGGTATATCAGCACATAGAGGAACTGAAGGAGAAGAAGTTCATCCAAGCTAGCGTGTCGCCATGGGCAGCACCAGTGGTACTTGTGGGGAAGAAGGATGGGTCATCCAGATTGTGCATTGACTACAGGAAGCTTAACGCGGTAACAGTGAAGAACAAGTATCCATTACCCAGGATCGACGACTTATTTGATCAGTTGAGCAAAGCTAGAGTTTTCTCCAAGATAGATCTTCGTTCAGGGTACCATCAAGTGAGGGTTCGGAAGGAAGATATTCCCAAGACAGCGTTCAGGTCGAAGTATGGGCATTATGAATTCTTAGTAATGCCGTTTGGTTTGACCAATGCTCCAGCAATATTCATAGATTTGATGAATCGCATCTTTATGCCATACTTAGACCAGTTTGTCGTTGTGTTTCTTGACGACATTCTTGTATACTCTGCAGTGAAGAGGAGCATGAAGGCTACCTCAGGAAAGCGTTACAGGTTCTGAGAGAGAACCAGTTGTATGCCAAGCTCAGCAAGTGTGAGTTTTGGTCGAATCACATTTCATTTTTGGGTCACATCATATCAGGAGCTGGAGTAGCAGTAGATCCCAAGAAGGTAGAAGCAGTAGAGAGTTGGCCAGTACCCAAGACCGTAGCAGATGTGCGGAGTTTCTTGGGATTGGCAGGATATTACAGAAGGTTTGTGTCAGACTTTGCAAGGCTTTCAGCACCCATGACCCGCTTGACCCGGAAGGATGTACCATTCGTTTGGTCGGCAGAATGTCAGGCATCATTTGAGACTTTGAAGCAGAAGTTGATATCAGCACCTATTCTTACATTGCCAGTTGGACCCGGAGGTTTTACAGTATATTATGATGCATCAGGTAAGGGACTTGGATGTGTCCTTATACAACATGGAAAGGTGATAGCATATGCATCTAGGCAGCTTCGGGACCACGAGAAGAATTACCCAACTCATGATTTGGAGTTAGCGGCAGTAGTGTTTGCTCTGAAACTATGGAGGCATTACTTATATGGTGACCGAATGGACCTGTACACAGACCATAAAAGTCTGAAGTACATCTTTACTCAGAAGGAACTAAACATGAGGCAGAGAAGATGGTTGGAGTTGATTAAGGATTATGACGTGGAGCTTCAGTATCATCCAGGCAAGGCTAATGTAGTAGCAGACGCTCTTAGCAGGAGAGGTGGCGCATTTATGTTAACAACGCAGAGGCATATCTTAGAAGACCTTCAGGAGATGGGCATCAAAGTTATACTTCCTATTGATGTAGGAGTTCTAACAAGTCTGCAAGTTCAATCCGACTTGGTAGGCAGGATCAAGGCAGCTCAGGCACAAGACCCAAGGATTCAGAAGCTTAGGGCAGAATGTGAGTCAGGACTCATGAAGGAGATGAGAATTCATGAAGATGGTACACTTAGGTTTGGATCACGTCTATGTGTGCCTAGTGGAGATATCAGACAGGAGGTTATGGCAGAAGCTCACAGTTCTCAGTATTCTATTCACCCTGGAGGGACCAAGATGTACCAAGATATCAAGCAGCATTTCTGGTGGAACGGGATGAAGAGGGAGATAGCTAGATTTGTTTCCCGTTGCTTGGTATGTCAGCAAGTAAAGGCAGAACAGCAGAGGCCAGCTGGGTTATTGCAACCGCTTTCTATTCCGAAATGGAAATAGGAGCATATTACAATGGACTTTGTGACCGGTTTACTGAGATCACCAAGTGGTAAGGACGCTATTTGGGTGATAGTGGACCAACTTACAAAGGTAGCACACTTTCTTCCTTTCAGAGTAGGGCAATCTACAGAAAAGTTGGCAGAGTTGTATATGCAACAGATAGTCAGGCAGCATGGAGTCCCTGTCAGTATTGTGTCGGATCGAGATACCCACTTTACATCGTATTTCTGGAAGAGCTTACATCATAGTCTAGGTACCAAGTTAAGATTTAGCACGGCTTACCATCCGCAGACGGATGGGCAATCAGAAAGAACGATTCAGACTTTAGAAGACATATTACGAGCTTGCACTTTAGATTTTGGAGGGTCTTGGGAGGGTCACCTGCACTTGGTCGAGTTCTCGTACAACAATAGTTATCAAGCCAGTATCCAGATGGCGCTATTTGAAGCACTATATGGTAAGAAGTGCAGGTCGTCGCTTGCATGGGACGATATCGGGGAGAGGAAGATGTTAGGCCCGGAAATGATTGTTCAGACGATTGAAGTGGCTAAGGGAATTAGAGAGCGACTTCGTGTTGCGCAGGATCGGCATCGCCATTGGGCGGACCAGCATCGTAGGCCGCTAGAGTTTTCTGTTGGGGACCATGTGTTCTTGCGGATCTCACCTACTCGTGGGGTCATTAGATTTGGCGTTCGCGGAAAATTGAGTCCGCGGTACGTGGGCCCATTTGTTATCCTTGATCGGGTAGGCGATGTTGCTTATCGTTTATCCCTTCCACCTTCATTACGAGAGGTGCATGACGTATTTCATGTATCTCAGTTACGTAGGTATGTATCGGACCCAAGCCATGTCCTCGATCACTCTGAGCTGGTTGTTGGTACCAACCTGTCTTACGAGGAACAGCCTGTGTCCATTTTGGACCGAAGAGAGAAGATACTCAAGAACCGAACAATTAGTCTTGTCCGTGTTGCTTGGGGTCATCACTCCTTGGGAGAGTCAACGTGGGAACGTGAGGATGATATCCGATCACGGTATCCACACTTGTTTGACTCACAAGGTATATCTTTTCTGTATACCTTGATTGTCCTGATTCCTCATGCTTATCACCTTATGGGTAGAATTGCTTGATATCGTAGATTGATGGATTTACATATATGTTACTTGCTATGGACATTGTAAAATGATTGCTTGATTGAATTGCTTGTACTTAGATTGGTTTAGCCTCGATGTTTCTATCTTGCTTGAATTTGAAATTCCGAGGACGGAATTTTTTTAAGGTGGGTAGAGATGTCACTCCCCGTTCCCAGAATGCATATTTTAATACGTATATTGCTTGAATGTATTTATTTAATATTTATCATGTATTATCCTATATTTAAATTCCTTTAAAGTTTATGTTAATTAATTATCTCCTCTTTAATTTTTATGTTAATTAATTTCCTGCAATTTTATTATCTGCATTTTTCTTTCTGCAATTTTATTCTCTGCTTTAACTAGTCTTTAGGTTCGGCTTGGTTCGGTTTGATGAGTTGGTTCACATGAACCGAACCCACCTACCACCCCCCTTTGCTATTTAAAGCCCCCATCCCCTTCTCCCTCCTCCATTACTTTTTCTTCTCCATTACTTCTTCTTCTTCTTCCTCATCACAACCACCACCTACTAGCAGTAGCAGTAGGCAAGTACAACTTGCTTCTATATGAGAACCCATTTTTATGGTTCATTTGTCTTCCTCTTGTGATTCTAAGAGAGTTTAGTTCTTAGCATTTTTGATTTCTATGGCTTGTTTTCTCTAGATCTAAGTAGTTGTATTTCAGTTGTTCATGGGTTTTGGTCCACCAAGCTGGCGTGTATTTCTGGCACTGGAACGAAGGCTCCATAGGACTTGGAGTTTGGGAGATGTTGTACGCTCACGTTCTTACGTGCTCGCGTAAACATCAGCCCTTCACGCACACGTTCTTACGTGTCAGCGTGTATTTTTAGTCACGCACACGTTCTTACGTGTCAGCGTGTATTTTTAGTCACGCACACGTTCTTACGTGTCAGCGTGTATTTTTAATCACGCACACGTTCTTACGTGTCAGCGTGTATTTTAGTCACGCTCATGTCTTTACATGCGTGCGTGACTTTTGAGTTACGCTCACATCTTTGTATGTGTGCGTGAATTTTGAGTTACGCACACATCTTTGTATGCATGCGTGAATTACCCTTCACGCTATGCGTGCATGAATTACCCTTCACGCTCACGCTGTGCGTGCCAGCATGAACCACTCTTCACGCTCACGCTGTTTATACGCTCACCCCTTTATGCTAACTTAGCGTGACTTGTTGGTCTTAGCATAGACTTCTTGCGTGACTTGTTGGCCTTAGCATAAACTTGTTGGCGTGACTTCTTGACCTGGGTGTTTTCATTGTTCTATAATTTATTCATCCTTATGCCTTTGCATGAACTCGATAATCTTAGCATGTTAATATTTTAATACATATGGTTGTGTACTAGTGCCCTGTGTCTTGATTGGTTCATGATATCCAGTAGGACTGGAACTTGACCTTGAGAGTTATAGACTCGACCCATTTAATGCTAATTGACTTTCATGCCTTGTCACCATTGATAATGATGGTTATCTTGACTAAATTGATCATGCGTTTCTAGTTGGAACTAAGAGACTGGCTAGTCGTCTTATTGAATTGAATGAATGAGACACGTTCATGTTATGAACTATTGTAATCGACTGGCTGATCCCGAATATTGATATACATGCACATGCAGGCTTCAATCTATTTATTTATTTATTTACTTATTTATTTTACAAAAGAAGCATGTGTACTTTATGGTCAAGGCATGATTATTCCGTGGTTAGTTTGGATTGTTGCATTACGCTATGTAAGACCTGCAACCTAACCGCACTGGTATCGTTGTAGAGTTGTGCATATCGTACCCCGTACGAAAGTACTCATTTGAATGACCATGATCCACGGCATGGGATTTCACTCAAACGTAGGGACTATTAAGTTAAATAAAATAAATGATGGCATGGAGAGAATGGATTCCCGAGTTCTTACATGGCAGCCCCCTTGGGACGAGTAGTACCCGACGGGCCGGCTGGTTACCACAGGTACTGTAAATCTGCCACACGGGCAGAGAGCGGTATCTGCTTATATTATTATTGTATATTGTATATTGATGACGGGCGTCCCGCTGGGACTCGTCTAATTCATGCATGGCGCAATTGATTGACTGGATAGACTAGCCTTGCTCGCGCATGGTAAGAACTGAGGAATCTTTGTTGCATTATTCCAGGATAACTTGGAACTCACAATAGCAAGCCGTAGAAATTTATTGGCCGTTTAAATTAATTTATTTGTATACTGTACCTACTCTGTCGCCTAACTGAGATGATCAGAATATCAGGACATGACGAGCCAACTTCTGTCCTTGTTTGGTCGGGAGGTTGGTTCGAAGTGTCGTGATGTTACGTGAATCCTAGTGGAAAGCAGAGATCTATTATTATATTCTCTTACTTACTGGTTTTAGTTCTCATGTCGTACTTTCTTGTGGTACTTGCTATTAGAGGTCTAACCTGTCTGGTTTTGCATGGCCACATTTAGAGCCGGTTCCCGAGGATCCAGCTTACTTCCACCTCCAAGATGGTCAATACTAGAGGAATGATCGTAGGAGGACTCGAGTGGGTTCCTTACTTCACCACTCGTTTTGTTGTTTACTTTATACCTTAGCCGTTTGGCACCGACATGTTAGTCGGATTATCTTGTACTTACTTTTGCATAATTGTAATTAAGTCAGACTGCAGCTGATAACAATTGTGTACACTTTGCTATATCATCTGGCTATGTTTTGTAAAGCCAGATCTCAAGGACATTTTGACTAAGCGTTTGGGACGCCTTACTGCTTTATCTTACATGTTCTCTATTTTTGCTTCTTGTTCGAATGATTGAGACAATAGATGTGAAGTGACCATAGTAAGACTTTCATGTAGTATGCACCCCCTCGTCTGGTTAGACAGCATTGATCGTATTATACGGTATTCATCCTACCCGTAATACGTAGCTGGCTGAGTCATTCCCCCGCTCTCCAGTATTCTGGTTCTGGGGCGTGACACCTGGTTTGGTAGATTCCGATTTGCTATGAAGAAGTACGGATATATGCAGTGCAATGTGGATCATACTTTGTTCTTGAAGCAAGTGGGTGATAAAATTACAGCTCTTATTATATATGTGGACGACATTGTTTGCCATTAAAATTCTTTGATTGCAAATTTCAATACAAACAGAACAGTGTTACAATATAGGACATAGATGTAGTCCTAGGAGTACACTTTTGTTTATCTGGGTCCCTTGTGCCGATGGAGTGAGTGGTAATGCGTTGACTCCGTTGACGATCTGACGACGGTTATCGGTTCTCTGAAGGTTTGGATTGCTCTGGGTGCTGGAGCTTGCTGAGAGGAGGAAGACGTTGAGTGTCTGTATCTGTCTCTCTGGTGATATGTTCGTTCTTTGTGTGTTCGTTGTGTATTCTGTGCATGGGTGAGAAGGAAATGATCCCTCTATTTATAACTTTGCAGGCTGGCTGCTCATGCGCGCATGTAGGATGCGCCTGTACACGGGGACGCCACGTGGTGATTGCTGATGGAGGCGCATGGACGATGCGCCCTGATCGAGGGGTTGACTTCTTCATGTTGCTGTTGTGAGCCGGCACGTAGCAGAGAAGAGGATCTTTCTGTTGCTGAGATCTTGGGTGAGTTGAGTCAAAGGACACGTGTCGTCGACTCATGGCTCGGAGATCTCAGATTTGACGGGAGGATGATCTGGTGGGATACGCCTAGGATTGGGCGCATGAGGAGACTTTGCCTCGTAACCTTTAGGAGTCACGAACCATTCTGGGCGCATGGCTTTTGAGGCGCATGCAGAGCTTCAAATGGAGACTTTCCTTCTGTCTTTTGGGATCAGTGAAAAGTCTGAGGCGCATGGCTTTTGAGGCGCATGCAGAGCTTCAAATGGAGACTTTCCTTCTGTCTTTTGGGATCAGTGAAAAGTCTGAGGCGCATGGATTTTGAGGTGCATGCAGATTTGGGCGCATGGCTGCGGAGGCACATGCAAGTGGTTGGGTGGCCACGTGGCAGTAGCCGTCGGAGTAAAGTAATGATGATGCTGACGTTGCCGACGCTTCGTCTTCTGAAAAAGCTATCAACTGTTCAGACTTCGGGAGGCGTGCTGCCAACTCTGTCAGTTCAGCATTTAATGTTTCTGACATTCGATGGACAGCTGAGTGGGAACGTCGATTGGCGTTCCACTAGGCGTATGGGGACGCATGGAGGCGCATCCTCTGTGATGCGCTTGGTACTGAAGGACGCGTCTGTGTTGATGCGCTTGATGTTGAAGGGCGCATCTGTATGATGCGCGGGCTGGCCGGCACATTCGCTTCGTGACACGTTCTTTAATGCAGCGACTGTTACGTTCTTCGAGTGCTTTAAATAGCCGTTTTGATTTGGCTGAATTCGAAGCGTCCGGTTCATCCATTAAATGCAAATTCATTACACGGAATTCGGAGAGCCATCCTCTTGGCGCATGGGTTTGATTTGCCCGGCCTATAAATAGTGGCATGGAGAGAGGGTTTGCTTCTCGTTCTCTCACGTACTTCCGACATGAACTTGTGTACTCGAGTGCATTCTGTTGACGAAGTGCTCCCGAGGGTGAAGATGCGACGCCATGTCTTCATTGATGCACTTGAAGGTGACTGTTACATCCAAAAGTCGGAGTCGAGGTCTTCCGAGGCAGGCGGAAGGTGCCTGTTGCATCCAAAGATAGGGATGCCCGGGCCTCGTCTTCGTTGTGCAGGAAGAGCCGTAGATCGGAATTGCGGTGCTGCGGCTTTGGGGGCTCTCTCTTCCTTCAAAGTGGGTGTTGCCCACTCTGGTGGGTTTAAAAGCTGCTCCTTTAGCCGCAGTTTCGATTACGGTCTTCCTTTGCCTTTGGAGGCTCTTTCGAAGCCTCCCCTGGCCACAGGTTGACTTGCGGTGCTCTTCTCTTCCTCGGCTAGAGGGTTGATTGCCACCCTCGTTGTGCTCAATAAATGCTTCATCAGTCGGAGCATTTTGACGGCGGCGAGCCTGGCTGGAAGAGCGGCACATAACTGGGCTGCTGAAGGGATGCACATAACTGAGCTGCTGAAAAGGATGCGCCTTGCTGAGGGCGCATGGTGGGATGCGCCTGACTGAGGGCGCATGATGATTGCTGCGCCTGCTTGAGGGCGCATGGTGATTGCTGGCTGTAGACTTAGGATCTTTTCTTTGTAGAAACTCTCCTTTGTACAATCTTTTCTTAGACATATAATAGACTTTTATATGTTAAATAAAAAGTCCTCTTTCAATGTCTATACTTGTTGTTTTGGCTGTGAAGTACTTTGTTCGAGCTCTGGCGCATGTAGTCTGGCGCATGGGCTTTCTGGTTGTGAAATTCCATGCTTCTACAGACATGATCATAACAGGAGATGATCTCAATGAGATGAGTAAATTAAAGGACTGTCTTTCTTCTGAGTTCGACTTGAAAGATCTGGGTGGATTAATTGGGTATCGAGGTTAACCGTTCGAACCAAGGTATTTTTCTGTCGTAACGTAAATATGTGCTTGATTTGCTAGAAGAAACATGGATGCTTGGTTGTGAGCCAATCAAGTCTCCTATTGAGCAAAATCTCGGTTTGGAGGAATGCCCTAATCAAACCCCAGCTAACAAAGGGAGATACCAGAGATTAGTTGGATGCTTAATTTATTTGTTTCATACCAGACTTGATATTACATATGCTGTAAGTGTGGTAAGTAGGTTCATGCATAATCCGGATAAGCAACATATGGATGCAGTTGTGAGGATCTTGAGGTATTTGAAGTCAGCACCAGGAAATGGCCTTTTATTCTCAAAACATGGCAATACAGATATTCTCGGGTACTCAGACTCAGATTGGGCCGGAAAAGGAGATAGAAGATCGACGTCGGGTTATTTTACCTTTGTTGGTGGTAATCTTGTTACTTGGAAGAACAAGAAACAAAAGGTTGTTTCTTTATCAAGTGCTGAGGACAAGTCACAACAAGAAAATGCATGTTCAGCGACATAAGCAATATGTAGTGCAAAGTTCGATTTGTGTCGCCAAAGAGTTTCTGCGACATATTTGGCTATGTCGCACACATGTCGCTATAGCCTTGTCTAGGAAAGTCTTTGGCGAAATCACGTATGTCACAAAATATAATCATTTTTTGGCGACATATTATATATTTTTATTTAAAATAACTTTTGGTGACATGTGCCTTTCGTGTCGCAGAAATGTTATACATTGACAACATAACACATGTCGCCAAAAGTCTAGTTCTTTATTTTATTTATCATTATAAAAATATTTTCTGCAACACAATTTGATGTCGCGAAAGTTAAAGTAGTCAAATATAAATACACTTCCTGCTACACAATTTGATGTCGCTATAGCTAATTTATATTTTTTTATGTTAATTTTTATTTTCGCATATATTTTCCAACATAAATGTAAAAACCTTATTTCTAAAATAACTTACAAACATTAAAATTTGTATTCAAAGAAGTTAGAGAACAAAGAACAAGTTACCATGAACACAACATGATATCCAATATAATGTCTTCAAACATCTCTTCATAAAATAATCCAATAATACAATATTTTAACAACTTCAAGTAGCTCATTAAAAAAGAAACACATTGTATTTCACAAACATATTGTATTCAAGGTGGACAAGTATAATGTATACCAAATACACATAAATTGAATGCTTCCCAAACAATTAGCATACAATAGATCTCTTGATATGAATGTCTTCTCCAAAAATTGACTTGTTATCTATGTGATCCTGTAAATAAAAATTAAAGAAAAAAATTGTACGTAAAACAAAATATATACTAAAAGAATGACATGTTTAAAAGACTTATATACAAAAAAAAATCCACACACACACACACACACACACACACACACATATATATATATATATATATATATATATATATATATATATACACACATTGTGGGTTATTTACACTAACTACTCCTATGTTTTTTGTTTATAACACGGGGTACCCCTACTTTTAAACTATTTACACTGACTACCCATACTTTTTTGGTTTATTACATGGGGTATCCCTACTTTAAGATAAAAAAAAATGTAACACTAACTACCCCTATTTTTATTTTTATTTTCTAAAGGGAGGGGTGGTCAGTGTAATTTGTTTAAAAACAGGAGTACCCCTTGTTATAAACCAAAAACATAGGGGTGGCTACTGTAAATAACCCATACATTATCATGTATATCCTGTGCAGGTTTAAGGGACTCACATGCAAAAAAATATATACGATATTGATGGTCACCTAGAGAATCACAATTCTTAATGACGATTTATTAACTAGACATTTGTTAACAAACATTTCACTAATATACTACTCATCAGATATATATTTCAACATCCTTACATTTGAGTGACCACCTATTTAATGTGCTGCTAAAATAAAAGAATTTGGATTGAAGCGGATCGATATTGGAAGCATATCAAGAAATTGGATCCAAGTCATTACAATTCTAAAATACACTTAACACAGTATCAAACAACCTTTCAAGTTTCATATGCCAAGTATTTTTAAGTTATATATATATATAAACTCAATAATTAAAACTTATTTGTTAAAAGTGTATAATGTTAGATAATAAGAGTGTATATTAGGAGAAGAAATGAGTTCTAGGTGTTTGCAATACAGGACTCTTGATGCTAGCACAGTCCATCATGTAACTCATGTTTCATCAATTTTAATAAGATCTACATGCATACAACAATCATACGTATTTACAAATTACTCTATGCAAAAAATAATAACTAATGCCATGTCTATGTGTTAATTAAGTTTACAACTAAACATGCTTCAACTGTACGCTAATAACCATTCTGCCTTGTACGTCGATAAGATTGTGTCAAAGTGTATCCTAATTGAGTAAAGTCATTAGCATTCCCCTCCCTTCCATCTTATAGTCTTGTTCAACAAACACCTAGCTAGAAGTCACATTATTGAGCTTACTCAACTATCACGTCCCAAAGACAAAAGAGAAACCAAACCTTTATTAGTAACTGACACAGCTGGTAAGTCAAGCTTGCAAAGCTAGCTGCATGAAATTAATGCATATTATAACATGGACCTTGCTTACTTCAAAACAGGGTTTCCTCATTTGGGGGACTTTGGAATACCTAAAATGAATTTCCGTCTCCACAAACATTCTGAGGTTTTACTGGGATTTGAAAGGGCCAAGGAATTATATTAGCACCCAACCAACTTTTATACTGAATGGAAATCAAGAAGAAATATGTCACCATCAAGAACACAATAATGATTCACCCAACTATAACCAAAAAGGAAGCAACTTTATTCAACAGGAACATAATTCGACAGACATAAAACTAGAACATCAAAAGATAGAAAATTCAATTTATTTCTAGAAATTTATAGTACCCAGTCCAGGGCTCTGAGGATCTGGCGATGGTGGGGACGCGACTTCTGGGCCAAAGATGTCGGGCCAGGCGGGCCCTGCACTGCACGATCTCGTAGTAGAAACCCAGGACTCCTTTTCAGCCAATTTAGCCTGGTACTAGTCTGCCTGATCCTGATTTGGCCTGGTACCAACCCATTGAAGCCACTATTAATCATCCCTACCTCGTATTAAATAGAGATCACTTGCAGTCTAGTAGATTTAGCCAACATATCGAATTCAAGAAATTGGAGAAAAATAAAAGTTGTGACATTCCATCTTCAAAAGAAAGTGTAGAATAATTCAAATTCAATCTTTCATCTTTCATGGTCTATACGAATCCAAATATAATGTAAAACTAATTATCAAGGTTCATAGTTTCGGTATCGGAATCGGTATCGGACTATTCCTATAAGTATTGGTATCGGCGATATCGATAGTATCGGCAGTTTTGGATCGGAGTATCGGATTATTTGGTATCGGAAAACAAATAATTATTAATAAATTAATTACATTTAAAAACATATATTTTATACATTTAGGCATAATTTTAAGTATTTTTAGTGTTATTTCTTAGTAGTTTTGAAATTAAATGGAATAGTAGTCACCCTTACCGATTGGTTTGCATACAATAGATCGATTTTCTTCTTTTGCATGCTTTTACAACATTATTATGTTTTAAACCCTTGTTGATTTGCCTTTTTCATTTAAGTTTCTTTGCCAAATTGACCGGAAAAGAGACCCCAATGTCATTATCGGTCCGTATCGGGTATCGGTCGGTATCGGATCGGGACATGCCAAACCGTATCGGTATCGGCCGTATCGGATCGGTATCGGCCGATACTTTAAACCATGCTAATTATATGCACTAATGTAGTGGCACTTTGAAAAATTATCTATTATATTCCAAAGACACTGAAGTTTACAATATATGTTCCTATAACTTACTTTCAACAACATTTCGTGATATGATATATGCTGGCTCAATGGTTTCTCCATCGCCATAGGAGTAAATTTTGCATCTATGTAGTACCCAACATTTCAAAGGGGAAGATGAAATGCCTAACATGTATCATCCATCAAAGATTAAAAATAGTTACATTTCGTTTTAAAAACAAGTCCATGGGGTTTAAGTTCACGCCAGTGTTCTAAAAATCGGCCTAGGCGCCCGTCTACCGCACCGAAAACCCCTTAGGCGGTGGGCTAAGCGGCTAGGCAGGCCTAGACGGCGGATTTTTTGAATTTTTTGAATTTTTTTTTGTTTATTCTTAGTTGTTTTTTGGATATTTGTTTGGGTTTGAAGATAGTATTTGGATTTTAGAACATTGAAATTTCAAATTTCAAAATTTCAAAAATTTCAAAAAAAAAAAAAAATTCTAGCACACTGGTTAGGCGGCGCCTAGGCAGGTTAGGCGCTAGGCGGACCTCCGTCGCACCGAGTCCGCCTAGCGATTTTTAGAACACTCGTTCACGCAACCAAGCAGCAAACATAGAATGCCTTGAGATCTGAAATTGACTTTTGTACTTCCTATGAGTATGCAAGTGGAGGTGGTATTGCATATTTTTCATTTTTAGATGTTATTTGACTGAACCCTTGTGTATCCGATATCTTATATTTTTTATGCTTTTTCTTTTCCAAAAATGTTCATTTTCATTAACTATTAGTAGTTAAGTAGTTAAGGTCAAACTGCACCACTTCTATTAATATGTTTATATCTGCCAATAGGCCTTGTCATTTGAATACTCGCATAAACTGAATTTAGAGTGCAACCTAGGTTTTATGTGTATATTCTTATAGTGCTTATATTGTACCATGTCATGGTACATTTACCAAGAATCGATTCAGTTCCATACTGATTTCCTTTTCTTTGTTAGGTATATCTAAAGTGTTATGTGCTTGGTTGTAGAGGATCATCTTTCTATGTTTGAATGATGGGATGGCATTTTTTTTCTCAGTTGAGATCCGTGAACATGACTCGTGCAATGTTGTGACATTTTTCCCAGGCTTGTCTTCTGCCTATTTCTATATGGTTTAGAGAATTGAGGAGACTTGAGCTCAGTTTACACACTTTTACATTGGAGGGAGAACGAGGGAGAGGTAGGTAGGTATGTAGAAAGAGATATATATAGAGAGAGGGGGGGCTTATCTAAAAACTTTAGGCATATGTACTAGGTTTATTTTAAAATTTTGAGCAGTTGTATTCTTACATTAGAGAAATCATACATATTAATCCTCTGGTTATACTTGCAGTCTTTGATAATAGATATTTGAGTATTCGCTTTTGCCATCAAAAACTTGGGTTCCTAATCCTGATACTATTGACTAACATAGGATATAAAAAGCCCTCGATTACATGAGGATATGCAAGTGCGGCGTGCCATCAAGGAAAAGAAAACTTTTACAGTGCTAAATCTATAGTATATGTCAAACCATTTACTATAAAACAGATACGGATTTGAATTCAAGTTACAACAAATCAGAACAAATATTCAAGCCAGTAAGTTTCATCCTGTATCCCCATCGTGTTCACAAATCTTTCGGACCCTCGGACCCATCAGATTGTATTCAGAAATAAATTTAAACCGCAAAAGACCACAGGTATCTCCATGTGCAAGGCGCAGCAAGGATAACCAACCAGCTTCATATTAAATAGTGTATTTGTTGTGTGTGTGTGTGTGTCTACATTGATACCAAACAAATACCCCATAGGTAGATACATCATACATGAACTCATAATGCCTACATGCATTCATTTTGTGCATAAAACAAAAGAGACATACTTAATACTGGTGAAAAGCTCTATTTTGTCTGTAAACCAGTCCGGGATGTCCCGTACGATGCTAACATCATCCTTCAGATACTCAATAAAATGATCTACGTCAAAAATGTCTTCAAAACACCTGCACATAGCACAGGACCCATGAAGTATATCACACCATTGTAGATGACCGACAGAATAAGACCGAGAGAGTAATAACAATACCAATATAAAAATAACCTAATGGGCAAGAAAAACCATGCTACTGACACTACCTAAAAAGTAAAAAAGATCAACATATCTAGAATGTTTGACTAAAGAATCACCATCATGTCTATGTGAACAAGTGTATATACGTAGAAAAGTTGCTTCTTTAATTGCTGTCCTAGTTCAGGCTTCCTTAAGCTCTAATGCTTATTTTCTTTCCATGCCTATGAGAATTATAGTTACACTATCCGTTCCCTTGAATTTCACCTGTATCTTACATTATTATCATGTGTCCCACGGACCATTCAAGTATACCCTGTCTGGAAGTTGGAATAGCCTTCCTTCTATTTATTTTCAAAATTAAGAGTTAGCATACTTGTAATGTAATAGGTCTAACGATTTCTAAATGCTATATATTATGTTAAATTTTCTTTTATTGTATTAAATATTCTGACACAACCGCCGTTTTACATGCTTACCGAAACCTTCCTATTGCATCTAAAGAACTAGCATCCAACGACCCAAACTGCTCAATATATCCAAGCTTAAATCCCGACTTCTCAAGAGGAGGTGCATTATCTTTTTTTCTTAATTTGTTTCAGAATAACCTACTTTCATCTTCAGTGAACGAACCAAATATAAACACCTGTAAATATATAGTAGCCAAAAAAGTCAAAAACATATTCTCTTCGGACAAACTACGATCAAGAAGTATAGATAGTTGTATTTCATACGATCAATTCAATGTTCACTAGATTTCGATAATAGTATCATCATTATAATATTACTCCAGACAAAATCAGACACTACTTCAAGAGTCATTCAATTAATGGACTTTATAAAGCTTGAAATTAATATCTTATCCACATCCATGTCTATTTGTACTATATTGAGAGCAGGAGCTTCAAAATGTCTACCATATTTCGGGTAAAGTGCATATAAACCCTCCTTAGATGTGAGAAAAATGCAATTAAAGACTCATAGTTTGAAAAGAACCGTGCATTTTTAATTTTGCTCAGTTTGCACCCATGCCGTTAACAACCGTTAAAATACGTTTAAAAAGACGATTTTACCCCTCCCCACTCTCCCCCCCTCTCCGGTGGTGGGGGCGGGTCGAGGGGGCTGGCCGGCGGAGGGAGGAGGGAGGGGGTCGGGGGTAGACCTGTCAATGGATAGTCGAAAATTCGAATCCGATTCGATTCCGTATCCGAACATTCGGATATTTTCGAAAATTTCGGATATCGGATTCGGATATCCGAATATTTTTCGGATATTATCTTTTTTCGGATACGGATTCGGATATTAAGGTTTTCGAATCCATTAATATCCGATCCGACTTTATACTGCAAATTTCGGATATCGGATTCGGATATCGAATTCGGATATCCGAAACTATATATAGTATAATATATATATATGTGTAGAAAATAATAGTTGGGATGAATTTTACTGATGGACTACTTCACTACTTATAGGGAGTCTAGCTCCTCTACATACTACAAATTCCGATGTGGGACTAAAAGTCCCTTATTGATTCTCAACACTCCCCCTCAAGATGGGCAATAGATATTAATCATCCCCATCTTGTTACATAGCTTTGACAGACTCAATGAACTAAGACCCTTAGTCAGACAGTCTGCCACTTGTTCTTCTGAGCGAACATAGTCAATCTTCAGTATCCCTTGTTCCAGCTTTTCCTTGATGAAGAATCGATCGATCTCGATGTGCTTCGTTCTGTCATGCTGAACCGGATTGTTCGCTATACTTATCGCAGCTTGACTATCGCTCCGAAGGTGCAATGGTGTCCCCTTGTCTAGCTTCAACTCTGTCAGCAGCACCTTTACCCATAGCAATTCTGATACTCCTAGAGCCATTGCTCTGTATTCTGCTTCAGCTGTCGACCGTGCTACCACTGACTGTTTCTTGCTTCTCCATGAAACCAGGTTTCCTCCTACAAAAACACAGTACCCTGTGGTAGACCTTCTGTCGTCTATGCAGCTTGCCCAGTCTGCATCGCAGTATCCCTCAACATCTGTGCATCCATTCTTCTTGAACCACAGTCCTTTTCCCGACGTCCCTTTCAGATATCTTAGGATCTGAAATACTGCATCCATATGACCCGTTCTTGGATCATGCATATAGCGGCTTACAACACTTACTGCAAATGAGATATCAGGGCGAGTATGCCCTAGATAAATCAGTCTGCCTACTAGCCTTTGATACCTTTCGCGATCAACTGGCTCTCCTGCTTCTGCTCCCATCTTGCACTTCTGGTCAATTGGAGTGACTGCTGCTCGGCATCCCAGCATTCCTGTCTCCTTCAACAGATCTAGTGTATATTTTCTTTGTGAGAGAACAATTCCTTGTTCACCATTACACACCTCGATACCTAAAAAGTATCTCATCTCTCCCAGGTCCTTCACCTCAAACTCTTTGGCGAGTTTCGTCTTCAGCTTAGTGATCTCATCAGCATCAACACCTGTGATTACTATATCATCTACATATACAGCAAGTATAGTTATGTGGCCTCTTGCATGCTGGAGGAAGACCGTGTGATCTGCATTTGTCTGATGGTACTCCATGCCAGTGACAGCCTTTCTGAATCTGTCAAACCAGGCTCGAGGAGATTGCTTCAGCCCGTACAGCGACTTCTTCAGTTTGCACACTTTTCCATGTGACGTTCCTTCACCTGAATCTGACACAGAGTAGCACCCCGGAGGAGTCTCCATGTAAACTTCTTCTTGTAGGTCTCCATGAAGAAATGTGTTCTTTACTTCTAACTGGTGTAGCTTCCACCCATAGTTTGCTGCAATGGAGACCAGTGTTCTTACGGTACTCATCTTCGCTACTGGGGCAAAAGTCTCATCATAATCGATACCATATGTCTGGGTATAGTCTTTTGCAACCAGTCTCGCCTTATATCGTTCAACTTTTCCTTCTGGTGTCTCCTTCACTGTATAAACCCATTTGCATCCCACAGCTTTCTTCCCTTCAGGTAATGGCACCAGCTCCCATGTCTTATTTTTCTCTAGTGCCCCAAGTTCTTCCATCATTGCGGCTTTCCATCTTGGGTCCTTCTTTGCTTCCTGCCAATTCTTAGGTAAAGAAGTGGAGTCTAACGAAGTGAGGAATGTTTGATAAGTCGGAGAAATATTAGAATAAGATAGGTAGTTGGCGATATCATGTTCATAATCTTTATAACGAATAGGAGCCTTTCCCGCATTAATGCGAGAAGACCTCCTTAAGGGAGCAATGGGTGGTGGAGAAAGCATACCATCCGAATCGGAGAGATCCGCTTCCGAATCCAAGCGATCCGGTGCGGGAGTAACATCTTCAGGAGTCGGGGCAGGAGTAGACGAGGGACTTGGCACTATAGGCACAGGGTACGGCACAGTACTGGACCTCTGCTGTCTTCTTCTGTAAACTTGGAGCTCATTTTCCCTTGTCTGCTTCTCCCCCTGCGTAATGTACGTATTGTCTTCTTCATCCTCCGTATCAGTATCAGTGATGTTGTCTCCCCCTTTCTGCCAGTCTGTCACGACAGGACAAGGTACCGATCCGACAACGACGTTTGGGCGTACTACCTCTCCCTCACGTCTAACACCCGCTGTGTGAGGCATGTTCCCAAACGCAGAACCTTCGTCCGAACCATAATAAGGTTCCAGCTCTCTGAATGTAACGTCCATGCTTACAAACAGCTTCCGTTCAACCGGGCTCCAGCATACGTAACCCTTCTGTGTCCCGGTGTACCCAACAAAGATACACTTAAGTGCTCGAGGATCCAGCTTACCAACACCAGGCCTGTTATCGTGGACGAAGCATACACAACCAAATACTTTCGGAGGAACGGTGTACGCAGTAGTCCCCGTGAGCATTTCCAAAGACGTCTTCCAGTCCAGTAATTGAGAGGGCATCCTGTTGATGAGATAAGAGGCTGTCAAGATAGCCTGCCCCCACAAAAATTTAGGAACATTCATAGCCAGCATCATTGTCCGAGCCACCTCCAGCAGGTGCCTATTCTTTCGCTCGGCAACACCATTTTGAGCCGGTGTATAAGCACAAGAGGTTTGATGCAGTATACCATGAGAGGATAAATACGCAGCAAACCTCTTATGGGTATATTCCGTCCCATTATCCGACCGGAAACACTTAACACGAGCATTATACTGTGTCCGCACCCGTTGATGGAAGCTTTGAAATGCCTCGAAAATATCACTTTTATTCTTCAGCAGGTAGACCCACGTTACGCGGGTAGAGCAGTCAATAAAAGTAACAAACCATCTATAACCGTTAACACCGTTTGTAGGACAAGGGCCCCACACATCGG
This sequence comes from Iris pallida, assembly GCA_029216955.1. Taxonomy (NCBI): domain Eukaryota; kingdom Viridiplantae; phylum Streptophyta; class Magnoliopsida; order Asparagales; family Iridaceae; genus Iris; species Iris pallida. The sequence goes on from JANAVB010020000.1 coordinate 912,409, forward strand.
AATGAATCATATCAAAAGCAGCAGAACATCGATGCCCAGAATGCACATAGGAGCTTCTGGTATGTTTCCCCAACTCACAAGAATCACAAACTAACAACTCTTTATTTGCTTTTTGATATAATGACGGATACAGTCGACCAATAACGGGAAAAGAAGAATGTCCTACACGCTGATGTTGGAGGAGCAGCTCGACTTCGACACTTCGACTTCGGACTTCCGGTTGGGCGTCTGCAACCAAAGATGCCAGTGCTCTATCCAGACCGTTCCTGTCCAAGTACCATAGACTCTTATGCCATGTGCCAGTGCCTAGTCGTCTCCCCGTTCCCTTCTCCTGAAAAGTTACCTTAGGAATATCAAAGGAAACAATACAGTTTAGATCAAGGATAATGGCGCTAATGGAAATAAGATTGACATGAAAGGAAGGAGCATGTAAGACATTAGATAGAGTGATGGAAGGAGTGCAATCAACAGTGCCTTTACCCGTAACCGGCCTGTAGGTACCATCAGCAGTCTGAATGCTTTCTGGCGGCGTTAGAGGAGAGTATTCCCGAAACTCTCCTCGGGACCCCGTGACATGGCAAGATGCCCCAGAGTCCATAATCCAAGCTGGCTGAGAGACAGATGCAAGAGCACGCGGAGGTATACCGGCACTGGTTTGGGAGAAGTAAGTGCAGTAATCTCCTGTAGCGGACGGCGCCCCAGGAATGACTTGTCTTTCACCAGAACCAAGCTTTGAGCCGCGCATCTTCTCGAGAACTTTCCTCTCAAATGGAGTGATGTCCGCCAGCTGATTGTTCCCACCTTCATCCGCCAGATGCGCCTTATTGCCTCCAGAGTAAGTGCCCCTTCCACCACCGTAGCTGCCTCGACCACCTCGTCGTCCACCGCGACCACGACCCCGACCATTCGAGGGAGTCCGTATCGGTTTTGGGCAAAAACGGATGTAATGTCCTGTGTCACCACAGTTGTAGCAAACGTCTCCCGTAGAAGGAGGCTGTGTGAAAGTGGCAAGAGCAGATGTGTCAACTCCGGCCTGCTCCCCCTGGGAGATACCCTTGGTAGGCATCAGCTTCAACCGTGTTTCTTCTTGTGCCATGGCAGCTATGGCGTCCTCTAATGTCGGCAGCGTCGGTTGTGCGAGAAGGACATTCCGCCGTTGCTCAAACGCTGGGTTGAGCCCCTTCAAAAACTTCATCATCCGTTGTCGCGAAATATAATCCAGAAATTTCTGGAAATATTTGGCAAAAGTCGGTTCCACCTGAGCATCCTCCATGCCAAGAGGATCATAATGGTCAAGATCAGACCAGTACTTCTTCAACAAGGCAGCGTACTCAGAGATGGTACGATCGTCTTGGATTACCCTATCGAGCTCATCCTGCAGTTGGAAGACTCGCATGGGGTTACCCGAACCGGAGTACATGTCCTTCAACGTTCTCCAGATATCAGCAGCTCCCTCCATTGCTTCAACGTTACCCGACACTTGGTCGGTCAAAGAGGCTGTCAACCAACCAGCCACGACATTGTTGACAATGTCCCATACAGCAAACTCCTTCGAGGAATGATCGACAGGGGCCGTAGTGTGGCCATCAACATAACCAACCAAGTCACGTCCCTTCAGCGTCCGCATCGTCTGTCGCGACCATTTCAAGTAGTTGGTCGTGCCTTCCAACTTCGTCTCCAGCTTGTCCAACTTCTCCATTTTGTACGGTGACGGATCCACATCAGTATGGGTCACGCGTGGGATCGCCTCCAGTAATCTCTTGGTCAGGAGATCCTCGACCAGGGCCTTCATTTCTTCTGCTGTCAACTTCTCATAGATGGAATTCATGACTTCTGCAACTGCAATCAGTGAGGTGTTGTTGTTTTCGGAGTCGTCTTCTTTGGAGTCGTCTTCGTCTTAGTCAGCTACCGGAGGAAAACAACAAAACGAGATCCCTCACTGATATGTCGTAGTTTATACGACCAACTAGAACTGCGTCATGATAACGCGTTCGGACGGCTCAAGGATAACCAACGTAGTTGTGCCTCCTTGCATGAGACAAACCAGAGGTATACCAGCCGTGCAGAAACGATTGTAAAGACAACGTTTCTGAGATACGAAGATCTAAAGAGATTTCGTATTCGTAGCAGAGCTTCTAAAAAGAAGGTACTAATTCTCGAAGGCAACTACAGAGATCTTCTAAAGAGAAGGAACTCTGATTCTCGAGGCAACTACAGAGATCTTCTAAAGAGAAGAAATCTGTTTTTTTTTTTTGTTTTTTTTTTTTGTTTTTTTTTGTTTTTTTTTTTTGGAAACAGCAAAAAGAAAACCCTAAAAAGGGTGTTGTAGCAGCAGGAAAGGGGCGGGTTTGGGGGGAGGGGGCGGGGGGGGCGGCTCTGGAGGGGGGGAAGGGGGCCGGCGGGTCAGCGGAGGGGGGGGGGGGGGCGGCGGGTCAGCGGGGGGGGGGGGGGGGGGGGGGGGGCGCGGGTCAGCGGGGGGGAGGGGGGCGCGGGTCAGCGGGTGGGGGGGAAAGGGGGGTCAGGGGGGTCAGGGGGGTCGGGGGGGGGGGGGCCTGCTCCGGGAGGGGGCTAAATTTTTTTTTTTTGTTGTGTGGAGAGAGAGAGTTATGGCTCTGATACCATGTAGAAAATAATAGTTGGGATGAATTTTATTGATGGACTACTTCACTACTTATAGGGAGTCTAGCTCCTCTACATACTACAAATTCCGATGTGGGACTAAAAGTCCCTTATTGATTCTCAACAATATGTAATATATATATTAATTAATAGAAAAGATTAAAGAATTTTATTCTCAACTGACTTTTACATAAATCGGTTATAATATAATTTATATATAATAGTAATATATATTAATTACAATTTACAACACAAGAAGAAAGGACTCCAATATGTAGAGCAATTGAATTTGGTTTTCGGATATTCGGATAATAACTAAATTTTCAATATTTCGGATTTTGAATTTCAGATATTCGAATAATAGCATTCAATTTTTTTAGCTAATCGGATCAGATATTATTCGATATCCATTAAACTAAACGGATACGAATTCGAAGTGTCAAATGAGATATCCGTTCGGATATCGGATCGAATTCGGATATTACAAAAAAAAATTCGGATAAGGATATTACCCTGTCCGTACCAATAAGCATCCATTGACATCCCTAGTCGGGAGGCAGGGGGCTGGCCGGCGGAGGGAGGAGGGGGGGTGGTCGGGGGGCTGGCCGGCGAAGGGAGGAGCGGGGGGGCGGGTCCGGTGGCTGGCCGGCGGAGGGAGGAGGGGGGGTCGGGGGGCTGGCATCGGAAGGAGAATGGGGGGCTGGTTGGGAAGTGGGGGTATTTTAGGTAGTTTTTTTTTAAAAGTCATTAACAGCCATTTCTAACCGCTTAATAGACAGGAGGGACTTTTTTGCTCACGTGGGCAATCTAAGAGGGGTCAATTGCATTAGTTTTCTAACGAGTCTTATTTTGCTAACGAGGCAAATCTAAGGAGGGTTTATATGCACTTTACCCACCATATTTCACATTCTTGGGTATTAAATCAATTGATTTACTAGCTTTCAGATGTACCTACTGAAAGGATACTTATTTCAGACATAGACTAAATACATTATGTAAAAGCATTAAATATAATAAAATGTAAAAGCATTAAATATACCAAAATGAAAAAAGAAATTTAGATCACATGTCTAGCATCAACTGCATATGCGAATAATTTGTTAGACCGAACATGATTCTGCACTGACTCATATATTTCCCTGCTAATTCCATTTAACCCAATGCACTAAAATCTAAAGAGAAAAATACTATGAAACAGCTTTTTTAGTTAGTCATTACCTGCCAATTAATGCAAAAAAGTGAGATCTCCATATATCAATGCGAATGTTCACAGTAATGCAAATTTTACAACCTCGAATACTATATTCTCACCTTCTTATCACAATCATGCAACAGAACAAGACATCGGCTTCTCCTAGCCGACTCCTCCAATGTCCTTTTGATGCCCAACTTGTCCTGCACCAACATATAGAAAGTTTACAGTAATCTTTTAAACCATGTCGCATTAATAAAATTCAATAAAAACCAAGAGCATTAACAAGACTGAACCTTAGTATCTGGGATTAGGCTTCATGATTATGACAGTTGCAAAGAAAGGACTTATGATATAGCTTCACAAATAAAGAGCATGGAGGGACCATGCACCTACCATTGTTATCCTTGAGTCTTGTTTCCTTGAGCATGGAGGGACTTATGATATAGCTTCTCTGGGAAGCAGGGACACTCAAAGTCTTGTTGTGTCCATGTCACAACGTGTTGGACAGGTATTGAACATGACAGTGACACACCAAAATGTATGCCAATACTACCGTGTCCTTATTATCTCGTATCGTATTTGTGTCCATGCGACATAGTCTGATGTTAATAGTACCTTGGCTAGGATTTTGGCATCGTCATAGGGCTTGGCTTCTGGTTGACAGCGGAACATAAAAGAAACTGTAAATTCTTCTATCTTGTCTCTTGCTCCATAGTTGAACCCGTTTTGATAGGAGAATATTCCCTTGTGTTAATGGTGGGTCAAAAGCCTAACTTTTCCAATGGCGCTCACTCGCACGCACGTCGCATGTGTCGTGAGTGTGACAAACGAACAAACAGTTGGCGCGCACTGCAGAAATCAAGAAGTGGACGCCTATGAACCATTCGATGAGTAGCGGACTCACCTGGCGGACGGACTTGAGAACTCACCTGTGGGACGAACTTACGAACGGGGGAAGACGACAGAGAACGACGGGGACTTATTCCCTAAAATAGAGAAGTGAGAGATTACCCGTCGCCTTCCCCAGTCGTCTTCGCCAGTCGCCTTCGAGGTATAGAGAGAGAAAGTATAACACTTAGGAAAATGTTTGATTTATAACCAAACTTTTACAACCTTCTTACAACTTATACCCATTTGCTGGCATGTGGGCCAGGTCACCACCTGGTCTACATGTCAGAAATGAGTGAGTGGTTGTAAGAAGGTTGTAAATATTTGGTTGTAATATAATTCGCATTTCAAAAAAAAAAAAAAACACTCACACACTTATAATTCACGTGAAAGACACATGGTACCAAATTTTTATTTTTATTCTATTTTACATTAAATTTGTAACGGTTTGAAAGTATTATAAACAAATAAATACCATTCGTCACAAATATTAATTTTTTACTTTTTGCTATTTATACTAACGGATTTTTTTTTTAATTTCTAACATTTTTGTACCATTCGTAATCAGTAACGGTAAAAAATTGTTAGTAATTAAAAAAAAAAGTGTGTTAGAAAATCCATCTTTTGGTATAATATGTAGGAAAAAAATGTGAGGTGAAAAAAAAAGTGTGGGCAACAAAAATTGGAATCTTTTATAACGTTTATGTAAATAAGTGTTAAATAAAATTTATACTTTACATGATGGTGAAGAAGCTCGCTTGAGAAGCTCATGGTGAATGAGAGAAGGGAATACAATGGTTGATGATGGGAGGAGGGAAGCTCACGGCTGACGATGGAAGGAGAGAACCTAGCGAGAGAGAGAACCAAGCTCGCTCAAGAGAAAGAGAACCATCCCGACACGCAATAACCCAAAACATTATAATCGGTGTTTTTAGGATTTTATTTCATATATGTTTAGGTTATTATTCAATTAACAAATTATAAAAATATATTTTCCTATTAAGGTTCATGTCGCCGAACATATAATGTCTTTCTGCGACATGTACCATGTCACGCCCCGATTAATAGAGTCATTTATTCACATATTTTATCTCTTGGAATCGATCGTCCTCGCTTGGGCGTGATGTCGTACAAGTCTGGTATTGCACTTGTACAAGGCAAAGATGGTACATAATCGAGTATTCTTCAAATAGGAACACATCGCAGCGGCAGAAGCAGATAAATTGAATTTAATTAGGACAATCTTTCTCATTGAATAGAAGTACATCACTTCTTTATAGCAGCGGAGAAAAAGAGTAACTTGAAGCCACACAGAGATATGTAGAACTTTATTCTCTTTATTGATAATTGAAGAAGAGTACAAGACTTGTATTGAAGTACAATGATTACAGCACATCTCACTTTACATTGGAAACCAACTGAACAATGTTATACAGCTTACATTTGATATTTGGATACAATGGATTACAGCTCAATATACCGACTTGGCTTCCAATCTCACTGGTACAACTGATTACAATGTTCCATACATTATGCCCTTTATAAACAGAAGACATCATCTTGTGCAAGGAGAGCTTCTGTATGCCCAACAAATCTTCGATGCCGCGGAACCAATCCAGCTAATCTTCGTGTGTAGAACATTCCAAGCACGAGCACCTGCCCACAAAACGTGGGTCAGCACATCATCTATGTACTGGCGAGCAGAATCCAACCCACTCGCATAAACCAACATTAAAGTGATCATTTAAGCAAGCATTTATTTGAATGATCTTTCTACTTGGGGCCTAGCATCAGTTTACAGTTCTTGGGCAATAATCAAAGTGAAGCATGTAAACATATTCTTAGCAACATTCATGTGGACATAACATTTTAGCATTCTTGGTGTTATCATGCAAAGACATCATTGAGGCATCGTTAACATTAACATCTTAAACATGTTATGACAGTTCTCACTTCAAGCATCACTTAGCATGTATGTTATGGTCGAGCAATGGTTCATAACAAGGCATATTTCTTAGCATACTGAACTTAACATGTTAAGCAGGATCTCATATTAAAAGGCTACAACACAGCGTCACTTATTTGGCATGTTAAGCACGTAAGTTAAACCAACACATATATTGAGTATATCACATTTAAGTGATTTCTTACCGATAGCCAACTTCCTCGTACCTGTATTTAAATACAGGATAATATGATATACTTACTCTGTCTGCACAAAACATTCATTAGCATGCATCCTGACTACATGGTCGTTGGTGAAACTGCACCATAAAGGACTTTCCAACGGGTATTACGACGTACCATTCCAGGGTAGGTTGCAAGCCTAGCCGAATGTCCCGTAATACCTCGTGCCACCATAGCACGACCAATGTTTCCTCCCGGGTCGAATCGGTCCCAGCGCCCCGGGTACCGTTCGAGGAAACTTACTCAGACTTGTACAAGTACGTCCATGACCATGCAAATGCGTGTCGACTCGATAACACAAATGCATGGTAAAGCAACTGAAAGTAAGCAGAGCCAATAGTTCAACATCTCATCTCAATCCCAAGCCGTGTTCAACGACTAATCATTACCATCATTCTACTTGGTGATCTCTAATGATCCCAAGCCCCATCATTCTCATTGTTTGTTCCATTGCAACATTTCTCATTACGTTCCTTCTAAGGAGGAACAACAATATTCATTCATTTCGAAGGGACCTGTAACAATTCATTCATTTCATAGGGACAATAGCATATTCATTTCATTTTACAGGGACAGTATTCTTTCTTTCATTGCATATAAGAAAACAGGCAACATCAACAGTTATGCAGAATGTACATGATTCTAGTGTTTCATTCCATTTTTTGTGTTAATAGCATAGCCAGTTCATTACTCATGTATCATTCTCGTAGCATCTCATTACTCAAGTATTCATTGCTTATACATTATTAACCGAAGGGACGTTATCAATTCATTTCAAGCATCAAGTCGCATTAGCAGTTCGAGTGTGAATCAGCATCTTATTAATTTCAATAATTCTCAACATAGGCATCTCTATTATTCAGCAACTAAGACATGGAACATTTAGGGACAATTTATAGCATCACATTATTCTATTTATTAAGCATGCAGGAATAAGGAGGAAGGAGGACAGTTTCACTTGCCTGCATAAAAGGGTCTTCCTGCTCCAATCCCGCTAAACGTAGCTCTACCAGCGAGCCACGTTCCAATACCCATTCCGTCTTGCCAGCTAAGAAAGACTGCGTCAGTCTCAATTCTTCTGATCTCCAACTTAAGTCGCGGTCCAACATTCTGATAGCATCCAACAAGCCAACCCAAATGTCTCGTGCGGAGCGGGACATTACATAATATACCACTCAGAAAAAGTTTCGTCCTCGAAACTTAAGAAAACTACTCATCTACTAGATTCACTTAATCACAATGAGTTACTCATTCAGCTTCAATTCAATATTCATTTTAGCCTACTTGGTCATTTCAAATAGCTATCCAACTGTATCATTTTAATCCATCAATCAATCCATCTTTCTCTTTTCCAAATACTTGTACTTCTCATTGATTCACCAACATGTTTCTTGCATTCTATCTTGGTCGCAACACACCACTTCGTTTGGATCCATACACATATTTCAGGCGTTCCCAAAACATATGCATTTCAGCCAAAGTCCGTACTAGTGCGATAAATTCTTCCCATAGTGTTATCTCAGTCGCAACCTATCACTTCGACTGGATCCATACACATATTTTAGACGTCCCCAAAATATATGTACTTCAGCCAACTTTCATGTTAGTGCGATTCGATCAGCCACAATATAACTCACTTTTCCAAATCCGTCTTAGCATCCTTTCAATTGACTTATTGCTTTATTCACTTTGCCACAATCACTATCTTCCAGACCACAATACTTAATATCAGGGGCAACTTGGTTAAGCTCTCTACCCAAGCATAATATTTCTAACATTCGATCAAGGGTCTAACTTAGAGCCAATCATATCAAGGTTTCACAACAATAATCATATTCCTTCCCAAATCCAACAATATTTCTCACCGAGGCCATTCATCTTTTCTAAAAGATACAATCCGACGTCACCCACTATTGATTACCCGAGTCAGGGTATAATTCTATACAACAGTCAAGGTTAACTTAGCTACCCGACTATAGGTACACTCAAGCCTTACCTTACTATTGCAATTCCCACTTATGGCCGACATATAATCCTCAAGGGTCAAACATCCCTTAAGGCTCAAGTTGAAGCATACAATCCCTTAGGTCAATACTCATTATCATTGTCTCTCATTCAATGCCACAAGGTCATCCTATGGGTCTCCAATGGTCACCTATTATTCAGTCAGTCTCTAAGGTTATAGCTACACTGATAGCTAAACTTAATCGTCAGGTGACTTCCCTAGAGTGGACGGCTACTAGGGTTATACTAGTTTCTTATTCTTAAGGCCAACAAGCAACCAACAGTTCTAAGAAACTCTACCCCACCTATGGGTATTAACTCAGTCTGAATAACTAATCGCCATTGTTGGCTATGCCAACAATTGGTCATATAGTCCACGGTTTCTAGGGTCAAGTCTATCTATCTAGTGTCTTCCTCAAGGAAAGAATTCCCACAGAGGCTCACTCTAGACTTACCCAACGATCGACTAAGATCGATCTATCAACATTATGGTCAAATTCCAACCCGACATACGATTCTCATCGTTCTAATAATCCATCAAGTAAATTTCCAACGATTCAATTTCTATTCCAATTCCTTTGTACTCACACGAACCCATAAGCCAAGGCCAACTATTCAAGGGTCATCGATTCCGATAGTCTTAACATAACTATAGAATCATACTATTCGGTCCGTATGACAGAGTCAAACCACTAAGTCAGCCAAGAATCTATATCTCAACCAACAGTCACCTATACCGACATGTAACGTCCCGGAACCAGAATACTGGAAAGCGGGGGCATACATAGCCAGCTACGTATAATAAAATGGAATCCACCTCACTATACGGTCACGGCTGTCTAGATATATGAGGGTTTAACTACAATCCATCAGTCTCCTATGGTCAAGAACAAGCCTATTGTCTCAATCACAAGCAAGTAAGTAAATGTTACAAGATGTAAGACCACCAAATATACAATAGTAAGGCGTCCCCAACATTACATATTGGATGATCATGAAGCTAGTCGTACAAAATGTCAAGACTAGCAAGAGTTAAGTCATACATGATCAACCCTAGGATCTGTCAATCATGTTACAGCCCGTCAGCAGACAATAAGTAAAGGTGCAATCGAGCTAACACGTGCTCGTCGGCTAAACGCCTCAAAAGAATAATTTTACAATAATGTAGGAGGACAAAAAGAAACCCACTCGTTGCCAGGGTTACGCCTGGTGGTCACCATCTAGCTGGAGGTTAGGTAGATCCTCTAGGACTGCTCCGATATCTGGCCATACAAAACCAGCTGGGTCAGACCCCAGAAAGAGCAAGTGCCACAAAGGAGGCTTCACATAGGAACTAAAACCAGCACATCATAATAGAATAATTAAAGAGAGCTTATAAAAGAACTGATCATAATAATAATAGAGATAATAATAATAAATTGAGTACGAGGAAACCATTTAAGCAGCCGGACTGTAACCCTTAAACCAACAAGGACCGAGGTTGCATCCCTTCACCTGAATAGAAACCCGTCTCAAAAACTAATGGTAAGGTAACAAGACAATAAACGAAGAGAGGACTCAGAACTGCTCCGGGAGCCAGGTTACAACCCTTAAACCAAACAAGGACCGGGGTTGTAACCCTTCGCCTGAACAGAACTGGACCCCTGATCTTTATTGTTAAGGCCAGTATAAATAATTAATCATGTCGTTGCAGTAAGGTAAAACATGACAAGCGTGGCATGGGGTTGCAATTAAGACAATAACGAAGAGAGGACACAGAACTGCTCCGGGAGCCAGGTTACAACCCTTAAACCAAACAAGGACCGGGGTTGTAACCCTTCGCCTGAACAGAACTGGACCTCCGATCGTTATTGTTAAGGCAAGGATCAATAATCATGTCGTGTCACAATCTTGTACAAGATCGGGACAAGACTAAGCTGGGATAAACTCCATCCAATCAATCACGGCCAATCAAGAGTACGGCTTGATACTTTTAACTAACTAGGGTTATCACAAGTCTAGTTACTAGCAAGATACAATGAGATTATCCCAATAGCCACAAGCCCTGCAGACCATCCGGTTATCCAGGTCGAATGTCCGTTTATGGAGAATGCAACACGTGACTGTGTGCTGGAAATGAGCCCTACTCATCGGTAGGCTACAAGTCCACTTAATGCGCCCAGATAACGGGATTGCCTGTAGCTGGGAATCTCTTCATGTCTACTGAATTATTTTAGTTTATTAACCTTAGTCAATTACTGTAGGTATCCCTGACCGTGGTACTCAGGGATCCCTGCCTTAGACAAGATGCAAACATTACTGGTTTATTTTGTACAAACACAATCACCCACGGTGTCCAGACCATTCAATTCTGTCACGACATGCTAGCCGTCGCAACCGCATTTGAGATATATATCATGTCAAATACACTGTCAAGAGTGCGCCACGACGGGTCACTATCATGTCATGTCATTATTTAAAATTAACATTTAACCTGGTATGAGCGTATATGCAATAACTAAATATAAACAGGGTGTAAGAGTTATGGAAGAATCATGCGGCTCAGGGAGACGGGGCATAACTTCCACATACGAACTCAAGCTGAGGTGCTCCAGAAATATTCGGAAAGGCGAGACAGAGATCTAAAACTTTCATGTTTTAAGTTTTTCGAAATTATGTCTAGAAAATAGCTTAATCTGGCAAAAACAGTCATTATGTGCACTTTTTATGACCAAAAAATCAATCCTGCGTAAAATATGTAAAAGGGGAGGGTTCTAGCGTAAAATTTTACATTCTGGGTACCATTCAGCGTAAAATATGCAATTTCAGGATTCCCTGCGTAAAATATTACATTCTGGATGATATCCAGCGTAATATACGCAATTCCAGGGTTCTCTGCGTAAAATATTACATTCTGGATACAATCCAGCGTAATTTACGCAATTTCAGGGTTCCCTGCGTAAAATATTACATTCTGGATACAATCCAGCGTAATTTACGCAATTTCAGGGTTCCCTGCGTAAAATATTACATTCTGGATACAATCCAGCGTAATTTACGCAATTCCAGGGTTCCCTGCGTAAAATTTTATTTTACGCAAGCCTTCCTGCGTAAAATTTGATTTTTACGCTAGCTTCCCTGCGTAAAATTTTGTTTTACGCCAGAACCAGATTCTTCAGCCGACATGAAAATTCAAAAAACTTGTTTTGGCCAAAAAAACTTCATTTTAACTCGAAATGAGGTGAATCAAAAACCAAATTCACACGAAATTTTGTGCTCTTGCTCATGGAACTATTAGTTTTCGAAAATAACTAGTTTTAGTAGATCAAAACCAAGAAAACTCCATGAACTCAAAGTTAAAATGTAGATCTAGAAGAATCTATCCATCAAAATTAAAAACTCCAAGTTCTAAAGAGGTTTATAATCATGTAAATAAAAGAATGGAACAATAAAAATCAAGATCCCTCAAGAAGCAAGTTGCACTTGCCTATGGTGGGGTTCAGTGAGGAAGAAGAAGAAGAGCAGTACATGAAAAAGATTGAATGAAGAGAGAGAAAGGTGGTTGGGGTTAATAAATTGAGATGGTAGTGGTAGGTAAGGGTTTACCTTGGTTCATGATGAACCAAGTAAACCAAGACAAGCCGAACCAACCCAATCCTTCTCCTATCCAAATAAAACCAAGCTCCACTTAATCAAAATAAATCCATGAACGATAAATGACAATTAAACCACAATACTAAATATGAAAATAAACCATAACTAACTAATCAAAGAAAAATGAGAAATACGGGTTAAAAATACGAACACGTATAAAATACGTATCACGAATTTCGGGGCACTACACGACATTATCCAACACATTTGCAATTTCTCATTCCCATTTGTTTCTCAATCATCAAACTTATCTTACGGACATTCTTAAATCTCATGCAGCAATGGTCAAATAGTTCATCCATTCAATCCGACAATTTATGTATCACTTAACCATCCTCTAGGCAACACAAATCTTCGATGCCGCAGAACCAATCTCACTGGTACAACTGATTACAATGTTCCATACATTATGCCCTTTATAAACAGAAGACATCATCTTGTGCAAGGAGAGCTTCTGTATGTCCAACAAATCTTCGATGCCGCAGAACCAATCCAGCTAATCTTCGTGTGTAGAACATTCCAAGCACGAGCACCTGCCCACAAAACGTGGGTCAGCACATCATCTATGTACTGGCGAGCAGAATCCAACCCACTCGCATAAACCAACATTAAAGTGATCATTTAAGCAAGCATTTATTTGAATGATCTTTCTACTTGGGGCCTAGCATCAGTTTACAGTTCTTGGGCAATAATCAAAGTGAAGCATGTAAACATATTCTTAGCAACATTCATGTGGACATAACATTTTAGCATTCTTGGTGTTATCATGCAAAGTCATCATTGAGGCATCGTTAACATTAACATCTTAAACATGTTATGACAGTTCTCACTTCAAGCATCACTTAGCATGTATGTTATGGTCGAGCAATGGTTCATAACAAGGCAAATTTCTTAGCATACTGAACTTAACATGTTAAGCAGGATCTCATATTAAAAGGCTACAACACAGCGTCACTTATTTGGCATGTTAAGCACGTAAGTTAAACCAACACATATATTGAGTATATCACATTTAAGTGATTTCTTACCGATAGCCAACTTCCTCGTACCTGCATTAAAATACAGGATAATATGATATACTTACTCCGTCTGCACAAAACATTCATTAGCATGCATCATGACTACATGGTCGTTGGTGAAACTGTACCATAAAGGACTTTCCAACGGGTATTACGACGTACTATTCCAGTGTAGGTTGCAAGCCTAGCCGAATGTCCCGTAATACCTCGTGCCACCATAGCACGACCAATGTTTCCTCCTGGGTCGAATCGGTCCCAGCGCCCCGGGTACCGTTCGAGGAAACTTACTCAGACTTGTACAAGTACGTCCATGACCGTGCAAATGCGTGTCGACTCGATAACACAAATGCATGGTAAAGCAACTGAAAGTAAGCAGAGCCAATAGTTCAACATCTCATCTCATTCCCAAGCCGTGTTCAACGACTAATCATTACCATCATTCTACTTGGTGATCTCTAATGATCCCAAGCCCCATCATTCTCATTGTTTGTTCCATTGCAACATTTCTCATTACGTTCCTTCTAAGGAGGAACAACAATATTTATTCATTTCGAAGGGACCTGTAACAATTTATTCATTTCATAGGAACAATAGCATATTCATTTTATTTTACAGGGACAGTATTCTTTCTTTCATTGCATATAAGAAAACATACAACATCAACAGTTATGCAGAATGTACATGATTCTAGTGTTTCATTCCGTTCTTTGTGTTAATAGCATAGTCAGTTCATTACTCATGTATCATTCTCGTAGCATCTCATTACTTAAGTATTCATTGCTTATACATTATTAACCGAAGGGACGTTATCAACACTACAAAAATAACTCATTTTAGCGACGTTAGGAAACGTCGCTAAATAAGGAAATTACGTCGCTAAAACCAATTAGCGACGTATTTAGCGACGAAAATGGGACGTCGCTTAAAGGCAAGTCGCAGATGGCACTTTAGTCGCCGAACGTCGCTATTGGCGATGCGTAATTAATTGTCGCTAGCCGTCGCAAAAATTGCGACATATAGCGACGTCCAATTACGTCGCCAAAATAACGACGTAAAGCGACCACTTGCGACGCTCTGTTATTTATATATGATGACATGGCATGACAGCCACGTGGGCAACGTAGCGACGCATACCGACAGATTTAGCGACGTACACCCTCAGCCCACGTCAGCATATTAGCGACGTCTAGCGACGTAACGTCGCTAGTTAGCGACGTATAGCGACGTCTATCTGTCGTCGCAGTACGTCGCAGAACGTCGCTATACGTCGCAGATGTTAAAAAAAAAATTAAAAAAATATAATTGATATTTTTGTTATGCTGTGTTTCTGTGTTTACAGTGTGTGTGAAGTGCAGTGTTCGAACCATCGATAGTTTCGCTTACTGTTCTATGTTTTATCTTGGATAGAAAGAGCAACAGTTCAGGGTGCACTTCTCAGAGCTTCCTCTTCACGTCCTTCACCTTCTCGGGAACCTTTACGACGTTCGAGAAAGTGAAGGACGTAAAAATGAAGCTCTCAGAAGTGCACCCTGAACTGTTGCTATTTCTATCCAAGATAAAACATACAACAGTAATCGAAACTGTCGATGGTTTCTGAACACTGCATTTCACATTCACTGTAAACACAGACACACATCATAACAAAAATACACAATATATTTTTTTAAAATTTCGGCAGCACCTCCTTTGTATATCAGATCATCGCTTATAACCCAGCGTAGGTATATTTGTCATCCCCATCGCAGATATCACAAAGTAAATATCACAATAAAAATACCAACAAAGTAAATATCACAAAGTAAATATCCAACAAACATACATGTCCACAATGGAGGGCAAATAAGAATGAAAATCAGTGTACAGAACGGTCAATAGGCCCATAGGGCCAATACATACAAAGATGATAAAAAATATCTACTAGATCACTGAGGACTCCTGCCGCGCATCTGGGATAGCATGTACTCATACTGCTCCTGGGTGAGCTGCACCGTAGGGGCAGTAGGAGGTAGTGGAATGTCTGGAGTCGGCGCCATCGATGGACCGGAAGGACGTACCTGCTCCAGCTCTCGCAGTCGCTCACCATGCGCAGCAAGGGTACTCACCACCTTCTCAGTATACTGAGCGAGTGAGGCAGATATGCTCCTCTGCGATCCCTCCAGCTCGACCTGTCTACGCTCTGTGCGATGCGTAGACTCGGTGAGCGTCTGCAAGCTGGCAGCTGTAGCCTGATGCAGACTCATCAACTCATGTATACTGCGCTCGACCGCATCAAATCGTCCGATGACGATCGGAGGGTCGGATCGTCGCTCGACCGCATCAGAAATCTGCTGCTGCAACTCGCGACGCAGCTCCTCGATCTGACGACGAACATCCTCAGCTCGTGACGACGCCTGCGTAGCCGGAGACTGCGTACGGACAGAGGGGGCTCGGGATGACTTCGAAGCCAAATACGCGCCGTAGGATCCCGTACCGTAGTACGTACCCTTCTGAAGACCGCCAACGGCGGTCATCCAGAGCTCGTCCGGCGATGGAGCTGTAGGCGGCTGGAAGGAAGTACCAGCCCCTCCCTCTGCTTGCGCACTAGCAGCAGCAGCAGCCTCCTCCTCCTGTAGCCGAACAAACTCGGCCTAGAACATGTTTGCTAACGTGTAAGTGTTTGCTAAAGTCTATATTGATATATATTTTTATGTTTTCTAAATTATAGTAAATTAATATAAAGGATAGAACGTACATATGCATGTGTCGCTCGCTCGTCAATGAACTCCCCAGCCCTCCGATGGGTGACCAGGAAGACGGTTACCATGTTCGGGTCCTCACCCTTTTTTACCTGTTAAAATATATTATCTATTATTAGTATTAAACATTCTATAGAACTACATATAAATTAATGTCCGTCATAGGAAACGTACCAGACGACGAAAATGCTCCGTCATCGGAATGGAGCCACCACACCACTTACCGGCGCTCGACCGCGCCACCTTGGCCTTCTCAGACCGATCCTGGTACTTGGGCTCGCTGAATCTAGCCTTCATCGCAGTCCACTGCTCTGGCGTAATCCAACCCTGGATCGGCCCTCCGGAGCGATCACGACGCTTCTGGTCGTCGATCGCATCACGGATGAGCTTGGCTGCGACGGCAGAAAATTGGCCCTCGATCCTCGCCGCCCGGTGTGGTGGATAGAAATAGGTCCTCTACAAGAAGTAAAATACAAAAGTTGTATAATATACACAAATGATTATTAAAATTTAAAAATAAATAAATTTTTTACCTTGAAGTGGGCGAACCAAAAGGCCTTCCTATCTGCGGGAGCATCTGAGTAGTTGAGCCAAGGCCCACCATAGTTCTGCCTCAAAAATGTCCCCAGCTGTCTCTGTACTGCAGAAGGCCAATATCTATACAATAATAATTTTTCATGAATATATATGTACATATAATCATTTGAGAAATATATAATAATTAATTAACTTACTTCATAGGTCCGTCCGTCCAAATCTCCATACGCGTCTCGCCCGAGGGAGCGCATGGAGGGTCGCTCTCACCTTCTGCCTGGGCAGGATCAGTTTGATCGCCGTCCTCCATATGCTCGGCGTGGGCTCCCTCCATAGAGCCGTCGACAGTAGGAATGCTGGACGGGGGATCAGGGATGCTGGACGCGGGATCAGGAAGGCTGGACGACGAGGGAGGAGTCGCCAACCTGCTGGAACTGCCCTGTCCCGGTAATGGACCGAGAACAGAACGGTACACTGGCGTACTCGAAGATGAGGATGAGGGTACGAAACTGCCCTCTCCATCCCCAGCCCGAGGCTGACGGGACTGCCTAATATAAAATCCTCCGCGTCGTCCAGATGGTCTAGTCATACCTGACAATAAAACATATGACAATAAAACAAAAAAACATATTTATATGATAGACATCACATATTTTTGAAAAATATCATAGTCATAAAGTGTCACTGAAGTGTCAATAAAAGTGTCAATAAAGTGTCACTGAAGTGTCACAGATTTATATGATAGAAGTGTCACTAAAGTGTCAAATATGATGATAAAACAAACGTACGGATTTAATCCTCTTCTGAAAATTTATCTAGTTCGTTTAGCTCATCTACTTCTTCTTCTTCTTCTTCTTCTTCTTCTTCTTCTTCTTCTTCCTCCTCCTCTACATCTTCACTTTCATCTGCATCTTCCTCTTCAGATAATTCTACTTCTTCTACACAATTAGATGTGTAATAGGGAACTTCCGTCGTGTCCACTTCTATAATATTTGTTACAAGAGGTAGTTCATCCTGTTGATAAGCTATATCGTCAACCTCAAAGGTATTTCTAGCTTTGGTCTTGCATACTGCCTACCAGTCCGACCTTGTTGTTCCCCGTTTAGGATAACTTGTGAAGTACACGAGCTGAGCCTGACTTGATAGGACAAATGGTTCATAGGCTTGATATCGACGCCGATAGTTTATATCAACAAGACCGTGCTTGTCTACTTTCCAACCTTGACCTTTAATCGGATCGAACCAATCACACCTGAATAACACAATCTTAGCAGGCTCTATTCCATAACTATATGTCAGCTCCACGATCTCCCGTAGCACGCCATAGAAATCGTTGTCCGCATCAACATCTTTGTAGTTCGAAGATCTGATACACAAACAGCTGTTTTTGGTGGAATCGAGATCCACAAAGTTGTCTCTGATCGGGCAAGTTGTTGACTTGAACCTAAACCCATTAACACAGTAGCTTGGCCATATTTTTGCAGCATAAATTGGTCCCTTGGCTAGCGTTCTAATAGACTCATTCTCAAGTCTTGCGTATGGACGATCGACCTAAATACCACGAAAGAAGCAATTAAGCTCATTCTCAATCAAGTGCATATACAAAAAGGTAATTACAGAGTTCTCAAGTCTTACATATGCACTCAACCATGATGGAAAATAATGCCTCATTTCTTGTTCTAGTTCTTCTTCTGTTATGTGTGGCCTACCCGACCTCACATCATCATTAAATATGCTGAAAATAACATCGTTCAATTAATGTAATAGTATAATAATTAACACTATTAAAATAATATAGATGTATTAATTACTTACCCCTCCAGTTTCTCTACTTCCTCCTCGTCGCAGTTGAGTAATACATACACCTGAGCAGCCCTTAGCTCATCATCGTTCAGATATCTCTTTTTTATCTTACCCGATGGCTTTTCTGGAGCATTGAATACCTTCAGTATTGTATCATTACTTTCATGATCTCTCTCGTCGTTTCTGGAAGCTCTCGTTCTATTAGTTGCAACATGAGGCTTGAAATACATCGAACAAAAGTTTGTAATCTCCTCGAGAACATAGGCTTCACAAATAGAACCCTCGACCCGTGCCTTATTTTTCACCTTTCTTTTTAGGTGATTCAAATGTCGCTCGAACGGGTACATCCATCGATATTCGACGGGTCCACCAACACGTGCCTCATAGGATAGATGAATCGGCAAATGCTCCATAGAGTCGAAGAATCAAGGAGGAAACACCCTCTCTAGCTTGCATAGTGTTACCGCAATGTCCTTCTCTTGCTTTTCTAGACGATCAACGAGCAATTTCTTAGAACAAAGATCCCTAAAGAATATGCTAAGCTTCGTCAATGGATCCCAAACTGCCTGCGGTAAGAATTCCCGAAATGCAATCGGAATTAACCTCTCCATGAATAAGTGACAATCGTGGCTCTTCATACCCGTCAATTTGTTTTCCTTCGGATCGACACATCTTCTCAGATTTGACACATATCCGTCTGAAAATTTTAGGCCCTGGATCCACCGATAAAGTCTCACTTTATCCTCCTTGTCCAGCGAGAAAATTGACTTCGGCAGGAACTGTTTTCCATTCTGCTGTATCAAATACAACGCAGGGCGTTTGCATATTTCTTCTAAGTCCAACCTGGCCTTGGGATTGTCTTTCGTTTTTCCCTTTACGTCCATCACAGTATTAATTATGTTATCAAACACATTCTTTTCAATATGCATGACATCAAAATTATGTCTGATCAGATTGGTACTCCAGTATGGCAGATCCCAGAATATGCTCCTCTTTGTCCAGTTATGAACTCTACCAAATTCGTCGCACTTGTACTCAGTTGTAGGATCTTTGATAGCACTTGGAAAATCTTTAACCTCCTTCCATATCGTGGCTCCGCACCACCTTGGCGGTGGATCACCCTTCTCTACAACGCCGGCACGGAAAGCATTTCTGTTCCTTCTGAACGGATGATCTTTTGGCAGAAATTGCCGATGACAATCAAAGAAGCACGATTTTCCTCCGTGTTTCAAGCGGAAAGCCTTACTACGGTCCATGCAATACGGACATGAGAGACGGCCATGAGTGCTCCATCCAGATAACATTCCATAGGCCGGAAAGTCGTTGATGGTCCACATAAGGGTTGCCTTCATCTGAAAATTCTGCTTCCTGGAAACATCGTACGTGTTAGCGCCTACTTCCCATAACTGATTCAACTCATCTATCAAAGGCTGTAAGTACACGTCAATGTTCCACTTGGGATTGTTCGGACCAGAAATTATAACGGTTAGAAACATGTACTGAGTCTTCATGCACATCCAAGGCGGTAGGTTATACGGAGTGACAATCACAGGCCAGCACGAATACTGGGATCCCGAAAGACCAAAAGGAGTAAAACCGTCAGAAGATAGTCCCAACCTGACATTTTGCGGATTTGAAGCAAAATCTGGATACACTCGATCAAAGTGCTTCCACGCTTCTCCATCGGATGGGTGATCCAACACTCCTTCAATCTGTTCTCGCATGTGCCATCTCATATTTTCGGCCGTCTCTTTCACCATAAATAATCTTTGCAACCGCGGCGTTAAAGACAAGTAGTGCATTGAATCGGTCGGTCTTCTTGCACCGGTAGACCTTCCTGTACTAGTTGTCTTATAGCGATCAACACCACAAAATCTGCACACATCTGCGTCCTTGTCGTCTTTGTAGTACAGCATGCACCCATTGCGACAGGAATCGATTTTCTCGTATCCCATCCAGAGCGATCTCACCATCCTCTTAGACCGGTAGAAGTCTTTAGGCAACTTAGCACCCGCCGGCAAGATCTCTATAATCAACTCCAACACTCGGTTGTAGCATTCTTGCGACATGTTAAAATCTGACTTAATGCTCAACAGTCTTGTAACCACCTCCAACGGTGAATGATCCTCACAACCAGGATACAATGGAGTCCTTGTATTCTCCAGCAACTCCATGAACTGTGCAGCATCGGCGTTCGGTGCCTCCTCAGGTGCATCATGAACGAAACTAGGCTCCGCAGCGTCGAAAACCATGTTCACGCACCCGTCGTCGTATACATGATTATCTGAAACAAAATTAGGTCCCGCATGCATATATGGCTCAACATAAGGCTCCGGCTCTGATGCTAAAGACACAAGTTTTCCGTGTGCGGTCCACTGATAGTAATTAGGCGTGAAACCCCTCGAGTACAAATGATATGTCACTTCCACTTCTGGATAATATTTCACGTTATGACATTTCACACACGGACACTTAATTTTGGTGCCGTCCATGTACTGAGAAAATGCCTTAGCAAACTGCAGGAACTGCTCTACTCCCGCTATGTATTCATCCCGCACACCACACATATCATCAGGACGACGATTGTACATCCATGAACGATTCCGCAAGTAGTAGTTCATATCCATTTGGAAATAATTCTGCAAAGATGGACACACATTATCCAACAGGCACAAATTCGTATATTATGTCTTATTAGGGACACATTAGTAGCGGACAGTTACTAATATCAATGATATGCAATCTAGGTCAAACTAGGTTGTACTAAGTCAAACAAAGTCAAACAAGGTCAACCTAAGTCAAAAAAAGTCAAACAAGGTCAAAGTAGGTCAAGGGTTGACCTATAGTTGACTTTGTCAACTCTTAGTCCAATCTAAGTCAAATATCCTATTTCTAGTCATTACCTACCAAGGTACCGTTTACCTTATCGCTATTGGTATCCCAATACCAATACCTTAAGTTGCTACCCTTTACCTTATCGCTATTGGTACCCTTTACCTTATCATTATTGGTTAACAGTCAATTCAATTTCAGTTATTCAAGGGAATCAGTTGACACATTCAGTGGATTTATCTCAGGAATAGGAAAACCAATCTCAGTCCTATTTAAAGTTTAAGGAAAATGAAATCTACAAGGACTGTTACTCAAATAGACCACCTGTTGACTGATACAAGAATACCTATCATCAAAAGCCCCAAACTCGAGCCACACTCCAAACACTGACCCATTTGTGAAAATAGGACTGAACCTGTGTGGCATGGACTGATGCATGGTAGGTAGGTGACTAGACACTTGATGTTAGGGACTGATACTCAAGTATTTAGTCAAGTGACCTCAGGAACTGAACTCATATTCAATAGAAGACTGAACTAACCAATAAGCAATTTGGGGGCTGAATAATTAATTCAAAACTGATTTAAGGACAGGCTGGACATCTAAGTTGATAACTAATATCGATGTGCAAGGGTGGAATGAACTAAAAAGGTAATCCTTCAACCAAATAATACCTAATCTATATGTCAGTCATGGGACTGAACAACTGAATACAAGACAAATAATAGGACTGGAACTAAATAAATGCCTGGACTGATATGAAGAGATAATATGGACTGCAATATATATATATATAAAATATGAGGAAACAATGCACAAACTGTTCTCAGATTGACACGTATATATATGTGTGTGTGTCATGTGTGTGGTGTGCTAACAGTGTGTGTGTACAATAGGGTGTGTGTATATAGGGTAAAGTGTGCCATGTGTGTGTACATAACATGGGCTAGGTGTCTCAATGTGTGTGTGTACATAGGAATCAATAGTGTGAGTGAATTAGCTATTCTCGGTTTTGAGTGTAATGTGAGTGAGCTATAAGAGAAACAGTATACACAAACAGTGTATCAATCTCAGGAAAATCAGTAGATAGCAGTAGTGTGTGTTTATATTCTCAGGTTACACTTATGTGTGTGTGTAGATAGGTGTAAACAGTGCATAATTTCTCGAGAAAATTCAGTGTAATGTGTGTGTGCCAATATGTGAAAACAGTGTATAAAAACTGTTCTCAGTTTGACAGTCAATGGCATACGAAAACCCAAGAATCCCCAATCAATATGAACCCTAACATGCACATTAATTCTCAGAGAAGATATGGGATTAATCATAATGGTTTAATCATTCAAAATCAGTTTAAACAAATGTTAATCTCAGAAAATTAATATATAGTGAACTACGTATCAGAAAATTGGGGATAAACCAAATTCGAAATCCAAATTCAATTAATAGCAAAATCTAATGGTTGGTAATGATATGTGTATGTGTCATAGAGTCACACGTGTCGAGTGTCCACCAAAACAGGACACAATTGTGTCCAAATTATTTTTTAACACACACGAACACAAATGACACAGTGCAGTCTCGTGCACGTGTCCACGCGTGGTTGGTAATGATATATGTGTGTGTGTGTGTGTGTGTCCGTGTCTGTGTGTGTGTGTGTGCGTGTGTGTCCGTGTTCGTGTGTGTCCGTGTGCGTGTGTGTGTGTCCGTGGGAGATGAGGAGGAGGAAGGAGAGGAGTTAGGTTAGGGTTTACCTGAGGAAGAGGAGGAGGAGGTCGGATTGGGGGAGGAGGAGCTCGAGGAGGAGGAGCTCGCCGGAGGGGGAGGGAGTCGCCGGGGGGGAGGGGGTCGCCGGGGGGGGCACTGACAGAGGGGGAGGGAGTCGCCGGGGGGTGGGGGGTGGGGGGGGGGGAATGAAATTTTCGGGTTTTCGAGTGAGAATGAGGGGGAAAGAAGGCAGCGGCGTGCCCTAAGTAAAATAACTTAGCGACGTCACGTTTTGACGTCGCTAAACGTCGCAAACTTGGCGACATGTACATAAAATATGTCGCTGAACGTCGCTATTCGGCGACGTAGAACACTCCTGTCGCAGAACGTCGCTAGACAGCGACGTTTTGCGACGTGTTTAAAACGACGTCGCTACTGGCGACGTCATTTCTTGCCGTCGCTACATTACGTCGCTAATAGAGCATATTTTAGTAGTGCAATTCGTTTCAAGCATCAAGTCGCATTAGCAGTTCGAGTGTGAATCAACATTTCCATAATCATGTCTTATTAATTTCAATAATTCTCAACATAGGCATCTCTATTATTCAGCAACTAAGACATGGAACATTTAGGGACAATTTATAGCATCACATTATTCTATTTATTAAGCATGCAGGAATAAGGAGGAAGGAGGACAGTTCCACTTGCCTGCATAAAAGGGTCTTCCTGCTCCAATCCCGCTAAACGTAGCTCTACCAGCGAGCCACGTTCCAATACCCATTCCGTCCAGCCAGCTAAGAAAGACTGCGTCAGTCTCAATTCTCCTGATCTCCAACTTAAGTCGCGGTCCAACATTCTGATAGCATCCAACAAGCCAACCCAAATGCCTCGTGCGGAGCGGGGCATTACATACCATTCATGTCGCCAAACATATAGTGTCTTTCTGCGACATGTACCACATGTCGCAGAACATATAATGACTTTCTACGACATGTACCACATGTCGCGAAACATATAGTGTCTTTCAGTGACATATGGATGTCACAATATGTAGAGGAGTTTTGGCGGAACTAGTATTTCGTTCCCTTTCAGTGAAATTTATGTGGATTCTGCGACATACTAGAACTCATGTCACCAATACATATAAAAAAATATTTTTTAGAGATATTAAAGACCCTATGTTGCTAAAACATGTTGCTAAAAATATAATATCTTGTAGTAAGTATCGCGCGATGGTGAAGGACATATGTGGGTTACTATGGGGAAAAGGGCTTGTGGGGGAGTTGGGTTTCTCTTCTGGAAAACCTATTAAGTTGTTTTGTGATAACCAATCTGCAATTAAGATTGCTGAAAATCCAGTGCGACATGATCGAACAAAACATGTGGAAATTGACAGAAACTTTATCTATGAGAAGTTAGAGAACAAGGAAATTGAGGTGCCATATGTTAATACTAAAGGGCAGCTTGCAGATATGTTAACAAAGGCCCTATCAAACTCAGCCTTCGCCGGTTCACTTGTCAAGTTGGACATATATGATATATACGCTCCACCTTGAGGGGGAGTGTTGAATCACAACTAATATGGATACAACTTGTGCATTAACAAGCATTCTATATTTAGCCTCCTTGTATATTAATTGTATTAATACACCTTCTATCTCTAGCCTTATAGAATCAATTGTATTAATACACCTTCTATCTCTAGCCTTATAAAATCTCGTGTAAATCTTCTATATTCAAGCCTTGTAAATTTATATATAAACCATACTATGGTGGAGCAATAAAGATATACAATATTCTTCAATACTTCTTTTCTACTCTTAATTCAATTTGTTCCATATTAGTCACCTAATTTCAGCTTATTTCTACCCATTGAACCGGCTTATTGGGATCTCTAGTCAGACTCGATTAGGTTATCACTGCTGTTGACTTACATATGGACTTAATCACATCCCCCTCGATGATTCTAGTATTAATGTCTTGTTTCTCACGAACTAAATCTACCTGCACTTTCATTCTACTTATTTCCGGTTGTGTATTGGAAGAGTTGTCAGTTGTAAAAGTTCTTTCACTTGTCCATTAAGTTTTTGTGGGTTGAGCAGCTTGCAAAATCACTGTTAAAAATCTCTTCTGATCAATTTATTTATCTTTTTATTTCATTACCGTACATGCATCTTGTTCTCTTCTTTTCCAATATTGACTTTTGATTCTTGCTACTAGTTAACACTTGGTACTTCTTTAGTTGTGGTTCTTTTGATAGTTGATTGATGATTCATACATTTTGTCATCCTAGCTTGTAATTCCTGTTACTGGATTTCCACCACATTTCCAGTTGAATGGATGGAATTTACCGTACATATATAGGTTTGTGCTTCTCATGTCTTTGGAGCTGGCAGTTTTCTGCTTGGGTCTTTTACTTTTTTCCTCAGACCTCTTACATAAGCTCATATGCCTTTATCTCTGTGAATTGCAATTTTCTTTTAGACTCAGAAATGTAATATATGCCATGGCTGTTTTGATATGGTAGAACTACAATGTCTTTCTTTTCCTATGTATATTCTTTTTCATCTCTCTACAGCGATTTAGCAATTTTAAACTTTATATTTTATACAGTTTGAAAATAAATTGAAATAAATTGTTTACTTGAAATGCAATTGAAATCATCATCATCATAATGTCAAGTCTAGAAAACCAGTTGCCTGGGACATAAATCACCTGTTAGACTTGTGCTGAATTTAAACTTCATGTTTTTTGAGCTAAACACAACCTCTATTGTTCCTGAAGATTTCTATACCATGCATGGTTGATTTGTTTTGATTGCTTAGTTGGTGGGAAGAGCAAACATTTGTCATGCCCAAAGGACAAATATGGACATAATAGAAAGAAGACCTATGAGAAAGCTTCCTATGTGTGGATATGTGTGGATCCTCACTTAAAGATTTGACCATTCTATCTTGATTTCCGATCTTTCAGAAATCGCATGATGAATGGATCAAATTTCTTATATTTCAACAAGTTTAAAATTACAGCTCCCAAGTCCCCTTGAATCGGTATACATTTTAGATTACTTAACGCACAGGTAAGAAACATCCCAGTGTTATGATATTAGGTCCACATGCTTGTAAGATGTGTAGATCTAGATGAACTTTTAGAATATCCAAATGGTGCCTGCGATCTAATAATATTGTCTTCATTTCCTGTGTTTGTGTGTTGGTACTTGGTTATAGCCACTGATATCCTATTCGGAACAATACCAGAGGAAACATTATTAGTGATATGCAAATCTCTCCAGATCTTTAAGGTGTCTGAATAAACAGCTTTAAATATTTTGTTACTTGAGCCTGATTCTGATTTGTAATGCTTCGCTTTTGTTCCAAAATACTTCCGTTTATTACATGTTGGGCTGTAGTTTAACTAATTGATTTCCACTTTGCAGTGATGTTGCTCACTTGGGAGAGCTCTTCATTAGGCTTGGTGTTTATGCTGGTAGTTACATGCTGAAGATGGAGTATGCAGTCATTTGCTCTGCAAATGAAACATAATGCTTCTTTGTTATTCATAGTTCCGCCTTCTGCTTGCTATCATGCCCGAACTTCTCAAGAGTGATTTTGCTTTTTCATTTGGTTTTTCTTGCCTTGGGAATACTATATTTCGTTTGTACTACTTGGAAACGGATGGAGTTCTAAGTAGTTCTGTTGTGTATCGTAATCTTTGACATATTTTAAGCAATTAGTTTGCCACTTAAATGAATTTGTTGGAATTCTAATATTTAGTTGCGGGGCAATACTTCCCATGGAATGCTAGAGTAGCCTGTTGCAGCTTCAATGAAACCTGATTTCATGTTTTTGACAGGCTTTTAGGGTTCTATTTGGGTGTCTTGAATACTACTAAACTTGGCGCTTTTTTTGGGTCTACATTTGATAAGAATGGATTCTGATTGATTCAATCAAAGATTTTGTTTGCAACACATCTAATGCTAGTTTGTTTGGTTTGTATTATAGTATTATACTCTTTTGTGCTACAAATTTTCAATATTTTTGTTTGAAATCTCTCTGCTTGTTTGATATAACATGCTGAATTGCTCGAGTTATCTTAAACTAAAATGGTGTTCACTTAGCAGTACTCTGGTACTATTGTATGCAACACCTTCCCATTTGACATTGTTAAGCTTGCTTTGCTTTTGCCAGTGTACAACCTACTAATTTCAGCAGCAAATGCGTAATTATCGGTCGACCTATGAATTGCCAGTTTCCTTAACATTGTTAAGTTGTTGATCATATAGAAATTTTAAACGGTATCCTGGTGATTACGTAATAATCATATGTTTCATCCATTCTATTTGATGCCTACAAATAATATTCATGGATGAATAAAACTTCATTGCAAGCTACCAAACTATGTTAATTTCTTCATATTCGCAGTATGATGCGTCTGTTCGCATGTCAACGGCATCAGCATCTCATTGAGGAACTAATAGGAATAGGACTGCTTAACTAAGCTGATTAATCACTACCAACAGCATTGCAATTTTGTACACAATTTGATTTAAGGTATTGTTTAGCTAAAGCTGAGTTTGCACTAGCTTATTCAGTATG
Source organism: Iris pallida (assembly GCA_029216955.1). Classification (NCBI taxonomy): domain Eukaryota; kingdom Viridiplantae; phylum Streptophyta; class Magnoliopsida; order Asparagales; family Iridaceae; genus Iris; species Iris pallida. Next base: position 940,157 of record JANAVB010020000.1, read on the forward strand.
AAGATGACATCTACATAATAGATGCTAATTAGAGTTTCGATCGGGATTTTATCTCAGTTTAGAGTTTAAGTTCTGACTTGTCCAATTAAAAAGTTTAGACACTGAATTTTTGTTATTTTATTTATTTATTTTTTTCATTGTATATACCCTCATTCTCATGTTTGACAATGAAAACCTTCATATATATAGACTAGAAGCACATAATGGGAAAAAAATAAAATAAATAATAAAAAATTAGGTTCTAAAATTTCCAATTGTCTAAGCTAGCCCACATATGTTTTCATGCTAAGGAGAGCACATATGTTTCCATTTCAGTGGTTGATTTTTTTTTTTTTTTTTTTTTTTTTTTTTTTTTTTTGCACATATATGAATAGTAAGACGGAGAGTGTTAGTCTTTCTTTATTAGTTTTCTAATTCTTCAGTGGTGATCCATGCTAGTCTATTGACGTCAGTCCATGGACTTTGTCGTATCGGACCACTGTTTCCATCTACAGTGATATTGAAAAGGATGAAATTAATGGTGTGGGGTCCACTAATAATTGTCAGGAGAGATAAAAAAATTTCTATGAGAGTTTCTACATGTAGAAATCCTCCTAGCCTAGGATAGAAATGGTGACAGAAACTACCATTGGGAGAAGTTTTTTATAAAATAGATTCCTTCTATAGAAATAAGATTGATAAAAACCCCCATTGGAGACGGTCTTGGATCAGAATTTGTGTAATAGCAGGGAGGAGAGGAAGGAGTAGTTGAGTAGTATGATCAACTCTAAGGTCTTGTTTGGTTTGCGGAATCTCCTGGTTGGGAAAGGAAAGTGTTTACTTTCCAATGTTTGGGTGCCAAAGGAATTTAGAAGGAAAGTAAAGTGATTTCCAATGGAAAGAAAATAGGGAGGAATCTGATTCCATCCATCCAAGCAATAAATCACTTTCCTACATTGAAGTATTCACTTTCCTTTCCAAATTCATTAGCATTGCCAAACATTGGAAAGAAAAATTAAAAAGAATTAAAGTTTCCCAAAGGAAAGAAAATGACAAGAAATTGATTTCCTTTTCCTTCCGTTCCGCGAACAAATGGGGCGAAAAAGTTTAGGCACTCAACTGTCTTGGGTTATTGTTGGGGACTTCAATTGTATCATTAATGGGAATGAGAAAGTGGTGGAGCTGTCTTGGGTTATTGTTGAAGACACTTTTTTTTTTAAGTGTCCATTTCTTGAGGCTGTCAGCTTGGGACCGTGGCCACCCCGCGACCACCCAGCCATCCCATGCCCACGGGAAGGGGGGGGGGGGGGGGGGGGGGGGGGGGGGCGCTCGAACTTGGGACCTCCCCCAGGTGAGCCCCCTCCCTAACCACTTGGGCTAGGGAGCTTGAACAAGTGGATGGTGATGAATAGGACAAGACACATTTGAGCCCTTGTTTAAATATGGATGATACCTATTTAAGAGCTCAATAAGTTAAAAAAGAAATAGATAGAGCCAAGCTCAGTAGATAAACTTCAGAATTGGAAAGAATGAACTAATGAGAAACAATACATGAACTAGGAACATCATCTGAGCTTGTTATTTTGGTGGTTCAGAAATCCTGGCCAAGATATGTAATGATGAGCTTTATTAAGCTTAGTTGTGCTAGTTTTTAGTTGTTTCTATTAATGTTGTGAAACATTACCTACTTATTTGTTTTACCTCTTTGCTTGCTTACACTTTTATCTTTTTCTTATAACATGTCATTGTAAGCTACCAAACTATATTAATTTCTTCATAATCGCAGTATGATGCGTTGTTCGCATTTCAACGGCATCAGCAGCTCATTGAGGAACTAATAGGAATAGGACTGTTTAGCTAAGCTGATTAATCACTACCAAGTACCACCAGCATTGCAATTTAGTACATAAATTGATTTAAGGTATTGTTTAGCTAAGCTGAGTTCGCACTATAATAGATGCTAATTAGAGTTTAAACCTGGATTTTATACCAGCGAGTTTAACTCACGACTTGTCCAATTAAAAAGTTAAGATTCTGAATTTTTATTATACCCTCACTCACTCTTATGTTTGACAAAGAAACCTTCGTATGTAGACTAGAAGGACATAATGGGAAAAAATAAAATAAATAATAAAAAAATAGGTTCGAAAATTTTCTATTGTCTACGCTATCCCACATCTGTTTTCATGCTAAGGAGACCAGACCACATGTTTTCATTTCAATGGTTGATTTTATTTTTGGCACATATATGAATAGTAAGATAGAGAATGTTATAGTCTTTCTTTATTAATTTTCTAATTCTTTAGTGATCATCCATCCTAGTCTGTTGATGTCAGTCCATGTGACTTTGTCATATCGGACCACTGTTTCCATCTACAGTGATATAGAAAAGGATGCAAGTAAAATGTATTCTCATAAAAATTTTAATGGAAAAGATTATGATAAAAATGACCATTTTTTACCGTATCTTATCATTGTTGTCACCAAATCTGGTAGACTGGAATGCAGTATGCAGCTTGGTAGGAAATGATTTGAGGGATATAGAAGCTAAAACCCAAACAAAAATTTTCATATAGGGTTAAAGAAGTTTGGATAATGGTGGAGAAGTTTGTGGAAATTGGAAATAGAGGATGACTTGACAAGTAACTTGGCGAGTAGAGTGGGCTGCAAGTCACTTGGCGAGGCTGGTTTGGGGTGGCGGATGCCAATTGACTTGGCGAGGCATCGGGTGGGGCCGCCAAGTCACTTGGCGAGGGGAGGCTTTGGGAGAACAAGTCATGAGACTTTTGTGGTTTCTCCGAGAACGAAATTATTATATAAAGTTATCTACTTGTTTTTTTTTTTCGGTTTAATGTTTGGATTTGGATGAGTTTAAAGAGAAATTAAGTAACTAGATGTCATCTAGATAGCAAATTGAACACAGATAATTATATTTTATTATTATTTAAAGAAAAATAAATAAATAATTAGGGATATTTAGACTTTGGGTTTCAAATAAATTTTAAAATTTGTGTTTGGGTCTTCATATTATACATAATTAGTATTTGGGTCTCAAATGTGCCACTAATGTCTCAAAAGTGTCACTAATTATTTTTTGTGACACTTTTGAGACCCAAACACTAATTGTGTATAATATGGAGACCTAAACACAAATTTTAGAACTTATTTGAGACCCAAAGTCAAAATATCCCAAATAATTTTATATATCAAAATATCCCAAATAATATATATATATATATATATATATATATATATATATATATATATATATATATATATATATATATATATATATATATATTATCTTAGATTACCGGTAATTTTGTATATTAGTTTAATTTAAATTCAATTAAAATATGATATCTATTAGTTTTTTTGGATATTCTATTTTGGATGATAACATATGTGATATTATCTAGTTCTTGATTTAAAGTCAGCCTAACCTAGCCAAAGCAAGCCAGACTCGCCAAATGACTTGGCAGCCCCACCCTACTTGCCAACTCATTTGGCGGGTCATCCCCTATTTCCAATTTTCTCAAACTTCTCCCTTTTTGGACAATTACTCCAAACATTTTTACCCTATACGAAGATTTCTGAAACCCAAATAAATTATATTGTCTCTATTACAATCAGCTTCTGACAGACTAGTCTAGTCAAGAGAAGATCCGTATTTGTAGAATGTTGATTTCAATAGATTGGGGAAGGAAGCTCCAAAATGGTAAACACTGTAGACTAGAGTTACTGATTTATGATAACCAAGTTTCTCCCATTCTTTCAGAAATAGTTAAGATGTTCAATTCACATTGTTTTCATGCCTATCCATATATAGAAGAGATGTACACGTTCAAAAATGCATAAACAGTCTAAATCGTGGGTTGCATAGATTGAGACTTTTAACATCTACAATAACACACGTTCACAATTCTGCTAACACATCAATATTTTAGAACTTTGTATTGTTTCTACTGTAATACCTTTACCTCAACTTTTGATAATTCAATGAGGGCTAGAAGCAAAATGTTGGGACACAGCGAAAATAAATCTAAGAAATCGAAGAATATCTCAGAGGAAAATTACAACCACAAAAATAATGATTTACGTGGTTCGGCCAAGATGTCTACCTCCACAGACGAGAGTGATTTTGTTTCACTACGAAGAACAAAAGTACTTACAATAGTTCTCAACACTTCTCTTCTTTCACTCAAGAACTCTCTATCACAAAGATTAAAAAAATTCTCAAATTATTGTATTGAACTTATTCAACAACTTTAGTCCTGATTTATCCAATTAAAAAATTAAGATCCTGAATTATTATTATTATTATTATTATTATTATTATTTGTTATATTCTTACTTTCATGCTTGACAATAAAACTTTCATATATAAACTAAAAAGACATAATAGAATAAAAAACAAAAAAAATAGATTCCAAACTTTCCAATTGTCTACGGCTCTACGCTAGCCCACATATGTTTTCATGCTAAGGAGAGCACATGTTTTCATTTCAATGGTTGATGTTTTTTGGCACATATATGAATAGTAAGATGGAGAATGTTAGTTGGTCTTTCTTTATTAATTTTCTATTTCTTTAGTGATCCTAGTCTATTGATTTGATGTCAGTCCATGGGACTTTGTCATATCGGACCACTGTTCCATCTACAGTGATATTGAAAAGGATGCAAGTAAAATGTATTCTCATTAAAAAAATGTAATAGCAAAAATTATGATAAAAATGACCTATTTTTTCCGTTCTCATCATTGTTGTCATTAAATCTGATAGACTGTAATGCAGTAGGCTGCTTGGTAGGAAAATGATTCGATGAATATAGAATCTAAATCCCATACATAAAATTTTTTTTTGTAGGATAAAGAAATTTGGAATAATGATACAACAACGAAAAAGTTTGAGGAAACTAGAAATAGAAGATGACTCGTCAAGTGACTTAGCGAGTAGGGTGAGGCCTTCAAGTCACTTGGCGAGACTGGTTTGGGGGTGGCGGACGCCAACTGACTTGGGCGAGGTGTTGGGTAGGGCCGTCAAGTAACTTGACGAGGGGAGGCTTTGGGAGAACGCACCATGAGACTTTTGTGGTTTCTCTGGGAATGAAATTATTATACAAAATTATCTACTTGGTTTTTTTTTATGGTTTAATGATTTGATTTTGATGAGTTTAAAGAGAAATTAAATAAATAGATGTTATCTAGATAACAAATTGAACACAAATAATTTTTTATCGTTCTTTAAAGAAAAATTAAATAAATAATTATATATATATAAAATTTAAAAAGATGTTACCTTAGATTACGGATAATTTTGTATATTAGTTTAATTTAAGATTCAATTAAATTATGATATCTAGTAGTTTTTTCGGATATTATATTTTGGATGATAACAGATGAGATATTATCTATTTTTTGATTTAAAGCCAGCCTGGCCTGGCCAAAACAAGCCAGCCTTGCCAAGTGACTTGGCGGCCCACCCTACTCCCCAAGTCACTTCATCTCCTATTTCTAATTTTCTCAAACTTCTCATTTTATATACAATTACCCCAAACTTCTTTACCTACTTGACATTGTACTTTGATGAAATTTCTATCCTAGTTGTAAGAAGTTTCTACATAGAAATTTTACAAGAAAATAAAAAATAAAAGTCTCCAATGGTTCTCCATCATGGTGCATACGGTTCGGTCCGGCCCGTCCCACGGGCCGAATTCGGCGGGCCAGACCGGGCTCGGGCCGGTCCAGGACCGGCCCTTAGTTTCAAACGGTCCGGGCCAGGCCCGGCCCGGTTCAGCTCCTATAGGCCCAGCCCGGACCACTGGACCGGACCAGTGGGTTGCCGGTCCGGGTCGAACCGGTCCACGGGCCGGGCCGGGCCTTGGTCGGTTCAGGCCGGTTGAACCGGGCCGGCCCGGTTTTGTTTTTTGTTTTTTCTTTTCCTTACTTTATTTAAAGTATTTTTGATAAATTATTTTCAAAAAAATTTTGTAATTTAATTTTGAAAAAAAATGGTAAAAGTAAATAAAAATATTTCTCCTTCTTCCTTTATCCGGGCTTGGGACCGGCAAATGCTTGCTTGGCATAGGCGGAGTTAAAAAATATTTTTTTTAATTTTAAAAATAAAAAATAGTTTTTGAAAGTATAAGTTAAAATTTGAAAAGTATAAGTTAAAATTTAAAAGTATAAGTTAAAATTGAAATATTTTAAGTATAAAAGTATAAGTTTAAATGTACATACCTAATACCTTGCACCGTAGTCTCATTGTTGTTCGCCTTCATGCAATAAAAGCGATTCCAAATCCAGCTCGTGGACATCATGATCTTCTTCATCTTTCTGGTTTTGGGTTCTTTTATTGGCTTTCATCCAATCTTGTACGCACACTAGTGCTTCCAAGATATCGGGCTTCAAGCGGCTTCTCATATCGCTCAACATCCTTGAACTTGCACTAAAATATGACTCCGATGCTACCGTAGACACCGGGACCATCAGTAGATCACGTGCTATGGTAGAAAGAACAAGAAATCTCTTGTCGTGTCTCTTCCACCATTCTAAAACGGCGAAGTGATCTGGAGTCTCATCTTCGTCTTGATAAGAATTAAGGTAAAGAGACAACTCTTGAGTAGGTTGGAAAGATTGCTTTTGTTTCTTCCTTTGTAGTATGCGACCGGCTGCTGATAGCTTAGACGCCAAGCCGGAGCTACTACTAGCTCCCCTGAGTTGGTCGGGTCGACGTTGCTTCTTCTTCGTACAGTATAACTAACCTGTCCAACGCAACTTTAACTTCTAGTTTCATGTCAGTAACATCTATATCCATATATTCTTCATATCCATCTAATAAAACCTCTATGCCATCCAATTTGATTGTAGGATCAAATATGGAAGCCAAACAATATAAAAAGAGGTACTTCACCCCAATATTTCTTGAATTCGGCTTCCATATTTCTCACCGCATATTCAAAATTTGGATGATCTCTATATTTAGAAAATAAATAAGACATGTTACAAAGTTCACGTAAAGCTAAGCAAGATGTGGGATAATAAACACCAGAAAGAATACATGTAGCATTGTAAAAAACTTCTAAAAATTCACAAACACTTTCAGCTGCTACCCAATCATCAGTAGTAACTTGATAGTCAAAGCTGACATCCGAATTACAATAATATGTAATAACATTCTTAAAAGGAATTGCATATTTTAACATCAAGTAGGTGGAGTTCCACCTATTTGGTATATCCTTCACAAATATTCTAAAAGTAATACCAAAATGTGCGCACGTGCATGCAAAACTTTGTTGTCTACTTGAAGACGAGTTTAGGTGGAGCAAGCATTGTCGCAGAGTGTCTAAATGGGGACCAAAAAATTCTAAACATTCTTTAACAACTAAGTTAATTATATGGCAAGCACACCTAACATGCAAAAGTCTACCTTCTAAAATAGGCTGAAAAATCACTGACAAAGAAGACATAGCAGCAGTATTGTTTGATGCATTGTCCAAAGAGATAGAAAATTTTTTAGGGTGAATATCATATTCACGCACGTGTTTTGAAATCTCACTTGAAATTACAGCGCCCGTGTGTGGACATTCTATAATTTTAAGACAGATGATGCGTTTTTGCAACATCCATTGTGCATCTATATAGTGTGCAGTAATAAAAATGTAAGCATAACTCCACTTAGTAGTCCAAATATCAGAAGTAATAGACAACTTACTAACATTTTAAAAATCCGCTTTTAAAGCGGCTTTTCGCTCGTTAAAGAGACGAATAGCCTCATTTCGAGCTTGTTGTCTACTCACTCTAGTAAAGGAGGGGTTTAGAGAAATTGATGCATAATCTCGTAAAGATTCACTTTCACCCGTCGTGAAAGGAAGTTCTTCACGAATAATATGTTTAGTTAATTCAGTTTTATGCCGAGCAGCTGAGTAAGTAAAGTTACCCATTGAAGAACCGGTGGTGCCAAAGCTTATTTGGGTTTGGGACGCTTGAAGTGTGTCCTTCCCGTAGCAAGTGTCGTAGTGTCTGGATATGGTCCCGGTTCCACCGCCCTTCTTTCATGCGTACTGGTTGCAACATTTCTTGCATTGCGCCTTGTACGGTATTGGTTCACCCTTGGCATCTAAAACAAGCGAACCATCAGGATTAGTTTCAAAAATCAAAGTAAAATATTCTCAATACTTAGACCTTTTTTTTCTTTTCAGGACGTTGGGTGCAACTAGCGACTTCCGGAGGAGATGGTTGAAACCCCTCCGGAATCGGATTGGTTGCTACTTGCTCAGGTGGAATTTGAGTACCGTCAAAAAAAGTATTAAATAATTGGTAAGTCTGTCCAGCAAGATCAGGTGGGTTTGAACCTTCACCAGCCATATATAAAATAAAATAAAGTAAAACTTTGTTAGAAGAAAGTAAGGGATTGAGAGGAAAATCGGGAAGCCGTAGAGCCGGAATGGAGTTGGGAGGGAGATCGGGAAGCCGTAGAGCACTAGAGCACCGGGAAGGGAAAGCCGTAGAATACCGTAGAGAAATGTAGAGAAATATAGAGAAATGTTTGGAATGAGTTGTGTTTGAAAAATGGAATTTTTGGCCTATTTATAGCAATTTTTCAGGATTATTTTGGTAATTTTGGGCCCAAAATGACCAAAATGCCCCTCCCAACGTTTTAAAAACGGCTATATGGGAGGGGCATTTTGGTAAAAGACCCCCCCAAACGGTCGGCTCAGTTTTTTTTTAAAAAAATCCAACGGCTCACCCAACGGTCGGCTGGACCGGTCCAACCGGGCCGGGCTTCGGGCCGGTCCACCTGGGCCGGGCCTCGGGCCGGGCCTAATACCGAATACAAAAAAAATAAAAAAATTATCGGGCCGGGCCGGGCCGGGCTCGGGCTGGGGGGGAGGCCCGACCCGACCCGTTGGGGGGTGGGGGGCCGTGCCGGTTCGGGCCTCGGACGGGCCGGGCCGGGCCGAGCTGATTTGACCGCGGGCCGGTCCGGGCCTGGGCCTGGTACCGGGCTAACCGGCACACCCTACACCATGAGTTCTCCATCTCTATCATAGGGGTCACAAAATAAAAGGATCAATTTAATGGTGTGGGGTCCAATAATAATTGTCATGAGAGATGAAGAATATCTATGAGAGTTTCAACATGCTCGTAGAAATTTTTTATCCTACATCATTGCCACCTAAGATAAAAATAATGATGATGATAGAAACTACCATTGGGAGAATTTTTTTTCTAAAATGGATTCCTTCCATAGAAATAAGGTTGATAGAAACCCCCCATTGGAGATGGTCTTAGATTAGAATTTGTGTAATAGCAGGGAGAAGAGGAAGGAGTAGTTGAGTAGTATGATCAACTCTTTAAGTCACTCAAGTGTCTTGGGTTATTGTTAGGGACTTCAATTGTATAATTAATGGGAGTGGGAAAGTGGGGGAGGAAGGCCTGTACCACAGACTCACAGAGATCTGAAAAAGATATGGATGGTGTTGAATAGGACAAGACACATTTGAGCCCTTGTTTAAATATGGATGATACCTATTTAAGAGCTCAATAAGTTAAAAAGAAATAGATAGAGCCAAGACACCTTGCTCTTTGTGCGCTGTTGTTGATTCGTGCGCTGTTGTTGATTCCCGCACCTTCCTCTTTGTGCGCTGTTGTTGATTCGTCGCCAGGACATCATCTTACCTCACTCGGACATCAGGCAAGACACCTTGCCTTTACTGTTTAATTTCTTGCTCAATATCATGCATATTTTATTTCTTATAAGTTGTTCTTTCAAAATCCTATGTAGTTGCAAATTATTGTATTTTAGTTTTCTTTATGTATTTAGCCTAGAGTTAAGGGACCGCCTTTGTTTGTGCCGCATTCATTGGCCGACACTTGTGTGCCACGATGTCACGTATCTCATATAGATTCGGACTTGCGTACCGACCGTACATCGGTGCGTACAGGACGAGCGTTAGGATATAACTGCTAATATAGTTGTCTAGAAGACTTAGCAGTTATTAGAAATATCGTGGTGTGGATTCAGCACGAGTAGTGCATGGGGAGGGTGAAGACAGTTATTAGGCGCAGGGGCTTTCACACATTTATTTTCTCTAGCTGCCATTTGTGACTCAGCCGAGAGCTAGTGTGCCATGCACTTATTTACTTTTTTCTAGATGCCACTAGTGCCTCGGTTGAAACACAAATATGCCTGCATTTATTTTTCTCTAGCTGCCGTTAGTGACTCACCCAAGAGCTAGTGGTCGTACATTTATTTTTTTCTAGATGCCCCTTAGCTCTCACTCGAGTGCTAATGGACCGTGCATTTACTTTTCTCTAGACGCCACTAGTGCCTTGGTTGAAACACTAACGCGCCGTGTTTCTAGTCTCGGGAGCCCTTGTGTGGAACGTTGTCTTCAAAGTGCATTTTCACATAGAATGGTTAAGGACCTTTTATTTGTTTAGTTATATATATACATTTATGTTGAGCTTCTATTATTCAGTTATTGACATGATATTATGTGTCTTGTTACGTCCCTTTGAGGACCTGGTTCTTTTCCAGGTGTGTGTTCATGTCTTCCGCAGGTATCCTAGCCAAGGTCATCGTCTTCTCCATTCTTTCGAAGACGATTGCGCTTGGTTCGTCGCGCCATTTTATTTATCGATTCTTGTATATTTCTTTCATTAAGATAGTTGGTAGTGGACTTTGTCTCCGCCCAACGATTGTACCACAAATATTCAAGTTGATTTTTCTATTATTATTCTTTTCATTGTGGATGAGATTTAGTTTGTCTTGGATTACTATATTTTACAGCTTATGTATACATATGAGACCCATGTACTTCGTATGTATACAGCTGGCATGTCTACGTACTTAGTCCTACGTATTTTGGGACTGGGGCGTTACAGCTCTTAACATATCCTCTAAAGTCTGAATTGTTCTTTCTGATTGCCCGTCTGTCTGTGGATGGTAGGCCGTACTGAATCTTAACTTGGTACCCAGGCTATGATGTAAACTCTTCCAGAAATGTGATGTAAAACGGGTATCTCTATCTGACACAATGCTGACAGGGACCCCATGCTGCCTGACTATCTGCTGCATATACAACTCTGCCAACTTTTATGTAGATTGAACTACTCTAAAAGGGAAAAAATGTGCCACCTTCGTAAGTCGATCAACGATCACCCAAATAGCATACTTACCACTTGGTGATCTCGGTAAACCGGTCACAAAGTTCATTGTGATATGTTTCAACTTTCATTCCGGGATAGGAAGCGGCTGTAATAATCCAGATGGCCTCTGTTGTTCTGCCTTCACTTGCTGACATATTAAGCAACGCGAAACGAATCTAGCTATCTCTCTCTTCATTCCGTTCCACCAGAAGTGCTGCTTGATATCTTTGTACATCTTGGTCCCTCCGGGGTGTATAGAATATTGAGAACTGTGGGCTTCTGCCATCACCTCCTGTCTGATCTCCACTAGGCACACATAGACGTGATCCAAATCTAAGTGTACCATTTTCGTAAATTTTTATCTCCTTCCTGAGTCCTGACTCACATTCTGCTCTAAGCTTCTGAATCCTTGGGTCCTGCGCCTGAGCTGCCTTGATCCCGTCTACTAAGTCGGATTGAACTCGTAGACTAGTATAACCTCGATGCCCGTCTCCTAAAGATCTTCTAAAATATGCTTCTGTGATGTCAACATGAATGCGCCGCCTCTCCTGCTAAGAACATCTGCTACCACGTTAGCCTTGCCTGGATGATACTGGAGCTCCACGTCGTAATCCTTGATCAACTCTAACCATCTTCGCTGTCTCATGTTCAGTTCCTTCTGTGTAAAGATGTACTTCAGACTTTTGTGGTCTGTGTACATGTCCACTCGATCACCGTACAAGTAATGTCTCCATAGCTTCAAAGCAAATACTACTGTCGCCAACTCCAAGTCATGAGTCGGATAATTCTTCTCGTGGTCCCGAAGTTGCCTAGATGCATAAGCTATCACCTTCCTATGCTGCATTAGGACACACCCAAGTCTCTTTCCTGACGCGTCACAATATACTGTAAAACCTCCGGGTCCAACTGGTAATGTGAGAATAGGTGTCGATATCAACTTCTGCTTCAAATTCTCAAATGATGCCTGGCATTCTGTCGACCAGACGAATGGCACATCCTTTCGTATCAAGCGGGTCATGGGTGCTGAAAGTCTTGCAAAGTCTGATATGAACCTTTTGTAATACCCTGCCAATCCCAAGAAACTTCGTACATCTACTACGGTCTTAGGCATTGGCCAACTTTCTACTGCTTCTATCTTCTTGGGATCTACTGCCACTCCTGCTCCTGAGATGATGTGCCCTAAGAATGAAATGCGGTCTGACCCAAACTCACATTTGCTGAGCTTGGCATACAACTAGTTCTTTCTCAGAACCTGCAACACTTTTTTGAGGTGGCCTTCATGCTCTTCTTCACTAGCTGAGTATACGAGAATGTCGTCGAGGAACACAATGACAAATTTATCTAAATATGGCATAAAGATGCGGTTCATCAAATCCATAAATATTGCTGAAGTATTGGTCAAACCAAACGGCATCACTAGGAATTCGTAATGCCAGTACTTCGACCTGAATGCTGTCTTGGGAATGTCCTCTTCTCGAACTCTAACTTGATGATACCCTGACCGTAGGTCTATCTTGGAGAAAACTCTAGATCTGCTCAACTGATCAAACAAGTCATCGATCCTTGGTAGTAGGCACTTGTTCTTTACTGTTGTCGCATTGAGCTTTCTGTAGTCAATGCACAATCTTGAGGTCCCATCCTTCTTCCCTACAAGTACTACTGGTGCTGCCCATGGTGACTCGCTATCTCGAATAAATCTCTTCGCCTTCAGTTCCTCTACGTGCTGATATACCTTGGCCTGCTCTGAATCGGCCATTCTGTAAACTCGATCTGATATCGGTTTAGTTCCAGGTGCCAATTATATACTGAACTCAATATCTCTAATGGGTGGTAGACCTGGAAGTTCTTCTGGAAACACGTCAATAAACTCTTCAACTATCTTCGGAACTTGAACTTCTTTCATTGTCGCTACTATTCCTTCTTCTTCTTGAGTTACCTCTGATCTGACTATGGTAAACTGCTCCATGCCTAGAATGTTAAAAGATACACTCCCTCTACGGCAATCTATTGTGGCACAACTGTCTTTCAGCCAGTCCATGCCTAGGATGACGTTGAAATTCCTCATAGGAAATTCTATCAACCTGACGGGTAATGAACGCTCGCACACTACAACACTACATGTTAGAATAACTCTACTAACTCATACGAGCCCATTAATAGTGAGTATATTCAACCTCTCTGGCAATGCTTCAAATTCTATTCCTAGTCGTGTCGCAAATTGTACAGATATAAAGGAGTGTGATGCTCCTGAATCAAACAATGCTACTACGGGATATAAGGCGACGAGAATGTTACCTGCCACAATATCTTCCGATGCCAATGCCTCTTCCAAAGACAGATTGAATGCCTGCCCTCGGCCTTCTTGTTGGTTCACAAGCTGCAGCCTAGCCTGGTGTTGTTGCTGGCCCCTATCTTGGTGATGCTGGGTAGTCTATGTTGTTGCTGGGGCAATGGCGGTCCCTGCTGTCGAAATATCTGAGCCTGTGACATCAACGGGCGTTGTGCCAACGGTCTTACTGCTACCGTTGGTCCTCCTGACCTCGAACTCATGGGGCAAGTAAAAACCCGATGATCTGGATTTTCATATATCAAATACTGTCCGTTCAATGCCCGACACATATCTCTAGTATGTCCTGTCTTCCCACAATAAGTACAGCCCGTTGGGGGTTGCTGGTTCTTCCTCTGTTGCTGTTGTTGCCTTGTTGGTGGTGCTGGCCCTCGCATTGCCACATCGTGAATGCGAATGCCAGGGATTGCTGTAACTCGGGACGCTGCTCCCCCTCCTCCTTCAATCTGATTGTGAGATCTCTTCTGACCTCCAGTCCTTGATGTGATCCTCTGGATGGTGATCTCATGCCTCCGGGTCGCCGTCAATACCTCATCGAAAGTTTGGTAGTTGTGCCCCTCTATCAATTGCAAGAGCTCAAGATGAAACCCTTGCTGAAACCTCATAGCCCTCTGGCTCTCCGTTGCTACCATCTCCGGGACGAACCTACTCAATCTGCAGAACTCTGCTGCATAAGCATCCACTGTCTTGCCAGCCTGCTTGAGGTTGATAAACTTCTGTTGTAGCTCAAACTGCGCTACAACTCCATAGTACTTCGTCTTGAACCTTGTAGTAAAATCATCCCAAGCAACAGGACGTCTGATGCCCACTTCTTCTAATTCCCACCAATCACGTGCGAGGTCCTGATGCAATAGCTTCACTTGATCCACACGTTCTTCCGTCGGTACCTTAACCGCTGTTAGAATAGCCTCAATATTCTTAAGCCATGCATCTGCTGAAATGGCATCTTTTGTGCCCTCGAAACGACGGGGGTTGTACTTGCAAAATCTGGTTGATGCTCCTGAATCAGTCCTCACCCCACTTTCCAAAGCCGTCTACAATCCTTGGTTGAGTAATACATTCTGCTCATGAAGCTGAGTGTGCATGCGTTGTTGGGCCAACATCTGATGTTGCTGAGTAGCCATCATCCCCCTCATGATTTCCAGAAGGGCGGGTGTGTCTACTGCCATGGGGGTAGGTGGGACTGTTGGTGGGGGTGGAACCTTCGGATACTGCGGTCCAGCTGCTGGTTTCGCTATCACCTCTTCTTGGGTGGTCTCTTGAGGTAGTACTTGTAGTGCCCCGACCCGCAAGATGCCTTATGATGGATGGTTGGTTCGATGAAGCCTTGTTGGACTTGGGATTATATGAAGAATCGCTTGGAAGTCTATGCGATCGTGGCGGGAATCGTTCTATGAATGTGAGTAGTGTTGAACCCTTCAAAGGTCCTTTAGCTTCACGCTTAAAATAAGGATAGTATGCTATATTTCTTGTTGAATTGCTCAATAACACATTGCATGGAATTTGGAAAGATAATGAAAGATAATAATCACCTGAACGTAAACTGTTGTGGCTAAATGAATTGTATGCTTGTACGCTGTTGCAATAAAATACATGACAGGTGAAGGCAAAGCCCCAAATACTTGGGCGGTGAGTATATCGAGCTTTGGCTTGATGAATAGTTGATAACACAGATATTAAGACCCAAGAACTGGGCAGTGAGTATGCTTGAATTATGTCCGAATGAATGTATGCTAAACGGATGCTAAGTCCCAGGAACTGGACGGTAAGTACATTGAGTTGGTTGAAAAGATGTATGGTATCAAAGATGTGGCAAAGAGATTGGATAACAACATTCTATTATCCCGTGCCGATGTAGAATGTTGATATCACTAAGACCCTGGATGGGCAGATGATAATATGAGCGTTGGCTCAAGGCAAGATGGCTAGATGGCAATATGAATGAGAATGATGGTTTTGCTTAGTTTTCCTTATCATGCATTATATGTTTTCTTCTTAGATAAGTTGCATATAGTTGCATGGTCATGGACAACTTGTCGACAAGGTTTCGTTCCTCGAACGGTATTCCTGGGCCATGGAACCCGGTTCGTCCTAGGGGGAACAAGGATGGTGTCGATGTACTGACATCGGGATTGCAGGACTTGCAGTGGGGGCTTGCTACCGCCCACTGAAAGGACGCTAAAATCCCATGGTGCTGAAGTAGTAGCACGGTGTTTCGGAAACCTCCCATGGATTCGCACCCCATTTGGAGTTAGCCGTTCACCAGAAGATGATCCAAGATGGCGTGTCGCCAGTGACCTTCATATAGATAGGTCCAGTGCTAATGATGTCTTATGCAGGCAGAGTAAGTTATTACTCAAATACAGGGAAAGATGTCGGCTGTTGGTAAGAATCACCTGAACGGTGATATTCATATTGAATCATGATATTGTTCCTAACAATGTCTTGTGCAGGCAGAGTAAGTATTATAAATGTACAAGGATGGCTACACGAGCGTGGGTAAGAATCACCAAAGGGTGATAACTGCATGCTTTAAATTATGTTGGCTATGAGATTTGCATGCTTTACTTCTTGTCGGCTATAACATGAAATTGACCCTAAGGCAACGAGAAAGACCACTGTTAATAATGTTCTGTAACATGTTTACTTAGTACTGTCTTCTTAGGTGAGTTGGGCCAGCACCGCTCGCCAGTACATTGATGATGTACTGACCCACGTTGTGGGCAATATTACAGGTGTTTGCTTGGGGGAAATCCTGTGAATCAGTGCTTGGCATCGATGAATCGGATGGGTGTGCAGAAGCTCTTCTTTCAAGACGATGTCTTCTGCTATACGGGACATAATGTATGGAACAGTGGAACTCAGATGTACCAGTAAGATTGTAGCCAAATTGGCAAGTCATTGTAAAGAAGTCGGTATATTCATTTGTAGCCTAAAGGGCAAGTGTATACATTCAGTTGGCTACTCAAGAGTCTTGTATTCAGTTGTAAACTCTGTATTCCGCTGCAAGTCTTGTAATCCATTTTGAATATCAATAAAGAGATACATTTCTTCATAAATTGTGTGACTTTAATTTATCTGCTTGGTTCCGCTGCCTTATCGATGTTTTCTGAGAATTACCAGGAACTGTAATGGTTTTGCCTTGTACAAGTGCAATCTAGACTTGTACGGCATCACGTCCAGTGGCTTGTTTTCGATCCTCCGGGATCGGGGCGTGACAGTACTGACCCTTGTTGCTGATTAACAGGGTTTTGCTGTTCATATTGGCCTTGCTGTTGCTGTCCAGCTCTGACAGATGCGGACGAAATGCCCCTAAGAAAAGGGACAAAAGAACAATTAAACGATCGGACAGAAAAGATCAATAAAGTCAAAGGATACTGGAATGTCAAGCTGGGGTCGAGAACGACGAATCAGGAGATCAAAGGAAAACATGTGTAAATGAGATATCCTATAAATTACAGCACCCCACAAGTCTGAAATCAGACCTGCATGGGCCACCACTAAAACCTTGTCACGCCCCAGAACCAAAATACCGGAGAGCGGAGGAATGACTCAGCCAGCTACGTATTACGGGTAGAAGAATACCATATAATACGATCAATGCTGTCTAACGACGAGGGGGTGCATACTACATGAAAGTCTCGCTATGGTCAATCAACATCTATTGTCTCAATCATTCAAACAAGAAGCAATAATAGAGAACATGTAAGATAAAGAAGTAAGGCGTCCCAAATGCTCAGTCAAAATGTTCATGAAATCTGGCAGTACAAAACATAGCCAGATGATATAGCAACGTATACACAATTGTTATCAGCTGCAGTCTGACTTAGTTATAATTATGTAAAGGCAAGTACAAGACAATCTGACTAACATGTCGGTACCAAACGGTAATAAGTAAAGTAAGTAGTAAAACGAGCAGGAAAGCAAGGGACCCACTCGTGTCCTCCTGCGATCGTCCTTCTAGCATTGACCATCTTGGAGGCGAAAGTAAGCTGAGTCCTCGGGAGCTGGCTCTAAATCTGGCCATACAAAACCAGAGAGGTTAGACCTCTAATAGCAAGTACCGCAAGGAAGCATGATATGAGGAATTAGAACAAATGATAAGAGTCAAGCATATGATAAATAGATCTCTGCTTGCTACTGGGGTTCGCACAACATCATGACACTTCAAGCCAACTTCCCAACCAAACAAGGACAAAAGTTGACCCGTCATGTCCTGACGTCCTGCTCATCTCAGTAGTTGACATTGTAGGCACATTACACAAACAAACCAATTTAAACGGCCATACAACTACTACGGCTTGCTATTGTGAGTTCCAAGTTGTCTTGGAAACATGCAATAAGGGATTCCTCAGTTCTTACAATGTACAAGCAAGGCTAGTCTATCCAATAATCAATTGTGCCAATCATGAATTAGACGTGTCCCAGCGGGACGCACGTCATCAATATACAGTAAATATAAGAAAATACCACTCCCTACCCGTGCGACAGATTTGTAATATCTGTGGGAACCAGCCGTCATGTCGGAGAACTAATTGTCCCAAGATGGCTGCCATGTAAGAACTCGAGAATCCATTCTCTCCATGCAATAGTTATTTTTATTTAGCTTAGTGGGTCCTATGTTAATAAAAATCTCATGCCGTGGATCATGATCATTCTGAATGAATACTTCTGTACAGAGTACGATATGCATAACTCCACAACGATACCAGTGCGGCTAGGTTGTAGGTCTTACATAGCGTAATGCAACAATCAAGCATAGCCACGGGATAATCATGCCTTGACCGTAAGGTGTACATGCTGCTTTTACAGAAAATGAAAGTCAACATATGTCCATATGCCAATGTTCGGATCGGCTAGTCGATCACAATGGTTCATGGTTCATACATGAACGTGTCTTATTCAATTCAATAAGACGACTAGCCAGTCTCTTAGTTCCAACTAGGAACGCATGATCAATCATTAGTCAAGGTAACAATCAATGTCAATTCGGGATAAGAAACAGTCAAAAGACATTATGAACGACAACAGATGGATGCCCATCTATACGGCTGGGCAAGTCAGGATGCTTCTATGTGGCCTGGGAAATTGAGTCTCATGCGGCTCAGAAATCGGGTCTCATGCGGCTCAGAAATCGGGTCTCATGCGGCTCAAAAATTGAGTCTCATGGGGCCAGAAAATCGAGTCTCATGCGGCTCAGAAATCGAGTCTCATGCGGCCAGGAAATCGAGTCTCATGCGGCTCAGCAATTGGGTCTCATGCGGCTCAGAAATCGAGTCTTATGCGGCCAGGAAATCGAGTCTCATGCGGCTCAGCAATCGGGTCTCATGCGGCTCAGAAATCGAGTCTCATGCGGCCAGGAAATAGCAAATTCATGCGGCTCAGGGAATAACAATTCATGCGGCTGAAAAAAGACAGGGCTCATGCGGCTAGGTCTCATGCTTATGCGGCAATGGGTAGACAGGGCCTATGCGGCTAGGTCTCATGCGGCCAGGGTGTTCATGCGGCAAGTAGTCGACCAAGCCCATGCGGCTGAAGACTTATGCGGCAGAGATGATCATGCGCTCATGCGGCCAAGTTAACCCGGCCATGCGGCTAAGGGTAACATGCGGCCTGGAGACTTGCCGCATGAAAAAGTCATGCGGTCAAGCACTGTTCTTCTTCTCCAATTTTCGAGAACAGAACCATGAAAGCCATTGCTTCCAAGCTCCCTAAATCCTTCATTCCAAGCCCAAATCTGGACTTCCATAGGTCAAAATGGGGTAGAACAAAATTCTCTACAACATGGAACCATCATAAGTTGAAAATAACAAGGTTAAATAGATCAAAACCCAAGAAATCTGAAAATAAAATAAAGTTAGATCTACATGAAATGAGCCATGGAAATCGAAAATGCTAAGTACTAAGGTGTCATAGAATCTCTTAAGGAAGACAATAGAACAACAAAATGGGGGATCCATCACGAAGCAAGTTTGTACTTGCCTAAGCTCTCAGGTTGGTGGGAGAGTAATGGAGGAAGAAGAAGGAGTAAATAAGAGTAATGAAGAGAGAGAAAAGTAAAGAAGCTTTAATATCAAGCCCAAGTCAAATCTCCACCACCCATTCCTTCCTACAAGATCTAGGCCATCCATCCCTTATCATGATGAACCAATGCTAAACCAAGAGCTTAAGCAAAAGCATAAATTAAAATACAGCAAAAATTAATTTGCATAAAATTACAGAATAAATGCAGGATAAGAATTAAATAAATACACTCAAGCAATACACGTATTAAAATACGTATTCTGGGAA
Source organism: Iris pallida (assembly GCA_029216955.1). Lineage (NCBI taxonomy): Eukaryota > Viridiplantae > Streptophyta > Magnoliopsida > Asparagales > Iridaceae > Iris > Iris pallida. The sequence continues at coordinate 959,926 of JANAVB010020000.1, forward strand.
CGGGGAGTGACATCTCTATCCTCCTTAGAAAAATTCCATCCTCGGAATTTCAAATCCAAGCAGGATAGAAAGATCAGAGCTAAACTAATCCAAAGTACAAGCAATTTTAGTGAATAAGCAGTCATCTTACAATATCAATAGCAAGTAATATATATTTATCAATCTACGATATCAAGCAATTTCTACTCATAGGGTGATAAGCACGAGGAATCAAGGCAATCAAGGTACATGGAAAGAAATATACCTTGTGAGTCAAATAAGTGTGGATATCGTGATCGAATATCATCCTCAGGTTCCCACGTTGACTCTCCTAAGGAGTGATGACCCCAAGCAACTCGGACAAGGCTAATTATTCGGTTCTTGAGTATCTTCTCTCTTCTGTCCAAAATGGACACAGGCTGCTCCTCGTAAGACAGGTCGGTACTGTCACGCCCCGATCCGGGAAATCGCTCGTCCTCGCTAGATTTTATCCGAATCAACGTCCTCGCTGGGGCGTGATGCTGCACGAGCCTGGAGTTACGCTCGTATAAGGCAAGATAATGGTTCACATAGTGTTTATCTCAATTTGATAACATAAGCAGCGGAAGGAAACCAAGGTATAACATAAGAATCTCTTTTATTAATATTGAACTGAAGGTTACAAAGGCTCTGAATAGCCCAACATATATGCGAATTGGCTACAACGCTCATGATCTCTCTAGCTCATAAAGGAATACATTGTTCCATACATTATGCCTCTTTATAGCCAACAAGTAGTCTTCGGCCGAACATCTCCATGTCGCAAGTCCGAACGCCTATGCGAAAGCTCCTCTTGAACGCCAAGGACTCTATGCCTCGGTACGTCCAAGCCAAGCTCCGCCTCGAGCTGATCATAACCTGAGCCTGCACATAAACTAGTGGGGGATTAGTGCTTTCGTCCTCGCTTCGCACTGATCAAAATCCGCTCGCACCCAAACCAAACACTAAGTCATTTTAGTGAAACATACATCTTAATTTGTGATCTTTCTATTGAGCCTTAGGATCCATTTCATGGCAATATTCGACATAGCAACTTAGCATAATTGTGTCCCATATCGTGTTCCTGCAGCAGATACAGTTAGCCATAATATGAACATAACATAGTATTTTGTGCTCATCTCCATTCCTCTTGCCTAGCCTGCCATGGTTAGAATACATAACAATCATACGATTCGCGCAACCAACCAATCATCACCGTAAACATATTCATAAGGGTAGCAGGCCCTACGCCTGCACCCAACTCATATCTCAGCCCATCGGCCCTATCTATATGAAGGTCACGGTGTTTCGCACCGTAATGGACTTGGCATCTCTTATGTGTAAGCCTACAATCACTTCGATACGGGTTGCTAGCCCAGTATCCGAAGGATCCCAAACTTACGGATATCATAGCTTATCACAGCACTGGACGGTCGTAATCCGTCCGAATGTTGTGCACCATAAATACCACACATAATTCCCTCCTAAGCCGAACGGTCCCGGTGCCCCGGCAAAATCGTCCGAGGGAAGCCGTACCCGTACACGGGCAATCCGAGTCCATTGACCATGCAATACGCGCCATAGCAATAACATTCCAACCAAATCCTCCGTTTCATAAACATAGTCTCGATCCATAAACGGTTTCCCGTGCCACAAACGATTTCCCATGCCATAAACATATTTGCGTCTCATAAACATAATCCACCATTCATATGGGGAGCTCCGTCGGCGTTATGTCCCAACACATCCATATTGACACACGACGCCCAACGGCTTAGTCATCTCATACTCATATTCAACGCGTACCATTCGTAAGTCATTCTCATAGCCTAGTTCCGTAGTTACTTAATCTTATCGTAGCATAAGTGCCCGAGGGCACGCTCAGCGCCGTAATCTATGTTCTCGGAGCCGTGCACATGATGCACATCTTATATTGTCTTTCAATGTTCTAGCATCACCGCCCTACCGCGACTCGTACACTTGATGCACGTCGCTTCAATTGTTCGATTGTTCAATGTTCTACCTTAATGTTCAACACATACTTAGACCTTCCGTCGCCGAGCCACGCTCGCTAACTCGATAACATCTTACGCATACAATAACATCTTTTATTAGACGTGAAGGAATAGGGAGAGAGAGTCAAGAACCCGCCCACCTTAAGCCGATACGCCTTGCCGCTTCGCCGATTGAAGCGTCTCGCTTCCATAACTCGATCGCATAGCTAACTCCCGGACTTATCCATTCCTTTGAACTACTCGGTTGTTTTGGCCTATCGTGCCCATGCCACAATTCGTTGTAAGGCCACGATTTGGTTTTACGGATACTTCATTGCATAAGGAAAAATGCCGACCTCTTATCGTCCAGCGTAAAAGCATAGCCTGCACACCAGATCAACTAAAATCAGCACTTGCTCAATGGAACTTATCTTTTACATCGATTTGATTCATAGATTCCAACCGACTCAAAGCTTACCTTTGGCCAATGTAACTCTTGCATCGATTCGCATCGATACCTCATCGGGTCAACGCAACTCTTCGAGTCAATGACTTATCGTAATGCACCGAGCGGAGCGGGGCATTACATAATATACCACTCAAAATCAGGTTCGTCCTCGAACCGAAACCAACACTTAATCCAAGTGCCCCACATAGATCGTTTTACGATCTCGTGCTACTATCGTTGGAATCATACAACTTAGTTTGGATCATACACATATTTTAGGCGTCCCACCAATATATGCATTTCAGCCAAGCTCAGTTGTAGGATATCGGGACAACTAACAAACTCAACTTAAATCTCAAACACCAATCAGTCCGTACTCGACTTAGTCATATCTTAGCACCTATTCCCAAATACTTCTCGTATGCATCATCCCATAACATGCGATCCTCTTCCATACATCTCTGCACATAATTTGATTCAAACCCGTAACTTCGATCTCATAAGTTTCTCGACGGCCATCTAACACTCGTATTGCATCGAGTCATTGCGCATCCGATTGCAATAAGTCTCTGCATCGCCTATTTGCCCAACAGTTTTCTATCTTTCACATAACTCAAGTCTTTCACCTAATCACCCATAACACTGGCCTCAACGACATGGACTACGTCCACATGTCTCCATTTTCTTTGCCTACCATCGCACTAAGTCTCGCACACAACTATCCCAATACGACCCACATTTTCGAACTGCCTACGCATCGCATCTGGGGCTACCCCGCTAGGTAACTTATCCAGACATCATGCTTAATCCCTCCCGACACAAGAGGTCAACTTGAGTCCACGATGCTCAAAGGCAACAATCTTTCCGACCCAAGGTCTCTTACGATATGCCCATCTCATATTCTCGACTGAGTACAATCCTTTTACTTAATTTTCGAATCAATTTCGACCAGTTCATTTCGTAACATAGATGGCGCGCTCAACACACATAGCCTAACCGTTACTCAAACCGATCTATGACACAACTCTTAGGGTCGTTCTACTATCCGTCGCTCTCGCGCATTGTAGAATCCTTGCAATCGCCTTACCGCGTCACTACGCTAAGCACGTTCCTCAACATCTATTCAATCATCGACCAACCAAGTCTACTTACGCACTCATTTGATTGATCATAACTTTTCTATTCGTCTCGATCTAGTTGAAGGCTACTCGCTAACTTTTCGAAACCCGATACTCACTCGCTTAAACTTATCCTCAACATGCACTACATTATTCCTCTTCCTCGACAAAATTTTTTATGTGACTTCTTTAGGGTCATCCTATGGGACTTCAACATTTACTTGATTTGGCGGTCAAGTCTTCTAGGATCATCTGCCCCGAAACTACGCTCGATAATTGAAGATCATCAACGAGGGACAGTTACAACGAACCATGCTATGTCCTATCGTGGAGCCAAATCAATTCACGATACATCCTATGGGACTTTACCCAATCCGACATACTTTACAAATCCACAATTTATCTATCCCCCCGCGCAACTGATGTGCCGTTAACTATTCGAATCACTTATGCACATTGCATGCCGTTACTACTCGAATCACTCATATATTACCGTCGACTATCCTTGCCAGTCATATGACATCTACTCGTTTCACGTCCGAGTTTACCTATCCGTAATCACAGTCCGACACATTCCATACTCCTCGAAACCATCCTCGAACCACTTTCGCATCAAACCACCAGTTGAATCCAATTTGCCACGCCTTGCAAGTTCGATCATCCCCGCTGGATGAATCACCATACCAGCGCTCATACAGAATGATCGCCCTAATTTGGCGTGACGCATGTGCGATGCTGGAGTTGCACTCGCATAAGACAAGAATGTCAACATAGTGGTTATCCACGAATCAATCCAGACACTTTCGATTTCATCCGAGTAACATCCGTCCACTCTTAAATTTTTCGAAGCACTCCTACTATTATCATCTCAATTGCCATAACTTAACTTGCATCTTATTCATCCAACAACAATGCTCAACATAATTTTCGTTCATTCGATCAGAGTATCTCTGAGTTCTTGCATATCTTCTTTGATACGCCACAATACCATCGTCGATATGCATAACTTGAACATCTTCCTTTCTCATAAGCTCAAACTCGTTGCAATCATTGCCATTATCCGAACTCGAATACGAATCAAGTCTCACACTTATCAAGATTCATTCCGTTATAACTCACTACCAAAATCGCAACACAATTTCCAATTCACATATTCATTCTCATATCCCTAACTCGCACTTCCAAATCGTGCTACCGATTCATCGCACTAACCCAGTTTCGTTCGTACGATTTCTTCGTACCTACTCAACGTAATCTCGACCGAGTCGATAATTTCCTCAATGCAATATTTTTTTCGCTATGCTCCGTCTACCGTTCGACTCATACTTAACGAATCCTCATCCGACGTATCCTCCGTGGATATGACTTCGCATATAATCGTTCAACTCAATTCATCAAGGCATACTCGCATCGACTTCTCTCAAGTCATTCCTACTCAAGTCTCGATACTACTCCGTCCGTTGAGGACAAACATATCGTAATAATACAATCGTCTCAACGTAACCTATCACAAGTCACCAACCGGCTTAACGTTGCTATCGCTAAGTGGTATTCCATATACCACTCAGGAATCGAGCCTATCATCATCAATACAACACCTTGCTACACTGATCACATAGTTGGTATTGTATATACCACTCGGAATCAAGTCATTACTCGACATCACATTCCGCATAGGTTCGGCATCTAACATCCAATCAACTATCCCGTATGGCGATCTTTGCGATCCCAGCTCTAGCGTTCGCTCAAGTTTGACATACATTCGATCTAACCGTACCATGGCGATCATATCGATCACGCTTGCAACATTCGCTTATTCAAAGCTCAACGCGACATTCGGCCAACATACATGTTCACCTACTCAACTCGACTTAGCGACCAACTCGACTCGTACTATCGCATCCGCGATCTTCCAATCTTACTCGTTGCAACTCGTGTAACAACTCATTCTCGGTACTTACGGTCTTTACTCAATCTTGCACAACATATCGCTATCCATCCGCATAGCCATACAACACGCACCATACCATATCGACTCGTTGCACTGATGCAACCAGCGATTTACGACTTGCTGCACTGCGTGCAACCAACAACACATAACCGTTCGCATAGCAACATAACATGCATCGTCTCACATATCGACCCATTGCACTTCGTGCAACCAACGACACATATCTCCTCGCACTTCGTGCGACCAACAACACATATTTCCTCGCACTTCGTGCGACCAACAACACATAACTTCTTGTACTTCGTGCGATCAACAATACGCATATCATTGCACTTCGTGCAACCAATATCACCATATTTGTTGCACTTCGTACGACCAATTCCATAACTCGTTGTACTTCGTGCAACCAACACTCCCCGATGGCACCCGGAGATAGCGTGATAGTCACGACATACTTGTGGCAGACGTACGCACTTAATATAGACTTATTGTATGGAACATCCAATGTAGCATCGAACATATCCATGAGCCATGCGGTTGCGGAAACAACTTAGAGTCAACTGAATTCGATAGCGAAGCAACTGAGGGTCAAAGAGATTCATGTACGGTCCAAAGGATGGAACCGCTCTGATACCAACTTGTCACGCCCCGATCCGGAAAATCGCTCGTCCTCGCTAGATTTTACCCGAATCAACGTCCTCGTTGGGGCGTGATGCCGCACGAGCCTGGAGTTACGCTCGTACAAGACAAGATAAAGGTTTACATAGTATTTATCTCAATTTGATAACATAAGCAGCGGAAGGAAACCAAGGTATAACATAAGAATCTCTTTTATTAATATTGAACTAAAGGTTACAAAGGCTCTGAATAGCCCAACATATATGCCAATTGGCTACAAAGCTCATGATCTCTTTAGCTCACAAAGGATTACATTGTTCCAAATATTATGCCTCTTTATAGCCAGCAAGTAGTCTTCGGCCGAACATCTCCATATCGCAAGTCCGAATGCCTATGCGGAAGCTCCTCTTGAACGCCAAGGACTCTATGCCTCGGCACGTCCAAGCCAAGCTCCGTCCCGAGCCGATCATAACCTGAGCCTGCACATAAACTAGTGGGGGATTAATGCTTTCGTCCTCGCTTCGCACTGATCAAAACCCGCTCGCACCCAAACCAAACACTAAGTCATTTTAGTGAAACATACATCTTAATTTGTGATCTTTCTATTTAGCCTTAGGATCAGTTTCATGGCAATATTCGACATAGCAACTTAGCATAATTGTGTCCCATATCGTGTTCCTATAGCAGATACAGTTAGCCATAATATGAACATAACATTGTATTTCGTGCTCATCTCCATTCCTCTTGCCTAGCCTGCCTTGGTTAGAATACATAACAATCATACGATTCGCGCAACCAACCAATTATCACCGTAAACATGTGCATAAGGGTAGCAGGCCCTGCGTCTGCACCCAACTCATATCTCAGCCCACCGGCCCTATCTATATGAAGGTCACGGTGTTTTGCACCGTAATGGACTTGGCATCTCTTATATGTAAGCCTACAATCACTTCGATACGGGTTGCTAGTCCAGTATCCGAAGGATCCCAAACTTACGGATATCATAGCTTATCACAGCACTGGACGGTCGCAATCTGTCCGAATGTTGTGTAACCTAAATACCACACATAATTCCCTCCTAGGCCGAATGGTCCCGGTGCCCCGGCGAAACCGTCCGAGGGAAGCCGTACCCGTGCACGGGTAATCCGAGTCCATTGACCATGCAATACGCGCCATAGCAAACACACATAACATTCCAACCAAATCCTCCGTTTCATAAACATAGTCTCGATCCATAAACGGTTTCCCGTGCCATAAACGGTTTCCCGTGCCATAAACATATTCGCGTCTCATAAACATAATCCACCATTCATATGGGGAGCTCCGTCGGCATTATGCCCCAACACATCCATATTGACGCACGACGCCTAACTGCTTAGTCATCTCATACTCATATTCAACGTGTACCATTCGTAAGTCATTCTCATAGCCTAGTTCCGTAGTTACTTAATCTTTTTGTAGCATAAGTTCCCGAGGGCACGCTCAGCGCCGTAATCTATATTCTATACCTAGTGTTCAATGTTCTCGGAGCCGTGCACATGATGCACATCTCATATTGTCTTTCAATGTTCTAGCATCACTGCCCTACCGTGACTCGTACACTTGATGCACGTCGCTTCAATTGTTCGATTGTTCAATGTTCTACCTTAATGTTCAACACATACTTAGACCTTCCGTCGTCGAGCCACGCTCGCTAACTCGATAACATCTTACGCATACAATGACATCTTTTATTAGACGTAAAGGAATAGGGAGAGAGAGTCAAGAACCCGCCCACCTTAAGCCGATACGCCTTGCCGCTTCGCCGATTGAAGCGTCTCGCTTCCATAACTCGATCGCATAGCTAACTCCCGGACTTAGCCATTCCTTTGAACTACTCGATTGATTTGGCCTATCGCGCCCATGCCACAATCCGTTGCAAGGCCACGATTTGGTTTTTCGGACACTTTATTGTATAAGGCAAAATGCCGACCTCTTATCGTCCAGCGTAAAAGTATAGCCTGCACACCAGATCAACTAAAATCAACACTTACTCAACGGGACTTATCTTTTGCATCGATTTGATTCATAGATTCCAACCGACTCAAAGCTTACCTTTGGCCAACGTAACTCTTGTATCGATTCGCATCGATACCTCATCGGGTCAACGCAACTCTTCGAGTCAACGACTCATCGTAATGTACCGAGCGGAGCGGGGCATTACAGGTACCAACAACCAGCTCAGAATAATCGAGGATATGGCTTGGGTCCAATACATACCTTCGTAACTGAGATGCATAAAATATATCGTGTATCTCACGTAACGAAGGTGGAAGGGATAAAAGATAAGCAATATCGCCTACCCTATCAAGGATAACAAATGGGCCCACGTATCGTGGACTCAACTTTCCGCGAACGCCAAATCTAATGATCCCACGGGTAGGTGAGATCAGCAAGAACACGTGGTCCCCAACAGAAAATTCTAACGGTCTACGATACTGATCTGTCCAATGACGATGTCGATCTTGCGCAACTGGAAGTCGCTCTCTAATCCCCTTAACCACTTCAACCGTCTGAATAATCAATTATGGGCCTAACATTTTTCTCTCCCCTATGTCATCTCATGCTAGTGGCGACCTACACTTTTTACCATATAGTGCTTCGAATGGCGCCATCTGGATACTGGCTTGATAGCTGTTGTTGTACGAGAATTCGATTAAGTGCAGGTGACTCTTCCAAGATCCTCTAAAATCTAGGGTGCAAGCTCGTAACATATCCTCTAAAGTCTGAATTGTTCTTTCTGATTGTCCGTCTGTCTGTGGGTGGTAGGCCGTACTGAATCTTAATTTGGTACCCAGGCTATAATGTAAACTCTTCCAGAAATGTGATGTAAAACGGGTATCTCTATCTGACACAATGCTGACAGGGACCCCATGCTACCTGACTATCTGCTGCATATACAACTCTGCCAACTTTTCTGTAGATTGACCTACTCTAAAAGGGAGAAAATGTGCCACCTTCGTAAGTCGATCTACGATCACCCAAATAGCATCCTTACCACTTGGTGATCTCGGTAAACCGGTCATAAAGTTCATTATGATATGTTCCCATTTTCATTCCGGGATAGGAAGCCGCTGTAATAATCCAGCTGGCCTCTGTTGTTCTGCCTTCACTTGCTGACATATTAAGCAACGCGAAACGAATCTAGCTATCTCTCTCTTCATTCCGTTCCACCAGAAGTGCTGCTTGATATCTTTGTACATCTTGGTCCCTCCGGGGTGTATAGAATATTGAGAACTGTGGGCTTCTGCCATCACCTCCTGTCTGATATCTCCACTAGGCACACATAGACGTAATACAAATCTAAGTTTACCATCTTCGTGAATTTGTATCTCCTTTCTGAGTCCTGATTCTGCTCTAAGCTTCTGAATCCTTGGATCCTGCGCCGGAGCTGCCTTGATCCCGTCTACTAAGTGGGATCGAACTCGTAGACTAGTATAACCTCGATGCCCATCTCCTAAAGATCTTCTAAAATATGCTTCTGTGATGTCAACATGAATGTGCCGCCTCTCCTGCTAAGAGCATCTGCTACCACGTTAGCCTTGCCTGGATGATACTGGAGCTCTATGTCGTAATCCTTGATCAACTCTAACCATCTTCGCTGTCTCATGTTCAGTTCCTTTTGTGTAAGATGTACTTCAGACTTTTGTGGTCTGTGTACATGTCCACTCGATCACCGTACAAGTAGTATCTCCATAGCTTCAAAGCAAATACTACTGTCGCCAACTCCAAGTCATGAGTCGGATAATTCTTCTCGTGGTCTCGAAGTTGCCTAGATACATAAGCTATCACCTTCCTATGCTGCATTAGGACATACCCAAGTCCCTTTCTTGACGCGTCACAATATACTGTAAAACCTCCGGGTCCAACTGGTAATGTGAGAATAGGTGCCGATATCAACTTCTGAATGATGCCTGGCATTCTGCCGACCAGACGAATGGAACATCTTTTCGTGTCAAGCGGGTCATGGGTGCTGAAAGTCTTGCAAAGTCTGATATGAACCTTTTGTAATACCCTGCCAATCCCAAAAAACTTCGTACATCTACTACGGTCTTAGGCATTGGCCAACTTTATACTGCTTCTACCTTCTTGGGATCTACTGCCACTCCTGCTCCTGAGATGATGTGCCCTAAGAATGAAATACGGTCTGACCCAAACTCACATTTGCTAAGCTTGGCGTACAACTGGTTCTTTCTCAGAACCTGCAACACTTTCTTGAGGTGGCCTTCATGCTCTTCTTCACTAGCTGAGTATACGAGAATGTCGTCGAGGAACACAATGACAAATTTATCTAAATATGGCATAAAGATGCGGTTCATCAAATCCATAAATATTGCTGGAGCATTGGTCAAACCAAACGACATCACTAGGAATTCGTAATGCCCGTACTTCGACCTGAATGCTGTCATGGGAATGTCTTCTTCTCAAACTCTAACTTGATGATACCCTGACCGTAGGCCTATCTTGGAGAAAACTCTAGATCTGCTCAACTGATCAAACAAGTCATCGATCCTTGGTAGTGGGTACTTGTTCTTTACTGTTGCCGCGTTGAGCTTTCTGTAGTCAATGCACAATCTTGAGGTCCCATCCTTCTTCCCTACAAGTACTACTGGTGCTGCCCATGGTGACACGCTGTCTTGAATAAATCTCTTCGCCTTCAGTTCCTCTACGTGCTGATACACCTTGGCCTGCTCTGAATCTGTCATTCTGTAAACTCGATCTGATATCGGTTTAGTTCCAGGTGCCAATTATATACTGAACTCAATATCTCTAATGGGTGGTAGACCTGGAAGTTCTTCTGGAAATACGTCAATAAACTCTTCAACTATCTTCGAAACTTGAACTTCTTTCATTGTCGCTACTATTCCTTCTTCTTCTTGAGTTGCCTCTGATCTGACTAAGGTAAACTGCTCTATGCCTGGAATGTTAAAAGATACACTCCCTCTACGGCAATCTATTGTGGCACAACTGTCTCTCAACCAGTCCATGCCTAGGATGACGTCGAAATTCCTCATAGGAAATTCTATCAACCTGACGGGTAAGGAACGCTCGCACACTACAACACTACATGATAGAATAACTCTACTAACTCCTACGAGCCTATTACCAGTGAGTATATTCAACCTCTCTGGCAATGCTTCGAATTCTATTCCTAGTCGTGTCGCAAATTGTGCAGATATAAAGGAGTGTGATGGTCCCGAATCAAACAATGTTACTGCGGGATATGAGGCGACGAGAATGTTACCTGCCACAACATCTCCCGATGCCAATGTCTCTTCCAAAGACAGATTGAATGCCTGCCCTCGGCCTCCTTGTTGGTTGACAAGCTGCAGCCTAGCCTGGTGTTGATGCTGGCCCCTGTCTTGGTTATGCTGGGGTAGTCTATGCTGTTGCTGGTGCAATGGCGGTCCCTGCTGCCGAAACATCTGAGCCTGTGACATCAACGGGCGTTGTGCCAATGGTCTCACTGCTACCGCTGGTCCTCCTGACCTCGAACTCATGGGGCAGGTGGAAACCCGATGATCTGGACTTCCACATATCAAACAATGTCCGTTCAATGCCCGACACATATCTCTTGTATGTCATGTCTTTCCACAATAAGTACAGCCCGTTGGGGGTTGCTGGTTCTTCCTCTGTTGCTGTTGTTGCCTTGTTGGTGGTGCTGGCCCTCGCATTGCCACATCGTGAATACGAATGCCAGGGGTCGCTGTAACTCGGAGCGCTGCTCCCTCTCCTCCTTCAATCTGATTGTGAGATCTCTTCTGACCTCCAGTCCTTGATGTGATCCTCTGGATGGTGATCTCATGCCTCCGGGTCACCGTCAATACCTCATCGAAAGTCTGGTAGTTGTGCCCCTCTATCAATTACAAGAGCTCAAGATGAAACCCTTGTTGAAACCTCATAGCCCTCTGGCTCTCCGTTGCTACCATCTTCGGGGCGAACCTACTCAATCTGCAGAACTCTGCTGCATAAGCATCCACTGTCTTGCCAGCCTGCTTGAGGTTGATAAACTTCTGTTGTAGCTCAAACTGCGCCACAACTCCATAGTACTTTGTCTTGAACCTTGCAGTAAAATCATCCCAAGCAACAGGATGTCTGATGCCCACTTCTTCTGATTCCCACCAATCACGTGTGAGGTCCTGAAGCAACAGCTTCACTTGATCCACACGTTCTTCCGTCGGTACCTTAACCACTGTTAGAATAGCCTCAATATCCTTAAGCCATGCATCTGCTGAAATGGCATCTTCCGTGCCCTCGAAACGACGGGGGTTGTACTTGCAAAATCTGGTTGATGCTCCTGAATCAGTCCTCACCCCACTTTCTAAAGCCGTATGCAATCCTTGGTTGAGTAATACATTCTGCTCATGAAGCTGAGTGTGCATGCGTTGTTGGGCCAATATCTGATGTTGCTGAGTAGCCATCATCCCCCTCATAATTTCCAGAAGGACGGGTGTGTCTACTGCCATGGGGGTAGGTACGGCTGTTGGTGGGGGTGGAACCTCCGGATACTGCGGTCCAGCTGCTGGTTCCGCTATCACCTCTTCTTGAGTGGTCTCTTGAGGTAGTACTGACCCTTGTTGCTGATTAACAGGGTCTTGCTGTTCATGTTGGCCTTGCTGTTGCTGTCCAGCTCTGACAGATGCGGACGAAATGCCCCTAAGAAAAGGGACAAGAGAACAATCAAACGATCGGACAGAAAAGATCAATAAAGTCAAAGGATACTGGAATGTCAAGCTGGAGTCGAGAACGACGAATCAGGAGATCAAAGGAAAACATGTGTAATGGAGATATCCTATAAATTAAAGTACCCCACAATTTTGAAATCAGACCTACATGGGCCACCACTAAAACCTTGTCAAGCCCCAGAACCAAAATACCGGAGAGCGGAGGAATGACTCAGCCAGCTACGTATTACGGGTAGAAGAATACCGTATAATACGATCAATGCTGTCTAACGACGAGGGGGTGCATACTACATGAAAGTCTCGCTATGGTCAATCAACATCTACTGTCTCAATCATTCAAACAAGAAGCAATAATAGAGAACATGTAAGATAAAGAAGTAAGGTGTCCCAAACGCTCAGTTAAAATGTTCTTGAAATCTGGCTGTACAAAACATAGCCAGATGATATAACAACGTATACACAATTGTTATCAACTGCAGTCTGACTTAGTTACAATTATGTAAAGGCAAGTGCAAGATAATCTGACTAACATGTCGGTACCAAACGGCAATAAGTAAAGTAAGTAGTAAAACGAGCAGGGAAGCAAGGGACCCACTCGTGTCTCCTGCGATCGTCCTTCTAGTATTGACCATCTTGGAGACGGAAGTAAGCTGAGTCCTCGGGAGCTGGCTCTAAATCTGGCCATGCAAAACCAGAGAGGTTAGACCTCTAATAGCAAGTACCACAAGGAAGCACGATATGAGGAATTAGAACAAATGATAAGAGTCAAACATATGATAAATAGATCTCTGCTTGCTACTGGGGTTCGCACAACATCACGACACTTCAAGCCAACTTTCCAACCAAACAAGGACAGAAGTTGACCCGTCATGTCTTGACGTCCTGCTCATCTCAGTAGTTGACATAGTAGGCACATTACACAAACAAACCAATTTAAACGGCCATGCAACTACTACGGCTTGCTATTGTGAGTTCCAAGTTGTCTTGGAAATATGCAATAAGGGATTCCTCAGTTCTTACAATGTACAAGCAAGACTAGTCTATCCAATAATCAATTGTGCCAATCATGAATTAGACGTGTCCCAGCGGGACGCACGTCATCAATATACAGTAAATATAAGCAAATACCACTCCCTACCCGTACGGCAAATTTACAGTATCTGTGGGAACTAGCCGTCATGTCGGGACACTAATTGTCCCAAGATGGCTGCCATGTAAGAACTCGAGAATCCATTCTCTCCATACAATAGTTATTTTTTAGCTAAGTGGGTCCTATGTTAATAGAAATCTCATGCCGAGGATCATGATCATTCTGAATGAGTGCTTCCGTACAGAGTACGATATGCATAACTCCACAATGATACCAGTGTGGCTAGGTTGTAGGTCTTACATAGCGTAATACAATAATCAAGCATAGCTATGGGATAATCATGCCTTGACCGTAAGGTGTACATACTGCTTTTGCAGAAAATGGAAGTCATCATGTGTCCATATGCCAATGTTCGGATCGGCTAGTCGATCACAATGGTTCATGGTTCATACATGAACGTGTCTCATTCAATTCAATAAGACGACTAGCCAGTCTCTTAGTTCCAATTAGGAACGCATGATCAATCATTAGTCAAGGTAACAATCAATGTCAATTCGGGACAAGAAACAGTCAAAAGGCATTATGAACGGCAACAGATGGATGCCCATCTATACGGCTGGGCAAGTCAGGATGCTTCTATGTAGCCTGGGAAATCGAGTCTCATGCGGCTCAGAAATCGGGTCTCATGCGGCTCAGAAATCGGGTCTCATGCGGCTCAGAAATTGAGTCTCATGGGGCCAGAAAATCGAGTCTCATGCGGCTCAGAAATCGAGTCTCATGCGGCCAGGAAATCGAGTCTCATGCGGCTCAGCAATCGGGTCTCATGCGGCTCAGCAATCGGGTCTCATGCGGCTCAGAAATCGAGTCTCATGTGGCCAGGAAATCGAGTCTCATACGGCTCAGCAATCGGGTCTCATGCGGCTCAGAAATCGAGTCTCATGCGGCCAGGAAATAGCGAATTCATGCGGCACAGGGAATAACAATTCATGTGGCTAGAAAAAGACAGGGCTCATGCGGCTAGGTCTCATGCTTATTCCGCAATGGGTAGACAGGGCCTATGCGGCTAGGTCTCATACGGCCAGGGTCTTCATGCGGCAAGTAGTCGACCAAGCCCATGCGGCTGAAGACTTATGCGGCAGAGATGATCATGCGCTCATGCGGCCAAGTTAACCCGGCCATGCGGCTAAGGGTAACATGCCGCCTGGAGACTTGCCGCATGAAAGAGTCATGCGGTCAAGCACTGTTCTTCTTCTCCAATTTTCGAGAACAGAACCATGAAAGCCATTGCTTCCAAGCTCCCTAAATCTTTCATTCCAAGCCCAAATCTGGACTTCCATAGGTCAAAATGGGGTAGAACGAAATTCTCTACAACATGAAATCATCATAAGTTGAAAATAACAAGGTTAAATAGATCAAAACTCAAAAAATCCAAAAATGAAATAAAGTTAGATCTACATGAAATGTGCCATGGAAATCGAAAATGCTAAGTACTAAGGTGTCATAGAATCTCGTGAGAAAGACAATGGAACAACAAAATGGGGGATCCATCACGAAGCAAGTTTGTACTTGCCTAAGCTCTCAGGTTGGTGGGAGAGTAATGGAGGAAGAAGAAGGAGTAAATGAGAGTAATAAAGAGAGAGAAAAGTAAAGAAGTTTTAATATCAAGCCCAAGTCAAATCTCCACCACCCATTCCTTCCTATAAGATCTAGGCCATCCATCCCTTATCATGATGAACCAATACTAAACCAAGAGCTTAAGCAAAAGCAGAAATTAAAATACATCAAAAATTAATTTGCATGAAATTACAGAATAAATGCAGGATAAGAATTAAATAAATACACTCAAGCAATACACGTATTAAAATACGTATTCTGGGTACGGGGAGTAACAGTAGATGGACACTGCTCCTCAGTGAACTTAAAGTGGGCCGCAAGGGGGCAACTCACTTTCTTCGATCCGTCCATACCGAAATGCTGAAGTACCCGGTAAATGTACTTCTTTTGGGACAAGTGTAGCAACTTGGACTCTCTCTCTCTCTCTCGGCTGATCTCCATCCCAAGAATAGTTTTTGCTGCACCCAAATCCTTCATAGAGAAGGCCGCGCCCAGTTGGCGCTTCAACTCCGCTATCCTAGTGGCATTTTGACCCACTAATAGCATGTCATCTACATAGAGCAATAAAACAATGAAATCATCATCAGCAAAATACCTCACAAATACACAGTGATCCGACGTCGTCCGTGCATAGCCATGCTCTCATAAACGACTCGAACTTCTTGTACCACTGCCTCGGAGCCTGCTTCAGATCGTACAAGCTCTTCCTCAACCGGCAGACCAAATGTGACTTGCCCTTCTCACAGAATCCCTCTGGTTGCTCTATGTATAACTCCTCCTCAAGGTCACCGTGGAGGAATGCCATCTTCACGTCTATCTGCTCGACCTCCAAGTCGAGACTAGCTGCCAATGCTAGCACCACCCGAATAGACGAATGCTTGACGACAGGCGAAAAGATCTCATCATAATCTATGTCTTTTCGCTGACCATAGCCTTTAACTACCAGCCTCGCTTTGTATCGAGGGCGAGTAGCATCATCCGTCTGCTTCACTCTAAACACCCATCGATTCTTCAAAGCCTTTTTGCCCTTTGGCAACCGCACCAGCTCATAAGTGGAATTGGCGTGTAAGGAACTCATCTCCTCCTGCATAGCCTGCACCCGCTCCTGCCTTTGTTCGTCTTCCATAGCCTCTACAAAGCTTTCGGGCTCTCCCCCGTCAGTCAGTAGCACATACTCACCCGGTGAGTATCTCGTAGATGGTCGACGATCTCTGTCGCTCCTTCTCAGTAGAGCCACTGGTGTTGGCTGTATACCAACAGTCTCTTCCCCTTCAGGAACTGCCTTTCCGGCATGCTCATCCTCCTGAGGGACCCCCTGACCATCATCAACAGGCTGATGATCAAGGTTGGGAGCAACTCCATACACTGACTCCCCCATAACTGGATCCTCTGTGATGTCCTCTGAAAACTGCTCAAAGCGAAATAAGTCTAACTCAGGCAATTCTTCAGCCTCAGAAGGCATCTCGAAATCCTGAGTGTTGGTCATGGTCTGATCTTCGACGAATACCACATTCCTGCTTCTGTAGAGATTTCTTTCCACTGGGTCGTAGAGTCTATAGCCAAACTCATCCCGACCGTAGCCGACAAAGACGCATCGCCTCGTCTTCGGCTCAAGTTTGGACCTCTCATCCTTCGGTACATGCACGAAGGCCTTACAACCAAACACTCGCAGGTGATTGTATAACGGCTCTTTGTCGTACCATACTTTGTCAGGCACATCCCCTGCAAAGGAGCACTAGGAGATAAATTAATAACATAAGCAGCTGTGAGAAGAGCCTCACCCCAATAACTGCCTGACAAATTTGCTTCTGACAGCAAACACCGCACCCTCTCCATCAGTGTCCTGTTCATGCGCTCGCTACACCATTGAGCTGAGATGTCTTGGGTGGAGTCTTCTGGTGTCGTATCTCCTGCTCTCTGCAATAAGCATCAAAGGGACCAATTTATTCGCTGCCATTGTCGGACCGAACACACAATAACTTCTTGTCCGTCTCTCTTTCAACAGAGGCCTGAAACTGTTTAAAAGTGGGCAACACCTGATCCTTGGTCTTTAAGGCATAGACCCAAACCTTCCTGGAGCAGTTATCAATAAAAGTTACAAAATAAGAAGCATCACCAATAGATTTTACCTTCATAGGACCACAGACATTCAAGTGAATCAACTCGAGCAATGTCGGCTTCCTTGAACTTGGGTGACTTTGAAAAGATAGCCTATGTTGCTTCCCAGCTAAGCAGTGCGTACATTTCTCCAACTTTGTAGACTTGAGCCATGGAATCACCTTTCTGTTCACCAAGTAGCTCATTTTTTTCTCGCTGATATGACTGAGCCGTCTGTGCCACAACTTGGTAGATGCATCACTGACTGCGTTCACCTCCTGTGCTCCCTGTGCGCTCCCCTCCATATAGTATAGACCAAACTTCTTGCTTCTTCTGGCAATCACCATCGAACCTCTGGAAAGCTTCCACTAACTATTCCCGAAGAGACTGAAGAATCCCTCGTCATCCAACCTTCCAACCGACACCAGGTTAAAACGGATGTCAGGGACATGACGAACATCTTTGAGAACAAGAACTGCACTTGTCTTCGTTCGCAAATGCACATCTCCAACGGCAACCGCCTTCGACACATCTCCATTGCCCATCTTCAACACTCCACAGTCGCCTGTCGTGTAAGGGGCAAATAGTGCCCTGTTGTGAGATACATGCGCTGAAGCCCCTGAGTCCACCAGTCAAGAATTGTCATCGCAGGCGAGGTTTGTGATAATCTCATCACCTACGACGATCACATCGCCTCCATGTATCGAGGTCGCCGCTGTAGTGTTCTCATCTTGCTTCCCCTTGTCGCCATTCTTCTCTCTTTCAAGCAAAACAGTTTCGCTTGATGTGGCCCTTCTTGCCACAATAATAACACTCCGAGTCCTCGTATCGACCCTTGGACTTCCTCCTGCTCTTGTCTCTGCCACCACCTGGACCCCTGCTTTTGCCCCTTCCGTGGCTCTCTGAAATCAATACCTCTGAGTAGTGGGATGTGGATGAAGTTCCCTAAGAACGTCTCCGCATCTCTTCATTCAACACCCCGCTCTTGGCAAACTCCAGACTAACCACGCCTTCTGGAGCAGAAGCGATCATAGATACTCGTACGGTCTCCCACGAGTCTGGCAATGTAAATAGTAACCAAAGTCCTTGAACCTCGTCGTCGAACTTGACTCCCATCGAGGATAGCTGGTCTACCACTTCCTGGAACTCACTCAAGTGATCCGTAATGGATGTACCATCTTTGTACCGCAGACCCATCATCATACGAATCAGGAACAGCTTGTTTATCCTGATCTTTTTTGCGTACAAAGATTCCAGCTTCTCCCACAATGTCTTCGCATGCTCAATATTGGCAACGTGGTTGTACACGTTCTCGTCAACGAACTGCCGCATGTACCTACACACCTGTATATGCTCGAAGTTTTAGTCCTCATCGGATTTGTCACTGGGCTTCTCGGATGCAAATACTGGGAGATGCAGCTTCTTGACGAACAACAAATCCTTCATCTTGCTCTGCCAATAATGGTAGTTGGTACCGTTCAGGTTCACCATGCGCACCGGCTTCGCGTCCATCTCTGCTTCCTGGTTTGACTGTCAACTCCTGACACTCCTTTGAACCCAAAGCTCTGATACCACTCAGTTAGAAACGAAGCACGAAAACCGTTCTTCCAAACCAGAAAGTCCTGCGAGAGAACCGAGCAAAAGCACAAAAACCAAAAACGCCAAACACAATCGCAGACACAAAGATTTTTGACGTGGAAAACCCTTGCAGAAAAAACTACGGGACGATCGGAGTCCAACCCTGAAGAACCTCCACTAATGGAATAAAGAGAATACACCCTCTACAAGCTCCTCCCGATCCAACACGGATCACCACAACTCACTTGAAAGAAGAATTTTTTTGATTGCGGACTCCGAAGAACAAGAGATGCCAAAAAATTATTCGAAGCAATCTCTTATTCACAATAGTCCTTAATCCTCTCTCTCTCTCTCAAAGATTGTAAAGCACTCTTATTTTTTAGATGAGTTTACAACTAGCATGCATCACCCTTTTATAAGCCCTTGGTAATCCATACATGGAATGCCAATATATATGAAAACTTCCAATATGCATCAATCATATATTTAATGGAAATCCAATCATAATTGGCTTCCCATAATTGGAAGCCCAATTATATGGAAAGCTACTATATGAAGGGTCCAATCATAAATATATGATCAAAGTAAATATGAAAATCCAATCATATATTTTCTTACCATATATGTTCCAAAATAGGATCCATCCACTCCCCGAGCTTCTCCTACATATGGATGGCGCTCGTCGCTCTCCGAGATATTCTCCACATAGGTTGAAAACCCCACCCACTCCAACAAATTCTATATCTCTTCCATAATTTTCTTAGATAATATTCCAACATTGTCCATATCACCATTAAATAAAAACCCTGTCCTAAAGACCCCACACTTCTCTCAATTATGTGGCAACTACCGAACACATGCATCACTCCTAATATAAATGCTAAGCTACCCTACCCCTGCAACACAGCTAAGATGTAATAGTGCCAACATTATGGTTTGTATATGATTATTATATATCGCTAATTGAGACTTCTATTTATAGTTTGGATATCATACTATTTGGGACCATGTTTTGTATATGGGCTAATTAGAGTTTAGACCCTGAATTTTATACCAGCTTAGACTTTAGGTCCTAACATGTTCAACTAGGAAGTTTAGGCCCTGAATTTAATTTATTTTTTCAATCTTTTCCATTAGACCCCCCATTTTGTATTTAAAAAAATATTCTCATGCATTGGGAGGAAGGGTATAATGGAAAAAAAATATATTCAGGATCCAGACTCTCCAATTGGATATGCTAGGGCTTAAACTCTAAGTTGGTATAAAACCCAGGGTCTAAACACTAATATATATATATATATATATATATATATATATATATATATATATATATATATATATATATATATATATATATATATATATAAGGGAGGTGAGGTGCCATCTTATGGGTGGTGTCAATATGTCACCCCCATGCTATCATCTGTAGGTCCTAAAAATTAAGTTGCACCCATCAACAAAGTCATCAAAATCAAATTATACATCCTTCAAGTGAACTGCACAGAAGACAGATTGCGCATCCATTCGATTGTGCAGGCTGAACTGCGCACTCATCCAAGTGCGCATGCTGACGTGGCCCCGCCATCATTATCTGACAGAGAATCAGATCTTCTGACAGCTGACAGCATGAAGAACGAGGAAACTATTTGTTTATTGTGTAGCACAGCGCTCGAGGACAGCTGTACATGCAGCGCAATCGGCCTACAGCGCAGTCCATCTCAGCGCGGTCCAACCCAGCGTAATCCAAAGCAGCGTAATCCGAAGCCAGCACAATTCAAGTGGCGCACTCCATCAACTGACAAAGTACACGTGGCCTTCATGCCATCAATGACTCATTACGTGATAACCGTCTGGACACGATCATGCACATTTCAATCAAATAATGCCATGTGTCCAAGACAGTTGGCCCACGATCAAGTAACTGCCAGCGCAATCTGATGCGTGCGCAGTCCAATGCAGCGCAATCCAACTTGCGCAGTCCAGAATAACTACAAAGTAGTTATTTCCAGAACTCTATAAATAGAGTTTCAAGTCCTTCCTAAGGGGGATCACAGACACACACACAGAGATCAGAGAGTTCAGGAGTTCTTACCGAAGTGCTGCTGCATTCTTCAGAGGCATTTGCCTTCAACTTCAGAGGCTACCGTCTTCAAAGTTCACATCGTCCAAGGGATAAAGCGATCGTCTTCTGATCGGATTCCTATAGTTGTACTTTCCCAGAATTCTTGTAATCTTCTTTTATAAAGTTTGTTGAAATAAAGATCAACTTTTGTTTTTGCAAACAAAATGACGACTCTGCTGGGGACGACTT
This sequence comes from Iris pallida, assembly GCA_029216955.1. Classification (NCBI taxonomy): domain Eukaryota; kingdom Viridiplantae; phylum Streptophyta; class Magnoliopsida; order Asparagales; family Iridaceae; genus Iris; species Iris pallida. The sequence goes on from JANAVB010020000.1 coordinate 981,467, forward strand.
TCTCCTCCGACGAGGAAGTGACAACTTAATGTGACGTTGCGTCTATCGGAAAGATACAGAAGACGCTGGTTGTGAAGGTCAACCAGACGGCCTACGAAGCCATGATCAACTCCAGGACCACTCCTCGTACTGCGACAACTTCTGCCACGAGCAAAGTGCGCCCAGTGTGGATCCCCAAGACTGCTGCGCAGTTTGTTGATTCTGCCACCAAGACTGCTGCGCAGTCTAAAATCTCTACTGCTAAGACTGTTGCACAATCTGTTGTCTCTGCTGTTGCACAATCTGCCGCTACTCCTCATGCGCAGTCTGCTGTTGACAGTGCACAAACCACTTCATATGCTGTCATGTCAAAGTGCAAGACTCCTGTTCCTCTGGCGCAGTTGGCTGCAACTTTTCCTGCGCAGTCTACTACTCCAGCAACCAGAGTGCAACCCGAGCACTCTGGCAACATGACTACTGCTGCATAAACCACTGAGACTGTGGCCAGAAGACTTTCTGCCAGAACTCCTCATGCGCAATCTGTCAATGCGCCATCAACCCATGCGCAAACTGTGCCTGCACAATCCAAGAGAGACAGCCCTTTGGCTAATCTCTCCTCTTCTCACAATAAGAGAAAAAGCTCTGCTACTCCTCTCAAACACCCTGTTGCCCCTGCACAATCTACTGGGGGTAGTCTTTTGGCTATTCCTCCTCCTCCCCAGAACAAAGGAAAAGGACCGTTGGTCTTTTCTCAAACTTCCTCGTCCTATGACTTGGAAGACAACAGAGGGAAACGCTCTTTAGCTAACCCTTCTTCACAAAACAAAGGAAAAGGCCCTTTGGTCTTTTCTCAGTCTTCCTCGGTTTTTACCGTAGAAGATCAAACTGAATATGCTCCGGTACCAGTCAGTACAAGAACTCTCTCTAACAAGGGTTCTTCTTCTCTCCTTGCTAAAGGGAATTGCACTGATCAGAGAGGTATTCTGCCTACTCCGATAGCAGAGTTCCAGGATCTCCCAACTCTTCAGATCTCCCGTTCAAGACAGAGAAAATTACTGGTGTCTCAAACAGAAACCCCTGGGGGTGAGTTTGCTGATCTGAGAACATATCTCAATCGACCAACTTCGGTAAAACGCAAACAGCCAATGCCGAAGACCAACCAACGTCAGAAGTAAACTTCCAGCATCAAGAATCCGGACACCTATGCCATGAAATGAGTACTTCCCTGTACACTCAAGGGACAAAATATTTGAAGAACCGGAACCATGTTTCGAATATTGTCAAAGAACATGTCCCTCAAACTTCTTCTCGTCTCGTTGCTGTTCCCGATCTCCGAGAATACCTCAAGCAAAAATGGGACAACATCTCAACATCCCCAGTGCAACCACTTGGACACCATTGCAATCACAAGGTTGTCATCAAGTGTTGTTGTCAGACAACAAGACGATCTGTCTTCGATCGTCTGAACTTTTTAAACTCTGAACCTATGTCTGAAGATGAAGACGAGGTTTTGTACGCTTCTGTCAACATGACTTCAAGAGACACTGGGGGTAGGAAGTGCTCCAAGCACGGCAAGCCTCGCAAGCCAAGCCAGCGGTATTTGGATCTACTCCAAGAATCCTCTGATGGAGTATTCCAACATACCCGTTCCTGAAGCCGAGACACAATCGGTCAAAGGAATCTTCAAGATCCTTTCGGTCATCTTTCTCTTTCTCACTCAGGATATGATTCCTTCTCCGATTACGATGCATACAGCGAAAGCTCGGAACAGACAGTGTCCTCCACTGTACCCAGAGAAGTAACAGCTTGTGTTGTCAATGAAGATCCTGATGCTTCCAGTTCAGCTAGTCAAGAACAACGAATAGTTGCGTTAGAAGACAAGCTGAAGACCATGGCTGAAATGGTCGCAAGTATGCATTCCATTATTGTGGCTCAGCATACGGTACCACCGACCATACCTCCTACAAATCCTGAAATCATAGCATCGTCAGTGCCTGTCAATGCAGGGCTGGGGGTAGCATCTCTTCAAGTACCTCCTATACAGATCCAACCTACACCCAGTCAGTCAGGTGCTGGGGGTAGTGCTTATCACGCTGTTTCTCCTCCCAACACCGTGATTCAGCCTGCTCCTTCTACGTCAGTAGAAGATGCCAATGAAGCTGTCAAGCTCCTACGCACTCAGTTCGAAGCTTTCAAAGAGAAGGACAACTTATAGAGGTTGGGGATCAAGCAACCTTATCCAGTTGAATGGAAGGAAGTCTCATTCCCTCCGAAGTACAAGATCCCAACAATCTCGCTGTTTGATAGCAGCACTTCTCCCAGTCAGTTCATTAACCATTTTGAGGTTATGACTGTCCAACTTCAACCAAATGACGCTCTTCTTACCAGAGTATTCGTTGGCTGTTTAGCTGGCGAAGCATACAATTGGTATAGAAGCTTGCCTGATGGTTGTATCACCTCCTTCTCAGGCCTAAAACAAATCTTCTTGGAACGATTCTATGAGGGGATCAACGACATGACTATGTCAGCCCTCAATAAAATCAAACAAAGACACAATGAAACTGCTGAGAGTTTCATTGAAAGGTTCCGCCGGGAAGCTTTGAAAATGCCTCTTGGGACTCCAGCCGCTGTCACCATAGACACCTGCAAGGCAAATCTTTTGTCTATCATCAGTATGTGGACGGGATCTACTCAGTTCCAAGACTGGCCATCTTTTATTGTCAACGCTAAAGCAGCTGAAGTTAGCGCTGACAAATTCAAGCAGCTAGGGGTACAAATGTCTAATCCCGACCGGGATGAACATCAGACATCGGGTGGTGGCAATCGCCAGAACAACCGCAAGGGAAAAAAACTTTGAATATCAATTTGAATAAGAACAAAGAATCTCTGGCGGTCAACGTAGCTCCCCCTACGTCCACTTCTACTCCTTCAGCACCTCTACCAAGGGAACCTCGTCCGAAAGTAGAGTACTCTTTTGACGAGAATGACACTGTGAGCATCTTTGATTGTTTAATCAAAAGCAATAAGCTCCAGATCCCAGATCCCAAGAAGCCTGATGAAGTCGGTAAGATTGATCATCCTAAGTACTGTATTTATCACAGGTTCATTGGGCATCCCACTCGAGCATGTTATGTGTTCAAAGGCAAACTTCAAGAGCTGGTCAACGCTGGTGTTGTCACTCTGCAGCAAGACGAGAAGACTGTTACCGCAAATATGGTCTCAGTTCAATTCGGTGACTTCCCACCGTAGATGGTACAACATGGTGTCATTTCTATCCCCAGAGCTACTCTTGAGATCGAGAATCTCCCTCTCCCACGAAGTGAAGGTCTCGTCCCTTTGTCTCTTGACAATGGCGAGATTATGTGGATTCATCCGGATCTTGCTTCAGAGTTCGAACTTCCCTCTTCCTCCAAGAAGAAAGACCGCTCCAAGGGTAAAACAAAGACTTGCAATATGGTATCTTTTGACCCCATAGTTGACGAAGAAATCCTGCTGGGCACCAGATCAGGGAAAGCCTATCTAAAGGATTATCCCGAAGCTCAAGAAAATCCTGTTTCTTCTTCTGAGCCTGCTCCAGTGCAGCCTGCTTCTACTGAGGATATTCCTACTGCATCCTCACCGGTTGTAGTGTCTATTCCTTCCAAGCCAACGGTCGCTGACAAAGGCAAACAGCAAGTCCGCTTCGACAAACCGTTGAAGAAGTCATCTCCCTCTGGACTTGAAAAGCCTTACAACTTTGATATCTTGGCTCAGTTGGCTAATACACCGGCCCGGCTGTCAATCTTCGAGCTCTTGCGCCTTTCCAAAGAGACTCGGAAAACTCTGAGCGAGGCTCTCATGCAGGCAGAAACCTGTGTAGCCCTTCTTAAGAAGCCAAAAGCAGAACCAGTCTCTTACCTTCATTGTCATAGTGTGTTAGAGTTAATTCCAAACATAACTTTCAAACATGATGACATGTTGATGGAAGACAACAGACACGATCGTCCTCTTTACTATACGGGATATGTCGACTCGATGAAAGTCGATCGTATTCTGATAGATCCAGGGTCTGCTCTCAGCATCATGCCGAAGACAATATTGGATGCATTGAAGATCCCAGTGCATAGTCTTTCCAGTACAATCACCACTATTCTCGGGTTCAACCAGGGAAGGAGTGAACCTCTGGGCAAGATTCGCCTAAAACTCCAAATAGGCAATCTTCGTACGAAGGTTACCTTCTATATCATTGACAACCATGGTTGTTCTTACAATGCTTTATTGGGAAGACCATTTCTACATGAGCATAACATAGTTCCTTCAACTCTCCATCAATGTTTTAAATATGTCGATGATAATGGAGAGGTGTAAAAGGAGGTTGCTGATCTTTATCCTTTCAAAGGCGTCGAAGCATACTGCAACGATGCTCGTATGTACAAGGATGAATTCATGAAGGTTGTCCTGTCTCTGGACACTGAAGAAGAGCAAGAAACGGTACCCAATGATACCCTTATCCTACCTGTCAAAGGGCGTGTTTCTCGTCCTCAGTCTTCCAAGCCACTGGCTATTCACTTGCCAGTTCAGAAGAAACCAATTGATGATGATCAGGATCAAAGGGAGCTCACCTTTTCTGAGCCACTTGTTATAGACTTACGTCGTAACAAGGAAAAAAGGCAGCTCACCTCTTCAGAGCCACTTGTTATTGATTTATCTCATAACAAGGAAAAAAGGGAGCTCACCTCCTCTGAGCCGCTTGTTATCGACCTCCGTCGTAACAAAGCCAATCCTCCTCCATGTTCTTCTTCTCCCCCGCTTGTAATCAATCTGACCAAGCCTGCTAAGGCTAAAGGTCCTGCTGTAAATACGCATGTACAAATCAATGAAAAAGCATCTACTTTCCAGTATACTGATGTCGTTTATCATGCTAAGTTCTATTTGGATATGTTAGATAGCTTTCAGTCATTTACAATGGGAGTTGTACAATCTCTTCAAATAGAAGTCTCATTTGAACATCCAAAGGATTAATATCGCATTGTTCCCGCTCATAAGAAAGGCGAGAGTCCAATACTTTTTAGTAAAGGACCGTAACAACAATTCAGCTATATGGATGATAGCAAAAGTAATGATACGGGTCATCTTCAATTACGTCGTTACAGTCAACAATCAAAAGACATCGTCCGAAAGATGGGTTATGACTTCAAGAGTGGCCTCAACTACGGTAAGGGTAGAAGAACTCCTATCCGTACGACTGTGCCGAAAGGGAAGTCAGAGATGTACTACAGTAGGACCAAAAGAGGTCTCGGATATGCTTCATCTCCGATATTATCCCCAGCAGCCTCTGAATCCGATAGTGAAGAGCGTTCTAACTCTTCAGATTCCAGATCATGGGATTCTGACACCAGCATCGGTCAAGTTCATCGGCTAACTGTATCTTCTAACATGGTCTCCATTGAACTTCCAGAAGGCTATGACGAGGATATTGAAGAAACTCCCAAAACAGATCTTTGGGCTCAACGAATGGATACCCAATAGGAACTTCGATTTGAACAAAGGGAACCTTCTACTGAAGATCAATTGGTTCAAATTGATGTAGGAAAGAGCGGGTCACCTCGTCCAATATTCATCAGCAAGAACCTCCCAGAGGCAGATAAGCAAGATTAATTCTTTTGATTAAAGAATACATTGATGTCTTTGCCTGGAGCTATGAAGACATGCCAGGTCTGGATCCTAAAGTTGCTACTCACAAACTGAATATCTTGCCGAATGCAAAACCGGTCAAACAGCAACAACGGCATTTCAAGCCAGAAATGATGGATGCCATCGATGATGAAGTCAAGAAGCTCATCGCTTGTGGCTTTATTCGAGAAGAGCAGCATCCTGATTTTGTAGCCAATGTAGTTCCAGTCCTGAAGAAAACCAAAAAAGTTCGAATCTGCATCGACTTTCGGGATCTTAATGAAGCATGTCCAAAAGATGAATTTTCTTTTCCTATCACGGACGTTATGATCGACAACACCTGTGGGTTCGAAAGAATATCTTTTATGGACGGATTCTCCGGATATAATCAGATTCGGATGAATCCTGAAGATGAAAAGCATACTTCTTTCCGTACTCCTCGCGGAGTCTACTGCTATACTGTCATGCCATTTGGTCTCAAGAACGCTGGTGCAATATACCAACGAGCCTTGAGTACCATCTTTCGAGATCATTTGCGCAAGATCGTCGAATGCTACGTTGACGATATTGCCGTCAAAAGTCCTCTAAAGGAAGATCACATACAAGATTTGAGAATTATCTTCAACCTCATGCGCCAACATCAACTCAAAATGAATCCCACCAAGTCATTCTTGGGTGTCTCTAGTGGCAAATTTCTCGGCTTCGTCATTACCTCTAAGGGTATACACGTGGATCCCGAGAAGATCAAAGCCATTCAAGAGATGCGTCCTCCACGCAATCTAAAAGAGCTACGAGGATTCCAAGGTCGACTTACGTACATCAGGAGATTCATTTCGATTCTGTCTGGACGCTGCAGACCATTTACTCAACTCATGAAGAAAGGTGTATCTTTCGTTTGGACCGAAGAATGTCAACGAACATTTGATGACATAAAGCGGTATCTCATGAACCCACCAGTCTTGGTGCCACCGATCTCTGGCATACCATTCTTAATGTATGTCTGTGCTATGGACCATTCATTGGGTGCTTTACTTGCCCAAAAGAACAAAGAAGGCCACGAACAAGCTATCTATTATCTCAGTCGTACTATGATTGGTGCTGAACACCGTTATAGTTCGGTCGAAAAAGAATGCCTAGCTCTTATGTTTGCTGTTCAAAAGACTCGACATTACATCATTGGCCAAACTATTCATGTCATATCCCGAGTTAATCCTCTTCGAGTTCTGATGAAGAAGCCTAGCACACTCAATTTTCGGCTGGCTACATGGGCCATTCTGCTAGCCCAATATGACATGGTATATGTTCCTCAAAAGTCTGTCAAAGGTCAAGCACTGGCGGATTCTTAGCAGCTCATCCTGTTCTAGAGACGTCCAAACTCTATGACAAAATTCCAGACGAGACATTGGTATCTAATATAATTTTCGAAGAATTTTCTACTTGGCGTCTATTCTTTGACGGTGCATCCAGGATTAGACCCAATGGTGCTATTGTTGCAGGAGTTGGAGTTGTCCTTGTTTCTCCAGATGGGTCAGCTATCCAAAGAGCCTACTCCTTAGATGAGCCTTGTTCTAACAACGTGGCAGAGTACAATGCTCTACTCATTGGCCTTCAGCTAGCCAAACAACTTGACGTCGAGTATCTTGAAGTCTATGGTGACTCTAAGTTGGTTGTTAACCAGGTTAGAGGGATTTATGAAGTTCGCCATCAAGATCTAGTGCCTTACTTTGAAGCGGTAATCAACATGGATACATCATTCAAAGCCTTCTTCATCGAATATGTCCGTCGAGATTGCAATACTGAAGCAGATGCGTTGGCTAATCTTGCGGCTGTCTTAGCCATCCCTGTCAAAAGACAGCAAGTGGTGGTTGTCTCTAATCGGGAATTATTCTGCATAAAAAATAATCGTAATATTGAGTTCAGTAATCTTACTGAAGTCAATATTACCAATGAAGATTGGAGAACTCCGTTCATCGACTTCGTGGTCCATGACATACTCCCTGAAGATCCCAAGGAGGCTACGAGTATTCGTCGGCGGTCTTTACGATTCTACTACAATTAGACCACCAAAACTCATTACCGGCGGACTTATGACGGCCTACTCTTGCACTGTCTTGCTGGTGAGAAAGCAAAACAAGTACTGCATGAAGCTCACGACGGTGTCTGCGGAGCACATCAGCCCAGTCCTAAACTACAGGATCACATCCGACGCATGGGTTACTACTGGCCCTCTATGGTATCTGATGCCATCGAATATGCGAGAAAATGTCGAGCTTGTCAAATCCACGCAGATTTCATTCATCAACCATAAGAATTCCTTCATCCGACTGTTGCTTCCTGACCTTTTGAAGCTTGTGGCATGGACATCATCGGTCCCATCAATCCTCCTTCTTCTAGGGGACATCGGTTTATACTGGCATTAACCGATTACTTCTCCAAATGGGCTGAAGCTATACCATTGGCTGAAGTCAAGACCAGCAGCGTCATCAACTTCGTCAAACATCACGTTATCTATCGATTTGGTGTACCTCGAAGGATCATTCATGACAACGGACCTCAATTCATCAGTCAGAAGTTCACAAGGTTCTGTGACGATCACCGGATTGATAATGTCGCTTCGACAGCCTACAATCCTGCTGCTAATGGCTTAGCTGAAGCTTTCAACAAGACTATCATAAAGCTCCTCAAGAAGTTTGTATCTACTAACAAACGAAATTGGAGTGAAAAGCTTGGAGAATGTCTTTGGGCCTATCGTACTACGGTCAGCAACCCTACAGGCTGTACACCTTTCTTTTTGGTATACGGCTGTGAAGCAGTTCTACCTCTGGAACTCCAAATTCCGTCTTTGAGGATTGCCATCGCCAATGAACTCACGACGGAGAACAACGACCTTCTTCGACTCCAAGAATTAGAAGCACTCGACGAGAAGTGGCTATTGGCTCAACAGCATATTGAGTTATACCACGCCCGCATCTCAAAGACTTTCAACCGCAAAGTTAAGGTCAGAGCCTTTCAGAAAGGAGAGCTCGTTCTAACTGTCAGACGTCCTATGACTATGACTCACTCGAGCAAAGGCGAGTTCGATGCAAAGTGGGAAGGGCCTTACATCGTGAGCAAAGTCTTTTCAAATGGAGCCTATCAACTCACAGAGCTAGATGGTCGGGTTGCAATGATGCCTATCAATGGCAAGTTTCTCAAAAAGTATTATGTGTAAATGTAACAGATATTGCTTGTAATTATCAGACAAGTTCATAAATGAAATTCAGTTTTATTTTATCTTGAATGATAGTACATAATATCAAGGAAGGTCACTATCATCCTTCTCAAAGTTAGGACGCGGGCCACTACCGTCCTTATCAAAAACATGATCAGTAAAAGAGTCGAGAACATTCTTGCTGGAACCCACCAGGAACTTACAAGCAGCTATCCTCAGAGTCGATAACATTCTTGCTCAACCAATGTGGGATGAGCACGGATACTTTAACAAAGGAGGCCACCATGCTGTCAGGAACCTCTCACTCGAGCTCTACACCAAAGATGTCCACTTGAGCTCCGGGACAAAGTTTTGGCTCGAAGCAAGAATCTGTGGACGGAGCACATCCACCATGCTGTCAAGAAAAAATAGTAACGGTGAGAGACCCATCTGAGTAGGACGTATACTCTGATAATATCTCCTCCAGCACTCAATCCCATTACTGATATCATTCTTGTAAAATTGATCTCTCAGAGTATACGTCCCTCTCAGATGGATCTCTCAGAGTATCCTCTCCGGTTGGTTGTCGTATCATCATTGCCGAGGGATGAGGGTCGGAGGACAGTCGACTTTATCTACGGATACATAGTTTCTGCCTCGCCAGTCGAATGGCTGCAGGGACTATGTTACCGCAGTGTCGTAGTCCAATATAATCCAGAGATTGACACAGTTCTAATTCATATATGTAGTCCAATACAAATAGTCTAATATAAAAACAACCCAATACAAATAGTCTAATACAAATAAGTACTAATAGCTAATGAGAACCACGCTGCTCACGCAAACGCTCAGTGATACGTTCACACAACCACCTCGAAAAAGCGAGATTTTTGGCGCGAGGAGAGATGTCGTCCCTTGCAAGGACTGCATGAAGAGAACTCTCGGTCTCACTAGCTACCGGTGATGGATGAATAGAACTCCCGGTCTCACTAGCAACCGGTGCCACTTCCTCCTCAACTGTAGGAGGAGCCACCTCAGCATTCACTGTTTTCTTCAAACGACGTGCCGCTCCTCGGGTCATGGGTGCCAACTGGTAAGTATATGTAACAGAATGTAAAAGAATATAACAGCTCAAAATACAGTTGGTACTAACCTCAATAGAACAAACACTCTCACAGCTCAAAATACTAACATATGCTCACGCCTTACTCTTGTGACACTCCCTTTCAAACACAAACACACACCTATATGTTCCCTTACACGTGTTGCCATGTTACCTTTAAAAATAGGAAACCCTTGTTGTCTATAATAAGACACAATTCACCAAAGGAATCAGTGAGCTAACATGAAGCCTATTCTAATTAAGCAATCCTGCAGTAAACACAAACTAGAACATATGGGGATCATTATAACTCATCAAAAGGAATCAGTTCAATTCAGTTCAAGGAAGAACAGCAAACCAAATTCCTGAGTTTTCATCAAACCAATTTAAATCGAACCCCATGTCCAATATCCTATTCTCAAATCACAAGCCGAATCAGAAATGAAAAAAAAAAGGAATTAACAGGTACTAACACATGTGTTACAACCAATGATAACTGAACAACAATTAGAAATCAAAAAAATTTGGAATTGAAGTACAGGGGACAATCAAAACTGATTCATGAGTATCAGTCAACCCATTGAAACCAACTCGAGTCCAAATTTTATTCCCATATCATAAAACTTAATTTAATAAGTAAAGATCAATCTATCATAGGCTAATACACATGTAGGAGTAATATTGGTACTTAAAACAGTAGTTAGAATCAGATTAACAGGATTGACATAGGAAAAACTTGAAACGTATCATGTATCAGTCATGTAAAGTCAACCCACATATGTTCGAATCCCATATCACAGCAACGACCCATTCTCAATATAAATATCAACTAACATAGATTAACAACATGTCTAGGAATCAAATCTAGCATTTAAATCACAATTTAAACCATTTAAACTAGGAATAAATCTGTGTCTGTGTGTGTGTCTGCATGTGTCTATGTTTGTGTGTGTGTGTGTGTCCGTGTCCGTGTGTGTATGTGTGTCTGTGTCTGTGTCTGTGTGTGTGTGTCAGTGTCCGTGTGTGTATGTGTGTGTGTCTGTGTCTGTGTATGTGTGTGTGTCCGTGTCCGTGTATGTGTGTGTGCGTGTGTCCGTGGGAGAGGAGGAGGAGGAAGGAGAGGAGTTAGGTTAGGGTTTACCAGAGGAAGAGGAGGAGGAGGTCGGATTGGGGGAGGGGAGCTCGAGGAGGAGGATCTCGAGGAGGAGGAGCTCGCCGGAGGGGGAGGGAGTCGCCGGGGGGAGGGGGTCGCCGGGGGAGGAGGGCACTGACAGAGGGGGAGGGAGTCGCCGAGGGGGGGGGGGGTGCGGGGGAAAATTAAAATTTTCGGGGGTTTTCGAGTGAGAGTGAGGGGGAAAGAAGGCAGCGGCGTGCCCTAAGTAAAATAACTTAGCGACGTAACTTGTTGACGTCGCTAAACGTCACAAACATGGCGACATATACTTATAATATGTCGCTGAACGTCGCTATTCAGCGACGTAGTATAGTCCTATCGTAGAACGTCGCTAGACAGCGATGTTTTGCGACGTGTTTATAAAGAAGTAGCTACTGGCGACGTAATTTCTTGCAGTCGCTACATTATGTCGCTATTTGATGATATTTTAGTAGTGCGACGGACTTATGACGGCCTACTCTTGCGCTGTCTTACTGGTGAGGAAGCAAAACAAGTACTGCGTGAAGCTCACGACAGTGTCTGCGGAGCACATCAGCCCGGTCCTAAACTACAGGATCACATCCAATGCATGGGTTACTACTGGCCCTCTATGGTATCTGATGCCATCGAATATGCGAGAAAATGTCGAGCTTGTCAAATCCACGCAAATTTCATTCATCAACCATAGGAATTCCTTCATCCGACTGCTGCTTCCTGGCCTTTTGAAGCTTGGGACATGGACATCATCGGTCCCATCAATCCTCATTCTTCTAGGGGACATAGGTTCATACTGGTATTAACTGATTACTTCATGGGCTGAAGCTATACCATTGGCTGAAGTCAAGACCAGCAGCGTCATCAACTTCGTCAAACATCACGTCATCTATCGATTTGGTGTACCTCGAAGGATCATTCATGACAACGGACCTCAATTCATCAGTCAGAAGTTCACAAGGTTCTGTGACGATCACCGGATTTATAATGTCGCTTCGACAGCCTACAATCCTGCTGCTAATGGCTTAGCTGAAGCTTTCAACAAGACTATCATCAAGCTCCTCAAGAAGTTTACATCTACTAACAAACAAAACTGGAGTGAAAAGCTTGGAGAATGTCTTTGGGCCTATCGTACTACGGTCCGCAACCCTACAGGCTGTACACCTTTCTCTTTAGTATACGGCTGTGAAGCAGTTCTACCTCTGGAACTCCAAATTCCGTCTTTGAGGATTGCCATCGCCAATGAACTCACGACGGAGAACAACGACCTTCTTCGACTCCAAGAATTAGAAGCACTCGACGAGAAGCGGCTATTGGCTCAACCGCATATTGAGTTATACCAAGCCCGCATCTCAAAGACTTTCAACCGCAAAGTTAAGGTCAGAGCCTTTCAGAAAGGAGAGCTCGTTCTAACTGTCAGACGACCTATGACTATGACTCACTCGAGCAAAGGCAAGTTCGATGCAAAGTGGGAAGGGCCTTACATCGTGAGCAAAGTCTTTTCAAATGGAGCCTATCAACTCACAGAGCTAGATGGTCGGGTTGCAATGATGCCTATCAATGGCAAGTTTCTCAAAAAGTATTATGTGTAAATATAACAGATATTGCTTGTAATTATCAGACAAGTTCATAAATGAAATTCAGTTTTATTTCATCTTGAATGATAGTACATAATATCAAGGAAGGTCACTATCATCCTTCTCAAAGTTAGGACGCGGGCCACTACCGTCCTTATCAAAAACATGATCAGTAAAAGAGTCGAGAACATTCTTGCTGGAACCCACCAGGAACTTGCAAGCAGCTATCCTCAGGTCTTCTTCTTCTTCAGTCTTCCCTGGTTCAAGAAGGAAGTCCAAGATATCCTTTGGCGGTTTGGGAGCAGACGAACCTTCGCCCGCTGCTATCTGCTTTGGTTGAGCCGGCTCAACTGGGCGTTCTTCAGTACCCGCTTCCATCTTCGGGACGATCTCAGCCTTCTTAGATGCATCTCCAGACGACATCTTTATGTTGAAAAGTGAAAGTGACCATCTCATCTAATTTTCTGTTCTATTTATAGACAGAGAGTCATAAGACAATGAAGCGACACTGACGGTTCGTCCGTTCATCATATCCATTTGACGGTTCGTCCGTTCATATTCATCCGACGGTTCGCCCGTTCATTACATTCGTTTGACGGTTTGCCGTTCATTATCCGACGGTTTACCCGTTCATTCATCACATTCACCCGACGGTTCATCCGTTCATTTAATTCATCTGACGGTTCATCCGTTCATACATCCATTTGACGGTTCACCCGTTCATCATCTGACGGCTCGCCCGTTCATTACATTCATCCGACGATTCATTTCGTTCATTTACCTTGACGAATCATCCAGTTCGTTCTTATCAGCAACTTGTCATTTTTGATTAAGTTGTCTATTGAAATAATGATATTCAATAAATTATATTTGCCACGTCCATATTACCTCTGAGTAGATATAATTGAATATGATTATTTTCTAGAATCATGAAATATATCATGTCTTGTACCTCTGAATATATTTTCTATCTATATTATTTATATCTGAATAAGATATGCAACAAGTAATAGAGCCACAAAAAAATGTCTTTTTATTGATCAAAGATGAAAGACGTTACAAAGACACATATCATAAAAAAACAAGAAGATACAAAAGATCCTTCTACTCAGCCGACGGTGACATCAAAGTGGTCATCTGCTGCTTCAAAACTTGTAGTCTCTCTTCACGAGATTCCATCACTCGTTTCCTAGCTTCTTCCATCCCAGATTTATCATCGAAGGTTGGTAGGTTTACTAGTCTGCGAGTGACTTCAGCTTGGTGAGCTGCAGCATATTCATCTCTCTCTCGAGTCAGAACATCAAGTTGTTGAATTGCAGTTTGATGTTGGGCAGCTTCATCTTCCAGAGTTGATTGGGCAAGTCTCAGTTCTTCCTGAAGACGGACAATTTTTGCTTGCAATTCAGCAACTTTCCTTTCTTTCTCTTCAGCAATAGATGCCACTGTTTCTACTTTGGAGTTGTACTCAGCGGATTTGGCAGTGAAAGTATCCAAGAGAATTTGGAAATTAACTTTCTCGACTGCGGCCTCTTGAGACATCCGTTCAAATTCAGCTTGCACCAGAGGCTCTACCTCTCCCTTTCTTAGCTCTTTGTAGCTCTTAACTGAACTCTCCAACTCATCTAATATATGCTCAAAGAAAGTAGCCTGAGCTTCATCCCCTTGGCTACGGATGGCATTAATCAAGTAAGAGGTTGGACCTCTAACTGTAGAAAAACTATCCTCTTCCTTCTCTATCACCCTATCCATTAAGGGTCCCAAAGAGTTAAAGAAGAAGTTGGTGAAAGAGCTGATGACAAATTGATTGGTGGCCAAAGCACCCGGAGTAGAAGCGACTCCTGTTGATGATGAAGCAGTAGGACGTTCAGCCACTTGGATGGGAGGCTCTTTAAATAAGGGAGCTAAAGTAGAGCTGGCCGCTCCTCCCGGTTGTTCCTCTGCAAAAACAGATAAACTTTATTATTATGTCTGTCATTCGCAGCTTTTGAAAAGATCAAAAGTAAAGGCAATCTTATCATGACTTGTCCCAGTCACAAGCCTTTCATTTGCTGGCCCAGATTCCAGTCTAGCAGAAGTAGCTTCAGACATTATTGCCTGGCTACTGCCTGCCTCAGAGCCACCTGACAAATGATGACTGCTGCTAGCTATCGTCGTTACAGGTACTATATCCGTACACACTGGAGGAGCTGGAGAAGATTCGATTTCTGCATGGATCAAAGATAGAGAAGTCAGCTATTAATCTATGAAAAGAAGATTGATAATTTCATTTTATACCTTTGGGATCAATAGTAGGAGTTTCCTCCAGGGCTAATTCCTCATTTGCAATCTTTTCGGGAGATACCTGCACCTCAACATCCTTTTCAGGATCCAAGGTGTCATCAGATGCTTTGAGAGATATATGGACTTCAATGTCCTCTTCAGGATTCTGTGTCTCATCAACAGCCTCTGATGATGTACTCTCCTCACTATCCTCAGGAGCTTCTTCGCTGGCAGTAGCAGCGGCATGATCAGCATCTTCTTGATAACCGAAGTCGCAATCATTTAATGCCTCGATCATTAGACGATCCTCCTCTTCGCGGGCTGTTCCTGGTATGACAGGAATTTGAGGAGTGTCTACCGCTGGCGAAGGAGATCGTAAAGCTTCATCTTCCTTAGGCTCTGCAGCCTCATCTATCTGTGCAGCCTCATCTATCTGTGCAGCCTCCTCTCTCTGTTCAGTCTCCTCTCTCCGCTCTGGACTAGGTTCAGAGGCAGGAGTAGGAGATGACATAGTAATCCCAGCAGCAATATTCACCACTACCGAGGACGGGATTACCTTCTTTCTCTTTTTAATAGCCTGCTTCTTTCTATGAAGAGGCCTTTCTGGGCTCTCCACATCCACTATATCAACCGTCTTTTGAATAGAAGTCGGCGTGGTTGCCTCTTCTCGTTGAATTGACTCGGCCGTCTGCCGAGATTGTGATCTAGTAGTAACTTTCTCTGGTTGATCCAGGATAAGTTTCTTCTTTGCAGCTGGGGAAGAAGGTTCATCAATCCTTTTTTTTCTCTCTCGGACCGGAGATTTAACAACTTTCAGAGAAATTCTCAGCGGTTGATTTACTTCCTCAGGGAAGTTTGCTTCCCTGGAAGCTTCCAATGGATCATCTACCGGTTCATGCTGTTCATCATTTGCTGGAGCTAGTGTAGCAGTGCCTCCTTTCTTCAGACGTGTCGCTGTTGTGAAGCTATCAATAAGACTAAAGTTCTCAGCAAATGTGTTCGCTGCTGTATAAAAGAGCGAATATGTATATAACATTTTTGGGCCATTATCATTCTTGTTGGGCATCGAGAACACTGTCCTAGTGTCTCGAGCGTTATAGTAGGCCCATGCTCTCGCACCATCAATCAAGTACCCCTTTTCTTGTAGGCAAGATATAGCG
This sequence comes from Iris pallida, assembly GCA_029216955.1. Lineage (NCBI taxonomy): Eukaryota > Viridiplantae > Streptophyta > Magnoliopsida > Asparagales > Iridaceae > Iris > Iris pallida. The sequence continues at coordinate 997,533 of JANAVB010020000.1, forward strand.
TTGCCTACATGGAATTGGTCGTAACCAAATTGACGAGCGAAGCGACTCGGCAGATATGGTTCCAAATAGCACTCCTCCTCAAATCTGTATACCAAATGCGATGGTCTGATCGCCTTCAGCCAGTCAAAAGTTGCTCGGCCCAGTGGCTGCCTCCCCAGATCAACCAGATTTGTTGCCATGAATTCGTAACCAGCTGGAGGAGCGAAGCTATAAAAATTCCATCCCTTGCCAAGGTTCAGGGCACGTTTACAGTCCTTCAGACTAACGTACACCCACTTGCCCCGGGAGAATCTACGCAGGAAGCTACCACCGACTGCTCCCATGTCGGGGTTCATCAGAGATGGATGATGCAGAAGCAACCACCCGAATAGATAGGTGTAGGGCAACTCCAGTCTAGAGAAGTTCTCCTTCTCACCCCTCCATTTGATCATAGAGTCGACATACAGACGAAGACCTGCATTTATTCTACAAGTCATCGCTGATAGCAAATCCATCCGGTAGCCGAAGACTAACCGGACGGCAGCGAAGAGTACGCCGCGGTGGAAGCGGTCCACGGCGCTTGCTCCTGGTACGACGAATCGACGGAGCCAGTATGTCAAAAATCCTGCCAACTGAGCTTCTTGTGATATGGACCTGTAGCCCATTCTTATGAAGCTTTCAACAAAATCTTCGGGCTTGAGCGGAGGATATTGGTGTTCATCAGTAACTTTGATATCCATCTTCTTATTCTCTTCCATCAGTTTTATTACCTCACTGTGGCTGAGAGGTTGAAAGAAAGTTGGGTTGCATGAGTCATGATCTTTGGTCTTTTTCTCAACGATATGGTTAAGAAAAAGATACGGCAACCACTTCGATGAATAATATGTGCCGGAAGAGCCGCTCTTGTAATACAGAGAGCATATGTTATAATGGCATAGTAGTTCGTCGAAAACAGCTACCATCTCTACATTTTCTCGATGCAGTCTATCTAACTCGTCGTTTGTAGGAACATACTCCTCATAAGGGGAGTCTCCTGTTGGTAGGCATGAGATATACTTCATCTCATGGAGCGCCAATCCCATCTCCCTGCAGGGCGTCATGAACGTCCCTGTCCTATAGTTATACCTCTCTGCCAGGGCTAGAAACAGATGAGGGTTTGGGTGGAAGCCATACACGGTAGCATATACCGCATTATAAAGCTCAATATCTTTAAGTTTATCTTCAAACTGAACCAATACCCAGTGGGCTATACAGTTCCACCTCCTGTTATCCGGGTTTACTAAACCGGTCAGCCGGATGTCTTGATCTGGATATCTGCCTTCAGCCTTTGCATACTCATTGGCAAAAATCGGTGTCCTTACCGGCAGCGACAAAGACGAGTTCTCAGGAGGGATACAGCCTGGCTTCAACTCTCTTAGTAAAGTGCTGTGTCGCTCAGAAGAGCTATAGAACATGTCTATATTATTTGGACCTTTCTTGACACAGATCTTTCTTGTCCGTGCATGTTGAAGGGGAGTAATGTCCCAGTCCATCCTCCTGGGATGGCTTGCATGAGCATATCGTGCTAGAGGGAGGCATCTAGCTATGTCTGGTAACTGGATCAGTTTCTCCTTCCTTTGGAAAGTTCTCGACTCAACACGGGGTCTAGGTTGAGAACTCTTGTCGATGGCTTCACCAAACAGAAACATGGGTTTTTTGTGTGTGATAGCGTCAGCAGACTGCAAGGGCTGCCCATTCATCAAACTTAACAAAGTCTCATTATCCTGAGCTATCAGGATAGCTTGGCGCGAGGATGGAAGGGCATATTGTGGAAAGAGTACATGGGATAAGTCTTTTTTGAATTCCGCCTCAGCAAGAGACCCTACAAATGTTTCATACTCAGGATCCTCTCTGATGTTAACTGCTTCAAATAGAAAAAGCAGAATTCAGTACAAGTCAAATCAAAGATTCTGTCAGCAGATTGTACAAATATCAGATTGCACAAGCATCAGATTGCGCAACCATCAGATTGCGCAACAATAGCTTCTATGCGCAAACTATCTAGTGGCGCCAACTCATCCACTTGTGCAAGCCATCAGATTGCGCTGAATAACTCGCGCAAAGTATCAGTTTGCGCTGGATAGCCTTGCGTAAATCAGCAGACTGTGCTGACTTTTGCCAGTGCGTTCTAACCGATTGCGCAAGAAAATAATCTTCATAAAAATGAAGATTATTAGTCTTGTGCAACCGAAAACCTAAACAGGGTGGCACAACGAAACCAAATCTCTAAAAAGAGATCGGTTTTAAGGTGCAACAATGGCGAAGAACCCTAAAAAGGGTTTTCGATCGGATGTATACCTTGTAGTGCTGGGTGAGCCACCTCATGACGTGAAGGGCACGATGCAACACGAGTCGAGGACTCGGCTGGGGCCTTCCTTTTCTCGACGGCGGATCATTTTGGGGCCATGGAGATCGATGAAGAAGAAGAAGGAGAGTCGAAGTTTTCTCTTTTGAAAGTTCGAAAGCAAGTAAAGAATGGCAGTGAGAGAACGGAGAACTATTTATAGTTTTCGAGAATGAACAGACTCCTCATATTGTGCCGCATAAACAGGAGCTAATTCCTCCGATTGCGCAGACAGGTCATCATATGCGCAATTTGATTTTCAAATCAAAATTCAAAGTATTTCGAAGCTTTGACTATCTTCAAACTTCGAAAACTTTGAAGGGGGTCTTGTAGGTCCTAAGAATCAAGTTGCACCCATCAACAAAGTCATCAAAATCAAATTATACATCCTTCAAGTGAACTGCGCAGAAGACAGATTGTGCATCCATTCGATTGCGCAGGCTGAACTGTGCACTCATCCAAGTGCGCATGCTGACGTGGCCCCGCCATCATTACCTGACAGAGAATCAGATCTTCTGACAGCTGACAGCATGAAGAACAAGGAAACTGTTTGTTTATTGTGTAGTACAGCGCTCGAGGACAGCTGTACATGCAGCGTAATCTGAAGCCAGCGCAATTCAAGTGGCACACTCCATCAACTGACAAAGTACACGTGGCCTTCATGCCATCAATGACTCATTACGGGGTAACCGTCTGGACACGATCATGCGCATTTCAATCAAATAATGCCATGTGTCCAAGACAGTTGGCCCACGATCAAGTTACTGCCAGCGCAATCTGATGCGTGCGCAGTCCAATGCAGCGCAATCCAACTTGCGCAGTCCAGAATAACTACAAAGTAATTATTTTCAGAACTCTATAAATAGAGTTTCAAGTCCTTCCTAAGGGGGATCACAGCCACACACACAGAGATCAGAGAGTTCAGGAGTTCTTGCCGAAGTGCTGCTGCATTCTTTAGAGGCTTTTGCCTTCAACTTCAGAGGCTACCATCTTCAAAGTTCACATCGTCCAAGGGATAAAGCGATCGTCTCCTGATCGGATTCCTATAGTTGTACTTTCCCAGAATTCTTGTAATCTTCTTTTACAAAGTTTGTTGAAATAAAGATCAACTTTTGTTTTTGCAAACATCATCAAGCTCCGAAAAGTGTACGAGTGCATGATGATAGCATGAGAGGTGACACATAGCTACTTCACCTCCCTTATTCTCTCTCTCTCTCTCTCTCTATATATATATATGTGTGTGTGTGTGTGTGTGTGTGCGCGCGCGCGCGCGCGCACGAGCTCTAGCCCAAGTGATTAAGAGGGAGGCATTTTCCTCAGGTGGTTGCGGGTTCGAGCCACGAGGATGGCACTTTAATTCTTTGTGGAGGAATAGGTGGGTGTGACGTGACTTCGATTGCGTAGTGCCTTCGGACATCCTCTTCAAAAAAAAGGGGTGAGTATGTTGCCTCTCGAATAAGAAAAAGTAAGCACCGAGTATGAATAAAATTTACCTTCTTCGAAAAAAAAACCTTGTTAGAAAAAAAGTTAGGGTTGTCTGAATACTTGAAGGGGACTGAATAAAATTTTACCTTTAAGCCATCGGGCATGAATAAAATTTAACTTCTTCTAATAAAAAACCTGCTTTGAAAAAAAAGTAAGCCTTCGGGCTGAGTATGTTTTTACCTTCTGCCAAAAAAAGTAAACCTTCGAGCTGAGTATGTTACCGTTCGAAGGGGTCTGGATAAAATTACCTTATTCTATAAAAAAGTAAGCCTTCTGGACTGAGTATATTGCTTCTCGAAGGACCTGAAATTTTTTTACCTTCTTAAAAAAATATATATAGCATACCCAAACATATATATATATATATATATATATATATATATATATATATATATATATATATATATATATATATATGTTATTGCCGGGGCACAATTTTTCATGGAAAAACTTGAGAATATGAAACGATTGTAAAGACAATGTTTCAAATCAACACTTCAAGGAAGGTGTTCCTGAATTACGAGAATCTAAAAAGATTTCGTAATCAACAGCAATCGATCGTAGTACTTCTAAAAAGAAGATACAATCAGAATTACTGGCAGCAATGAAGAAGGTGACTGGCGAAAGATGGAAGAACTCCTGCTGGGGTAAATAATCACCGTTGCTTAAAGCTTTATTCGCCCTACACGAACAGCTTCCAGGAACCAGCAAGTTCGTCGGAGAACTTGGAACACTCCTGCTCTTCTGACTCCTCGGATGGATACGAACTCCCGTGCAAAAGCAATTCTGGTGCAGCGCCTTTCCTCTCTCTCGAAGGCTGCTGGAATTCGCAAGCAAATTCCGATCAGAACTGTGTTAAAGAACACTTCTGAAATCTCTGTTTGTTTACTTGTGTTAAAAAATACTTCGTAAACTTTCTGTGGTGGCTTCTATTACTTGTATATCTATGGCCTTGTGAGAGAGAGGATGCCTTATATAGGCCCTGTAGCAACTGCTCGGTTACCACAAAGTTAGGGACATGGTAAAAACTATCCCGAACATGTAGCAACCGCCCAGAACGTGCAAACGCAAATTCTGCTGCAAGTTGCACCAACTGCGCGCGCCCTGCGTGCCTTGAATACTGCGCACTGAGCCACTTGCGCCAACCTGTGCCACTGTGCAACCTGCGCAACCTGCGCGACCTGCGCCACCTTGCGCCACTCGTGTAACGTGCGCCACGCACGCAACGCGCGCAGCCAGTGCACCCGACGCAACCTGTGCGCAACCTGGCGCGCAACCTGGCGTACAACCTGGCGCGCACCCTGGTCGTGCAACCTGTGGCGCACAATGTGGCAGCACAAGTGGCTCGCACAAAGAGCGCAACTAAAGCGCACTATGCGCCTAGCGATGATGCTGACGTGCTTAGTGCAAAGTGCGCCAACAAAATGCCACATTATGCCTCATGAGCCCGAGTCCGAGTCCGAGTTGCTAAGCCCCTACGGGACTTAGCTCCCATGGAAATAAATTTCCAAGAGCAAAAAACATGAATGCTTTCAATTGTTGATTTAGCCTTTTTCCTATTAGAAAAATAACCCCACCTGGCACAACCATGTGCACCTCCACACCACATATGCATCTATAAACTAGCAAAGCTATTATATGTGGTCTAGCCGATGTGGGACTAAAATTCACTTTAAAAAAGACCAAAACCCAACAATCTCCCATATATCTCTATATATGAGTATAAGTGTTCCCCACAGTAACTGTCCATCATGCATTAGGAGAGATGTCGCTGACGACTTGAATCTTCTCGCATGGGTCAAACTACAGACTATAATACAAGAATGGACTAAGCCTTGAATTCTGCATCATAGCCGAAATTCTTCCCACTCACATAATGTAGTTACATGTGCTTCTGGCTATACATTAAAGGCCCTGTGCTAGCCTGGTTTCAGTATATAATTTTGGGCGTCTACAAGTTTACCCTCAAGAGACGGCCTGATATCTCTTTGTCCATACACTATAGGTGAGTTCATTATAAAGAGACATGGCATGAAACGCTTTGCGCTTCCCTTGTGGTGCTACGCCACTATGATATGGCTTAAAGCCGAGGCCTTACCCCGTACCGGGAACCTCATCATAGTGTCATACTACTGTAGCATGAGGCAACTGCCTCTTTGTACTGCCAAACTACCCAGCATGAAGCCTTAGGCTCCCTTGCGGTGTTACGCCACAACGATATGGCTTGCAAGGCCGAGGCTTTATCATTAACCAGGTACCTCATCGTGGTGTCGTGCCACTATAACATGAGGAACTCCTTCTCTTTATAGTGCTGACTACACCCCTCTTTATATTTAACATACATTATTAGGCTAACTGCCTATTTGCGGTGCTACGCCGCTGTGACTTGGCCTACAAAGCCGAGGCTTTATCCTATTCCTGGGCAGCACCCCACATATAGGAACCTCATCGTGGAGTCACCCCACTGTAGCATGGAGTTTTACTCCTTGTAGTGCTGCTCTACCGTGCTTCCTGTAAAGCACACCAGGCATTCACTCTGCCTGTGAACTCGTTAAGGCATTTAAGCCAACCTTCCCATAGGATCCGTTTTTCGCAGAAAACAACAGTAGAAAACAGTGGTTGTAGGTCCGTAACCTCTCCATACCCAATAGAACATGTACCCACCGTTCCTGATATTCTTCCGATTAGTGGTCCTCCCTTGAACCAAGCTAGATGCCTAGTAGATTTCTCTTTGAACTATTAGCATAAAACTTTATGGTAGGAATACAATAATACAATATCAGAATGCCTTCAAGCCCATTTTACAAGCTGTGTCATCGACCAGCTGGCGCTTGAGGCCCTTGGTGAACGGATCTGCCAGGTTCTCCTGACTCCGAACATCAATCACTGCAATAACAAGACCTGCAATATCAGAATGCCTTCAAGCCTATTTTCGACTTCCACGATATAGCAGCTCCACCATTGTGAAAATGAATCCACCTGTGGACCTCTCGCTCTCTGTGATGCCCCATAATCAAAATACTGGAGAGCGGGGGCGTACATAGCCAGCTACGTATATTGAAATAAGTTCCACCTCGCTATACGGTCACGGCTGTCTAGATATGAGGGTTTACTACAAGCCAACGGTCTCTTAAGGTCAAGCCTATTGTCTCAATCTCAAACAACTAATATAATTACAAGATGTTGGACCACCAAATATACAATAAAAGGCGTCCCAAATATTACATATTGGATGATCATGAAGCTAGTCGTACAAAATGTTAAGACTAGCAAGAGTTCAGTCATACATGATCAACCCTAGGATTTGTTAATCATGTTACAGCCCGTAGGTAGACAGTAAGTAAAGATACATCGAGCTAACAGGTGCTCGTCGGCTAAACGCCTTAAAAGAATAAATTTACAATGTAGTGGATGAAACAAAATGGAAAATCCACTCGTAGCCCGGATTCCTTCTAGTCGCCACCATCGGGCTGGAAGTTCGGTAGATCCTCGGGTGCTGCTCCAAAATCTGGCCACATAAAACCAGCTGGGTCAAACCCCAGAAAGAGCAAGTGCCACAAAGGAGGCCACGAAATAAGAACAAAAGCCAGCATATCAGAATCATAAGAAAATGGAAGAGAAAAAAATACAACAAGACAATAAACGACTAGGGACATGGAACCATTCCGGGAGCCAGAGTACAACTCGTAAACCAAATAAGGACCGGGGTCGTAACCCTTCGCCTGAATAGCACTTTGTCTCTACCCATTTGTTGATAAAATAAGTAAAACCATCATGATCAGGGGTACAGGTATAGGAACTAAACGAGACTTAGACAAGGCTGGACAACATCCATTCACAAGCGGCCAAGCAATTACTACGGCTTACTACTTTAACTAACTAGGGTTATCACAAGCCTAATTACTAACAAGATGCAGTGAGAATTTCCCAGTCCCAAGCCCTGCAGACTATCCAGTTATCCTTCCGCAAGTTGAGAGTATGGTTGGGTACATCACCCAGGAGACGATATACCCTTAGGTGACTTAGAGGGTGCAACACGTAACAGTGTGCTGGAAATGTGCCCTACACGTCGGCAGGCTACAAGTCCTTTTAAAGCGCCCAGATAACGAGATCGCCTGTGACTGAAAATCCTCCATGAACTATAGTTTGATCTAGTCATTAGCCTAATCCATATTCAATGTGAATCCCTGACCGTGGTAACCAGGGAGTCACGTCCTAGACATGATGCAAGACAAGAAAAGTGGATTTCACAAGCAGCAAAATTGAACACCCACGGAGTCAGAGTTGGTTTTACGAGTCAAGTTAGCCATCGCAACAGCATCAAGTCAAGTCAAGTTACAAGTTACAAGTTACAAGTTACAAGTTACAAGTTACAAGTCAGGAGTGCGCCGCCACGGGCCACTATCAAGTTATCCAGTATTAAGATTTATCATGGATCACAGGTTACAAGTTAAAAGTCACCCATCGGGTCACTACCAAGGGAATCAGAAAGTACTAAAATCATAATTCACATAAATCACGAAAAATCGTTTCAATTATAAGCAAAACACCAAAACCGTGTCAGGTCGTGTCGAGTCGAGACAGTCGTGTTGTGAGGAACAAGATCTCAAAACTCCAAATCCATAAAAGAGTAGACAAGTCCAAGAAATAAAACCAAATCATCATGGGCAAGTGGACTGCACAGGGAATCTGATTGCGCAGGGGGAATGAACTGTGCAAGTGAATGGATGGCGCAGGTAATTGGATTGTGCAAGTAAATGAACTGCGCTGGGTCGGGTGGCACTGGAGCGGATTGAGCTGAGGATGGATTGCGCTGAGTCGGGTGGCGCTGGAGCGGATTGCGCTGAGGATGGATTGTGCTGAGTCGGGTGGCGCTGAAAGCGGATTGCGCTAAAGTCAAGTGCGCTGGGGTGAGCTACGCTAGGTTGGGTTGCGCTGGAGCCGAGCCGCACTGGGAGCGAGCGGTGCAGCAGCCAAGTGCGCCAAGGGGAGGAAGGCGCTGGAGCTAAGAAGCGCCAGCGCAAGTCAGCCTAGCGCAAAGCGCTGACCGAGGGGTTGCGCAATCTGGCCATGCGCTAAAGAGCGCAGGCCGAGAGTCATCTTCTCCATCTGGCCGAGAGAAAAACCCCATGAACCCTAAATTTCAAATCTTCAAAACTTGGCCAAAACAAAACGAAATTTGGATTTTCAAGGTTCTAACTTGTGTAAAATTGAATTCTCTTCCACATGGAAGCCTCAAAACAAGCAAAAATCAAAGTTTAATAGATCAAAACCAAGGAAATTTCGAAAATGGTTAAAACCTAGATCTAGAAAAATAGAAGCTCCAAATCACAAAATGCCAAGTTCTAATGTTGTTCTCCATGTCCTAATCTAGCTAATGGACAAATAAAATTGGGTCCTTATGTGGTGGCAAGGTGTACTTGCCTATGGTGTTGGTGTTGTGTGGAGGAAGGAAGAAGATGAAGAAATTAATGAAAAGTTATGAGGAGAGAGAAAGTTGGTGGAGAATTTAATGAGGGTGGGTTGTGGTGGAATGAGGGTGGAGTAGAGGTTAAAGTGTTCCATTGGGTTTAAAATCAAACCAACCCAACTAAAACCGAGCCGAGCCGAAACCCAAAATACGAGAAAACCGAAAATTCCTCAAGTCGAAAAAAAAATAAAATACATGCCAAAATCCAATTACGAGTATAGATACAAAATACGAGAAATGAGGGTGACACTCTCCACCTCTGAGCACCAGCTGGCATCACTGAAGCCTTCCACTACCGGCGGATCTCCGCTGTAGTACAGTGCATATGTCGGAGTCTTCTTGAGATATCTCATAATCCGTTTCACAACTTTCCAGTGTTCAGCACCTGGGTTGCTTGTGAAACGACTCAGCATTCCCACGGCGAAAGCTATGTCAGGCCTTGTGGCAGTAGTAGCATACATCAAACTTCCGATTATGCTTGCATACTCCAGCTGCCTGACGCTTTCCCCTGAATTAGGCTTCAGCTTCAGATCACACCTGTATGGCGTATCGATCCCTGGAAGATCCCGATACCCATAACAAGTGATCATTTTCTCAATATAATGAGACTGTGACAGCGCTAGTCCAGTATCTATCCGGATGATCTTGATCCCTAAGATCACATCAGCTTCCCCCAAGTCCTTCATACTGAACTTGCTAGAGATGAATTTCTTTGTCTCCGTGACACAGCTTATATCCGTATCTAGGATAAGCATGTCGTCCATGTACAGACAAACGATCACACCTCTTCCATCAGCAAACTTCGTGTAAACACACTTGTCCGTCTCGCTGACCATGTAGCCATTTGACCTTATAACTTTGTCAAATTTCTCATGCCACATCTTGGGAGCCTGTTTAAGACCGTACAAAGATTTCACTAACTTACAGACTTTGTCTTCAAGACCCTTGACGACAAATCCCTCTGGCTGTTCCATGTATATCTCTTCGGTCAGCTCGCCATTTAGGAAAGCCATTTTCACATCCATCTAATGTATCACCATCTTATGTATTGCTGCAAGAGCAATCAACATTCTTATAGTGGTCATCCGGGCTACTGGAGCATACGTGTCAAAGTAGTCAATCTCCTGCTTCTGAGAAAACCCTTTGGCTACCAACCTAGCCTTGAACTTGTCAATAGTTCCGTCTGCTTTCATCTTCTTTTTGAAGATCTATTTGCATCCGATGGGTTTCGCTCCTTCAGGAAGATCAACCAACACCCAAGTGTTATTTGAGGTGATAGAATCAATTTTATTGTCAATTGCCTCCTTCCAGAAAACCGCGTCTCTGGTCTTCATCGCCTCATCATAGGTAAGCGGATCAGCTTCCACATGATAGGTGACAAAGTCACTTTCGAAGTCCTTCGGCCTTCTCATACGCTTAGCTGACGGCTCAGCTTGTTCTGGTTCAACCGTTGTTTCAGCAACAACATCTTCTTGGACCACATCTTCATTGAAGACTTCAGTTTCTTGCGCACCCTCATTGTTCTCCGGTACATCCGCAAGAACAATATTCTTGTGCCTTGTAAATTTGTCTTCAAAATATTCTGCGTCACGAGATTCAATGATATGATTTGACTCAATATTAAGAAATCTTCGAGCATCACTCTTCTCGGCATACCCCAAGAAGATCGCCTTAGTAGTCCTTGTCCCAAGCTTCTGAATCTTTAGATCTGGAAGCTTGACATATGCCAGACACCCCCACACTCGAATGACATTCAAGTTATGTCTGACCTTGAACCAGAGTTCATGAGGAGTAACGTCTGAAGTTGCATGAGGCACTCTATTTAGAATAAAAGTGGCCGTTAATGCAGCTTCTCTCCAGTAGCACTTAGGAAGGCCAGCAGTCAGCAACATTGAGATAATTATTTCTGTTAACGTTCTGTTCTTTCTCTCTGCTACTCCATTTGATTGAGAAGAGTACGGAACCGTAGTCTCATTAACAATTTCATGTTCTTTGCAGAACGATGCAAATTCATGAGACCTGTACTCCCCACCTCGATCACTTCTTATTCTTTTGAGTTGTTGTCCAGTCTGCCGCTCAGCTTCGGCTCTGAACTCCTTGAACTTCTCGAATGCTTCATCTTTAGCCTTTAGCAAGTAAACGAACGCATACTTTGAGAAGTCATCGATGAAGGTTATGAAATACTTCATCCCGGCCTTTGTAGAGAGAACTGTTTAAAATCACAGATACCGGAGTGTACCAACTCCAGAAGATCTGTACTTCGATTAACCCGAGGAAAGGGTTTCCTTGTGATCTTTGTTTGAGCACAAACTTCACATTTATCTACCTTACCCCCACATTTGGAGATAAGTCCTAGACTAGACATTTTATTTATTTATTTACAATGAACATGTCCTAGCCTATTATGCCACAACTCAAGAGTATAAGTAGAAGGAGTGATTTAATTAATCACATTAATTACATTGGACTGATTTACAAGCTGAATTTTGAACATTCCTTCGGTATAAAAAGCTTTCCCGAAATATGTTCCCTTGATAGACATCACCATCTAGCCAGCATTGATGTCCATCCTGAGGCCTGCATTGCATAGTAGGCCTCCTGAGATCAGGTTCTTGGCGATAGCAGGTACGTGCTTCACGCCTTGAAGCGTCAGAGACTTCCCAGAAGTCAGCTTCAACACCACCGTCCCAATCTCGAGCACTTCAGCTTGTGCCTGGTTCGCCATCATAACCACTTCAGAAGTAGGTGTGTAGGTGGTGAACCACTTCTTACTGGAGCAGACATGGCAGGAGGCTCCAGTGTCTACCCACCAGTCAGAGTCAGTCCTTACCGCATCAACCTGCACAATTATAGCAACAACGTCAGTGATCATAGATATCTTACTAGGACCTCCTTGCTCTGATTGCTTGGTCTTTGCTTTGCATTCACTTTTGAAATGGTCCTTCTTGCCACACTTGAAACAAGGCATCTGAGACTTTGCCTTCTTTCGCTTGATGGAAGTCCCCTTCACGTTCAAATTGTTAGGGTCCTTCTTCTTGCTGTGGGAAGCCGCCTGCTTTTCCCTTGGTTCCTTGGTATGAACCAGATTGGCGTTAGCCAATTACTTGGACAGTGTGTCCACCTTCAGTTGAGCCCGCGTCTGGTCCTAAACATAGATTTACTGCAAGAGATCTTCAAGGCTGATCTCAAGCTTCTTCCTATGCATGTTTGCATATAACTTACTCCACCCAGCGGGGAGCTTTGAGACAATCCCTCCAACAACAAACTTGTCAGGGAGGGACATCGCCTCGTCTTCCAACTTCTGTCGCAGCTTCAGAAATTCTTTTACCTGCGACAACATGGATTTCTCGTCCTCAAAGAGCCATTTGTGATATTTTTTAACCACAAATATCTTGCTCCTGTTTTTGTCTTCTTCGTACAATTTCTCCAGAGACTCCCATATGTCTCTGGCAATTGTCTTCTTACTGTAGGATTCTGCCAGAGAATCCTCTATAGCATTCAGGATAAGCAGCCTGCAAATGCTATTCTTCCTTCTTCACTTGGCCTGAAGTTTAGTAGCCGCAGCGATTGCAGCAGCAGACCCAGTATCTGGAACAGTAGGTTCCTCTTCAAGAAGCACGTGATCAACGTCTCTGAGTTGAAGAGTGAGATAAACCTTCCTCTTCCAGACTTGATAATGCTCTCCATCCAACTTTTCTAACTTACAAAAGTCAGTATTGAGGAGTGAAGCATTAAAGTTTTCCATCATAGCAATAAAGCTTTGAGATTGTTATTGTCGGGACACAATTTTCGATGGAAAAACTTGAGAATATGAAACGATTGTAAAGACAATGTTTTAAATCAACACTTCAAGGAAGGTGATCCTGAATTACGAGAATCTAAAAAGATTTTGTAATCAACAGCAATCTATCGTAGTACTTCTAAAAAGAAGATACAATCAGAATTACTGGCAGCAATGAAGAAGGTGACTGGCGAAAGATGGAAGAACTCCTGCTGGGGTGAATAATCACCGTTGCTTAAAACTTTATTCGCCCTACACGAACAGCTTCCAGGAACCAGCAAGTTCGTCGGAGAACTTGGAACACTCCTGCTCTTCTGACTCCTCGGATGGACACGAACTCCCATGCAAAAGCAATTCTGGTGCAGCGCCTTTCCTCTCTCTCGAAGGCTGCTGGAATTCGCAAGCAAATTTCGATCAGAACTGTGTTAAAGAACACTTCTGAAATCTCTGTTTACTTGTGTTAAAAAACACTTCGTAAACTTTCTGTGGTGGCTTCTATTACTTGTATATCTATGGCCTTGTGAGAGAGATCGAGGATGCCTTATATAGGCCCTGCAGCAACTGCTCGGTTGCCACAAAGTTAGGAACATAGTAAAAACCACCCCGAACATGTAGTAACCGCCCAGAACATGCAAACGCACATTCTGCTGCAAGTTGCGCCAACTGTGCGTACCCTGCGCGCCTTGCATACTGTGCACTGAGCCACTTGCGCCAACCTGTGCCACTGCGCGCACTGCGCCAATGCGCAACCTGCGCAACCTGCGCGACCTGCACCACCTTGCGCCACTCGGGCAACGTGCGCCACGCGCGCAGCTAGTGCACCCGGCGCAACCTGTGCGCAACCTGGCGCGCACCCTGGTCGCGCAACCTGTGGCGCGCAACGTGGTAGCGCACTATACGCCTAGCGACGATGCTGACGTGCTAAGTGCGCCAACAAAACGCCACATTACACCTCATGAGCCCATGAGTCTGAGTCCGAGTCTGAGTCGCTAAGCCCCTACGGAGCTTAGCTCCCATGGAAATAAATTTTCAAGAGCAAAAAGCATGAATGCTTTCAATTGTTGATTTAGCCTTTTTCCCATTAGAAAAATAATCCCACATGGCACACCCATGTGCACCTCCACACCACATGTGCATCTCTAAACTAGCAAAGCTATTATAAAGAGATACAAGTCCTTTGGTCTAGCCGATGTGGGACTGAAATTTACTTTGAAAAAGACCAAAACCCAACAATATATAATCAGTTATTAGCTAGTAAAAGTGATGATATTTAGATCATGAGGAGGCTACCCCTACCACTTACGTTGTCCACATCACCATTCAATCAAAACTTTATTATGAAGACCCCACCCTTCTCTCAATCCTCATTTCTGTGGCAACCTTATTTTTGCTTGGAAGTTTCCTAGTAAATTCTAAGCTACCCACCCTTCCCCTGCCAAATTGCCTATATAAGCATCCGCACCCAGCTCTGATCAACGCCAACGCCAATTGCCTGTCCATCTCCTCTCTATTCTATTCTCTATAAGCATCCACACCCAGCTCTCAACGCCAAGGCCCAACTCCGACGAGCCCACCGCCGGAGAACCCAGCCAGGAAGGAAGTGTTATTGCCGGGAACGCCGGGGCACGCTTTTTGATGGAAAATACAGAAACTGAAACAGTTGTAAAGACAATGTTTCAAATGCAATTCCTTAAAGAAGGTTTTGCAACAGAGATGCAGAAGGATTCTGCAAATTACGAGATCTAAAAAGATATCGTAATTCACGAATAATCTAAAGAGATTTTCGTGATTGTAGCAAACTGACAGTAGTGCCTTCTAAAAAGAAGATACTGACAGAACTGCTAAAGGCAACAGAAGGGTGACAGGCGAGAGACGGAATTGCTGGAGTGAATGAACACCGTTGCTCAAAGCTTTATTCGCCCTCTGTGAACAGCTTCCAGGAACCAGCAAGGTTGACGGAAAACCTTGGAACACTCCTGCTCTTCTGACTCCTCGGAAGACGGCGAACTCCTCTGGCAATGGCTCTACTCTTCTCTCTCTGTTTCTGAATTAACAGAACCCACGCGTACTAAAAAGTGCTAGTGTTTGTGTTAAAAAATACGCTCACTACTCTGTTGTGTTAAAGAACACTTAGAGTTTTCTCCCTGGAATTCTGATTTCTCCAACACTGAGAGAGAGGAGAGAACCTGCATATATAGCCCACGGGGCGGTTGCCAAGCAGTTGCCTGAACTTCAGGGTACGTAGTGGCTGAACCACTCCTGAAAGTGCAGCAACTGCTGCAACCGTTCCCGCTCTAATATGCAGCCAGCCATACGCACTCTACGCATGCTGCGCACACTGCGCACTCTACGCACGCTGCGTACGCTGCGCACACTGGGCGTACTGGGCTGCGTAACTGGGCCAGCGTAACTGGGCTCGCGTGCTAAGTGCAAAGTGCGCCAACAAAACGCAACAAAACGCCACATTACGCCTCATGAGCCCGAGTCCGAGTCCGAGTCGCTAAGCTCCTACGGAGCTTAGCTCCATGGAAATAAATTTCCAAGAGCAAAAAGCTTACAGCTTCTTAATTGTTGATTAAGCCTTTATACCATTAATAATTAATCCCACATGGCACACACCCATGTGCACTACATGTGCATCTCCATAAAGAGCAAAGACTCATATATATGGAGATACACATTCCTTTCTAGCCGATGTGGGACTAAAAACCAAAACTAAAGGCTAAAAACCCAACAGGAAGTACAAATTCCTGCTGCTGTTTCTGTAAGTTCACTCAATTGTAAATTGCAGACTCACCTAGTTAATTACTAATTTCAAATTTCAAAGAATAATAATATTAGAAAAATTATAAACATGTAGTTATTAAGATGAGAAACAATTGTGTAAAATTAGATAATGAAAGAAATAACGATAATTAATTAGATACTAAAAATAAAAGAAAGAGTACCATTCTCCCATTTTTGCATCCCCTCCATCCCCGGAATAACAATCTTTGTATCTTGTGTAAGTCATCTTATCTTAACCGACATAATTAGATAATATATGTAGTTAGTTTAAACATAATTTTAATTTTAAATATATTCTATTATCGGACGGTTTTTAATTTTTTATGTGAGGAGCGAGGGTTCGGTTACCCACACACAACATAAGAAATGCAGTTAATTTTAAAATCTTATTTTTTTAAAAGAAAATGGCTGGTGATATACACAGCTTAGACGGCTCAAAATTGAGCCGTTTTGAAGTCTTTTTATAATAGTACTAGTAATGTGCACGTGCGAAAAAATGTTAAAAAATATAAATTTATTTAAAATACTATCAAACCTAGGATTTAAACTCAAACAACCAAGAAAAATACCTCATACCTTAACCACTTGAGTTAGACCATTTGGTTGTAAATATGTCATATTAGATAGTTAAATACTTAGCTATATTTTTTTCAAAATAATTAGTAGAATCTTCAGGTAGTTATTTAGTTATTTATTATTATTATTTAATTTATTTCGATGGTTGATGATATACACGGCTTAGACGGCTCACTTTTGAGTCGTTTTAAAGTCTCTTTATATAGTTAGAAGATGGGTAAAATGCATTTAAACCCTCCCTAGATTTGCCTCGTTCGTAAAATAAGACTCGTTGGAAAATTTAAACAGTTTGACCCACCTTAGATCGCACGCGTGAGCAATTAAGCCCCTACCGTCAATTAGCCGTTAAAAATGGTTGTTAAGACTTTAAAAAAAAACCTACCTAAACTACCCCCCCTCCTCCCTCTGCCGGCCAGCCCCCCGCCCCCCGACACCCCCCACTCCTTCTCCCTCCGCCAGCACCCCCCCGACCCCCCCCCCCCCCACTCCTTCTCCCTCCGCCAGCACCCCCCCCCCCCCCCGACCCCCCCTTCTCCCTCCACCGGCGAATTACCCACCCCCCCTCCTCCCTCCGCTAGCGCCCCTCCCTCCCCCTCCGCCGGTGAGCGCCCGCCCCCACCACTAGAGAGAGGTGGGGGGGAGTGAGGGAGGGGTAAAATCGTCTTTTTAGACGGGTTTTAATGGTTGTTAACGGCGGAAGAGGGGGGAGGGAAGGAATTGAACATAATCAAAATATATTGGGTTTTTTAAATCATGAAGTCTTTAATTACCTTTTTGTAACATCTAAAGAGAGTTTAAATGTACTCTACCCTCTGAGATAGATAATTTCTCTCTCTAAAATATAACTTACTCTTAACAACAAATCAAGTTCCGCTACTGCATTTTTAAGGAGAGAAACTTTGATACAGTAGGGGTATCAAAGTTTTGATACCCCCTATGTATGACATGCGGGCCCCCTCAAAATTTATATGTATATATATATGTGTGTACACATTTTACGAAGCTGGAGGGATCCACAAGTTATATATAGGGGGTATCAAAAACTTGGATACCCCCTACTGTATCAAAGTTTTTTTTTTTCCATTTTTAAGGGGGGCAACATCCAGAGACTTGATGCGACGCTTGGAAATGACGGCCCCACAACTGGGTCTAATTCAACACCAAATTAATTTTGGTCAAGATTGTCTTCTAGTTGCAAGTAGCATGGCCAGGATTCAAAGGATGCATGTATATGAGTCAGACTAGGGCTGTGCATAATTAAGTCAAACCGGCCAAATCGAACCAAGCCAAACCGAACCGATTGGTTTTAAACCGAACCGATGGTTCGGTTGGTTTGGTTCGGCTTCAATTTTTTCAAAACCGACCGGTTCGGTTCGGTTCACGGTTTGGTTATGCCAAAAACCGTCTAAACCGAACCAAACCAAACCAAATCCTTGTTAAATAGTTAGGGTTGGCCGGTTGGGTATGGGTTTATTGGGTTGTATTATACCGGTTTGGTTCATTTATTCACATCATAGCCATTTATCAAGTTGAAGTTGAAAGAGCTCTCTCTCTAGTCTCAAAGAGGAGTGCTGGCAGCTCCTATTCTTTTCTAATTGCTCCTGTGCACATGAAAGAGACTTTTGGTTGAATGTATACGAATTTTTATATGTATAATTGGCATTTTCCTCCACCTGCAAAGCGCAAGTTGAATTGAAGCTGTTGAATTGTATTTACTGTTGCAAAGTACAAGTTGACTGAGGTTTCACACACAAAAAAGCATACAGTCCATTTTTTATGTGATCCAAACCGATCAAGTCGAACCGATCCGAACCGAACCAAGTCGGTCGGTTTCAAAACCGAATCGACCATTTGGTTGGTTCAGTTCGGTTTTGTTTATTTTCAAACCGATTAACTTCGGTTCGACTTCGGTTGGGACCAAATAGGTCGGCCACCGACCGATGCACACCCCTAAGTCAGACGGGTGGGGGCCTACGTTCCCATGTGACCAGCTCAAAGATTGGCAATATAGATGGGGTCTCTTCCCATGACTTTAGGTGACGGACCCAAAGAATGAACCCACATTATTAGAACGAGTCTATGTGTCTTTTTTCAGGTGACTATTCACGTGTGTGTTTTCTTTTTACAACGTTCTTTTTTACAATATTAATGGATTCGAAGTACAATTTTTTCTTGTAATTTATATTGAGAATAATAATGTTTGAAAAATAGTAAGGACATAAATGATATGCAAGTTGAATAAAATCATATTTATAAAATGATATGCAAGTTGACATGATAACATAATGTTTATAAAATATTCAATGGTATTTTAGAAATTCAAAAGGGATCCACTAAGTTTTTCTAATATATATATATATATATATATATATATATATATATAGGAGAGATCCACATCGGGAATACAAAAGTGAGAGGATGTAGATCTCTCCACACACAATATAGATGATCTCTCCACACACAATATAGATAGAGAGAGAGAGAGAGAGAGAGAGAATAAGGGAGGTGAGGTGCCACTCTATTGGTGGTGGCTACATGTCACCTCCCATGCTATCATCATGCACCGAAAAGTGTACAAGTGCATGATGATAGCATGGGTGGGGACATGTAAGCTACCTCATCGTGAGGTGGCACCACCTTACCTCCCTTATTTTCTCTCTCTCTCTCTCTCTCTCTCTCTCTCTCTCTATATATATATATATATATATATATATATATATATATATATATAGAGAGAGAGAGAGAGAGAGAGAGAAAGAGATAGATAGATAATACAGGTATGGTTAGCTTCTCCCACGGGTATGGTTCTCTTTTATATATATATATATATATATATATATATATATATATATATATATATATATATATATATATATTTCTCTCCCTCTCTCTCTATCTCTCTATATATATATATTTTTCTCTCCCTCTCTCTCTCTCTATATATATATATATATATATATATATATATATATATATATATATATAAATATATATATATATAAAAATATATATATATATTTTTTTTTTCTCTCCCTCTCTCTCTCTCTATATATATATATATATACCCGTGGGAGAAGCTAACCATACCTGTATTATCTCTCTCTCTCTCTCTCTCTCTCTCTCTCTCTCTCTCTCTCTCTCTATATATATATATATATATATATATATATAGAGAGAGAGAGAGAGAGAGAGAGATAATACAGGTATGGTTAGCTTCTCCTACGGGTATGGTTCTCTTCTAAATCTCTTTCTCTTTAAAAAAAAAAATTTAAATCTCTCATTTAAAAAATAAACCTATCTCTATCTCAAAGATAAGTCTACTTATTTTTTAAAGATTGGGTGATTTATTTATTAATTTGAAAAAATAGAGATAGATAAGTTAATTTTATAAGTGATGGATTAAAAAAAATCAATATTTAAAATTAAATATACCTTCAAAAGTTATATTTAAAAATATTAATTTTAATGTTAGTAATTTTAATATTATTTCTGATGTTAATTTTTCGGTGTTAATGTTATTGTTGATATTAATTTTAATTTTAACATTAATGTTAATTTTAATGTTAATTTTGGTGATAATTTTAATTTGAACATTAACTTTAGTTTTAATATTAAAACTAAAAATCAAAATTAAAATTAAAATCGAAATTAACACTAAAATCAAAATTAATGTAATAATAACACTAATATTAATTTTAACATTAACATTAGAAATCTAAGATTAAGATTAAGATTTAGATCAAGATTAAGATTGAGATTGTATTTAACATGAACATCAACTTTAACATTAAATTTAATGTAAAATTAAAAACTAAAATTAATATCAACATAAATATTAAGATTAGCATTAAAATTAATATTTGAAATACAAATTTTAAATGTTTATTTATTTATAAAGATAGAATGATTTTCAAATATCTATCTCTATTTTTAAAAAATAAAAGAATAATTTATCTATTTCTATTTCTAAAAATAGATACATCTCTCTTTGTTTAAAAATAAATAATTTTTTTGTTTATAGATAGATAAGCCTTATTTTTTAAAACAGAGAAATATTTGTTTTTAAAAGGAGTGATTTAAATTATTAAAGAGAAAGAATTTTAGAAGAGAAATATACGTATTTTTATTACGTATTTTTATGGCTGGATATTAGTTTCCTATTCTCTCTGTAAGAAATTAGTCTATCCCGTAAACTTTTTCCGTATAAGAAGGGATATATATATATATATATATATATATATATATATATATATATATATATATATATATATATATCAAATGACCTCTAACCTGGTGGTTAAGAGAGATGCATGCGGCCCGAGTGGTCAAGAGTTCGAATCCCAGTAGGAACGATTCCAGAAACAATTTACCTGGTTACAATATATATATATATATATATATATATATATATATATATATATATATATATGAAGAAAGGATAATTAATTTCTGGAACCGCTCCCAATGGGTTTCGAACTCCGCCCACAAGGGTATATATATATATATATATATATATATATATATATATATATATATATATATATATATATATATATAAGAGAACCAGGTGATCCTGGTCCTAAATCTGCGGCGGCCGCCGTCAGAAATCAGCCACGGGCAGAGATGGCTGTGTCTGATGGAGCACGAGAGGCCGGTGGGGGTTGGACTACGGTTGAACGGCGGAGACGGCCAAAGCCTTTGGAGTCTAAGGACAAAGTGGCGGCTCCCAAATCATCTGCTTGGGGGTATTCTCAGGGCTTGCGAGAGCATCGGCATTGGCAGGACTCCCGACCTAATGCGGGTAGGAAGGTGGACAGACCGCCATCCATGCCTCATAGCGGCGGATACCTATCTCAGACGGAGAGAAACGTCGGGAAGTCTACTGAAGGGTCCAACGAAGGGCAACAGGAGTCCAATCGGACGGGTACGAGGGGCAAGCAATCGACAATTGGGGGTCTTAATATGAAACCCGTCTCATGGGTGGAGATATGTCGGCCGGCCCCGGTGCAGGAGGAAGTGGATCTGCAATACGTGGAACCCAGTCTCATCAACGGAAAGAAGGTAGCTGAAATAACCGAGGATGACATACAGGAAACGACAGAGTATTGGAAGAATACTCTCGTCTTATATGTGATGGGAAACATGCCATTCTACGGCCAATTGAAGGCGTACGCCATCAGAGTATGGCGACCAAAGGGAGACATGGAAATATTTTCGCGGAAAAAACGGTTTCTACTTTATAAAGTTTGATCTCGAGGAAGATCTCATACGGATATTGGAGGGAGGTCCATGGACGTTTGATAGGCGTCTTGTTGTTCTTAAACGATGGTTGCCGGCATCCAACTTCGAAAAAGACCGGCTGACTACGGTTCCAGTCTGGGTCCAACTTCCTTGGTTATCACCTCAGCTGTGGAGTATCCCATCTATAATGAAGTTGGCTAGCATGGTGGGCAAACCTATACGGACCGATATTCCCACGGCCAGGCGACAAAGGCTCTCATATGCTCGGATTTTCGTCGAAATCACGGTGACTGACTGTCTTCCAAGGAAGATTGATATCGTTCTCCCGAATGGTAACTGGCTCCAGCAGGATATGGAATATGAGTGGGTTCCCCCCTCGTGTGAATTATGCAATTGCTTTGGACACACAAAGGCTAATTGTTATGATACTACCCATCTAGAGAAGGCGAGTGGAGAGGCTGAGGAGGATAGGAGTGGTGAGTCGGATGCGGACCAAGCGACTATGCAGGAGGACAGCACGGCCCCCATAGGCAACCTGAGTGATATACCCAAGGGCGGAGCCAGGATTTAAGTTTACCCCGGGCTGAAGATAAAATACACTAAAAAAAATTCACATAAAATATTTCTTATAATGCCATCATAATCCAAATACCTGATTTTTATAAGTGATCATGTTGCTCAAGGCAATTACAAAAAGTCAAAACATCATTGTCATACATAAGATGAAAAAAAAAAATTAGAATAAAGATAAGAGCTAATGATCTGCTTTCTTTGCTTCTGCCTTCCAAAACTCTCCTCCTTATATCCTGGAAAAAAAATCTATCACAAAATAAATTTCAATCACAAACAAATAAAGAGAATGAAAGAGAAAAATATAATAAAAGTAGAACACTTACTAGCGAAATTGGACTCGTCGGTCCTTCCAAGAAGCAAAAGCATCTATTATCGAATCTGTATCGATCATTTCTGTTATTTCTCTTTCGATGTAGACAACCATTGAATCGCTCAAGTACTCATCTTCCATCTTGTTCCGAAGAGTACTTTTGATGTGCTTTATAGCTGAAAAAGCACGTTCTGTAGTTGCCGTAGAAACAGGAAGAGTCAAAACAAGACGAATCAACCTATCGATCAAATTATAAGTTGCCGCCTCACGAATTTATTAGACGCATCCTTTGCTTCATCAACCAAAATACAAAACCTCGCATCTCCAACTTCCTCACGAATTTTGTTTCTCACTTTTGTAGCAAGAATATGCAAAACATCTTTTTGGATCATAGGAGACGTATAAGTTGCATTTCCCGGAGCTTTCTCTAAGACGACATTATCAACCTCAACATTCAACTTTGCCATCAAACTAATCATCTCAATTAGGTTCCCATGGTTCTTTGACTTTACAGATTCATCATGGCCTCTCAAAGCACATCCTTGTAAAGTAAGCCAACGAATACTATCAATGGTAGTCTTCAGACACAATCTATTTCTCTCAATATTTTCGGAACTTTGAGCATTCATGACTTTGTCGATGTGTCGAGATGTATTCTTCAATGCCTCAACATTTCTCACAGCATTGTTGTGTGGAGAAGTTGGACATCCTATATGTGCCAAGAATACACATTTGGCTCCATTATTTACTCGTTTCCAGCTATTGAAACCTTCAACGGTAAATGTAGGATGTAGAGGTTCACGATCTTGAAAAACAAAGCACGGAAAGCAAAATACAGCATCCTTTGAAATAGAGTACTCTAACCATGGAAATTTTAGAAACCAACTTTGTTGAAATCGTCGGTTTTGAACTCCGGTTTTAGTTCTCGGATACTCAGCCAAGATAGGTTGATTTGGTCCCCATTTTATATAAGCACGTCTAACTTCATCTTGATTATAAACTGGATGCTTCCATATTGTAATACGTAGTGCAGGATCTCGTTTAAGTTCATTCTCATCAAATGCAATCTGTGGAATCTTTGCAGGATGTTGAGATTCTATAGTAATCATAGGAACATCGACCCTCGTTGATGTTTCTACTTGAGTCGTAAGCTCAGGAGTAGATTTGGAGCCGGAAGAGGCTCCAATTGTTGATGTTTCTTCTCCAAGTTTCTTTTTAAAGAACGAAAACATAGTTTTCGTTTTTTTTTGTTCTTGATTTTCCATCCTAATAAAATAGAAGATAAGTTTATATTAGTTAAAGGAAACAGACATTACTTGTCTATAGGATTTAGATTTGCAAGTTTTGGATTGTTTTACACTTTTTAATGGATTAACTAAATTGGAGGCATAACATAAATTGCAAGAAACAGGCATTACTTGCAAGAAACAAACATTACTTGTCCAATAACAAAAGGAAAAAAAAATGTCAACTAAAATTGTAATAGAGGCATAAGCATAAGCTAAATTGGATTAACTAAAATTGTAATAGAGGCATAAACATTACTTGTCCTAACTCCTCAGGTTTAACACTCAGATGGCAAAGTTGAGTGATTTTGCAAGATACTTAAATTGAGTGATTAACACTCAGACATTACATCCTAACTCCTCAGGTTTAACACTCAGACATCCTAACGGCCAAGAAATTGAGTGATTAAATTGCAAGAAACTTAAATTGAGTGATTAACACACAGATTTAACACTCAGAATCTCGGATTACAATATAAATTGATGCATTTAGGATTTAGCACAGTACACAGTAACACAGGCATACACACATTTAATTTTTTTCTTTCAATTGCAATTTCAATTGAACACAGGCATACACACATTTCAGAATCTCGGATTTAACAGTAACTCAGAATCTCGGATTTAACACACAGATTTAACACAGGCATACACACATTTCAATTGCAATTTGCAAGTAATGAAGTAATTACTTGGAGAAAAAAAAAACCTGTACGGGCCTGCTGCGCGGCTGCGACGGCTGCCGACTGGTCTGCTGGCTCCTGCCTCCCTGAGTCCTGACCCAGATTCCCTGGTCCCTGCACAGCACTCGACGGCTCGGCCAAGAAACGACAATCCGACGATCCTTTGTTAATCTTAAATGATTAAATCCAAATTTCTAATATAGGAATTGGGATTTTAACATCCTTATATAGAGTCTGGACTCTGGAGACAGGAGAGGAGAGGAGAGGAGAGGAGAAGAGACAGAGACTTAACTTCGGTTCGGACCGTTCGGCGACGATGGGACTCCCTCGCGGCGCAGCGGCGCCTAGGCTCTGCCGCTCTGAGCCTCTGTCGACTAGTCCCATCCGTCGCGGCACGGTGACGGGGACGTCGGGGAGTCCCATCCTTCTGGATGAATCGTGATTGCGACGCGCGCGTGGCGCGGCTGCTTCGCCAGAGGAGCGTGCGGCGTGCCCTAATATTTGGGTTTTGTTTGCTTCACTGCGGGCTGCTTGATTTCACTGCGGTTTGGTTTGCTTCATTGCTTTGCTTGGGTCTTAATAAGTTAAGGTCTGGGTGGGTGGGCTGGGCTGCTCCTGAAGGGCCGAAATACATACAAAAAAAAAAAAAATTTTGGGCTGGGTGGGCTGGAGCCCACCCCAGCCCACCAATAAATCCGCTCCTGGATATACCGGTGAGTCACACCGCTATGGAGGACATGGAGGATATGGAGGACATGGCATTCTGCAAGGACATGGCTGTTAGCACGTCCATACTGGGAAACACAATGGTCCAGAGGGAGCCAACAATGCTTCTACTCGGATACCAGAGGACAGGCTTGCTATTGTGGTTGCTTCTCAACAACTCGAAAATCGGCAACGCGATTCGGAGACAAGGTCGCAGGGTGGGGCTGAAGAGGCAACGGAAGATGGTAAGAGTCATAAGGCGAGACGAAGATCAGAATCAACGTATAATTCACAGGAGGAAATACGGACGAACCACCGTGAGGACAGGAAGGAGCTCACTAAGGAAAATCCGAAGTGGCAGGCTCTGTTGTCCAACGTGCAATCAAGAGATAGGAATGGCGTGCAAGAAGAACAGGAGGAGATGAGAATGGTTGAATACGGTCGTCCTCCGACTTGTCCTAGGGAGAACGATCGGAGCAGTTCGGACAACAACCTTAGTTGTTAGATGTCGTTCCTCTCTTGGAACGTTCGAAGGGCCAACTCCATCGGGAAGTGGAGAGAGGTTCAGGCAAGGATGAAGAGTAATAATTGCGACATTGTTGCTATCCTAGAGAGTAAAATTAAGTCTGCGAGCTAGATTTGAAGCCGAGTTCCCCACCAATGGGCCTCGTCTCATAATCTTCACATCTGCGAGATGGCCCGTATATGGGTGTTGTGGGATGCCCGGCTTTCGTCGGGACAAGTTAAGTTCATGTCTGAACAACTGATTGCTGTAGAACTCACCAATAAGGGTGGATTCAGCATGCTGGTTGGTGCGGTCTACGGTCATAACGATCGTAGATGCCGTTTCCAGCTATGGAAAGATATCATTCAGGTGGCTGCGTAGGTGGATAATCGTCTCCCTCTAATTCTGAGCGGGGATTTTAATGCTATACTAGCAGCTGATGAGAAGAGGGGAGGGAGACAGGTTCCTAGCCCCATCTTAGCTGATTTCCAAGACTGCCTATTGGCTTCTGGGTTGTCTTTCTTGAAGAGAAGTGGGCACATATGGACGTGGGACAACAGTTCGGTGGTTGGACGTATTTGTTGCCAACTAGACAGGACACTTTGCAATCATCGATGGCTGGAGATCTTCCCTCATAGCAAGGCGGAAGGCCTTCACAGGGGCTCGAGCAACCATTCTCCAATGCTGGTCCGACTGGTTGCAGAAAAACGGAGGAATAGTCTCCCCTTTCGTTTCTGTAACGTCTGTCCCGTACAGGAAGGTTACAATGACACAGTTACACTCGGCAGCAACATCATAACGTCAGGTACGAATCAATTCAAATTCGTGTCTTTACTTAAATCTATAAAAATTGCCTTGAAGTCCTGGAATAAGAACCGGCCGAAGCCAAGGGTCGATGAACTCGAGGCTGAGTTGAAGCGGGTTCAAGAGGAACTCCAGGAGCACCCACTGGATGAAGCTTTAGCTGCTAGGGAGGTAGGCCTGCAAGAAGAAGCTCGTCGCTGCCGGTATTTTGATGAAGTTCAATTACAACAAAGGGCCAAATGCTCGTGGCTAAAGGACGGGGACAGATGTTCGAAATTCTTCCATGCCACTATTCAAGCTCGTCAGAACCATAATTCGATTGGGCATATTATTGGCGATGACGGATCTTCTATGAAGGAGGAGAAGGAAATTGCTTCGGAGGCTATTCGTTACTATACAGATCTTTACAACCAAGAGCAGATTCGGCAACACTTCCCCGAGCTCACTTGTAAAAGGGTGGTTACGGAGGCGGGCAATGCCAGATTACAGAAGGCCATCTCCGTCGAAGAAGTGGAAGCCATTGTTCTTAATGCTGATCCTAATAAGGCTCCAGGACCCGACGGGTTCAACTCTGCTTTTTATAAACAACATTGGGGTATTTTGCACCAACATGTGATGCCGGTGATTCAGGAATTTTTCAGTACATGGAAGTTGCTTAAACAATTAAATCACACTTTTCTGTGTCTGATTCCGAAGAAGGAGGGTGCTCACTCGCTGGGGGACTTTCATCCTATTTCATGTTGCAATTTTATTTATAAAATTATTACGCATATTATGTGTGATCGCATGTAGGAAATTATGCAGGAATTGATTTCTCTCAATCAAGCGGCTTTCATTAAGGGCCGCTCCATTGCGGATAATTGCCTTCTAGCCCATGAGCTTATTAGAGACTTCAATAAAGTTGGTGGAGGAAAAGGGTGCATAAAGCTCGACTTGCGGAAGGCGTATGATACAGTTAGTAGAGAGTTTGTGTACAGCATGCTCAGCAATATGGGATTTTCTAGCTGGTGGGTGGATCACGTCAGGGAGTGCATATCTTCGCCTACATTCTCGATATTGATACATGGTCAACCACATGGCTTTTTCGGGAGCAACCGGGGCTTGCGTCAGGGTGATCCATTATCTCCATACCTTTTCACCATTGTTATGGAGTACTACACGTGCTTGATGGATATTGCAGTACATAGAGGTCAGCTTACGCCTCTTCTACGTCGGGTAGATCCGGTGGTTTCTCATCTCATCTATGCAGACGATTTGCTTGTATTCATCCAGCCAGCCAACAGGTCGATTGAGGCTTTGAACATGGTTTTATATGAATTCGGTCAACTTTCGGGACTTCAACTAAACAGGGATAAGAGCCAAGTTTATTTCAACAAAACTTGCAAAGACACTAAACTGTGGTCGACTCTCCTCCAAATCGAGAAGGGTCTACTACCGGTGAAATACCTTGGTCTTCCGTTATCAGTGTCACATGCCCGGGACGCTGACTGCCAAGGCCTTATTCAGTATATCCAAAGCAGACTTGAGGGTTGGCAATCCCAGATTTTGTCGTTCGGCAGGAGAGTTGAATTAGTAAGATCGATAATTCTGGCTATTACAGCTTACTGGTTACAGGCCATACACATTCCAAACAAGACTATGAAGCGTATTGAAACGCTTTGTGCCAACTTTGTTTGGCATGGAGGCATACATCTCATTTCATGGAGCGAGCTGTGTCGGAGTAAGGAGGAAGACGGTATTGGTTTACGCTCCATCCACGTGCTGAGGGAGGTGGCAGTTCTTAAACTGGCATAGAAAATATTGGTTGGAGACTCGTTGTGGTCTCGGTGGATGAAGAATCGATATCTGAGGGGTTCGAACTTCTGGACCCTTAAAATTGATAATAACTTCTATGTTACTATGAAGAATATATTACGGGTTCGCCCGCTTCTGCAGACCAATATTAGACGGGTAATACACAAGGGGAACAAACGGATCTTTGGCTCGACCCATGGCTTAATGGGCAGAGCCTAGTCGAGAGACTGGGATGGCATGTCTTTGAACTGGTGGGGCGCAATGATCAGGTCTGTGCAATACTAAATGATGGGGTTTGGCACTTGGATGCTCGGCCGGCTATCAGAGCTCTTGCGGAAGACATTGCATCGGTCCACTTGGACCAGGCCGCTCCTCATGATTATTGGGAGTGGGCAGACACTCGATCAAGTGGATTCGATAGCAGGAGTGTGTACGAGAGGATCCGCCCACAGCATCCGAAGGTCAAATGGGCGGAAGTGGTTTGGCTAAAGAGTGCGCCACAAAAATGAAGTTATGTGCTTACAAAGCTCTATGGAACAGACTGCTGACGCGGGATCGATTGCAGATATTTGGCGTCCAGATAGATAGTGCATTGTGCGTGTTATGCGGCTCGGAGGAGGAGTCGCGTGACCATCTGTTCTTCCAGTGTCCCGTGTCTGGACATGTATGGAACACTACTTGTAGCAGGGCTGGACTTACTAGAGGTGCAGATATGAATTTGATAGGGATAGTGGAAGAGATTTTAGCTATGAAGAATCAAGAGAAGGAGCGTTTCTATCTAGCTCGGTCATGGTTGTTGTCAGTGGTGTGGCACGTGTGGCGGGAACGGAACATGAGAATATTCGAAGGTGCTGCCATCTCTATCTCGGGTATTATCAACAATATCAAGAGAGATATGGAATGTATGCTAATTAAGTAGCTGTGTACAGTGAGAGTTGGGTGGTTTTTTGTAAGATTGTCTGAACGATAGCTCTTTAATAATATTTACCTTTTATTCAATATATATATATATATATATATATATATATATATATATATATATATATATATATATATATATATATATATATATAAGTAGAAGTCAACTTTAATGAGAAGAGAAAGAGAACGGTAAACTAAAAAATTATAGCAAAAATAAGAGAGAAAAAAAAATGGTGAACTAAATTAATTAGAAATAGTAATTTTTATTTTAATTCGAACTTAGAAATTATGAGACAAATTTGTTACCTTTGACTAGGTTAAAAACATTTAGATCCAATAACAACCTACCAAATACATATTATGATTTATTGTGCTTCTGTTTTTGATCTTGCAGGATTGATTGTAGGATCCGACAAGCTAGATCGTAATTATAGGTAGATCGGGGATCGCGTGATCGAGACTTGTCAACTGTCGTATCGCCTAAAGGATCAAGCAAGTACCTTTTTAATGCTATCACATTTCAATTACCTTATATTGTTCTCGTGATTCATCTATGTATATTTACCTTTCTTGTTATTGACTACACACACTAGAGGGGAGTATAAATATTAATCTTGTTTTACTTATATCAGTGTATCGTTATCATGATCATGTTTCCTTATACCGTTACCGTGATAGTGTTAACGTGATTGTGAGATTGAGACTATAGGAGACCAAGGCACGTGGACATGCACAATATCATGGTGTTCTCACATCCCGGGGAGAGTGTCATGCCTTAATTATCGTTATCATATCGTGTTTTGTTTAAATCTAAAGCCGTCCACGTGTTAAAAGTTGTGCTTCCAAAGACACATGAGAAATTACAGTATAATTTTAGTTTTGAGTTCTATTAGTTTCATCTTGCTTCTTGATGATTGTTACTATCCTCTCCTATCATACATGTCTTACTTGATCATATCGTACATGTTTATGCTGATTATTTGATTCTCATGTTTAATGCATTACTTGTCTTATATTGTACTTGTATCTTATTGGTTTAGACTTGTACTTATTCCAATCATGACTAGATAATGTTGAAAATTTTAGGTGTCTTTTTTTCCTGCACTGCGATTGATGTAGCGATTATATTCATTCCTCTAAAGATTAATAGCCTGAATCGGTATATTTTCTTTCGTATACCTTCAATCTATTCTTAGTTAAATAGGGTTGCATATCTATTCTTTAGGCCATTGTTGTATTATTTTCTTCTAGTTTAGCTATTGTGGATGTTATATATTATTGTGGATTTCATAATTGTAGAAAATGTACTACAGCCGATATCACGACGTTGGCTAGACTTGAAGTCCGCGAAGGAAGCTACTATTTGGTTTGCGATACTCTCTCCTTCTCTTCTCTTTTCTCCCTTTCATGTGTTTTTCTTTTCTCTCTCCCTCTCTCTTCCTTCTCTAGTACAACACCCCCTCCCCATATAGTGGTGGTGTCCCGGGTAGTGGTGTGGGGACTGCTCTTCCTCATTCCTCTTCTTCTTGCACTACTTCTTCTTCTTCTTCTTCTTCTTGATTCTCCTTCTTTCTAACTTTCTTTCTTCTTTCTAACTTCATGTTACTTTAATAGGAACACTTGGTATAACTTTACAAGTGTGTAGCTTGATATTGAACTGAACTTGTTAAGACCAATGTCGTCATGAGCTTATACGAGATGAAGCTAGCAGAGAGCACGTATGCTTGGTACGAGTGAGCTAATACGTGTCATTGGAAAAACTGAATCGAAAATGGATGCAAAAAAAAAAAATTGAAAACATGTGCACTTGAATCAGTTAAACCGACACAAATATGAGTGCAAACTCACTCATACCAAGGATGGAATATGGACCCTTCCCTGAGCCCACAATAAACTGGCAGTATGTCGCCGGTATATCGTTGCTCTAGTGAACTCGAATATCGACCCCATTTTTTATCCATTCTCGTCCGATCCAATTTTACAAGTTGGGTATCAATCCTAGTTACTAATGTGATGTGTGTGAAAGAATCGTGTCAACTAGTTATGTGGATTGAAAGTTATACCTACTTATCCTAAACTAGAATAATAGGGGAGTTCTCAAGTATAATTTGAAGATCTTCTATGTAGTGTAAATCTTACTCAAATACAAATAGGATAAGTGGAAGATTTGGGTAAATGGTGAGTTCTTCTCAAGTGCATATCCAAGTTGGGTATCAATCCTAGTTACCAAATGTTCTTGAGAATCCATACCATCTAGCAAGTCAAACTCACCTATATGTCACTGATTTTTAGTTCTGAATTATCCAAGTGAAAGATCTGCAAAGAAATGTTACAAATACAACCATCAAATTCAAATGATCCTACGATCCATCCGCTACTTTTAGAAAAATAAAATTTCAGAATCAAACGGACACTAAGCATAGTCGGACGGATGATCTGTCGAAACGTCTATATGGATGGTCCGTGCATCATCAGCTCACACTTCCAGACTGCAGAATCAACCAACATCATTTAACTTCAAACATGATTTTGACCTATCTATGTTTGGAATTAGGAAATAGTTATTTCATATTTTTGTAAAGGTATGGAAGTAAAATTCCTAGACCAACTAGAATTAGGTAAAAATAAGTTTATTATCTCATAGTGTGCAGTGAGAATGTGTCAGATTGGACAAACCTCCTGTTAAGATATTTGGTATTTTAGAAAATATATGAACGCATTACATTGGTAATATTTTCCTTTTGAATCCTAGTTAGTGGGATTTTTCTTTTGAATTCTAGTTTCTAAATAATCAATTTGTGTTGAAAAGTATTATGTCTAGCTCGAGACTGAAACATTACATAGGTGTCATGCTATACTAGGTCAAATACATGCATGTCATAGAGTTTTGAGTTTGTAAAACGATATGAAAAGTAGATCGTCTGACTCTAGCATTCCTATCTTTCCAGTGGTTTGCCTATATATTCTAAGGTTTCCTAGGGATATGCTATGCTCCCATTTTACCCATATTCACAAAGTGTTGCTTCCCTTATTTCACCCACCTAATATTGATATTTTAAAAAAATCTTCAAAAACTTTGATGTGTCCATGTCTTTAGATTCAAGTCATCATACCGACTTCAAGCATCCCTTCTCTATCAACCATCTACATGCGTCCATCACAATGTTCTAAAAATTGCTAGGCAGACTCGGTGCGGCAGAGGCCTACCTTGAGCCTAAGCGCCCTCCTTTTTTTTGAAAATTTTAGAAAATTTTAACTTTGAAAATTTAGACTTCAAATTTCAATGTTCTAAAATTCAAATCCTATCTTAAAACTCAAACATATATCCAAAATACAACTAAGAATAAAAAACCAAAAATAAATCCAAAATAAATAAATTAATTAAAATAATCAGCCGCCTAGCCCAGCACCTAGGAGTTTTCGGTGCGATGGTTCGGCGCCAAGGTGGACGCCTAGTCCGATTTTTAGAACATTGGTCCATCATCTTGTACTTGATCAATCTTGATATAATATAGGTAGACGATGATGCTTTTTGGTTATAGATTCAAGTGTCCTCTATACGCTTGACAAACTTGTAAGCAGTACATGTTCAATATAAATAACACGTGTCATATATATATATATATATATATATATATATATATATATATATATATATATATGATCAAAAAGTACTTAAAGTACTTTGAGATAAAATAATACATATAAATATTACCTTAGTGATTTATTATCATCAAAATATTTAATTAAAAGATGGGACTTATACTTCGATGATCAGCTCAACGATGATGTAATCAACGATATTTCTATTCTCTCACAAAGTGACCAACTGCCTATTATTTCTCCATCTTTTCGCGATGACTTTCTCATATAATTATCGATGTTGTTGTTTTCTCGTTATAAACTCATCCCTAGCTTGGTCCACGACGGCTTTGCCGACATCTTCTTCTTCTTCTTCTTCTTCTTCTTCTTCTTCTTCTTCTTCTTCTCTTTCTGAGTTCATGGTTGAACTCCGCTATACAATTATCACCCTTAGTGAGTAGACCACCTCCCCCTAGTTCAAGCTCGTAGGGGAGGTTCACTCCTACTATTCTCACTCAAGGAGTAAGTCATGGACGTGGTTGTCTATTTTGTTCCCACTGTAGTCGCAACAATCATGTGACGGCTACATGCGGGCAAAAGAACGATTGTCCTCTGCGGTCTTCATCTATTCGTCTACTCGCTACAACAATGTTTGATTCTGCAACATCCTTCTCAACTACGTATGACTCCCGACTCTTTCATATCACATGACATCTAGAGTCTTCATATCATCCTATCTCAACTCAATTTCCAAATTTCTATTATCTCAAGTATCACATTCCTTTCTCGAGCCTCTTCTTCGATTCTTGATTCTGGTGCAATTAACCATGTTGCTTCACAACATGTTAATTTTTCGAATGCTAGGTTCCCCAAATATGTTAGTGGCTAATGGGGAATCATACAGGTTCTTGGATCCGGAATAATGTCACTCATCTATATTCTAAAATTTTGTTCTTTGTTAAATGATTTAGGTTTATAATTCAAAATTTTTTGTTAGTTGCCTCATAAAAGATCATACTCATGACATATATATTTTTAGCCTTCCTTTTTTATGTTCAGGATTCTCAGATGCAAGTAGTGATTAGTAGGGATGGGGGACATGAGGCCAGTGGGTTATACCTTCTCAATGTTCCACATTATACCTTAACAAATTATTCCTAAGGTTTTTTTGTTTTTAGTTTTCTATTCTATAAGCGCTCAACAATAATATGGCGATATCACAAAGTCCTCAGAGGGACGTAGCAAGATATATAATATACAAGCTATATAAACTGTCATAATAGATAAATAAATATGCAAAGGACTGTCATAGTAAATAAATATGCAAAGGACTGTCATAGTAAATAAATATGCAAGGGGTGTTTCTAACCATCTAACTAACTTTTAATTTAGAGAACAACTTTCACATGCATGGATAGGATTCATGCTAACTCGAATAATCCACATAACTTAAGGCTAGTAGTGTACATATACTATCATCCAGTCATCTGTAATCATCCGTAACGATCCATGAACGTTAGAGGGTATCTGCAAAGTTATCAATTTTTATCGTTCCATCCGGAGACCATGGTTTACCAATTTGGCTATCCATACGCACTAGTGACCGTCCTTCCCCAAAATTCTATACCGACAAAGTGATGTCCATAACTTGTCCAGTTTTGTAACTGATTGAGTCTCTAATACCCTAATAATAGTAGTTACGTTATCTATCCGTCACACATCCCATATGTATTGATGACCAGTCAAATATTATGGCCTGTGCCTTATCATGAATATTATACCGTGTCAACTGTGTGTCAAGGTCATAGAGATGTGAGAATATCCCCCAATTATATGATAGTCTGCTAGCAACTAAGTCAACATGCATAAAATAAAGAAAAGACACGTAAAACGACGAACACAGTCGTTGGCACTCAAGTATAGCTTGGACATGCAGCTTATATGAAAACAAAATATAAATTAGAAATATAAAGTACTGAAATAAAATGATAACAACTGTAAATGTAGCAAGGTATATTTGCCTAGTGTACGTCCAAACATGTTGAGTGTGAAGCCAATATCTAGCTAGAATTATCTACGAATCAGCAAACCATAATTCCATGTATGTATCTACCAACCCAAATTACAAATAAATACATATTATACACATAAATGTAAATAATCATAATTATACTAATTGCAACAACTCCTTAACTAGGAAAATTGGACGGGTCAAAGTCACATATTTTCTATGTCACCTATATTATTCTTTAGTCGATTTATCTAAAAGTAAGTCACACTAGTCTTCATAATAATTATTTATCTATTTATATTCTGATTTTTTTAAAAACATAATAATATACTATATTGCAAATTTTGAGATTCATGACACGTAAATCGAGACATTCTGTTGACCAGAAGTCAATTGACACAAATCCAAAATTTGAGTACATAAACCTGTAGATTTCAGCGTCACAAGAACATTGGAATCGACGACTTACAAGAATCTTGATTCGGTTACGAGATATTGAATTTCCAGTTTATAGATTACAATTATCTTTGTTTAGTAGTCATCTAGAACTTAAATAAATTAAACGAAATATCAAAATAATTTATTTAATTCTAACTTTTTATAATGTTATAGATGTTGGAAAGGAAACGCGAAAACCTTTTCCCAAACTAGAGAGTACCTGCGAGAGAACCGAACAATACAACGCACGAGCCAAAACACCAAAACAAACCATGCAGACACAGAGAATTTTTGACGTGGAAAACCCTTGCGGGAAAAACCATGAGACGATCGGAGTCCAACCCTGAGAAGCCTTCACTAATGAATAAAGGAGTACACCCCTCTACAAACTTCTTCCGATCTAAATCGGATCCCCACAACACTTAGAAGCAAGAATAATGATTACAAGGCTACGAAGAACAAAGACGACGAGTAGATATTACCCAAACACGATCCTCCTTCGAAAATAGCCTTCAATCCTCCTTCTTCTCTTCCAAAATTACAATGGCACTCTTGCCTCTTTCCTCTCTCTTGTTCTTCAATGTTGTGTTGTGATTAGGGTTAGGAATAACCATGTATAAACCCCCTAGTCCGCAGCAAAACCTGGACCGTAGGATACAATCCAATGGTGATTAAACACCCTAAAAAATGCTTCAGCCCCGACGACACAGAGTTCGGCCAGAACTCTGTGTTTGGCAACCAGCAAGGTTCTGGAACCAGAACAAAGAGTTCGGCCAAAACTCTGTCCTGGGGCAGAGTTCGTGGCCTTGTTCCAGGTCCCAGAGAAGTCGATCTGCCCCTGCACTCTGTCTCGTTGTCGATGCCACGAGATTCGAGATAGCTCGAAAGCGGAGCGGTGGATGCTGGAGATAAGAAGAAGGGACATCTTTCGATGGAGAAGAAGATGCACGTCACAAACTAGCTACCAACTTCCCTAGATGTAGTAGTAAATCAAGATGGGTGCCGGACATTCAAAGAAGGCCCTACTTGCCCTTTAGTAGATCGTGAGAGTTCTTAGGAACGGCCCGAA
This sequence comes from Iris pallida, assembly GCA_029216955.1. Lineage (NCBI taxonomy): Eukaryota > Viridiplantae > Streptophyta > Magnoliopsida > Asparagales > Iridaceae > Iris > Iris pallida. Next base: position 1,033,916 of record JANAVB010020000.1, read on the forward strand.
CTCTGCCCCCCTCCTTCCAGTAGCTCCTCTGGCAGCTCCCGAGTATCTCTGTCATCTCCGACTGGCCTCGTCACCTCCCCGAGCTTCTCTGACACACAGACAGCGCTCGTCACACTCCGGGGTCTTCTCCACATAGGTTGGGAACTCCATCCACTCCAACAATAGATCTCTATGTCATCATTCAGAAACATCAAAAGGATCACAAAGATGAGTTCGGGATCTCCCGAAATCTCAAAAACAGCAGAACATGTTCGTATTTCGGATGACTGACACTTAAATTATTTTACAGAAGAACATGTTTCAAATTACTGGAAATAAATTTTAGAATATTAAAGCTAACCTCAATACGATTCCAATAAAAAAATTGAAGGTGAAACGGAGTCCGGAATGATTCTAACAAAAAAAATTGGAGGTGAAATGAAGTCTGGAGCTGGGAGTTATGGTCTTTCCAAGTTGCTATAGCTAATGAAAAACGAGGCTGATTTTTGTGTCAAATTTGGTAATTATTTTTGGGTGGAAAATAGGAGTGCATTATTTTTAAGAGGGGGATGATGTGAGATCTATATACTTATATATATGATTAAGATGTGTATATCTTATTTATTTAGGATATGATTCGGGTTTACCTATTATTGCTTAGGATTTGTTCAAATAAAAAATGTTTAAATATTCAATAATATCTCAAATCTTTATTATATGATTTGAATAGGATAATATGATATTTGCTACTCATAATTATGTATACCTATAATTATATATAATAACATATATAATATAACTTGTTATATTCATATACATAAATATATACATATAAATATGTACACATACAATACATGTAAAGCATATAAATGTATTCATATATATTTGTAGCTAGCCAAAATGGCGCCCCAACACCGTATATTACACAATTTTCTCATATTCTCTCTTTATTAGACTCTTAATTCAATATCATGACGTCACAGCCAACAACAAATTTCTAATTACGATAGCAAAAGTTGCAACAAAAGTAACCTAAATTTGTTGTTTCCAAACAATTGATTTTTAAATTCTACTAGATAGTATACGTGCAACTAAACAATGCATTGACAACACCATTTATAATAACAAATGCTACAGGCAACAAATATTACAAGTTGTAATTCACATTTACGAGGAAAGAAACGTAGCTTTATTATCAAATTTTGAGGTTGCTTGCAAATTAAAATGAACTTATTACCTTAGGTAACTTGGAAAAGAAATAATTTATTTTCATTACCATTTTCATACCATGCTATGCTTGAAAAATGATGAAACAATTAACTATATCTTCCTTTGTTGTGGTTTCATCACAATTCTCAATATACATAAAACTAAGGAAGTAACTATCAAAAGGCTGCGCAAATCAATTTCTTGCTGTCTTCTTCAGCTTTACATGAGGAATGGTATTCGATTCCTTGCTTTCATTTGAACTTAATTAATTCTTCCTATTGAACTTCTTTCACTCCATCCAAGTCTCATTCTCCTCAAACCCATAACAATACAAATCGAAAGGATCCCTTGCTACATCTTTCCTCTCCTTGATGATGCTTTTCTTAGCTCTAATTCTTTTGAGCAATACTTTTCTCGACCTTTAAGTGATCACCTCAGAAACCAAAGTAGCTTGGAGAAGAGTTAAATAGAGCTTCAATTCCTGTGCTTCTTTTATGCGAAGTGCTTGGAACAAGGAGAGGAGCAATTTGCTAGCAAGTATTGTAATATCCGTAAGTCATATTAACTATTTCCAACTTTTCACAACTTTCTCAATTCCTTGAACTTAATTATAAAAATATTTTAGGATCCATGTGAAGATGTATAATTAGTAATATTACTAGCTTTCCTTGCTTCAACTTTCCTCTCATTCATGATGCTTTTCTTAGCTCTACTTCTTTTGTGCAATGCTTTTCTTGACCTTAAGTGATCTCCATAGAAACCAGTAGCTTGGAGAAGGGATAAATAGTGCTTTAATTCCTTTGCTTGGCCTACCTTCTCTGCCAAGTGCTAGGGAACAAGGAGAGGAGCAAATACAAGCAAGTACTGCAATATCAGTAAGTCATATCAACTAGTTTCTAACTTTTCACAACTTTCAAAATTCCTGAATATATATATATATATATTATATATATATATATATATATATATATATATATATATATATATATATATATATATATTTTTATATATATATATATATATATATATATATATATATATATATATATATATATATATATATATAGTCTTAAGGTTCTCGGAGCCGCAGATATTGCAGTACGTAATTAAGACTTTATATGTATATAATCAGTACGTAATTAACTTAACGCTGCCTACCTTTTCTATGTTTAACAAGGAGTAACTCATAACTCCGAAATGCAAATTAAATACATTGATATTATATGTTTTTGAATGTACTAACTGAATCTGAAACTAGTTTATTTAAGCAATATTGTTTGCGAAACCAAAAATGGCTTGCAAGAAAACTGTACTGACAGAAATATGTTTAGAAAAGCTGCACAGTTATGATCTATTGAACTTAGTGTTTCCAATAATCCGGTTATACAAATAGGATATCGTATGCCATTAGAAAAACTGCACAGTTATTTTATTATGAAATTTGTTTACTTATTTTATGAGCTTACTACTTCGACCTTCCTCTTTGACCAAGTATCACAGAGGTTGCAATGTGAGAAATGTTCAGGTGCTAATTACTCTGTCATTTATTGCCTTATCTCCATATAGCTCGGTCCACTCTACTCTCTACTAACAATAATCCTAGTCTTACCACTGTTTTCTCCGAAACTATATGATTCCTCCCTCAAGGCGCTTTGATGCTCCTACATATTCCTCTGCTCTTCTTCATCATCTGCCTAGATATTGCCCCCCTTAGTTCATGATCGCAGGAGAGGCCGTCCTCATGTTGTTCGCACTTGAGGAGTAAGTCATGGATGTTATTCTTTGTTTTGTTGCCACTATAGTTGCAAAAATCATATGGAGGCTACGTGTTGGCTGAAGCATGCATGATTCCAATGCCCTAAATAGCGTTCGAGGGATTACTTAGTGCACAAGTTGTACATAACCAACGCTTATGCTCAAGGAAAACCCTTAACCTCCGAAAGCATCTTGGATTCTTGAAAGTCAACCAATATACTATCCTCAACGAACACCACATATCTTTTGTTGAGCTTCCTTCCTACCGGGTTGTAGAGTATGTAGCCGAACTCATCCCAACCGTAACTGACAAAGACATGATATTGCCTTATCTTTGCTTCAAGTTTGCATGCAACAATGCCTTGCATCTTAACATTCGCAGAGGAGTGTATGACAACACTTTGTCGTACCACAACTTACTCGGAATATCACCCTACAATGGGAGCATAAGGAGACAAATTAGTGTATAAGTTGTAGTATATTTAGCCTCACCCCAATAACTGTCGGACAACTTCGCTTCCGCCCTCTGTCCACCTGTGTCTGGTTTATCCACTATGCTACGTCATTCAGCTGGGGTGCCTTTGGAAGGGACTTATAGTATTGTATCCCTTGCTCTTTGTAATAAGCATTAAAGGGACCTATGTACTCGCCTCCATTATCAGAGTGAACGCACTTCACCTTTCTCCTAATTTTTCTTCCAATGAAAGCTTGAAAGTTTTTGAAAGTGGGAAACACCTAATCCTTGGTCTTTGTGACATAGATCTAAACTTTTCTAGAACAATTTTCTATAAATATTACAAAGTATGAAACACAACAAATATTTTTTTACCTTTAATACACCACAAACGTCCGAGTGAATCAACTCGAACAATGTCGGCTTTCTCGAAGATGGGTGACTTTGAGAATACGGGCTATGTTGATTTCCATTCATATAATGTGGACCTCTCTCCAATTTCTCAATATTCAAAACTTGAAGCATATTTCGGTTCGGTAGGTAGCTCAGCTCGTTTTTCCTAATATGATTGAGTTGCATGTGCCACAGATCATAGACGCATTACTAACTGTGTCGACCTCCTCTGTTCCTTTGTGCGCTCCCTTCCATATAGTAAGATCGGATCTCTTTCTTCCCTTGACACCACTCACTGAATCCCTTGTAACATTTCGTTGATAATTCTTGGAGAAACTGAAGAACCCTTCATCACCGAGCTTTCCAACCAAAATAGCTCATGTATTGGTCTTCAGATGCACATCTCCAATGATAATTGCCTTCGACATATTACCCTTGCCTATCTTTATTACTCCACAATCGTATGTCGTGTAAGTAGCAAACAATTCCCTCTTATGAGATACATATGTTGAAGACTTTGAATCTACCAACCAAGTACTGTCATCATAGGCGAGGTTCATAGTCACCTCGTCACAATAATATATTACCTCCACAAACTAAAGCTGCTATTGTAGTGTTCTTACTTTACTTTCCCTTATCACCTTTCTTCTCTCTCTTCTACGCAAAACGACTTCTTTTAATATGGTCTTTATTGCCGCAATGGTAAAACTCAGAGTCTTCATACCGATATTTGGATTTTCATCTGATATCATCATTGCCGCTTGGACCCCTGCTTTTGCTCCTCCTCTGTCTCTCTAACACTAATGCCTCATACTATGATGATGAAGATGTGCCCAAAGATTTTTTTTTTTGCACCTCCTTATTAAATACCCTACTTTTGGAGAACTCCAAAGCCATGATACCTTCGGGAGCAGAAGTGATCACAGACATTCGTTTAGTTTTTGACGAGCCCAGTAAAGAACCCAACAACCAAATCCCTTGAATCTTGTTATCGAATTTGACCCCCATTGTTGACAGGTGATCAACCACATCCTAAAACTTATTCACATGATCCATTATCAGTGCACCTTCCTTGTACCTTAGACCTATGATATGTTGAACAAAAAACAATTTTTTGATGACGGTCTTCTTGGTATATAAGGACTCCATCTTCTCCTATAACGTCTTGGCATTATCAATATCTCTGATGTGATTGTAAACATTCTCATCTAAGAGTTGTTTGATATACCCGCAGACGTGTTTATGCTCAAAATGGCCAGTCTCATCCTCGAATTTATCAGTAGCCTTTTGGAAATCAAACATTGGTAGATGCAACTTCTTGAAGAAGAGAAGATTATTTATCTTACTATGCCAATAGTGATAGTTCATGTCATTCAGGTTGTCCATAAAATTACTGGTTTCACATCTGTTATTTTTATTTGGCCAATCTGTCAAACACCTAACAGCTTGCAACTTGGATCCAATACCAATATGTTATGAATATTACCGTTCCTGACCAATAGAAACCTGTAAGGACTGAACTAAATCATAAAACCCTGCAAACGTGCGATATCGTAGCACAAACAACACAAACACAAACACAAACATGATGATATTTATATGTAAAACCTAAAGAGGATAAAACCATGGGACGATCAAAGACCAACCCGAAAAAACTCCACTACTAAAAAAGGAATATACTGACTCCTCCAACTTCTCCCAGCTATCCAACAATAGATCAACTACAACTACTCAGCAACAAGAACATATTATAATAAAGAAATACATGGTTTACCGAAAGCGAGAATATGAAAAAGAACCGCTATGGATCTTATCGAACAATCTCATTCAAATCAAACCATGCTATGCTCCAGTCCTAAAACACTACTAAAATACAAGGTCTTAGCGACGGCCATATCCGTCGAAAATCCATCGGTAAATCATCTTACCGACGGATTTTTGACAGATACGGGCTAAAAAATTCCGTCGGGAATATCCTCGTCGCTAAAACTAGCTCGTCGCAAGTCTGCCGCTGGACGACTAATTAGCGACGGATTTTCGTTGGCAAAATACAAAGTTTTTGCGACGGCTAACCGACATCTTTCCATCAACTACGATAGTTTAAATTTTTAAAATATTCATAAAATTAGCGACGGAAATGTTGTCGCTAAATTGCCGCAAACCATGTATCTGAGCGTTTCTGATACGCAATATCCGTCGCTCAAAGCGTCGCCATCTTCAACGGATTAGCAGCGGAAGAGCGACGGATAATTCGTCGCAACCCTTCTAGAAATCTTTCATATATTCCAGAATATGAACGACAGAATGTCCGTCGCCCTTCCGTCGCGTAATTTTTCCAGAAATAGGCCGACGGATAATCTGTTAGGAAACCGTCGTTAGCTGCAAATGTCAGTCGATAATCCGTCGATAACTGCAACAATCCGTCCGCAATCCGTTGGTAATCCGTCGCTGAGTGAAATATTTTTAAAAAAAAATTGCAGGAAAGAGATTATTCCCTGTAATATAACATATTCAGCATCCACCATACACAAATATAACATATCTGACATCCAATATATCCAACAAATATCCATATTGCCAATACAATATCTTCAAACATCCAATATATCACAACATACACAAAAAATATCCAACACAATGACCAACAAAATATCCAACACAATATCCAACACACTATCCCAACATACATAGCAAAATATCCAAACATAAACAACCCAATACAAATACGAAGGCTCAATCTGGTTGCGTTGAGGCATGTACCATTCTATCAGCCACTTTGCAAAATATCCAAACATAAACAATTCAACACAATGCCTCAGAAAAGACCGCAAATCAGACGATGAATCCTCACAGCCAGGGATCATAGTTGCGTTGAGGCATGTACCATTCTATTAGCCACTTTGCATACGAAGGCTCAATCTGGTTGAGGTCTTCTATGGGGACAGGAGGGTCGGTCCCGATGCTACTACTCTCTGACGGTGGCTCCTCCTTAACTTCAACCTTGGGAGCAATCTCTTTCCTGATGGTCATCGATTCTTCCTTGACTCCGACCTTTGGCAACACCTCCTCCTTAACAGTCATCGGCTCTTGTTTGACGACGGGGACTTCCTCCGTGTCGACCTCCAAGGGTTCCTTGCCTTGGCCCCTTCCTCGGCTAGCAGCACCACCTCGGGGAGTCTTGGGAGCCATCTCTCTGACAACAGAAATTTTCATATAGGGTAAAGAAATTTACTCAAATTATAAAAAAAATAAGAAGTTTATCGAAATTTTCAGCCACATATGATATCCACCTCGGGGAGTCTTGGGAGCCTTCTCCTCTCCTCCACCATAGCTCTGGACCCATCTGCTCCTCCCTACTTCCCTTCTTCTTATTTGACTCTCTAAGCCACATAAGATATCCAGCTCAAGTGTAGAGTCGGAGGAGAAGAAGTGTGCAGGAAGAGGAGGGAGAACCAGCACAGCCAGCGGAATGACCTGGAGGAAGTACAGAGGTTTTGCTGGAGGTGCTGGCGATTTTCCCAGGATGGTGTTGAGGAGCAAGTATAGAGTCGGCCGAAGGAGCCTCCTTCGACCGACTCTACACTTGCTCCTGGCTCCTTCGGCCGACTCTACACTTGCTCCTCAACACCATCCTGGGAAAATTGTCAGCACCTCCAGCAAAACCTCTATACTTCCTCCAGGCCATACCGCCGGCTGTACTGGTTTCCTCTCCTCTTTCTGTCCACTTCTTCTCCCCTGACTCAACACTTGAGCTGGATATCATATGTGGCTGAGAGAGTCAAATAAGAAGAAGGGAAGTAGGGAGAAGCAGATGGGTCCAGAGCATGGATGGAAGAGAACTAGAAAGCACTGAACCTTCCTGTTGTGAGAACTGTGAAGAGTGAGAAAGGAGAGGGGGGTCTTTGATTTTTGCGTTCATCATCATTAGAGGGAGCAGCACTGAAAAAGTTGTGACGTTAGTAGCATGAGAGAGTAAAAATCTGTATCACAAGACTAACAGAATTACTATGTAATCATGTACTCAACAATAACCAGATGTAACTGGAAATCTTTCATAATTCATTCTAGCATACATTAGTGTGAATCATCTATGTTATGTACATATGGTGTAGTATATGTTTTTATCGAATCTAGTATCAGAAGGATATAACAGAGATTGACAAACAGTTCTAATTCATATGTGTTTTAAGTGTGTCACTTTCCGTTTGCGGAATACGTATTCTTAATACATGTACTGCTTTAATACATTTATTTAATATTTATCATGTATTGTTCTGTGATTAAACTCCTTTAAATTTTGTGTTAATTAATTTCCTGCAATTTTATTTCTGTATTATTTTCTGCTTTCATATACTACTTTAGCTCTACTTTGGTTTCGGCTTGGATTGGACTTAGTATGCTATTTTATCTTGAACCAAACACAAACCCCTACCTACCACCACCCCTTCCATTTAAAGCCATCTCCTTTCTCTTTTTTCATTACTTCACCATTAATCTTCTTCTTCCTTATAACTCCTTCCCCACCTACCAGCCGCCAAGGCAAGTGCCAAACTTGCTTCATGATGGAATCCCAGTTTTATTGTTCCATCATCTTCCTTACTTGATCTTAAGCCTCTTTAGTACTTAGCGTTTTTAATTTCCATAGTTCATTTCTTGTAGATCTAAGTTTAAAGTATTTTCGGATTTCTTAAGTTTTGATCTAGTAAACTTTGTTATCTTTAAGTTTTGATGGTTCCATGTTGTAAAAAAATTCGTTCTACCCCATTTTGACCTATGGAAGTTCATATTTGGGCTTGGAATGAAGGATTTAGAGAGCTTGGAAGCAATGGTTTCTATGGTTCTGTCCTCAAAAAATTTGGAGAAGAAGAACAGATCCTTGCCGCATGCCAGTACTTGACCGCATGAGTCTTCATGCGGCAAGTCATTCTCAGCCGCATGAGCTTAGCTAGCCGCATGAGACTTATCTGCCGCATGAACCGTCGACTTTCCGACCGCATGAAGTTTATATATATATATATATATATATATATATATATATATATATATATATATATATATATATATGTCTCAGCCGTAAATATGTATATATATATATATATGTCTCAGCCGTATGGCACACGAGATCTCTCAGCCGCATATTGGCTTACACTTACTCAGCCGCATGAGCTGCGTGTCTTCTCAGCCGCATGGTGCTGACCATTCTCAGCCGCATGAGCTGCGTGCCTTCTCAGCCGCATGGCGCTGACCATTCTCAGCCGCGTGAGCTGCATGACTTATTCTAGCCACATAGGGACCCTGACTTAATTAGCCGCATGAGACCCCTTTAGTTTATAGCCGCATAAGGCTTGCTAACTTGGCCGCATGGAATCACCCTTGTCCAGCCGCATATAACTTATTCATTCTCGGCCGCATGAAACCCAAGTCTCGCGAGCCGCATGAACTCTGGCTCTAATGCCTTTTTGGTCGATTCTTGTCCTGAATTGACACTGATTGACATTGATTAATTGTCTTGGCATTTATTAGCATTAGTTGGCATCTTTTTATTAAATTACACTGATTGTTATCTTGACATTAATAAACAAAGATTGATATCATAATTTAAATAATTGATCATGCTTCCTAGTTGGTACTAAGAGACTGGCTAGTCGTCTTATTGAAATGAATGAATGAGGTGCGTTCATATTAACTATGAACTATTGTAATCGACTGGCTAATCCCGAATATTGGCATACAGGCACATGCAGGCTTTAATTTATTTAGTTATTTATTAATTTATTTATTTTACAAAAGCAGCATGTGTACTTTATGGTCAAGGCACGATTAATCCATGGTTAGTTTTGATTGTTGCATTACGCTATGTAAGACCTACAACCTGACCGCACTGGTATCGTTATAGAGTTGTGCATATCGTACCCCGTACGAAAGTACTCATTTGAATGACCATGACCCACGGCATGGGACTTCACTCAACGTAGAGACTATTAAGTTAAATAAAATAATGATTGCATGGAGAGAATGGATTCTCGAGTTCTTACATGGCAGCCCTCTTGGGACTAGTAGTGCCCGACAGGCCGGTTGGTCCCCACAGATACTGCAAATCTGCCACACGGGCAGGGAGCGGTATCTGGTTATATTATCTATTGTATATTGTATATTGATGACGGGCGTCCCGCTGGGACTCGTCTAATTTATGACTGGCCCAACGATTGACTGGGTAAACTAGCCTTGCTTGCACATAGTAAGAACTGAGAAATCCTTTATTGCATAATCCCAGGATAACTTGGGACTCACAGTAGCAAGCCGTAGTAGTTGCATGGTCGTTTAAATTGATTTGTTTGTGTACTGTATCTACTCTGTTACCTAACTGAGATGATCAGAATGTCAGGACATGACGAGCCAACTTCTGTCCTTGTTTGGTTGGGAGGTTGGTTCGAAGTGTCGTGATGTTATGTGAATCCTAGTAGATAGCAGAGATCTATCATCATATTCTCTTATTACTGGCTTTATTCCTCATATCGTGCTCCCTTGCGGTACTTGCTATTAGAGGTCTAATCTCTCTGGTTTTGCATGGCCAGCTTACTTCTACCTCCAAGATGGTCAACACTGGAGGGATGATCGCAGGAGGACTCGAGTGGGTTTCTTACTTCCCCGCTCGTTTTGTGAATTACTTTATACTTTGCCGTTTGGCACCGACATGTTAGTCGGATTATCTTGTACCTACTTTTTGCATAATTGTAACTAAGTCAGACTGCAGCTGATAACAATTGTGTATACTTGCAACATCATCTGGCTGTATTTTGTAAAGCCAGATATCAAGAACATTTTGACTGAGCGTTTGGGACGCCTTGCTGCTTTATCTCATATGTTCTCTATTTTTGTTTCTTGTTTGAATGATTGAGACAATAGATGTGAAGGGACCATAGTGAGACTTTTATGTAGTATGCACCCCCTCGTCTTATTAGACAGCATTGATCGTATTATACGATACTCATCTATCCGTAATACGTAGCTGGCTGAGTCATTCCCCCGCTCTCCAGTATTCTGGTTCTGGGGCGTGACAAGGTTTTTGTGGTGGCCCATGTAGGTCTGATTTCAGACTTGTGGGGTACTATTTTAATAGGATGTCTCAATCACACATGTTCTCCCTTGATCTCATAATTCGTTGATTCTCAACTCCAGCTTGACATTCCAGTATCCCTTGACTTCATTGATCCTTCATGTCCGGTCGTTTGATTGTTCTTTTGTCCCTTTTCTTAGGGACACCTCGTCCGCACCTGTCAGAGCTGGACAGCAACATGGACAACATGACCAGGTTGGTCAGCAACAAGGGCCGGTACTAACTCATGAGACTATCCAGGAAGAAGTGATAATGGAAGCAGCAGCTGGATCGCAGTATCCAGAGGTTCCACCACCACCAACAGTTCCACCTACCCCTGCAAAAATGGACACATCGGCCCTTCTGGAGATCATGAGAGGGATGATGGCCACTCAGCAACATCAGATGTTAGCCCAGCAGCGCATGCACGCTCAGTTGCAAGAGCAGAACGTACTACTCAACCAAGGGTTGCAAACAGCTTTGGAAAGAGGGGCAAGGCCGGATTCAGGAGCATCAACCAGATTTTGCAAGTTCAACCCCCGTCGTTTCGAGGGCACGGAGGATGCCATCTCAGCAGATGCATGGCATAAGGATATTGAGGCTATTCTGACAGCAGCTAAGGTACCGACAGAAGAACGTATGGATCAGGTGAAGTTACTACTTCGGGATCTCACACGTGATTGGTGGGAATCAGAGGAAGTAGGTATCAGACGTTCCGTTGCTTGGGACGATTTCACAGCAAGATTCAAGACAAAGTACTATGGAGTTGTGGCACAATTTGAGCTACAGCAGAAGTTTATCAACATCAAGCAGGCTGGCAAGACGGTAGATGCTTATGCAGCGGAGTTCTGCAGATTGAGTTGGTTTGCCCCAGAGATGGTAGCGACGAAGCACCAGAGGGCGATGAGGTTCCAGCAAGGGTTTTATCTTGAGCTCTTGCAATTGATAGAGGGGCACAACTATCAGATTTTTGATGAAGTATTGACGACAATCCGAAGGCATGAGATCACCATTCAGAGGATCACAGCAAGGACTGGAGGTCAAAAGAGATCTCACAGTCAGATTGAAGGAGGAGGAGGAGCAGCGCCCCGAACAACAGTACCATCCCTTGGCATTCGCATTCACGATGTAGCAATGCGAGGGCCAGCACCACCACCCAGGCTGCAGCAGCAACAGAGGAAGAACCAGCAACCCCCAGTGGACTGCACTTATTGTGGGAAGATAGGGCACACTAGAGATGTGTGTCGGACATTAAACGGACTGTGTCTGATATGTGGAAATCCAGATCATCGGGTCACCACCTGTCCCATGAATTCGAGGTTAGGAGGACCAGTGCAGCAGTTTTCTGCTCTGCCAGCACTAGGGGCAGGACAGTATCAAGGACCCGCAACGGCAGTGAGACCATTGGCCCAGCGTCCGTTAATGCCACAGGCTCAGATGTTTCGGCAGCAGGGACCGCCGATGCAGCAACACCAGAATAGACCACCCCAGCATTATCAAGGCATGGGCCAGCAGCAGCACCAGGCTAGGCCATAGCATAGAAACCAGCAAAGAGGTCGAGGGAAGACATTCACACTGTCCTTGGAAGAGGCATTAACATCGGGAGATGTTGTGGCAGGTAACATTCTTGTCGCCTCATATCCCGCAGTAGCATTGTTTGATTTGGGAGCATCACATTCATTTATATCTGCACAATTTACAACACGGCTAGGAATGGAGTTCGAGGCATTGCCAGGGAGGTTGAATATACTCATTGGTAATGGGATCATAGGAGTTAGTAGAGTTATTCTAGCATGTAGCATTATAGTTTACGGGCATTCCTTACCCACCCAGTTGATAGAATTTTCTGTTGGAAATTTCGACATTATCTTAGGCATGGAATGGCTGAAAGATAGTCATGCGACAATAGATTGTCGTAGAGGGAGTGTATCTTTTGATATTCCAGGCATAGAGAGATTCACCTTAGTCAGATCAGAGGCAAGTCAGCAAAAGCAGGGAGTAGTAACGACAATGAAAGAAGTTCAAGTTCCGAAGGTAGTTGAAGAGTTTCTTGATATATTTCCCGAAGAACTTCCAGGTCTACCACCGGTTAGAGATATTGAGTTCAGCATAGAATTGACACCTAGAACTGAACCGATATCAGATCGGGTTTACAGAATGGCAGATTCGGAGCAGGCCAAGGTGTATCAGCACATCGAGGAACTGAAGGAGAAGAAGTTTATCCAAGCGAGCGTGTCACCATGGGCAGCACCAGTGGTACTTATGGGGAAGAAGGATGGATCATCCAGATTATGCATCGATTACAGGAAGCTTAACGCGGCAACAGTAAAGAACAAATACCCACTACAAAGGTTCGACGACTTGTTTGATCAGTTGAGCAGGGCTAGAGTTTTCTCCAAGATAGATCTTCGTTCAGGGTACCATCAGGTGAGGGTTTGGAAGGAAGACATTCCCAAGATGGCGTTCAGGTCGAAGTATGGGCATTATGAATTCTTAGTAATGCCGTTTGGTTTGACCAATGCTCCAGCAATATTCATGGATTTGATGAACTGCATCTTTATGCCATACTTAGATCAGTTTGTCGTGGTGTTTCTCGACGACATTCTCGTATACTCTGCTAGTGAAGAGGAGCATGAAGACCACCTCAGGAAAGTGTTACAGGTTTTGAAGAAAAACCAGTTGTATGCCAAGCTCAGTAAGTGTGAGTTCTGGACGGATCACATTTTATTTTTAGGTCATATCATATCAGGAGCTGGAGTAGCAGTGGATCCCAAGAAGGTAGAAGCAGTAGAGAGTTGGCCAGTACCCAAGACCGTAGCTGATGTACGGAGTTTCTTGGGATTGGCAGGATATTACAGAAGGTTTGTATCAGATTTTACAAGACTTTCAGCACCCATGACCCGCTTGACACGGAAGGATGTACCATTCGTCTGGTCGACAGAATGTCAGGCATCATTTGAGAATCTGAAGCAGAAGTTGATATCAGCGCCCATTCTTACATTGCCAGTTGGACCCGGAGGTTTTACTGTATATTGTGATGCGTCAGGTAAAGGACTTGGATGTGTCCTTATGCAACGTGGGAAGGTGATAGCGTATGCATCTAGGCAACTTCGAGACCACGAGAGGAATTATCCAACTTATGACTTGGAGTTGGCAGCAGTAGTATTTTATTTGAAGCTATGGAGGCATTACTTATGTGGTGATCGAGTGGACATGTACACAGATCACAAAAGTCTAAAGTACATCTTTACTCAGAAGGAGCTGAACATGAGACAGAGAAGATGGTTAGAGCTGATCAAGGATTACGACGTGGAGCTTCAGTATCATCCAGGCAAGGCTAATGTGGTAGCAGACGCTCTTAGCAGGAGAGGCGGCGCATTTATGTTGACAACACAGAGGCATATTTTAGAAGATCTTCAGGAGATGGGCATAGAAGTTATACTTCCTAGTGATGTAGGAGTTCTGGTAAGTCTACAAGTTCAATCTGACTTGGTAGACAGGATCAAGGCAGCTCAGGCACAGGATCCAAGGATTCAGAATCTTAGAGCAGAATGTGAGTCAGGAATCAGAAAGGAGATGAGAATTCATGAAGATGGTATACTTAGGTTTGGATCATGTCTATGTGTACCTAGTGGAGATATTAGACAGAAAGTTATGACAGAAGCTCACAGTTCCCAGTATTCTATGCATCCTGGAGGGACCAAGATGTACCAGGATATCAAGCAGCACTTCTCGTGGAATGGAATGAAGAGGAAGATAGCTAGATTTATTTCCCGCTGCTTGATATGTCAGCAAGTGAAGGCAGAACAGCAGAGGCTAGCTGGGTTATTACAACCGTTTCCTATCCCGGAATGGAAGTGGGAGCACATCACAATAGACTTTGTGACCGATTTACCGAGATCGCCAAATGGTAAAGATGCTATTTGGGTGATAGTGGACCGGCTTACAAAGGTAGCCCACTTTCTTCCTTTCAGAATAGGGCAATCTACAAAAAAGTTGGCAGAGTTGTATATGCAACAGATAGTCAGGCAGCATGGAGTCCTTATCAGTATTGTGTCAGACAGAGATACCCGTTTCACCTCACATTTCTGGAAGAGCTTACATCATAGTCTGGGCACCAAGTTAAGATTTAGTACGGCTTACCATCCACAGACGGACGGGCAATCAGAAAGGACGATTCAGACTTTGGAAGATATGTTGCAAGCTTGCACCCTAGATTTTGAAAGATCTTGGGAGAGCCACCTGCACTTAGTTGAGTTTTCATATAACAACAGTTATCAAGCCAGTATCCAGATGGCGCCATTTGAGGCACTATTTGGTAAGAAGTATAGATCGCCACTAGCATGGGATGACATCGGGGAAAGGAAGATGCTAGGCCCAGAAATAATTGTTCAGACAGTTGAAGTGGTTAAAGGAATTAGAGTGCGACTTCGAGTTGCGCAGGATCGGCATCGTCATTGGACGGACCAGCATCGTAGGCCGCTAGAGTTTTGTGTTGGGGACCACGTATTCTTGCGGATCTCACCTACCCGTGGGGTCATTAGATTTGGCGTTCGCGGGAAGTTGAGTCCGCGATACGTAGGACCATTCGTTATCCTTTATAGGGTAGGCGATATTGCTTATCATCTGTCCCTTCCACCTTCGTTACGAGAGATGCATGACGTGTTTCATGTATCCCAGCTGCGAAGGTATGTATCGGACCCCAGCCACATCCTTGATCATTCTGAGTCGGTTGTTGGTACCAACTTGTCTTACGAGGAGCAGCCGGTATCCATTTTGGACCGAAGAGAGAAGATACTCAAGAACCGAACAATTAGCCTTATCCGGGTTGCTTGGGGTCATCACTCATTAGGAGAGTCAACGTGGGAATGTGAGGATGATATCCGATCACGGTATCCATATTTGTTTGACTCACAAGGTATATTTTTTCCCGTGTACCTTGATTGCCTTAACCCCTCATGCTTGTCACCCTATGCATAGAACTATGTGGTATCATAGATTGTTAATATAGTTATGTTATCTGCTAGTTAATATTGAAGAATGATTGCTTGCTCAAGTTTCTTTTACCAAGATTAGCTTAGTTTTGATATTCCTATCCTGCTTGGATTTAAAATTTCGAGGACAGAATTTTTCTAAGGAGGGTAGAGATGTCACTTCCCGTTCCCGGAATACGTATTCTTAATACATGTACTACTTTAATACATTTATTTAATATTTATTATGTATTGTTCTGTGATTAAACTCCTTTAAATTTTGTGTTAATTAATTTCCTGCAATTTTATTTCCTGCAATTTTATTTCTGCATTTATTTTCTGCTTTCATACACTACTTTAGCTCTACTTTGGGTTCGGCTTGGATTGGTCTTAGTATGCTGTTTTATCTTGAACCGAACACAAACCCCTACCTACCACCACCCCTTCCATTTAAAGCCATCCCCTTTATCTCTCTTCATTACTTCACCATTAATCTTCTTCTTCCTCATAACTCCTCCCCCACCTACCAGCCGCCAAGGCAAGTGCCAAACTTACTTCATGATGGAATCCCAGTTTTATTGTTCCATCATCTTCCTTACTTGATCTTAAGCCTCTTTAGTACTTAGCGTTTTCAATTTCCATGGTTCATTTCTTGTAGATCTAAGTTTAAAGTATTTCCGAATTTCTTAAGTTTTGATCTAGTAAACTTTGTTATCTTTAAGTTTTGATGGTTCCATGTTGTAGAAAATTTCTTTCTACCCCATTTTGACATATGAAAGTTCAGATTTGGGCTTGGAATGAAGGATTTAGAGAGCATGGAAGCAATGGTTTCCATGCTTCTGTCCTTAGAAAATTCGGAGAAGAACAGATCCTGGCCGCATGCCAGTACTTGACCGTATGAGTCTTCATACGGCAAGTCATTCTCAGCCGCATGAGCTTAGCTAGTCGCGTGAGACTTATCTGCCGCATATGCATTTTAGTCCCGCAGCCGTATGTGAATTGTCACATTCTTAGCCGCATAAGCTTGGGCTTAATTAGCCGCATGAACCGTCGACTTTTCGACCGCATAAAGTTTATATATATATATATATATATATATATATATATATATATATATATATATATATATATATATATATATATATATGTCTCAGCCGCATGGCGCACGAGATCTCCCAGCCGCATATTGGCTTACACTTACTCAGCCGCATGAGCTGCGTGTCTTCTCAGCCGCATGGCGCTGACCATTCTCAGCCGCATGAGCTGCGTGTCTTCTCAGCCGCATGGCGCTGACCATTCTCAGCCACGTGAGCTGCATGACTTATCCTAGCCGCATAGGGACCCTGACTTAATTAGCCGCATGAGACCCCTTTAGTTTCTAGCCGCATAAGGCTTGCTAACTTGGCCGCATGGAATCATCCTTGTCCAGCCGCATGTAACTTATTCATTCCCGGCTGCAGTAAACCAAAGGCTCGCGAGCCGCATGAACTCTGGCTCTAATGCCTTTTTGGTCGATTCTTGTCCTGAATTGACACTGATTGACATTGATTAATTATCTTGGCATTTATTAGCATTAGTTGGCATCTTTTTATTAAATTACACTGATTGTTATCTTGGCATTAATAAACAAAGATTGATATCTTAATTTAAATAATTGATCATGCTTCCTAGTTGGAACTAAGAGACTGGCTAGTCGTCTTATTAAAATGAATGAATGAGACACGTTCATATTAACTATGGACTATTGCAATCGACTGACTAATCCCAAATATTGGCATACAGGCACATGCAGGCTTTAATTTATTTAGTTATTTATTAATTTATTTATTTTACAAAAGCATCATGTGTACTTTATGGTCAAGGCACGATTACTCCGTGGTTAGTTTTGATTGTTGCATTACGCTATGTAAGACCTACAACCTGACCACACTGGTATCGTTGTAGAGTTGTGCATATCGTACCCCGTACGAAAGTACTCATTTGAATGACCATGACCCACGGCATGGGACTTCACTCAACGTAGAGACTATTAAGTTAAATAAAATAATGATTGCATGGAGAGAATGGATTCCCGAGTTCTTACATGGCAGCCCTCTTGGGACTAGTAGTGACCGACAGGCCGATTGGTCCCTACAGATATTGCAAATCTGCCACACTGGCAGGAAGCGGTATCTGGTTATATTATCTATTGTATATTGTATATTGATGATGGGCGTCCCGCTGGGACTCATCTAATTCATAATTGGCGTAATTGATTGACTGGGTAAACTAGCCTTGCTTGCACATAGTAAGAACTGAGGAATCCTTTATTGCATAATCCCAGGATAACTTGGGACTCACAGTAGCAAGCCGTAGTAGTTGCATGGCCGTTTAAATTGATTTGTTTGTGTACTGTATCTACTCTGTTACCTAACTGAGATGATCAGAATGTCAGGACATGACGAGCCAACTTCTGTCCTTGTTTGGTTGGGAGGTTAGTTCGAAGTGTCGTGATGTTATGTGAATCCTAGTAGATAGCAGAGATCTATCATCATATTCTCTTATTACTGGCTTCATTCCTCATATCGTGCTCCCTTGCGGTACTTGCTATTAGAGGTTAGCATGGCCAGATTTAGAGCCGGTCCCCGAGGATCCAGCTTACTTCTACCTCCAAGATGGTCAACACTAGAGGGATGATCGCAGGAGGACTCGAGTGGGTTTCTTACTTCCCCGCTCATTTTTTGAATTACTTTATACTTTGTCGTTTGGCACCGATATGTTAGTCGGATTGTCTTGTACCTACTTTTTGCATAATTATAACTAAGTCAGGCTGCAGCTGATAACAATTGTGTATACTTGCTACATCATCTGGCTGTATTTTGTAAAGCCAGATATCAAGAACATTTTGACTGAGCGTTTGGGACGCCTTACTGCTTTATCTCACATGTTCTCTATTTTTGTTTCTTGTTTGAATGATTGAGACAATAGATGTGAAGGGACCATAGTGAGACTTTTATGTAGTATGTACCCTCTCGTCTTATTAGACAGCATTGATCGTATTATACGGTATTCATCTACCCGTAATACGTAGCTGGCTGAGTCATTCCCCCGCTCTCAAGTATTCTGGTTCTGGGGCGTGACAAAGTGTGAGAATGGATGGCTCAGAACACAACCCAAAATTCATTCTAGCATACATTAGTGTGAATCATCTATGTTCTGTACATATGGTGTAGTATACGTTCTTATCGAATCTAGTATCTAGTATCTGAAGAATGTAACAGAATCAAGATGAACTCACATAATGTAATACTAAAACATCATCTACTACTATATAAGATATAGTGATAGGTTGTCGTATCATCATTGCCGAGATGAGGGTCGGAGGACAGTCAACTTTATCTACGGCTGCATAGTTTCTGCCTCGCCAGTCGAATGGTTGCAGGGACTATGTCCTGATCACCATGCTGTCAGGAACCTCTCACTCGAGCTCTACACGAAGGATGTCCACTTGGGCTCCGGGGCAAAGTTTTGGCTCGGAGCAAGAATCTGTTGACGGAGCACATCCACCATGCTGTCAGAAAAAAATAGTAATAGTGAGAGACCCATCCGAGTAGGATGTATACTCTGATAGTATCTCCTCCAACACTCAATCCCACTATTGATATCATTCTTGTAAAGGTGATCTCTCAGTGTATACGTCCTACTCAGATGGATCTCTCAGAGCATCCTTGTCACGCCCCAGAACCAGAATACTGGCAAGTAGGGACGGACAAGGCCAGCTACGTATAGCAAAGTACTCCAGTACTCCGAAACAACGTATAAGCTGTATAGATGGGGGTCACTGCTACAAACCAACAGTCAATCCTAGGTCACATGATCCTAGATATCTTAGTCTCAGACAAGAAGTAAAGTACAAGAATATGATCATCATGCATATAAGACAGTAAAGCATCCCAAACCATAATATATAGATGATCATGAAGCTAGTAATACAAAATGAAGAACTAGCAAGACTAAGTAATACATGATCAGCTCTAGCTGCAGTCTAGAAATATAACATCACGTCTAAGCCCGTAGGCCAAATCTCAAGTCCAAAACACGAGCTAAACACGTGCTCGGTGGCTAAACGTCTCAAAAGAATATGTACAGAAGAGAGTGGGTAAGAGAAAGAACACCCACTCAAGTCCCCTGGTGCTCCGGGTGGTCACCATCGAGAGGAAGGTCCGGAAGATCCTCGGGCTCCTCAACTAGATCTGGTCAATGCAAAACCAGTGGGGTCAGAACCCCAATAGCAAGTACCACATAGGAAGCCAAACTTATGAACTAAAACCAGCATGCAATTTATATCAACGGATAGAGACATAAATAAGTAAAAGCAAATCGAGACTCGTGCGCTACCAATGCACTTATCCCGAGAATAGGAAAGACAATGAGTAAAGCAACATGTAGCATAAGGTAAAGGACTTGTGACAGAATGTAAACTGTGTACATGTAAGAAAAAAGAAACATGTGAACATGAAAGATAAACTAGATATGTGAGCATGTTAAGTAGTCGGGACATGTGAGCATGTTATGTAACTGGAGCATGTGAGCATGTGATGAAGCCGAGCATGTAGTGGAAAGAATAGCATGTGAGGAATGACAGGAAGCTAAGTACTACAATAAGATAAACTGGAGCAAGACTAGACTAGACAAGAATGGACTCCATCCATCAATTACGGCCAAACAATGATTACGGCTTGATACTTTAGCTAACTAGGGTTGTCACAATCCTAATTACTAACAAATGCAAGTCTGAGAATTCCAAGTCCAGCACCTGCCTGCTACTACCTGAGTGGTCCAAGCCAAAAAGAAAATAAGTATAGCAGACACACTGCAGTAAGATACATGTGTCCTAAAGAGGTGCCCCACTCGACGGTGTGCTGGAAGAGTGCTCATCATGACAGATAGCTCCAAATCCCATGTATATATATATATATAATGCCAAGACCAAAGGGGCAACAGGTAACTGGGAAATTCTCAATGATCTAAGTATTCAAGCTAGTTGTTTAGTCCTTAACATTTTTTTCTTGTTGGATTCTGGGTGTGGCATTCCGCAGAATCCATCCTAGACATGAGACATGCAAGACTGGACAAGACAAACAAGATTGTGCACTACAACAAGCCACAACAAGACATGACAATATCAAGGCAAGAGTGCGCTACGACGAGCCACTATCAAGAAGCTAGACATGTACTAGAATCAAGAGTGCGCCATGACAGGCCACTATCATGTAAGCAAGAAAAAGACATGTTCAAGAGTGCACCACGACGGGTCACTATCAAGTAGGCAAAAAGGACATGGCAACAATTATCATAGCTTGTAAGAAAGAATCTATCAAAAGACATATCATGACATGTGGGAAACAATAATTAAAGTTAAGTACATCTCATAGAAAATGATTGAATGTGTGCTAGTATCAAGTCTATATAGGGTGTACAATCATTCTTTAACTAAGCAAGATCATCTTATCATGTTAAGAAATCATTATAGTCGAAGAAATTATCAAAAACGGACAAAAACGGACGAAAACGGGCAAAAACGGACTAAAACAGCATAAAACGGCATACCGGCGGTATACTGCGGCATACCGGCGGTATACCGGACTAAAGACAGTAAGTTTCTGGTGCCAAAAACGGCATACCGGCGGTATACTGCGGCATACCGGCGGTATACCGGTTTTTCAAACAGCAACGAAATTCAGAAAATTGCCAAAACTTGTTTCGGCCATAAAATCTTCATTTTAAATCGAAATTCGGACTTTCAAAAGTCAAAATTGCATAGAATTGAATTTTCTACAACATGGAACTATTAGATTTCACAAATTCAAAGATTTGATAGATCAAAATCTCAAAATACTCCAAAATAGGGGTTCTCGGAACACCGAAACGAGTCCCGATTGCCACCAAACTCAAAATCCATGTATACTAGCTAGGTAAGGACCTCATATATGTATATGTGACCAAGATCCATGATGGTAACACTAGTATCACTCTTGATACCAAATTTTCTACTAAGTCAATATCGGGTTTTCATAGAAAATCAAATCTTGTTTAAACAAATTTCGGAAACATGCATATATACGAGAATCATTAGGAAAACATATTTAACAAAATTAATTTAGGAAGATTCTAAGCATTTAATACCAAGGAAAACAAAATGATGGTGAAACACTATTGTTCAAGAATTTGGCAAGATGTACTAGCCTAGGTTAAGCTCCAAGCCTAATCTTCTACTCCACCACCAAGAGGGGTACGAAACCACACTCTAGGCCTCAAGGCCAAGCTCTTGGCAAGCTCCAAGGAGAAGAGAAGGGAAGAAGAAATGAAAAGAGAGTGAAGAGAATGAAAAGAGAGAGGAGAGAGAAAGTGAAATGATATATATAGAAGGGGAATTAATCTTAGCCGTTGGATCATGATCCATGTGAAAGTCTAGGTCAATCATGGCCATTCAAACAAAACCAATTGTCCATTGGATAATAGAGTGCATCTACACTATTCACGAAAATATCTAAGCACTATTTACGAAAATATCTAAATACTATTCACAAAAATATCCGAAACACTATTCATGAAAATATCTGAAATCGAAAATATCTAAAATGTGGAAAATCTGTCTGGATGATATGCCGTCGGTATACTCCGGTATACTGGCGGCATACCGGCCAAGAAGAAAATCTATAAGTTTAGGAAAAATTTTAAGGCATTACGAAAATCAAGAAAATACGAAATACACTACAAAATACGTATCCGTATATAAATACCGATACTGTGAGACGAGTCTCACAACTCTCCACAACTTAAAAATAAATTCCGTCCTCGGAATTTCCTAAATCTAGTCAAGCATGAAAACCAAACCAAAGAGCTGAAAAGTTATGTCAATCAAAACAAAGCATGGCATGTTGGTAAGATAAAGACAACAGTAATATAAGTAAATGCGTAAGCAGTAACACAACCACAATCAGGAAGGGCTGGAGGCATATGAATAAATATGTCTCCTGAGTCAGTTGAGTAAGAACAGGCCTATGCTAACTCCACAACTTAGATAAAAGTCAAGTCTCAAAATAAGTCGGTACCAATGACTTAATCCAAGACATGACTCTACCTAGGACGTATCTTCATAGTCGAGACATGCGATAAATATCATGTATCTCAAGATACGAAGACAGAAGAATGAGACGAGATACTCGCCAAATATGTATGACCCAAAGAAATAAATAAGTCTGGAAGAAGAATAGGATAGTACCTACCACATGACCATCCTCGGCCAAAACCTGCTCTAACATACTAAACTCTGCCTGCCCATGCCTCGGAACTGCTGCACTAACCGGCTGCTGGCCCTGCTGCCTCTGGGCCTGGACCTGCATATACTGCTGAGGCCTCTGTTGTTGGAATGTCCGGGACTGCACTGGTAAATGCCTCTGAGTCTGCTGATGCTGAACCGGTACCTGAGCCTTATACTGCTGGACTACCGGGGTAGCCGATGGAATTGGATGTACTGAGGAAGAACTAGCCCTCCGTGGACAAGATCCTATCATATGGTCTGAAGCTCCACAGACCAAACATAACCCATGTGCCCTACGGCACTCAGAAAGAACGTGCCCAGGCTTCCCGCAATGAGAACATCCAATAGATGAAGACGACCTCTGCTGCTGAGGTTGCATCTGAGATGACTGCTGAAAGGAAGCTGCTGGAACTGCTCCTCTAGGTGATCCAATCTCCAATGTCCTAACTGCTGGTGCTGGTGCTGACGACTGGGTAGAAGATCCCCTCTGAATGTGAGGCCTCTTCTGACCTCCGACTCTATCAACGATCCTCTGCGAGGTGTACTCATGCCTCCTCGCCGCCCTCATCACTGCATCAAAAGTCTGGAACTCATGCTGCTCAACTGCCAGTATGATCTCCAGATGAAGCCCCTGCTGGAACCTCCTCGCCCGGTCCAACTCGGTCGCCACTAAGGAAGGGGCAAACCGACTGAGCCTGCTAAACTCTGCCGCATAGCCGTCAACGGTCCTGCTCATCTGCCGCAAGCCAATGAACCTCTGCTGCAGATCATAACGCGATACCGCATCAAAATAGCGAGTCTGAAACCTCTCGCTAAAATTGGCCCAGGCTACTGGTGCCCTAAGAGACACCTCATGAGCCGCCCACCAGTCGCGGGCCAAATCCAAGAGCTGTAACCTGACAACTGCCACACGCTCCCTAGCCGGAATCCCTGCCGCCTCTAGAATGGCCTCAGTATCCTGAAGCCACGCATCAGACGCAATAGCATCCTCTGTACCATAGAAGTACGGGGGATAGAGACGCCTGAAGCTGCTCGCAGAATTGTAGACCTGAACACCACCTCTGTCCAAAGCCGTCTGGACAGAATGGGTGAGAACATCACTCTGACGCTGCTGCGACGCCATGAGATCTCTCAGAACATCCACCAGTGCTTGAACAACACCCTCTGGCTGTTCTGGCTGAACTGGTACTGCTGGCTGAACAGGAGGAACTGGCGACTCTGCCCTTCGGTCCACTCTAGACTCTGCTCCCGAATGCTGAGGATGCTCCTCCTGAACTGAAAGAACTGGCAGAAGCTGACCCACCATAGCTGGGATACGGATAATCTGATCGGGAGGACCAGGAACAGTGCCCCTGAAAGTTTAAGGACACAAGGATTAAGTCGAGGGAATAGGAAAGATCAACGATCAAAGCAGATACCAGGTCAAATATCAAGGGTAGAGAGTAATACAAAGGATATCAATGGAGAAGAAATTGTGACTGAGATAACTACCAGCAACCCCCACATATCTGATAAATCAGACCTGCATGGGCCACCACTAAAACCTATGTCACGCCCCAGAACCAGAATACTGGCAAGTAGGGACGGACAAGGCTAGCTACGTATAGCAAAGTACTCCAGTACTCCGAAACAACGTATAAGCTGTATAGATGGGGGTCACTGCTACAAACCAACAGTCAATCCTAGGTCACATGATCCTAGATATCTCAGTCTCAGACAAGAAGTAAAGTACAAGAATATGATCATCATGCATATAAGACAGTAAAGCGTCCCAAACCATAATATATAGATGATCATGAAGCTAGTAATACAAAATGAAGAACTAGCAAGACTAAGTAATACATGATCAGCTCTAGCTGCAGTCTAGAAATATAACATCATGTCTAAGCCCGTAGGCCAAATCTCAAGTCCAAAACACGAGCTAAACACGTGCTCGGTGGCTAAACGCCTCAAAAGAATATGTACAGAAGAGAGTGGGTAAGAGAAAGAACACCCACTCAAGTCCCCTGGTGCTCCGGGTGGTCACCATCGAGAGGAAGGTCCGGAAGATCCTCGGGCTCCGCAACTAGATCTGGTCAATGCAAAACCAGTGGGGTCAGAACCCCAATAGCAAGTACCACAAAGGAAGCCAAACTTATGAACTAAAACCAGCATGCAATTCATATCAACGGATAGAGACATAAATAAGTAAAAGCAAATCGAGACTCGTGCGCTACCAATGCACTTATCCCGAGAATAGGAAAGACAATAAGTAAAGCAACATGTAGCATAAGGTAAAGGACTTGTGACAGAATGTAAACTGTGTACATGTAAGAAAAAGGAAACATGTGAACATGAAAGATAAACTAGACATGTGAGCATGTTAAGTAGTCGGGACATGTGAGCATGTTATGTAACTGGAGCATGTGAGCATGTGATGAAGCCGAGCATGTAGTGGAAAGAATAGCATGTGAGGAATAACAGGAAGCTAAGTACTACAATAAGATAAACTGGAGCAAGACTAGACTAGACAAGAATGGACTCCATCCATCAATCACGGCCAAGCAATGATTACGGCTTGATACTTTAGCTAACTAGGGTTGTCACAATCCTAATTACTAACAAATGCAAGTCTGAGAATTCCAAGTCCAGCACCTGCCTGCTACTACCTGAGTGGTCCAAGCCAAAAAGAAAATAAGTATAGCAGACACACTGCAGTAAGATACATGTGTCCTAAAGAGGTGCCCCACTCGACGGTGTGCTGGAAGAGTGCTCATCATGACATATAGCTCCAAATCCCATGTATATATATATATATATATAATGCCAAGACCAAAGGGGCAACAGGTAACTGGGAAATTCTCAATGATCTAAGTATTCAAGCTAGTTGTTTAGTCCTTAACATTTTTTTCTTGTTGGATTCCGGATGTGGCATTCCGCAGAATCCATCCTAGACATGAGACATGCAAGACTGGACAAGACAAACAAGATTGTGCACTACAACAAGCCACAACAAGACATGACAATATTAAGGCAAGAGTGCGCTACGACGAGCCACTATCAAGAAGCTAGACATGTACTAGAATCAAGAGTGCGCCATGACAGGCCACTATCATGTAAGCAAGAAAAAGACATGTTCAAGAGTGCACCACGACGGGTCACTATCAAGTAGGCAAAAAGGACATGGCAACAATTATCATAGCTTGTAAGAAAGAATCTATCAAAAGACATATCATGGCATGTGGGAAACAATAATTAAAGTTAAGTACATCTCATAGAAAATGATTGAATGTGTGCTAGTATCAAGTCTATATAGGGTGTACAATCATTCTTTAACTAAGCAAGATCATCTTATCATGTTAAAAAATCATTATAGTCGAAGAAATTATCAAAAACGGACAAAAACGGGCAAAAACGGGCAAAAATGGACTAAAACAGCATAAAACGGCATACCGGCGGTATACTGCGGCATACCGGCGGTATACCGGACTAAAGACAGTAAGTTTCTGGTGCCAAAAACGGCATACCGGTGGTATACTGCGGCATACCGGCGGTATACCGGTTTTTCAAACAGCAACGAAATTCAGAAAATTGCCAAAACTTGTTTCGGCCATAAAATCTTCATTTTAAATCGAAATTCGGACTTTCAAAAGTCAAAATTGCATAGAATTAAATTTTCTACAACATGGAACTATTAGATTTCACAAATTCAAAGATTTGATAGATCAAAATCTCAAAATACTCCAAAACAGGGGTTCTCGGAACACCGAAACGAGTCCCGATTGCCACCAAACTCAAAATCCATGTATACTAGCTAGGTAAGGACCTCATATATGTATATGTGACCAAGATCCATGAAGGTAACACTAGTATCACTCTTGATACCAAATTTTCTACTAAGTCAATATCGGGTTTTCATAGAAAATCAAATCTTGTTTAAACAAATTTCGAAAACATGCATATATACGAGAATCATTAGGAAAACATATTTAACAAAATTAATTTAGGAAGATTCTAAGCATTTAATACCAAGGAAAACAAAATGATGGTGAAACACTATTGTTCAAGAATTTGGCAAGATGTACTTGCCTAGGTTAAGCTCCAAGCCTAATCTTCTACTCCACCACCAAGAGGGGTACGAAACCACACTCTAGGCCTCAAGGCCAAGCTCTTGGCAAGCTCCAAGGAGGAGAGAAGGGAAGAAGAAATGAAAAGAGAGTGAAGAGAATGAAAAGAGAGAGGAGAGAGAAAGTGAAATGATATATATAGAAGGGGGAATTAATCTTAGCCGTTGGATCATGATCCATGTGAAAGTCTAGGTCAATCATAGCCATTCAAACAAAACCAATTGTCCATTGGATAATAGAGTGCATCTACACTATTCACGAAAATATCTAAGCACTATTCACGAAAATATCTAAATACTATTCACAAAAATATCCGAAACACTATTCATGAAAATATCTGAAATCGAAAATATCTAAAATGTGGAAAATCTGTCTGGATGATATGCCGTCGGTATACTCCGGTATACTGGAGGCATACCGGCCAAGAAGAAAATCTATAAGTTTAGGAAAATTTTTAAGGCATTACGAAAATCAAGAAAATACGAAATACACTACAAAATACGTATCCGTATATAAATACCGATACTGTGAGACGAGTCTCACAATCCTCTCCGGTTGGTTGTCGTATCATCATTACCGAGGGATGAGGGTCGGAGGACAGTCAACTTCATCTACGACTACATAGTTTTTGCCTCGCCAGTTTAATGGCTGCAGGGACTATGTCCTGATCACCATGTCGTAGTCCAATACAATCCAGAGATTGACACAGTACTAATTCATATATGTAGTCCTATACAAATAGTCTAATACAAAAACAACCCAATACAAATAGTCCAATACAAATAAGTTTAGTAATAGCTAATGAGAACCACGCAGCTCACGCAAACGCTCAGTGATACAATCACGCAACCACCCCGAATAAGTGGGATCGACGGCGTTAGGAGAGATGTAGTCCCTTGCAAGTGCTGCATGAATAGAACTCCCGGTCTCACTAGCTACCGGTGCTGGATGAATAGAACTCCTGGTCTCACTAGCTACCGGTGCCACTTCCTCCTTAACAGTAGGAGGAGCCATCTCAGCATTCAGTGTTTCCCTCAAACGACGTGC
The DNA here is from genome assembly GCA_029216955.1 of Iris pallida. Lineage (NCBI taxonomy): Eukaryota > Viridiplantae > Streptophyta > Magnoliopsida > Asparagales > Iridaceae > Iris > Iris pallida. The sequence continues at coordinate 1,062,231 of JANAVB010020000.1, forward strand.
CGCTCCTCGGGTCATGGGTGCCATCTGGTAAGATCGATATTCACAAATAATATAATTGTAACATAAGCAAGCTAACTAAAGGAACCATCATGTCGTTTGAGTACATTTTCGAAAGCAGATAAAAGACAGAAGCAAGCTAACTAAGGTTTAGTGTGTTTGTAGGTGTTAAAGTAAATGTGCATCAAATGAACCAGTGAGGGTCTTTGGGTTAGTGTCTACGTAACACTAAGTTGTGAGAGTGTGTCTTACAGTGTGTCTTAGTGTGTGTCTAAGTATAAGGTATCAATTAGTAAGGTGAGTGTTCCGAGGATGAGAGTTTAGAGTGGTTAGGGTTAGGCAATTTGCCTATTAGGAGTAGGCCATCTCTCCACTATTGTGGCCTATACAGGCCACAACCTGGCCTCCCTCTTTGAACCTGTCACTCCTTTCCTCACAACCCCCTCTTCACATTCCTCACTCAAAATCTCTAACACGCTCTCAAACTCACTCTCAAATAACCCCCAAGACACACAATCACAGATACATGATGACACTCACCTAACACACACCCTCACAAGAAGACACTCAACACACTATCTAATTACACTTACTCACTCCCTCTCAACCTGACACACATAAACTCTCACTTGGCACTCTACTCATACAACTCTCACATGCCTGTGACACCAGTACACCCAATGTGACTCTATACACATGCTGCAGGACCTGTCAAGTTGACAAGCCCTTACTGCCAAGCCCTTGTAGGCAATTGGCCTGCTGCCAAAGGATTGTAGGTTTACTCACCCAACCGCAGTCCTATACAGAGCCTATGTAAACTGTTGTGTAGTCATATATAGTCTAAATTATGTGCATGCACACTAACACAGACACTACCCTGCTGTATCATGGTTACCACGTTGCAGTTCAATGAAACCTGATATAACACCTGAACACATGGTTACCATGTTGTAGTTCAATGAAACCTAATATAACACCTGAACACACTATTTACTACTAAAGGCTGCTGCCACTGCTGTTATGTTTATCCACACTTCCCTCTTATGCACATAGGAACTATGGTTCTCACATCTGTTGCAGTATAGTCTAGGAACTACTATATTACAGAGCCACACACTCTATGGATATTAACCTAAAGTTATTGCCATATCCTAATATTGTACACACCCATAACACTGCCTATTGTAGCAACTGGTAGGGACCTAATATAATATACCCATGCACACACTGCTATAGGTAGTTCAAATATGCAGGAACGTCACTTAGGCACTGCTGCAAGCACCACTACTACACTTTACATGGTGCAATTGGCAAAATTGCTGCTACATCAAGAAATTTTGCTACTGTAACCCCTATTCCCAAATTTTTCTATATTATTATTATTTTCTAAAATCCCTAATTATTCTAAAAATTAACTAAATATAAAAAAATTAACTGTAATTATTTCGTGTCAGTGTCATTATGTGCATGTCCCGTATTAGTGTCATTGTGTGTGTGTCTCGTGTCCAAATCTCATTGTGTGTGTCCCGTGTCGGCATTTACAAGTCTCTGTGCTCGTATGTCCTGTGTCAGTGTGTGTTTGTGTCATGTGTCCGTTGAGAGAGAGAGAGAAAGAGAGAGGTTTACCGAGATTAGGGGTTGACTGAGGAGGGGGCCGACTAGAGAGGGTCGAAGAGGATCGGAGGCGTCGAAGAGCAGCTATACTGTAGGGGATGAGCCGCATCTGGGGTCGAAGGGACGAAGAAGTTGAGGGGTCACCGGGGCGGGTGGGTCGTCGGGGGGATAGGCGGTCGCCGGGGGTCGGTTGTTAGCCGGGCACTCGGGATAGAGGTTTACCCTACCCATCACCGTCGGCCCCCACCCGAAACCCTACCCCTGTCCCGAAACCCTAAACCCTATACCCTGCCCATCACCGCCGGCCCCCGCAACAGCCGGCCCACCTCCCTTCCCCACGCGACAACCGGCCCCCCCACGCGACAGCCGACCCACCCCCCAACCCGAAACCCTAAACAGAGAGAGAGAGAGAGAGAGAGAGGGAGAGAGAGAGAGAGAGAGCATACCTGAGAGAGCGATATCCCGTCGGAGAGAGCTTCGCCAGAAAATGGGGTACCCGCTAGCTCGCCGGAGAGAGAGAGAGAGAGAGAGGGAGAAGAGAGAGTTTTTTGGGGGGAATGAAAAATTCCCCCCCCCCCCCCCGTCGGTTCAATTTAAGTTAGGTTACAGTATTTAGCGACGGATTACCGACGGATATATCCGTCGGAAGGTAGCCGATAAGTACCAACTAGATTACCGACTGAACGTCCGTCGCTAGATAGAAGCTAATTTAGCGCACCATTTTTTCCAGATTTTGTCGCCACAATGTGCGACTTATTAGCGACGTACAAGAATCCGTCGCTAAAGTTTCGTCCAATTAGCGACAGATGTGCGACTGATTTTGACGCAAAAAAACTAAAAAAATTTCCATTGCTTTCTGACGGTAGCCAGTCACAAAGTAGTCGCGAGGTCGTCGCTATTGTCGACGGATACTATCCGTCGCTAATTTTCCGTCGCCAATTTGCTGTATTTTAGTAGTGAAATACGTAGGACCAGAAGTCAGGGTAATGGCCAGCTGTGTATCATGTGGACTCCAACCTAACTCAAATACGTATACGCTGTCTAGAATCAAGCCTATTTATAACTAGCTAGATCAAGTATAGCTCAATCCACAAAATATAATTTCAAGTATGGACCAACTATACTAATGCAGGTCAGAACATATCGTCACGGTTACGTTACTGTACCTAGTGAGACTACAGTTAGGAGTAAGTGTGAATATGATCTCAATCCACAATTGCTTGAAAAACTCCTCTTGAAATTCGGTTATCGTCCTTGAACTTCGTACTTGTATTCGATCTTTTTCTTCTTCAACTCTCTACCATTGATTCTCGTCGCTCCTTATTTCGGAGAGTCGACGAATGCTTGTGCTTGATGGTTCCTAGAAAGAAATATTGCCGTACATTAGAAACTCATGCTTTTTTAAATATTTTAGTAGAAGGCTAGGATAAACACTTCGAATGGATAGCCAGGATAGAGCCGAGTCAGAGTGGTTGCTTAGACTTCAAGGTGAACATTAACCTTAACAAGAACAACCTAGAACATATTTGACTTAACTTTCTACCTAATGCCTAAAATGGTTATAGCTTGAAATATGATAAAGTTTCTTAGCTTAGTTAAGAAGATTGACAGATCCTAGTGAATGAGGGATAGAGTTATAAGCAATAGGATAAGGTTAGTTGTGTCACCCTAGTATTATGGGGATCTATATTAAGGATTTAAGGAAACAGAATTAAATGATCTCATTATTAGTAAACTCAATAACATTGTATTTATGATTGAGAATGAGCTTTACAAAAGTTGATACAACTTTATCATATTTTCGAGAAAATCCTCACTTGGACGACCTAGGAAGAGCAATAAGATTGGGATATATGTTGAATTTGAGGTAAACCCTAAAGATGAATTTGAGAATTTTTTATATGGTAATATAATTTTGTGTTTCGAAGAAATAGTGTGATCAAAGGTGGGTAGATGTCCTCCATATAGACAAATTTGATTCTTTGGTCGTAAATTATTTGTTGGGAGTATTGATTAAGTTTATTAGGTTTGGTTGATAACTCTTTGGTTTTGACAGACTTGAATGAGTAGGATATAAGTGGATTAATAAAAAAAAATTAGACTACTATTATACAACCATAAAATTTGCTGAGAATTTGGACTTGGGGTTTAAGTATAGTACATGTTTGCTATTGTGGATAAGAAGTTGTCATACTTGTAGATAAAGAATATTTGATTGTAGTGGTCAAAGTGACTAGAGATATGACAAAGAGGAGTACACAAATGGAGTATGAGTACCTACATTGAGGACTTTTGTAAGTAGAATGTGAGGATTTCATTATTGATGAAATAATTTGATCACGTTGTACTCGTGATGGGATGTGAGCTTTTGTAGAGTTAGTAGCCGATTGCAATTACATTTGAATTTTGTGGATCACTTAGATGATACAGCCTGAATAAATTATATTATGATATCATGCAAAGAATCGATGGAGGTAATTTGTGCAATATTAAATGAAAATAATAAATACCGATGGATATATTTAAATCAAGGAATATAAATTTGAAATGATGCGAGGTAATTGACATAAATAAAGTTGAGGATACATCTATAAATAGATAAGAGAAATAAGGATATAATTTTTTTGGTTGCTTGTTAGTTGTGTACCATAGAGTAAGGTAGTAGTAACCTCTCATCTTCCATCATTGCCGGTAGGTCGTCCTCCTTAAATTTTGAGGTTGAAATTCTTTGAAGGTGGATAGATTGTAGAACCCCTAACTCTATCCTAGTTTATATATGCCACTGGCCCTAATTTTAACTAATTATTTAACTACCTAATATTATTTAATTACAGTCAAATATCTTTAACTCATGTGGTCAAGATGAGAGGCATTCTCCTTGGTTGGGTGGATTCGATTCTACAAGACAACGTTATTTATAATAAAATTTTAATTTTTTTTTCAACAAATTTTTTCTTGTGCGTGCGATGCAAGTGCACGTTAGTAGTATATAATAAAAAACCTATTAAAAAAATCTCTCATCTTCTCTCTTCTTCCAAACCACCCGCGACTCATCCGTATCCGCATTTTATTGTGCCTCCACTGCTGCTTCACCGCATTGCCATTGGGCCACAACCACTTGCCAATGAAGCAACCGTTGGCGTGTTCGTCCAATCGATGCTCCGACCACCACTGACGACCACAGTGTTGTCGACTCCCCGAAACCTTCCTGTGCACCTCTCCGTCGCCAGCCGTTGCCTCCAGTGCTCTGTCGGAGTCTGTCCACCGCGAGTCTAGCAATGTCGCCTCACCGTACCGCCAGTCGAGCTGCAGTGCCGACTCATCCGTAGCCTTCCAGACTTGAGGAGCTCACTCTCCTCCTAACTTTAGGTAAACTACATTTTTATTATCACAGGCATACCACTTTTAAAGGATGAGTAAATTTCCAAATAAACCTATAAACAATACGTTAGATTGCAAAACCGTCCAAAATAAATAAAAATTTATAGTCGCCAATTTTGCTCTCAGCAATAAAATAATAACTATGGTTTATGTGTGCTGTATTATTAAGGCTAAATAGAATAATTTATAAGTCATATATATTATAATAAAAGAATAAGTAATGTAGAAGTTAGCATACATAGGAAGATCAGATCAAAAATATGAATAGGTAATTTTGGAAATAACCCCCTGAACTTCAATTGCTTAAGAAATATCAATACCAGATCTTCTATTTACTTTCCTTGTTAGATACAATAAATTCCAATTCTCTTGTTTGTTCCTACTTTAATTCCAAAGGACAGTAGCAAAATATAACTTATGTAGGCCAATTTGTAAATAAACTCCACAAACTTATTAAAATACAATTTGACTTAAATTTATGGTATTAGAAAGGTATAACCTAATATTTTTGTAAATAATAGATAAACGATTAGAATGCTTATTTAAGAATATGTATATAACAACATAAATTAGTAACTGGTAATATCAAAACAAATAGAATTTTTATCTAAAGATATAAACTAAAAACAATAATGATATTTAATTGTGAATAATCTTGCATCACATTTATAGGTTCTTTAGGTTTGGACTGTCTAGACTTGAATCAGACCATGGTACCTTTGATCTCAGCCGACTATGGATGTGACTTCACACAAATATACATTATCTCATATTTATTGTTTTATTATATATTGTTGTATGTTTATATTTACTGTTTTCTATATTACTTGTGGATATCATGTGCGTCCGAGGATGACTCGGGTGCGTCGACGATAGACGTCGACAATAGCTTCTTATATTTGCATATCATGGTCTAGTTGGTTAGTAGACTATCTAGTTATTTGTTGGGATATCTTCATATCCCATATGACCTAATATGCATTCATTGGACTTGGAGGTGATAAACTGGACATATCGTGTAGTCTACCTAGACAGTAGTATGGGGCGGGAAGAACAGTCACTAGACGTATGGACTACTTTGCACTTTTCGATGACCGTACGCTCCGATGGAGATGCGGGGTGAAGACCATGGATATATATACGGGGAGTTGGCCTCTAGTGTTCGTGGGATGTTATGCGGTTGCATTGTGTATATTGAGGCCACTAGTCTCGAATGAGTCTATGTCGATCCCAATTAGCCAGACAACCCATGTGTACGAAAGTTATCATCAATTGCATTCATGTGGCTTGGTTATTTTACTCCGTTCCATATTTGTGTTTATTATATATTTGACATATATATTATGTACCTTGTTACATCCCTCTGAGGACCTTCTTTCTTTCAGGTATTTGCTGAGCTCCCTTCGCTGCATAATTGGTGTTTGCTCCTTCAGGATTCGGGTATATTTAGTTGATACCTTCATCATATTCATATGTCATTACACTACAACAAAAAAACTCTTTTAATGACGGCTAAAAAACGTCATTAATGACAAACCATGACGCTTTTTTTTCAAAGCAACCGTTTTCAGGTGTTATAAATATTTTTTAAAAGCGTTATAAAAAAACCGTCAAGAATAGTTTCTATAAAAGCGTTATGAATATTTAATATATAGTGCACAATTCAGGACTTTTGTAAAACGTTATGAATAGATAACACTTTATACTATTCAAATTAGCATATTTATAACTCTCTATACTGCACATTATATATTACATTCCAAAAACTTAACATTATATATCACCATCTTTATTACATTTCTCAAAATAGAGTACATATCAACATCTTCATTACATTCTCAAAATAGAATATCCAAATACATATATATATTTACAACTACCAAAATTGTCCACATCAAAACTTGGCCACATAACCAATAGTCATGAAAGATCAACGACAACCGGAACACCAGTAAAATCCTGAGAAAAAAAGAAGACAACCAAATCAGTCCATATAATTGTCAGGCCTAAAAATCAAATCTAATCATGAAATATTAAGAGAAAAGAAAAAACAAACTAGGTCATGATAGGGATCAGGTCTATGTCCCATATCTGGAGCAAGCTTGACAGAATAATCCCTTAGAAAAGAGTTTTCATGAAAATGGGAACAATCATAACATTATATAGAAACCATAAAAAACTATTGCAGAGATTTTGCAAGAAAAAAACCAATTCCAATGACGCCAATGCCCAAAGCAGGGCCTGCCTCTCACTTACTGCTGTGGCCTCCCAAGTCCAAGTTTTTCATTCTAACCTGTCCAGCAGTGAACTGTTTGCAAGGGTATGGACTGATACATATCCAATTATTGGACAGATACAAATCTGAGGGGAATATTGATACAAAACATATGGCTAATGACTGAGGTATACAACTCGATTACAGATACAATATATATTCCCTTACCTAAGATAGCTGCTATAAAAATGGGATCCCTTACAATACATATATATAATATTGTATCAGAAGTAAGGACTAGACTTATCAGTTCAGAGAGAATAAACCATAAATGAATCAAAAGCTAACCCAGTTAGACAGGGACTGAATAATGCGGATAGGACTAAACAGTGTGCCAAAGTGGAATGGAATATCTAATTAAAGACTGAACAAGAAAGTTCAGAGGTGACTGATACAAATGAAGCTTGGGACTGAATCATTTGAACATCTAATCTCAAAGATAAGACTACTACAAGTATAAGATGCATGACTGTTCAATTAGCTAAGTAAGGAGGGGTTGAAATCAAAGTCCCAACAGGGATTGAATCATATATGGATCAAAGACTGAACAGAGCCATGGACTGAAACTTAATGATATATAGAATCTGAACATGGAAAGGAACTGAATGCCTAATAAAGGATGGGGCTGAACAACACAATGCAATATAAGATGGAACAATTACTTGAACATTGTGTTAACTGATGCTAGCATGAGGATGGACATTTGTCTAAGTGGACTGTTAGCTAGTGGAGGAGAGTATATGCAAATAGGTTTGAGTATAGGTAAATAGGTTTCAGATTTGACTATTCAATCCCTCATTTAGCCTTTCACTGTTAGCTAGTGGAGGAGAGTGGATGAGTTCAGTTGATATCAGTCATGAGGTTGGGAAGCTCGAGTGTAGTTCATTTCTGATTTCTGTCTCTTTATTTCTCTTGATCAGTCAACTGGTACCTCACTGCTCTGTTTGATGTTTGGATTTGAAAATATGGCAGTCCATTTAGTTAGAAGAGGAAAGCTTGAGTTGGGGTGTATTTGAATACAGCCCTTTGTGAGTTCAGTCGACTGATACTCATAGAGTATCAGTCTCAAACTCTAATTGTTCAGCCCATATCTTTAATGATCAGCCCCTGCTGCATAGATAGCTAGCAGTAGCAATATCTTAAGAGGAGATATGAAGGGTATCTTGGTTAGGGGTTGCATCAGTTAATTAGACAAGGGGGAAGGGGACTTAGAACCGAGCAGTAGCAGCAACATTACCATTGTCCAGTCCATAGCCATTGTATCAGTGGTTAGGAGCTCAGGTTAAGTAGACTATATGGTAGTGGTGGAAGGGAGTAGGGTCGGGCATTTGTGAAGGCCATGTAGCTTTGTATTGTGTACCCTCCATAGGTTAAGTAGACTATATGGTAGTTGTTGTTGTCTGATATATCATTGACACCAATATAAGTTCCGGTGAAATTTTAAATCATAAACTGAGAGGTAATAGCTTATTTCACCTCTGTGGTTGGCATCTCGGGATCACCTTGCAAACTTGTGTGGCCCTCAGAAATATGAGCTCCATCCTAGGGTAACGGTTCTCCCATTGTAGGAAGTGGGTCTTGCGTCATATTTGATTCAAAGGAACCAACATCCGATGCAGAGTTGCTAGAGTCTGGCATAGAAACACAGATGGATTCTGTAATACCAGTAACAGCAGCAGTGGGACGTGTTACTGCTTTCTTGGCTTTAGGCTTCAGTTTGGCCTTCGGTTGAAATCTACCAACAGTGGCTGCTGCCAAATTTACCACATTAACCAGCAAACATGGCAGAAGAGAACTAAATGTAAGCAGCGGGACTGTACCGGTTGTCGATGCAGGCTGAACGTCTTCACGAAGGAGATCCATACCGCAGAAAATAAATGCATCCTGAAAAAAAAAAGTTAGCCAATAAATAATACGACATCAAAAATGAAGCAGTACAGAAACTAACTCTGCCTCCTTCTACTTCACTACTCCCTCCGCTGCCGCCTCGCCGTCCTCTGCGGCCGCTGCGAGATTGCCGTCGTTCGAATACCTAACGACGACGATGGGACAGACGCAGTGGTGCACGCAGTAGTCACTGACGCTCCCGAGGTGGCCCTTGCTGCTCCTCTTGGACGCGCCGAAGCCCCTACTCCCCATGATGACTGTGCTGAGCCCGAGCCTCTCGACCTCGAGGCAGAGTCTCTCCTTAATATCATGGTCCTTGACGATGTGGATCTTGAAGGGGATCTGCGATCGTCGGATCGAAGAGGTTAAACATAGGGAAGAAAAATTAACGCGGGGAGAGGGGTTAGGAAATTAGGGTTAGGTTTTGGGACAGACCGAATGAGTCGCCGAGGCTGAAGTCGTAGCGGATGATCCAGCCCTTGCTGGTGTCGAGGACGATGACGTCGTTGCCGGAGGCCATGGAGGTGATGGTGTCGTGCCCCTAGGCCTGGACGCTGGACCGAACCCTAATTCTGAGCATGGGAGCGGATAAAGAGGAAGAGGATGAGAAGAGGGGAAATGGAAGGAGAAGAAGGTTGCTGGAACGCTTAATATTAATAAGTTTACAAAATATTACAAGTTTGCCACCGCTCTAAAATGTTAATAACGTTTTGTTTTATAAACGTTATAAAAAGCCCAGAATTAGCCCAAACCGTCATAGAAAAAAGGTATTTCAAACTTTTATAACGCTTAGGTATCAGGCGTCATCAATACGTCTTATCGAGCGTTATTAATAGGCCTTTTTGTTATAGTGTTATATTTTATTATCGTTTACTTTTTTATGGTGAATAACCTCGTTTTGCAAGCTTTATCTTTTCTCTTTATCTTTTCTCTACGAGCATACTCAAACAATTGTATTAGTGTCTGCTCTACTTTATTATATGTTGTCTATTATTGATACTTGTAGAAACCAATGCATTAATGCTTGACCAACACTAGTGTACTTGTCCATACTTGAGATTATATGTCACATACCAGTCCCAAAATACTTAGGACTGGACACGTGTTGGCCAGTTGGTATACACTCAAGGGTAAACCCATTATATGGAAACCCCTCGAGCATGCACTTACGCTGAAGTCATTGGTATTTTCTGTATCTCATCACAAATTAAACAAAGATCCAACTGATAGAATAAATGCTAAAACAAATCAACAAGTCAAATATACAAAGATTGATGAAAAGGTCTGGTGGAGACAAATCTACTGCTAATAGAAGAAAGTAAAAGCAAGTAATAAAGTAGAGTCCATGCTGAAATTCAACTAAGCATTAGCAATATCATCAACTGCATCTGCACCAGAGTCGAGTCCTGAACCATAAACCCGTGGGTACTCTTCATCTATACCCGAAGAAAAGTCCAAGTTCTCCGGAGACATAACAAGATACATAATATACAAGCATATTGTCCAGTTTATGTATAACATGCATGAAATAGACATGAATGAAACTAAGGAATAACAATAAGAATAACGTTAAGTACATGGTAAGATAATAAGAGACAGATAATGACATGTCATAGAACTATGATGCTAAGAGTTACTAATAAATAAATCATATAGTATAGCACAACTAGCCAAGAGTGGCTTACTAGACTAAAATTAACTATAAAACTGTCGTAAATTAGTGTTTGAAGAGTGTGTAGGGGCCCAATTGAGTGGGACACAAGCTACATGAGTATTTTAGGGTTAGTCTAGATATGACGCTCCTTTGGGTCGAAGTTGCGTCTCCAATTTCCATTGGAATGGATATAGATATATGGTCAAATATTGTACTACGATTTTGTACGTGAATGTTGTGCTATTAAAATATAGCACAAGGAGACGTGTTTGAGTGGGACATGAATGGTTTAAATGTAGAGGGGCTCGACTAGGTCATAAATGTAAATTTTGTTGGAGAAAATAGCGAATGTTGTGCTACTTATAACAAAGCCACGAGAAGGTGTACCAAAAAGTCAATAATAAATAGTACACTCTAATTAAATATATTATTAACCCTGATTATAAACTAATAACCCAAATCCCTTATCTAAATATTTAGAGGGGCTTACATTATATTATGTGGATTGATATGTATTTGAGTTGGGCTGAAGTCCACTTGATATGTAGCAGACCATTACCACGACTCCTGGTCCTACGTATTTTGGGACTGGGATGTGGCATAATTTTTGCACACACAAAGCTCTCCCAATTTCTTCTCCTTCTTCTTAAAAGTTGTAAAGCCTCAGGTTGAAAAACCTCAACCATCTTATTGTTCTACTACTAAAATTAGGTTAGGAAAATTAACTTATCACCCTTCATAATCCTGAGTTAAACTTGGACCCTTATATGTCATCAAATAGCACTTGATCCAAACCTTTAATCTGTCCATCTAGGCTCAATAGTATATCGTTAGTGTCGTAGTTATACCAAATAAGCATTAAATTTTACATAAATCCTTTGTACCTATTTTCCATTTTTGTGGCATATTAGTGATATGTTGCTGCTATGTCGCCACATCTGATACACCTCAGAAACTCCTGATACAAGCTGCAATATGAGCCCAACTTGTTTTTATTTACTTATCGAACTTCTTCTACACACACATGGAGTTCTTCGTACTCCATGATGATCTCCATGTTGGAATTAGGAACCTGACCCAATATCTAGAGTAACTTTTCCTTTGGAGATTACATGCGAAGATGTGTATGTAGGTTAGAATTTATTTCAAGAGATGTTTTTCTTATTAATTATTTTATGTTTCATTTTTTCATGACACGGTGAACAAACAAAACCAATAAAGAGGGCCATCTCAGTAGAAGGAGAAGGCCTTATGGGCATAAAACCCCAACAGACATTTGTGCCTCTAAATTCAAGGCTGAGGAGCCATACTATTTGGAGTTCCATGTTGATAAAATTTCTAAAGATATATGTGGTTTCATTCCAATGCCTTTCCTGTTTTTGTCAAGTTTCATACTTTAGTAGAAAATAAACTAAACCCTGCCAATAAAACACTTCATACAAAGACGACAATGAGTATCAAACTTATCCATATACTTACATGATTATGACATTTGTCATCACTTCTCATCTACTCACACTCATGTAGAAGCATGGAAAAATAATACAAATGCGCTACGAGCAACTATGTGCATAGCTAAAGAGTGCAACCCTACAAGGAGTAAAACTCCGCGGGTACCAAATTGCCGCAACCAGACAACAAGATTCATGCGCCCAAAAAGCTACTGCACAATATTGAAAGCGCACAAAAAGAAGATTTTTCATTAATATTCATGATTATAATATAGTAGAAATCTATTACATAAATGGATTTCATTGACATTCATGACTACATAGAAAATCTGCTACAAAATTGGCTCTGCCTTAATTATTCAAGATAAGCACAACTCCTTCCTAGGCCATGCGGACGAGCCGTTGCTAGCATGCACAGCTCTGTCTTTGGCCATGTGGATGAGCCGTTTTGTCTTCGGCCATGTGGATTAGCCGCTGGAAGCATGTGCAAGCGTTGGTCGAATATGGTTTGGAATGACAATCAATCCAAACCATGTATTCAACATCTTGGCACTCTATGTCGTCTCGGGGTTAGAATGCAGCTAGTGCACTGCACTAACAAGGACTGCTCCACTTATAATCAGTTGAGCTCTTCTCAGTCTTCTGACAAAGTTCTCTATCAAATTGGCCACTTCCTTGAACATAGAACTCTATGATTCTAGCCCGCGACTGACACAAGTATTGCCAGACTCGAAAAAAAGATCGTAGTCATCGGGGTGCAGTAAAGTCTCCGACCTAAAGCGTTGAAAAGAAATGAACAAATGAGTTCTTCCTAAAAATACTCCTATTTATAGGCTATGCAAGGTCAAATCCATGTGCTAAGTGGCAGCCAGTCAAAGGCTCCAAACTAATGGGATGAACCTGACATTTATGGCAATGAATCTGCCACATTTAATTTTTGACTAAGTTCCAGTCAAAAGTTATCAATTTTTGAGCCCAATGCAGCGACATAATTTTAGAAGTTTTGACCGTGCCCCAAAGGTACATCCCCCAAAAGTGCAGTCACCTGGAACACGGAGCCCCAAAGGCGCAGCTTCCAAAAGCGCAGCCTCCTGTAGCATTACCTCAAAAGGCACAATGTCCAAAGACACAGCCTCGCGAGCACAGAACCGCAAGCCATCACTTCAGTATTTATGATACGCTGACACATTGTGTCAACCGACATTTGTCGGATAACAGTTGTCACATACCCGCTCTTGACTTGGTCAAAGAGCGCAGCACTCAAAAAGCGCAATCTCCATGACACTCAAGTGCACAGCTCTCATCCATAAAAGTGTAGTACTTGCCAATGGATGCCACGTGGCCAGCAATGGCAAAGTGTCTCTCAGGCACAATCGAATACGATCAACTACAACGAACAAGATCGTTGAGCAATGTACACGTGCCACGTGTCATTGACTCGGTCATGCCTATGAACGGGTGCCAACCACCCAAGATCTTAGCAACAAACGAATCTCAACAGTTGCTACGTGTCATCTCATCTGCAGTCCAACAGTATAGATTACAACAGATTCAATTCTATCTTCGAGCGCACAGCGCTCCTACATGCCAAAAACCCATGTACGCATCATATATGTATGCGTGGGTTGGCTGTCTCATCAGCATATAAATAGAAAGCGTCCTCATTCTCTTCATCTCCAGCTCAGATTATCCAGAGAGAGACATCCAGAGAGTCAGAGCAATTTTTTTCGTTGTCAGATCGTCAACAGAGTAAAGGAACCACTACAGTGTTCGATCTCCATCATCATATTTTTCCAGATTCATTTGTACTTAGATTTCTTGTTTAGGATTTCTCTTGTACTTTTTTCGTTCAAGTAATACAAAAAGTTCTCCAACTTTTGTCTATAGCGAACAAACTGACGACTCTGCTGGGGACTTTCTTCTCCTCCAATGTGATGGTAGTGCCACAATCTGACGACAATAAGCTCGAGTCCTCTCAAACGATTTTGGTTGTTCATTTCAATCAACAAGCTTTTGATTACTTGCTCTCAGAAGGCAACACGAGTCCTTCAAAGTTGCTAACAAAGTCGAAGAAGACTCATCGAACCTGGGTGTCCAAGATCACTGTGTCATACAAAACAGCTGAAGGGGAAAGGCACAACCACTCTCCTACTCGCGGAGCCTACACCACAGGAAAGATCCTATGTCTTTGATAAAATTACTTGCCAACTGGACAGGACAAATTTGGATTCTGGGTACTATGTGCCTTCGAGGGCTAGTACGATCGAAGAAATCCAACGTAGCACGCACCATGCGTTCCCAACGTGCTACGCCGACAACAAGACAGAAGCATGCGTGGACAATAATGTGTGCAGCTGACTACAAGTTGTACAGAACTGACTCAGGCGCTACTGCGCCCACAATAGGTCATTTTCAAATTTCTCTTGTAACTTGGGCGCATCTCATGCGTAGGAACCAAGCCAGAGGGCAAGCATTGTGATGACAGACTCATGCGCTCAGCTCGGCTGCCTCATAAACAGCCTCCTATCGATGATCTAAACATATCTTATGTGCAATAATTAGATCATGGTGCGCAACATTCATATGTACACCCATGCGCTCAGCTTGGCTGTGCGCATGAAGTGGACGTAAATGTGAACATCTCTTCTTACGACTTGTGTAACGTGATTACTCACTAACGCAAAAGGGAAGAGACGATCGTTACGTACAATGTGCCTGTTCTATGACATACTTGTGCTAACATCATCATCAAGTGATGTTGTAACAAGATAACAACATCTCCACCAGCAAGGCAATCCGTTTTCCAACGATTGCAGCCAGCAGCACCTGTTCGACATCTCAAAAAGAGGGTGCCAATAGAAGACGAGGATGAACTTCCTGTCACCTCGTGCCATGCTACATGGAACTCACCTTCCCTAAATAAGAGTTCCAAGAACTCTTCTGCCTCGGCTAGTGCACCAGAAAGCCAACCCCGAGGCAGCAAGCTAGGTGTGACCAGCACTGGTGTGTTCCAATGCACCAGGTCAAAAAATAAGTCTTCCACAGGGGCGACTACTGCTTCATCGGCAGTGCGGGCTGGGGTAGTAAATTTCCAGTATTCTATGAGAATCTATCATTTCAACTAGACGAGGTTTTGTATAGAACTGACACCGATGCATCAGGGGGTGCGTATTATCTACAGGCTGGGGGTGGCTATCCCCTAGATTCTGAGGATGACACCAATATGCTCGTCTTCCCTCAGGACAGTAAAGCTCAAGGTTCTGAACCAGAGAGCGAGAGATCCACTACACCATCTACTACCTATTATTTGATGTCAGTATACATGACATGGGGTGATAACGCGGGAAGCAGTGAAGGGTTGAACCATCAACAACGTATCGAGGTCCTCGAGACAGGTACACGTTAAGTGAATACATGCAAGCATTGACTCAAGTGGTCCTGGAGCTCAAGGATAGGTTGCCTCCAAGGGCTTCCGCTCCAACAAACTAGGATCCTGGAACCAATAGAGAGTTTAACGCACCCTTCCAGGTTTCACCTACGACTGAGAACCGTACTCTGCCACGGTCATCTGTCCTGCCAGTGTCAAAGGACATACATGAGGCTCTCAGGGAGCTGCACGCTTGCTTTGACGCCAAGGACAAGAGCGAGGCACTCCAAAAACTTGGGATTCAACAACCATACAATCTTGAGTGGAACAATGTGATTTACCCTCCCAAGTATAAACCATAGTCACTAACTCTATTCTACGGAAGGAGTCTCCTCGTCGGTTCCTGACCTACTTTTCCTCCATGACGGGGTATTTGCCGAAGGACGATGTCCTGCTAACAAATTTCTTTACTTGGGCGTTGCAATGGGTAGCATAGGAATGATTCTGCAGCCTCCCTGATAACTGCATTTCATTTTTTGATGATCTCAAGCGACTCTTCCTCTCCCGATTCTATGAAGGAGAATGGACATGACAATGTACTCTCTCATGGACATTACCCAGAAAGAAAGGGAGCCAGTCTGTGCCTACATCGAGCGCTTTTGCCACGCAGCCTTGAGGCTACCTTTCGATATCCTTGAGCCAGTGCTAATGGATTCATCTCGCAAGAACATGGTGTTTGCCATTAAATATCAAAAACAAGGACTACAAAGGAACTGAATTTGATTACAAACTCGCTTGTACAAAAGAAATCCTAGAAATAAATCCTAGGAAACGATCTAAGTACAATTGTTTAAATTTTTGATTCTAGGGGGTGACGATAGAGGCTCGGGAAAGTGTCGCAACTCTGCCTTACTCCTTGGACTATCGGACGCAGTCTTCGCTCTAGTGAAGAAAATGCTCTTGATTTGCCAGCCTCTAGCATGGGTATGGTACCCTACTATTTATAGTGATTTTTGAATGAAGCATATTTTGGGTCGCAAGAATGGCCACGTGGTCACGTGGGTGTAACAACATACGAGGACTCGATCTTTGGCTGCCAGCTAGTGGATTTGTTGAGATTTCTTTGTTGTAGCAAATCTGGGTGGTTGAGACTTGGTTTCACTTGGCCGCATGGGATCTCCAGAAGCCTTCCTTCTGCGGCTTGGTTTTGCTTGGCCGCATGGGATCTTTGAGAGCCTTCCTTCTGCGGCTTGGTGAGAGCCTTGCTTCTGCGGCTCGAGTCTACTTAGCCGCTTGGGGTCTCTAGGAGCATTCCTTCTCCAGTTTGGTTTCACTTGGCCGCATGGGATCTCCAGAAACCTTGCTTCTGCGGCTCGAGTCCACTTATCCGCATGGGGGGATGATCCGCATAAACACAGACTGCCTTGGTGGTGGAACCACTGTTTTGTGGCAGCAGTAGTTGATGGTGACTTGGGTGCAGTGATGTCCTGGAAAGGGCTCCTCACACACCAAGGTTGTTTCTCTCTCCTTGTATTTGTGAATGACCACCTCTCGTAAGTCGAGAGCAGATTGATCTACCTTTGCATCTGTTTTGTGGGTCCGGGTATTCCGAGCGCCCGGGTGCGTAGGTATCATATTTGCTCCCTGATCTGAGGCTAGTAAAAGTACTTGCTCTCGATCGTTGTAGGAAGACTTTTGGGACCATCATATTTGCTCGCTGATCTGAGGCTAGTAAAAGTACTGCTCTCGATCGTTGTATGGAGACTTTTGGGACCATTATATTTGCTCCCTGATCTGAGGCTAGTAAAAGTACTACTCTCAATCGTTGTAGGGAGACTTTTGGGACCATCATATTTGCTCCCTGATCTGAGGCTAGTAAAACTTGTCACGACCCACTCCCGAATAACCGAGTATGATTTCGTGTCCAAGCCCAGCCTACGCCGCAGTATCGGTGGTAGTACGTTGTCTAGCCCACAATAAACAAAGTACTCATAAATACTAACTGCTCATTCACAACTACTAAATCTACTTTACAAAATATAGAATTTTCTAGAAATTTAGGAATAATACATACGAAAATAAATTACATATTCAGAAAGCTTACCTTGATACGAATCCAACAAAAAAATGGCGCGCGAAAATCACGTCGGAGTTGACTGGAATCGCTTCGGGAAGTCGAGATCTCTACTAGAACTCTCTCAAAAAGGCGGCTGAAATAATCTAGGGTTTTCGATTATAATAGTATATATATACAGCAGAGAGAGAGGCGGTTTAGCCTGGGCGCCGACGGGTGGGCCCCCCTGGGTGAATTATTGGGTAATTAATTATTTAATTCAGAAAATTATTTAAAAATCATTTTAAGTCCAAATAAATTGCAGAAAAATCCAGAAAAATTCTAGAAAATTCTAGAAAATATTTCTAAGTGTCTAGAATCTAAATAAAATATTTTTAATACAAAATATCATCATGTGACCTCACAGTAAATTCCCAAAGCCTATAAAATATAATTTCTATCGGTTTTAATTATATAAAAATTCTCAAAAATTCCAAAAAAATCCAAAAAAATTCTAAAATATTCTACAAAATATTTTTAGTCATTTAGAGCTAAATAAAAATATTTGGTTCAGAAATAACATCACATAACCTTACAGCAAATCCTGAAAGTCCTTAAAAATAATAAAACCTTAAATATTAAATACCTAAAAATATCCAAAAATTGTAGAAAAATGTAAAATAGCTAAATAATATATATATAAGCTATCTAGAGGTCATATGACCTTAATATGGTCATAGCCCACCTACAAGCTTTGGCATGACTCACAATGACCATAAAATTAATCATAAACAAATAAAATTAAAAAAAATTAAAAAATTTGGGAAGTGGGCTTACAAAAGCACTGCTCTCGATTGTTGTAGGAAGACTTTTGGGACCTGTCATATCCGTTTGCCGCAGAGGGCTGGACACGGGAGGTTCTGTACAACTTTCCATCAGGGGCCCGTGTAACAATTAACGGTACCCACTGATGGTCAGCAGATTGGATAGTTGACCGGGCTTGTTGAGCTCGTACTGCCATAGACTTCTTCGACTTAGCACCCGAAGGTGCGTAGTAGGAAGAGTCCAAGTTGGAATGAGGGAAGGAAAGTTGGTGCCCTTTTCAAAGGAGGGTAGGGGGCTCTATTGTCACGCCCCAGTACCGGAATACTGAGACGGACTAGGCCAGCTACACCGAATGAGGTATATAAACGTCATACGGCAATCGTGGCTGTCAAGAGACTAGGAGGTGCATGCTACAATCAGGTCTTCTATGGTCCCACAGAGCATCTATGTCTCAATCAATCAAAACAAGAAGCAGTAAATAATGATCATATAAGACATAGCAGTAAGGCATCCCCGACGCTTCATCAAAATGATTCAAGAGCCTTGCTATACAAAATGATGAGCTAGTTCCGAGAGTCAATAGTACATAACTATAGTCAGCTGCAGTCTGATTTAATTACAATTATGTAAAAGGAAACTAGTGTCCAGAACTGTAGAAGCATGAAATTTTACAACCAGAAAGCCCATGCGCCAGACACTACATACACCAGAACTCGGACAGAACACTTCACAGCAAAGTCAATAAGTATAGACATTTGAAGGACTTTTTATTTATATACAAAAGTTTATTATATGTCTAGAAAAGGTTGTACAAAGGAGAATTTCTACAAAGGAAAGATCCTAAAGTCTACAGCCAGCGGCCACCATGCGCCTCCAGATAGGCGCAGCAGCCACCATGCGCCTCCAGAAAGGCGCAGCAGTCACCATGCGCCGCCAGTTAGGCGCAGCAGATACCATGCGCCTCTAACCAGGCGCATCCCACCATCTCTTCAGCAGCTCAGTTATGTGCATCCAGCTCAGTTATGTGCATCCTTTCAGCAGTCCAGTTATGTGCTGCTCTTCCAGCCAGGCTCACCTAGCCGAGTAGGATGAGAGTGGCAGTTAACACTCCATCCAGAGAAAGAGCCGCCAAAGCCAGAGGAAGACGGTCAGAGCATCGCCATTCCGATCTGCGGCTCCTCCGGAATAACGGAGACGATGCCCGAGCATCCCTATCTTTGGATACAACAGGCACCTTCCGCCTGCCTCAGAAGCCCTCGACTCCGTCTTTTGGATGTAACAGTCACCTTCAAGAGCATCAACGATGACATGGCGTCTCATCTTTACCCTCGGGAATACTTCGTCAATAGAATGCACCCGAATACCCAAGTTCATGTCGAAAGTACGTAAGGGAATGAGAAGCAAACCTTCTCTCCATGCCACTATTTATAGGCCGGGCAGATCAAACCCACGTGCCAAGTGGATGGCTCTCCGAATTCTGTGTAATAAACTCACATTAAATGGATGAACCGGACGCCTCGACTTCAGCCAAACGGCTATTTAAAGGCACTCGAGAAGCAAAACAGCCGCATAATTAAAGACGTGTCGGATGCGCCGGCTGGACAGCGCATCACACCCCTTCAAACACCAAGCGCCTCCCACAGATGCGCCCTGTACCGAGCGCATCACAGAGGATGCGCCCCCATACGTCCCTATACGCCTAGTAGAATGTCGACCAACGCGCCCACTCAGCTGTCCATCGAATGTCACCAACATTAAATGCTGAACTGACAGAGTTGGCAGCACGCCTCCCCAAGTCTGAACGGTTGACAGCTTTTACAGAAAACGAAGCGTCCACAACGTCAGCATCATCATGACATTACCCCGACGGCTACTGCCACGTGGCCACCCAACCATCCGCATGCGCCTCAAAAGCCATGCGCCTCAGACCCTTCACTGATCCCTAAAGACAGAAGAAGAGTCTTCAGTTGAAGCTTTACATGCGCCTCAAAAGCCATGCGCCCCAGACTGATCTCTGATCCCGAAAGACAGAAGAAAAGTCGCTTGCATGCGCCTCAAAAGCCATACGCCCAGAACAGTTCGTGACTCCTAAAGGTCACGAGCCAAAATCTCATCATGCGCCCAATCCAAGGCGCATCCCGCCAAATCATCCCCCCATCAGATCCGAGATCTCCGAGCCATGAGTCGACGACACGTGTCCTTTGACTCAACTCATCCAAGATTTCAGCAACAGAAAGATCTTCTCCTCTGCTACGTGCCGGCTCACAACAGCAGTATGAAGAATTCAACCCCTCGAGTAGGGTGCATCATCCATGCGCCTCCATCAGCAATCTCCACGTGGCGTCCCCACGTACCGGCGTATCCTATATATGCACGCATGAGCAGCCAACCTGCCCAGTTATAAATAGAGGAATCATTTCCTTCTCACCTACATACGGACAACGCACAGAATCCACAGAAAACATATAGAGAATCACCAGAGAGAGAGAGACAGACACTCAACGTCTTCCTCCTCTCGGCAAGCTCCAGCACCCAGAGCAATCTACACCTTCAGAGAACCGATAACCGTCGTCAGCCCGTCAACGGAGTCAACGCATTACCACTCGCTCTATTGGCACTAAGGACCCAGATTAAACAAAAGTGTACTCCTAGGACTACATCTAAGTCCTATATTGTAACACTGTTCTGTTTGTATTAAGATTTGCAATCAAACAATTTTAATGGCAAACAAGCTGGCGACTCTGCTGGGGACTTCTTTCTCCTCTTCCGAGAAAGTCGTGTCACAGGCCGACGACGTGGAGGTGGGCTCCTCCCACAAGACGCTGGTCGTGCGCCTCAATCAACAGGCGTACGAGGAGTTCATTTCTGAAGGAAGTGCGAGTCCTTCGAAGCGGATGCCGAGGCCGAAGAAGACCCGCCGTGTCTGGGTGCGCAAGGTCGACGCCTCGAGTACCACCACTGAAGGAAATGCGCCAATCTAGCCCTCCCTTCCTACTGACGTTCTCAGCAACCAAGGTGCGCCCGCTGATGCAGCGCATCTCTCGGGGAAGCGTACGGCTGACCACGTCCCCCAGCCATCTCCCTCTCTGGCGAGGAAGATGCGTCGACGGAGCAGGGACACAGCCAATGCCCCGCGCATCACCTCTGATGCGCCACAAAAAGTCTCTGTCTTTGACAGACTCACTCGTTGTAATGGCGAGAAGAATTTGGATGCTGAGTACTATGCACTCCAGCGGGCTAGTACAAAGAAATCCAAGGTGGCACGGGCCATGCGCCACAAACGTGCAATGCCAGCAGCAGGCCAGAGGCACGCGCTCACAATCACGCGCGCTACCGATGGCAAGCTGTACAAGGTCAAATCAGGTGCCTCTGTACCAAAAACAAGTCGACCTTCAAAATCCTCATCTCACTTGGGCGCATCTACTGCGTGCACAACCAAGTCGAGTGAGGCAAATTCAGTGGTCTTGAACTCCCGTGCCTCCTCTGGTTGTGCATTTGAGGTCCGTTCAAGTCACTTCAAATGTTGTGGTTCTCCTGCTACTGATCGTGATGCCTGTTTGGTATTAGATCAGGGAGCGCAACACTTACCTGTCCACCCCGGCATTTGGCCTTGCCATGCGCCTGAAGGGGGTGTGAAGGTAGCACTCTCCTCCAACGACCTGCGTAACGTGATCACTCACAAGCGTCGGTCAGGAGAGTCGACCAATAAGCACGATGAGCCTCTCGCGGGGCATACTTGTGCGATGGTCACTATCAACTGCTGTTGCAAGGCGGCAGTACCACCAAGGCAGTCAGTCTTCCAGCGGCTGCAATCATTGATACCCCTCCGACATCGTCTCAGGATGAAGGTGTCAACAGAAGAGGAGCCAAGAGTTGCTTCATGCAACGTGGTCTCTAACTCCTCATCACTCCGGAAGGCGACTGGCAATTCCTCGTCCTCGTCCAAAAGCCAACCGAGGAAAATCAAGGCAGCTGTCTCGTCCTCTGGGGTGTTCGAAGGCACTCGGTCGAAGAAGAAGTTCTTGGAGGAAGCTGGGGGTAGTCAGACCCTTGTTGAGCCTCCTTCCGAAGATGAAGATGTCCAAAGCACACCTGCGGCGGATCTTCATCCTCGAGGCGAAGTCAGCCTCCCAGAAGCCCCTCAAAACGAGGATGTCCCCCAGGACACGACTGGGGGTAGAGACGAAGAGGCCCTTCAAGACGGAGCTGAGGGCAATCAGGCCCTTGTAGATGCACCCGTAGAGAATGACCTCCAGAATGTGGCTGGGGGTGGCCAAGGTGGAACACCAGGAGAGGTGACTCCCCCACATGAAAGTGAGGTCGAGAGCGAAGCCTCAACCAATCCATCCACTCCCGGTCGTGTCATGACAGTATACATGACTGGAGGTGATTCCGAGTCTGATGCACCGCCGCAGGACATTGTCCAGCGCATAGACTCATTAGAGGGAGGACTCAAAACCCTCTCTGCCTCTATGCAAGCGCTGACTCAAGCAGTGTTTCATATACGGTCGGCCTTGACCAGAACACCTTCAACCGGTCCCGACCCAGGAGTCAATGGGGAGTCGAGTGTACCCCTTCAACGGGCACCCTCAGACACGGAAGCACCCCGACGTCGGAGCCCTCAAACGCTCCACTCCAGATAGTACCACCTTCCCCGACTCCTAACTCCACAGAGGATGTGGTCGAAATGATCAAGGACTTGCGGGAGCGCTTCGAGTCCAAAAACAGGCAAGAGGAGCGCCAAAAGATGGGCATTCCCCAGCCTTATCCCCTCGAGTGGAACAAGGTGGTTTATCCTCCAAAATATAAACCACAAACACTTACGCCGTACGACGGAAAGGACTCTCCGCGTCGGTACCTGACATATTTCCAGTCACAGACGGGGTATCTTCCAAAGGAGGACGCGCTCCTCACCAGCATCTTTGTTGGAGCCCTAAAAAGGGTGGCGTATGACTGGTACTGCAGCCTCCCCGATAATTCTATATCGTCCTTCGACGACTTGGCGCGCCTCTTCCTCGATCGCTTCTATGACGGCAGAAAGGACATGACGATGGCATCTCTTATAGAGATACGCCAGAAGGAGAAAGAAACGGTTCGGGTGTTCATCGAACGCTTCTGACAGGCCTACTTCAGGCTACCTCCAGGCATGCCAGAACATGCGCTCCTCTCCTCTTGCAGCATGAATATGCTGCCTGCAGTGAAGCTCTGGCTCAACTCTACTCCCCCTCCCGACTGGAGCTCCCTGATCATCGAAGCTGAAGCCGCAGAAAAGAAGGCGGCCAATGCACGTCTTCTGGGTGTCAGCTTCCCCGCGTTTGATGATAAAGGGAAAAGGTCAGCAGCCAACAACTCCGGGCGAGAAGCAAAAGGGGAAACAGGCATTGACTGTTAATGCCTCGAAAGGCGCATCTGCGCCTACTCAGAAGCCTCTACTGGCACCGAGACCCAAGGAGGTGTATTCATTCAATGACGAAGACACCCTGCAACTCTTTGAAATACTGAAGCAGGGTGACAAGATCAAGCTCCCGGACCCAAAGTGGCACGATAAAGTCGGGAAAGTGGACAACCCGAGATACTGTCACTACCATCGGTTTATCGGACACCCGACCAAGGACTGCTACGTCCTCAAGAATTACATCCAGCGCATGATCAATGCCGATGTAATCTCTGTC
Source organism: Iris pallida (assembly GCA_029216955.1). Classification (NCBI taxonomy): domain Eukaryota; kingdom Viridiplantae; phylum Streptophyta; class Magnoliopsida; order Asparagales; family Iridaceae; genus Iris; species Iris pallida. The sequence goes on from JANAVB010020000.1 coordinate 1,086,407, forward strand.
GACTATGAAGAGAAGACGATGTCAGCCAATGTGGTGTCACTTCAGTTCGGCACCTTGCCGCCGACCACCACACAAGATGGCGTCGTCCCCATCCTTAAGGCGACAATGGAGGGGTGAACTTGCCACCTACCCGTGACAATGCGAGTGGACTCATCCCACTCACCACATCTCGAGGAGAGGTCCTCTGGGTTCACCCCGACCTCGTCTCCGAGGTGACTCAACCGGAGGTACGCTCTACCTCCAAATCAAAGGGCAGGAAGATCAAGTCTTGCCGCACGGTCTCTTCTTTAACGGAAAAGGCACTTCCAGTGCAGACGCGTGCACAACAGAACGCCCAGCCCGGCGAAGCTGCCGCCGAGGTGGTGCCTCCTGGAACCATCCCTGAGGAGGGCCCGTCTAAACCCTCAGCAGCCAATAAGCAGAAGCAGGTGGAGGCTCGTTTCGACAGACCTCTACGGAAGGAGAATGCTTCGGGGCTAGCCAAGCCCCACAACTTTGACATACTGGCACAACTGGCCAGTACTCCTGCACGCCTGTCTTTGTTTGAACTCCTGCGTCTTTCCAAAGACTCCCGAGAAGCTCTCTACGAAGCTCTGAAGGACGCTGAATCCTTTCTCAGTCAGGTCAAGCAGCCTGAAGACCTCCCAACTACTTGTGCGCACTGTCATTGTGCGGATGAAGTTATCCCAAACATAACTTTCACCCAACAAGACATGCTGCTCAAGCACCACCGAAATAACCGACCGCTGTATTACACAGGGTACATCGGTTCAGTCAAGGTGAGCCGGATTCAGATCGATCCGGGATCTTCCCTCAACATCATCCCGAAGGCGCTGCTATCAAAACTAGGGATCCCAATGTACCGGCTGGCGCCCTCCAACACAACCATCAGTGGCTTTAACGCTAGCAAAAGCGAGCCACTGGGCAAACTTGTTATGTGGTGGATGTCGAGGTCAACTACAACATCCTGCTCGGCCGACCATGGCAACATGAGTACATGGTGGTACCTTCCACGCTCCACCAATGCATGAAATATGTATCCAGCAACGGCGTCATCCGGACGGAGTTCGCAGACATCGATCCTTTCAAAGGGATTGAAGCCTACTTTACCGATTCCGACTTGTACCAGCCACTTGACGAGGAGGAAGCCAACGATGCTGATGATGAGGCAGAGACGGCAACTGAGCCGGACACGGAGCGTGAGATGAATCCAGACGCCCCTTTGAAGATCCGACTGAAGGGTAAACCACCCCAGAAGGTGCCTCTAATGAACATCAAACTATCAGGGAAAGCACCGACTCCTGAGGCTCCCCTAAAGATACGCCTTAAGGGAAAGCCGCCTCAAACATCGGCTCCCCTGGTGGCAAAATTACAGGAGAAGGTACCACTCACAGGAGGCGCAGTTGAGGAACCTTTGAAGGTACGTCTTAAGGGCAAGCCCCCGCAGTCATCCAAGATGCCAGAGAGGGCTCACATAACCCTCTCAGATCCTAAAGTCAAAGCTGTGGTAGATTCTCCTGATCCGACCCCAGTGCTTACAGATGAGGAGCTTGGCGAATATATCTCTGCTGATGTAGATGCACCCTCCTTAGACAATGTAATCCCACGGAATAAAATCTCGTACTTCATCAATAATAGAGTGTCTTTTAATTATTCTTGTCTTCCACATTGGAATGTCATGTATACATTAGATAATGCTCTACGGTCGTTGCAAACACAAATAACGACCGTACATCATGTAAATCGAGTAGTCCCGTCTCAAGGAGTCTGTTTCATAGCCCCTCCATGAAGCCGAGACGAAGGATCCATCATTTTGGGCAAAGTCGAGCGTCATCAAGACCTCCCGCCACTCGAGCCAGAACCTGATACCCACAGAGTACAAGTCTATCGGTACACGGATACGGCAAAGCACATCATCCAAAAGATGGGCTACGACCTAAAAAGCAACAAAGGCCTAAACTACGGCAAAGGTCGACATCTCCCTCTCCGGCTTCCAACACCCAAAGAAAAGCCGCAAGACTACTACAACAAAACTCGACGGGGGGTAGGCTATGTCACGCCGCCATCAACTCCAGAGAGTTCAGACGCAGAAGTCGTAGAACATTCCCACTCGTTCGAAGCGTCAACTTGGGATTCCGATACCAGTATCGGATCAGTTTTCAGGAAAGTGCTGTCAGCTAACATGACGTCAGCACAACCTCAAAAAGATGAAGGCGAAGACCAAGCGCCGGAATCCTTCGAAGAAGAACCCTGGGCTCAACGCCTAGGAGAACAATGGGAGTCTCGTTTTGAGTTACGTGAACCTTCCACCGAAGACGAAGTCGAGCAGATCGACCTTGGGGACGGATCTTCTTCCAAACTCATCTTCATCAGCAAAAGCCTAGAAGGAGAAGACCGAGAGTCTTTAATGTCACGCCCCAGAACCAGAATACTGGAGAGCGGGGGCAGACATAGCCAGCTACGTATAACGGAATGGAATCCACACCGCTATACGGTCACGGCTGTCTAGATATGTGAGGGTTTCACTACAATCCATCAGTCTTTTAAGGTCATAAAATAGCCTATTGTCTCAATCTCAACCAACTAATAATAATCACAAGATATCAGATCTCCAAATATACAATTGTAAGGCGTCCCAAACATTACATATCCAGATGATCATGAAGCTAGCCGTTACAAAATGTGGGGACTAGCAAGAGTTCAGTCATACATGATCAACCCCCGGGACTTGTTAATCATGTTACAGCCCGTAGGCAGACAGTAAGTAAGTACAATCGAGCTAACACTTGCTCTTCGGCTAAACGCCTCAAAAGAATAATTTACAATATTACAGTAGGAGAACAAAAGAAACCCACTCGATGCCCTGGTTACGCCTGGTGACCACCATCGGGCTGGAAGACAGGTAGATCCTTTGCTGCTGCTCCGGTATCTGGCCATACAAAACCAGCTGGGTCAGACCCCAGGAAGAGCAAGTGCCACAAAGGAGGCCACAAAATAAGAACAAAAGCCAGCAAATTAGCACAATAATATAATTACATAATAAGAGACAGTAATTTAAGAAAAGCATGATGGGTAAATATAAAAGACAATCTTGCATAGAATCACTAAAAGACAGGATATATGGAAAAGCATGACAGGATGATATACGATGAGATAACCATGGGACTATTCAGATAGCTAGGTTACAACCCGTAAACCAAACAAGGACCGGGGTTGTAACCCTTCGTCTGAACGGAACTTGGTTTCTCTCACCATTTATCGGCAAGATAAATATAAGAAATCAGGTCAAGTAACAATCTGGAGTGACAATCATTATAGTGACAATCTGGAGTGACAATCATTATAGTGACAATCTGGAGTGACAATCATTATAGTGACAATCTGGAGTGACAATCATTATAGTGACAATCTGGAGTGACAATCATTATAGTGACAATCTGGAGTGACAATCATTATAGTGATAATCTGGAGTGACAATCATTATAGTGACAATCTGGAGTGGCAATCATTATAGTGACAATCTCTCAGTCATTCTGGTACAATCTTACAATCAATCAATTCTAGACAACCCTATACTGGACTAGACTCCATCCAAGCAATCACGGCCAATCATTACATACGGCTTTCTACATTAACTAACTAGGGTTATCACAATCCTAGTTACTAGCAAGATGCAATGAGATGCTCCAAGTAGTCACAGGCCCTGCAGCTATCCAGGTTATCCAGGCAATCATTATAGTGACAATCCGGAGAGTACAATGCATTATAGTGACAATAGAGTTCAATTATTTAAGTGACAATGGTGGGTGCCCCACATAACAGTGGGCTGGAAATGTGCCCTACTCGTCGGCAGGCTACAAGTCCAATCATTTGCGGCCGGGATAACGGGATCGCCTGTAACTGGGGAACATCTCTTCATGACTAGTGAATTATACTAATTATTAACCTTAATCCAATTCAGTAGGTACTCCTGACCGTGGTACTCAGGAGTCTCCTCCTAGACATGATGCAAGACATGACTGGATTATTTGTTCAAGCACAATCGCCCACGGTGTCAGGATTAATTATACAGGTCATGTCATGTCAGGTAGCCGTCGCAGCAGCTATTCAAAATGTATCAGGTCAGGTTATCACATCAAGTGTACTAGTCAGGAGTGCGCCACGATGGGCCACTTATCAGGTCATGCTCAATTATCAATTCCAAACATATCCAGTAAATTCGTGATTATCAAGTTCAGGACAAAAGGCGTAAGGATATAAAATGGACGTAAAATATCTAATAAAATATCAATATACAGGGCTATAGAAGAGCCAAGCATAAAGAATTAAGACCAAAACTCCAAGAGCCAATGGGTTAAGCAAGGGGTCAGGGGAGCAGCGTACAAAAAGTCACGCACGCTGAGAGAGCAGCGTAGGTGAAAAGTCACGCACGCTCAAGGGAGCAGCTGCGTGAAAAGTCACGCACGCTCAAGGGAGCAGCATACGTGAAAAGTCACGCACGCTCAAGGGAGCAGCTACGTGAAAAGTCACGCACGCTCAAGGGAGGCAGTGTACGTGAAAGTCACGCACGCTACAGGGAGCAGCTGCGTGAAAAGTCACGCACGCTCAAGGGAGCAGCTGCGTGAAAAGTCACGCACGCTCAAGGGAGCAGCTGCGTGAAAAGTCACGCACGCTACAGGGAGAAGCTGCGTGAAAAGTCACGCACGCTCAAGGAGACACGCTTCCAACAGGAAGCGTACTCAAGCCTGCGTACGCAGCGCTAAAGAGCGCGCGTAGTTCAGTGTGCGTGAGTTAAACAGCTCTGCACACTGCTCACAGTCTCCTCCAAACAGCAAGAACACCATGGATGAACCCAAAGCTTCCAAGCATCACAACTTAGCCATCCGAACTCCAAATCCGGATTTCCAAGGTTCCAACTTGGGTGAAACTGAATGCTCTTCCACATAGAAGCATCAAAAACCCATAAAATCCAACTAAAGTAGATCAAACCATGCAAAATCCGAAAATAGGAAAACTTAGATCTAGAGCAATGGAGACACCAAATCACAAAAAGCCAAGAACTAATGTTGATCACCATGTCCTAATCTAGCTAATGGACCAAGAAAATAGGGTTCTCATGTAGTGGCAAGATGCACTTGCCTATGGGTGGAGAGTTGTGTTGAGGAAGGAGAAGAAGAAGAAGAAGAAGAAAATAAATGGTGGTTATGAGGAGAGAGAGTGGTAGGTGGGGATATAAAGAGGGGGAGTTGTGGTGGGGATGAGGGGTAGCATAAGCTAAGGTGATCCAATACTCATAAACCAAACCAAACCGAACCAACCTAATAAAATCGAGCCATGCCAAAACCCAAAATACGAGAAATACCGAAATTCCACAAGTTGAGAAAAATAAAAATATATGCCAAAATCCAGATACGAGTATAAATACGAAATACGGGAAATACGAAAAATGAGGGTGACATTTAATCCAGCTGGCTAAAGAGTATATTGACGTCTTTGCCTGGAGCTACAAAGATATACCGGGACTCGATCCACAGATCGCAATGCATAGGTTGAACATCTTACCTGATGCCAAACCTATCAAACAATAACAGCGACGTTTCCGTCCGGACATCATGAATGCCATCGATCAGGAGGTGGACAAACTCCTCACCAGCGGCTTCATCCGTGAGGAACAGCACCCAGATTGGGTAGCCAACGTCGTACCTGTCACCAAGAAGAATGGGAAGATACGAGTCTGTATCGACTTCAGGGACCTCAACTCTGCTTGCCCGAAGGACGAATTCCCGCTTCCAATCACCGATGTGATGATCGACAACACATGTTGCTTTGAACGCATGTCCTTCATGGACGGATATTCAGGCTACAATCAAATCAAGATGTTCTCCGATGACGCAAAACACACGTCATTCAGGACTTCGAAGGGTGTTTTCTGCTACACAGTGATGCCTTTCGGCTTGAAGAACACCGGTGCAACATACCAACGAGCTATGAGCACCATCTTCCGTCAACATCTTCGCAAGACAGTCGACTGCTATGTTGACGACATCGCAGTCAAGAGCCGCCTCAAAGGAGATCACCTACAGGATCTGAAGACAGTCTTCGATCTCATACGGGCACATCAACTCAAAATGAACCCCGCTAAATCCTTCCTGGGGGTTTCTTGCGGCAAATTCTTGGGCTTTGTCATCACGGCGAAAGGCATTCATGTTGATCCCGAGAAGACCAAAGCCATCCTCAGCATGGACCCTCCGAAGAATCTTCGAGAACTTCGGGGCTTACAGGGACGTCTGGCATACATCCGGAGGTTCATAGCAAACCTCTCCGGTAAATGTCAACCCTTTACTCAGCTCATGAAGAAGGAAGTCTCTTATGTCTGGACAGAGGAGTGCCAAAAGGCTTTCGACGACATCAAAGCCTACTTGACGAGCCCACCAGTCCTGGTGGCACCTGTCGCCGGCAAACCATTTCTTCTCTACGTCCGTGCCATGGATCATTCCCTTGGTGCTCTGCTGGCTCAAAACAGCGATACAGGCTATGAGCAAGCAATCTACTACCTCAGTCGAACGCTCATCGGGGCCGAACACCGGTACAACCCCGTTGAAAAGGAGTGCTTGGCTTTGGTGTTTGCCATCCAGAAGACTCGTCATTATGTCTCGGGCCAGACAATTTATGTCATTTCCCGAGTCAATCCGCTCAGAGTCCTCATGACGAAGCCAGGATCATTGAACTCCCGGTTAGCCACATGGATAATTTTGCTAACACCATATAATATGGTGTTTGTCCCGCAAAAAGCTGTTAAAGGTCAAGCTCTGGCTGACTTTTTAGCTGCACACCCCATCCCAGAATCCTCAAAACTCTATGAAGACATCCCGGATGAGGTCCAAAAATTCAACGTCACCGAAGGAAGCTCCGTTTGGCGGATGTTTTTCGATGGCGCTTTAAGAACAGGCCCCAAAGGCCAAATCATCGCAGGAGTGGGGGTAGTCTTAGTCTCTCCCGATCAGTTGGTCATCCAGCATGCTTACTCCCTTTCGAAGCCGTGCTCCAACAATATTGCCGAGTACAACGCACTTATCATGGGACTCCAACTCGCACAACAGCTGGGGGTAGACCATCTGGAAGCCTACGATGACTCAAAACTTGTCGTGAACCAGATTCGGGGGCAATACGAGGTTCATCATGAAGATCTGACCCCTTACCATGAAATTGCATTGAACATCATTTCAACCTTCACCGGGTTCTTCATCGAACACGTACCTCGTCTACAAAACTTGGAGGCTGACGCTCTGGCTGGCCTCGCGGCCTCATTGGCAGCGCCCTTTGGGACTCAACACTATGTCACGATAACCGGCCGAGACTTAGTTTGTCCTAGAAACAACCTATGCTTGCGAGTGGCTCACACCATGCCGACGACCACTGGTGTTAATGTCCGAGACTGGAGGTTCCCGTTCATCGACTTTGCTGTCTACGGAATCCTTCCAGAGGACCCGAAGGAAGCTGTCTCAGTCAGGAGACGCTTTCTTCGATTCTACTATGATACAGCTACCAAAACACTGTACCGACGCTCCTTCGATGGGCTCCTCCTTCGATGCCTGTCCAACGAAGAAGCAGCCGAAGCTCTTCGAGAAGCTCATGACAGAACTTGCGGAGCTCATCAACCCGGTCCTAAGTTGCAGGATCGACTGCGACGTATGGGCTACTACTGGCCAACCATGGCCGCCGATGCTGTTGAATATGCTAAGAAATGTCACGCATGCCAACTTCATGCAGACTTCATACATACACCGTCTGAACCACTACATCCTACAGTCGTCTCCTGGCCCTTTGAAGCCTGGGGCATAGACATTGTGGGACCAATCACCCCTCCTTCATCAAGAGGACACCGCTTCATCCTGGCCATCACCGATTACTTCTCCAAATGGGCAGAAGCAGTCCCACTGGCGGAAGTAAAGAGCACCAGGGTGGTCAACTTTATCAAACACCATGTCATTTACCGTTTCGGAGTACCCCGACGGATCATTCATGACAATGGTCCTCAGTTTATCAGCCATATTTTTAGTAGGTTTTGTGACAAGAATCGCATTCAAAATATGGCATCTACCGCCTACAATTCGGCTACAAACGGGTTAGCGGAAGCGTTCAACAAAACTATCGTTAGGCTGCTCAAAAAGGTCGTATCATCCAACAAACGCGACTGGGACGAAAAGCTTGGCGAATGCCTTTGGGCCTACGGCACAATGGTACGGACCCCAACAGGCAACACACCATTCTCCCTGGTCTACGGGAGCGAAGCGGTACTGCCTCTCGAGATCCAGATACCCTCACTCCGCGTAGCAATAACAAACAAACTCACAGAAAAAGATAATCAACGTCGTCGTCTGCGGGAACTGGAGGCACTCGATGAGAAGCGTCTCCTGGCTCAACAACGTATCGAACTCTACCAAGCCCGTATATCACAGGCTTTCAACAAGAAGCTCAAACAGAGGACTTTCCAAGTTGGCGACCTGGTTTTAGCAGTCAGAAGGCCAATGGTGTTAACTCACAAGACACCAGGAAAGTTCGAGCCCAAGTGGGAAGGACCTTTCATCATAGAGACAGTATACTCAAACGGTGCTTACCGCCTCGCCAAACCCAATGGAGACTTGTTCATGATGCCCATCAACGACAAGTTCCTAAAGAAGTACTATTCTTGACATCCTTCAGACATGTACTTCCCCAAAGGGGATCTGTGGGCCCAATCATCGGGGCTCACACACAATCTCCTTCCACAAACTCATACGCTTCTGGAACCCAGCTGTTCCGTGGCATCCTTTAGTAGAAAGACAACCACGTCCACATCACCTCTGAGTTGTTCCTCTACACCCTACAAAGCAGAATCTTACGCTACGTAAGCCGACGCTACCCTTCATGTTTACCACGTCCACATTACCTCTGAGTAAACATCTCGTACAAACAACCCCTGCGTTGTCGTACATTGATCGCCGAACTTCCACGTCCATATCACCTCTGAGTTGTTCAGCGTATCCTCCAGGATCGTTCCTACCACGTCCATCATACCTCTGAGTAGGAAGATTCTATCATTTGAATCCAATGATTGCCATGTCCACATTACCTCTGAGCAAACATGTTGGTTCCTTCAAACTTATTATCTGTACCTAAAAACCAAGGTGCGCAAAAGATAATAGGTCCACACAAATCATCAAGTTCATAATAACAAAAATGAACACATCACAAAAAAAGGTTGTGTACTTCTTTATTTTCTAAAAAAAAGTATAGAACTACACTATCCCCCAGCAAGGGTTGCAAAAGAAACACAAAAAGGGGCTCGAACTCGGCCTGCTAGAAAAGGGGGGCTTAACATTGCTCAAGCTGGCCAGGGGTCAGCTCGGCAGAGCACGGCGTCCAGGAGCACTTCGTTCAAGAGTGGGATAGTCATCGACACTGACAAAAAATGCAAAGATATTAGAGACGATACAAAGATCATAGCTTCATGCTCGTCAAATGCGCGTATCAAGCGCATCTGAAAAAGAAGCCTCGGCGCATCATCAGGGTCTAAAACCCATGCGCATCAGCGGTAGAGCCTCGGCGCATCATCAGGGTCTAAACCCATGCGCATCAGCAACTAAAACCACGGTGCATGATAAAGGCCTGAGCCTATGCACATCGGCGGGAAAAAACGTTGGCAAATAAGAACGATAGAAGGCAATAAAGCTCACCGACTACCGCCGGCCGAACTTCGACAGGCGGGCGAGGAATGTCACTCACGACAGCCTCTACAGGCTCCTTCTCTTTCCCCTTTCCTTTGCCGGCACCGCCGCGAGGAGTCTTGGGAGCCATTTTCTCTCAGAGAGGAAGAAGTTAGGGTTTTGAAGAAGAACTCTAAAGGAGGCAAAGGCACAGAGCAGAAGAACTCTCTCTCTCTCCATCTCTCACCTATTTATAGGCCGTGGTCGCACGCGTGAACCGATGACGAGTGATCTCAGCCGTCGCCTCGGGTCCTGTGAAGATAACAACAGATAAAACCAAAAGAGCATCATTAATCTTTTCGGTTACCGAGGCATTATCATATGCATTAACTGAGAAGAGCATGCGCCCGAACAGGCATGCGTCCCAACAGTCATGCGCCCTGATCGCCATGCTCCTTGTTCAAAGTATTCCAAAACTTATTCAAAAGTATAGACATTTGAAGAAGGACTTTTTATTTATATACAAAAGTCATGCGCCCGAACAGGCATGCGCCCGAACAGGCATGCGCCCTGATCGCCATACGCCAGATACTACATGCACCAGAACTCGGACAGAACACTTCACAGCAAAGTCAATAAGTATAGACATTTGAAGAAGGACTTTTTATTTATATACAAAAGTCTATTACATGTCTAAAAAAGGTTGTACAAAGGAGAATTTCTACAAAGAAAAGATCCTAAAGTCTACAGCCAGCGGCCACCATGTGCCTCCAGATAGGCGCAGCAGCCACCATGCGCCTCCAGAAAGGCGCAGCAGTCACCATGCGCCGCCAGTTAGGCGCAGCAGATACCATGCACCTCCAACCAGGCGCATCCCACCATCTCTTCAGCAGCTCAGTTACGTGCATCCAGCTCAGTTATGTGTATCCCTTCAGCAGCCCAGTTATGTGCTGCTCTTCCAGCCAGGCTCACCTGGCCGAGCAGAATGAGAGTGGCAGTTAACACTCCATCCAGAGAAAGAGCCGCCAAAGCCAGAGGAAGACGGTCAGAGCACCGCCATTCCGATCTGCGGCTCCTCCGGAATAACGGAGACGAGGCCCGAGCATCCCTATCTTTGGATGCAACAGCTGTCGACCAACGCGCCCACTCAGCTGTCCATCGAATGTCACCAACATTAAATGCTGAACTGACAGAGTTGGCAGCACGCCTCCCCAAGTCTGAACGGTTGACAGCTTTTACAGAAAACGAAGCGTCCACAACGTCAGCATCATCATGACTTTACCCCGACGGCTACTGCCACGTGGCCACCCAACCATCCGCATGTGCCTCAAAAGCCATGTGCCTCAGACCCTTCACTGATCCCTAAAGACAGAAGAAGAGTCTTCAGTTGAAGCTTTGCATGCGCCTCAAAAGCCATGCGCCCCAGACTGATCTCTGATCCCGAAAGACAGAAAGAAAGTCGCTTGCATGCGCCTCAAAAGCCATGCGCCCAGAACGGTTCGTGACTCCTAAAGGTCACGAGCCAAAATCTCATCATGCGTCCAATCCAAGGTGCATCCCACCAAATCATCCCCCCATCAGATCCGAGATCTCCGAGCCATGAGTCGACGACACGTGTCCTTTGACTCAACTCATCCAAGATTTCAGCAACAGAAAGATCTTCTCCTCTGCTACGTGCCGGCTCACAACAGCAGTATGAAGAATTCAACCCCTCGAATAGGGTGTATCATCCATGCGCCTCCATCAGCAATCTCCACGTGGCATCCCCACGTACCGGCACATCCTACATATGCGTGCATGAGCAGCCAACCTGCCCAGTTATAAATAGAGGGATCATTTCCTTCTCATCTACATACGGACAACGCACAGAATCCACAGAAAACATACAGAGAATCACCAGAAAGAGAGACAGACACTCAACGTCTTCCTCCTCTCGGCAAGCTCCAGCACCCAGAGCAATCTACACCTTCAAAGAACCGATAACCGTCGTCAGCCCGTCAACGGAGTCAACGCATTACCACTCGCTCCATTGGCACTAAGGACCCAGATTAAACAAAAGTGTAATCCTAGGACTACAACTAAGTCCTATATTATAATACTGTTCTTTTTGTATTAAGATTTACAATCAAACAATTTTAATGGCAAACAAGAACTGCCGGCTAAACAGGTGCTGGTGGCTAAACGCCAAGTACAAAATAGAAGATATCAGAGCGGTGAAGAAGAAACCCACTCATGGTCGCTGGCGCCCATACTCCTGGTGTGCACCATTGTTTGGGTGGAAGAATAGATCCTCTGGAGCTGCTATGAGATCTGGCCAAACAAAACCACCGGGGTCAGGCCCCGAATAGCAAGTACCACAAGGGAGCACAAAAGGGTGAGATAAACCCAATGAGTAAAATAAGACCTGGTTCACGAGTTATAGGCTTATACCATATCATCGAGATAATACGACACCCTTACAACCAAACAAGGACAAATGGTGCCAATATCGTGTCGAGATAAGATATATCCTATAACCATGGGCAGGTAAAAGGGCTACTGATCGCGACTTCGGTCCATAGTCTATCGCAGCACAATAGCCCAACCCAACAACCAAACATGGACATGGGTAGGACCACGCACCATGATAGTCTATGTTCCTCAGTTGCTAACAGAAGATAACATATCACAAACAAGTCGACTTACAAGCGGCCAATCAATTCTACGACTTTTTATGATTTGCCTGGACTATCCCAGTAATACAATATAGGAATCCTCGGATCGTGTCAACCCAGCAGGGCTAGCCAAACCATATAATATACATATACATAGCACTTTAATTATGCACCGATCCCCCGTAAGGCCACCGTGCTAAAACATATAACACATAGCACGCAGGAGTCGGATATGGTCATCCACTGTAGGCGGATGAAACTGTATCCATGGCAACCAACCCGACACGTCAGGACTGGACCTGGAGTAGCTAGTATGGCACGATCTCGGGATTCTGTTCCCTCCGAATGCTTCTACCAATTTAAGTGGCTTAGATTAACCCTATCTTGGTATTGGAATTACATGTCGTGGTCACATGGTCATCCTTTTATATATCGTACCATAGTACGTGTACCCTAAGTACGAATCCACATCGGCTCAAGGAGTCCCAAATCTAGATCCATGCTTAGTGTAATGCTTCAAACAACAATCATTATACTATGACACTATTGCTGACCAATTACCATGACTGTGCTGGAAGGTACACATGTATTGACATATAACACGAATGATCACTTAGCACGTAGAGTCACACCTCAGTGCACTCATTAAATAGTACCGCAGTACATACTAATATTGTATCTCAATACACACTTAGAAAAGGTACCAGCACATATAAAGGTAATCCGGTCAGGAACATGGTCAAGTCAGGAAGTCACACGGACCTCTCGTGCCATAAAAGTCACATATGAAATCTGGTTAAGGTGAAACATGAAGATTCTTGGAGCCAACACAAGGATTTACCACTTTCATGCTGGAAGTTGGAAGAAATTCTAGCCATAATGCAATCAATAGGACACAAAATATACAAAAACAGCTAAAATAGGCCCTATGCGGCCAAGGGTGGATGGGCTCATGCGGCTCAGGAAAGCTGGGCCATGCGGCTCAAAAAAATGGGGCCCTGCGGCTCAGGATGAACGGGCGCATGCGGCTCAGAAAAACTGGGACATGCGGCTCAGGACGAACGGGCGCATGCGGCTGAAGGTTAAAGGTTCATGCGGTAGAAAGGATGCGCGCTCATGCGTCTGTGGGGGAGTAATCTCATGCGGCTAAGGGAAATAACTTCATGCGGCCAGGAGGGGGAACAGGGGTATGCGGCTCGGGAGAGCGGGTCATATGCGAGTGGGAGCATGCGGGTCATATGCGGCTGGGAATGCGGATCATATGCAGCAAAGAGTTCGAGGACAGCTTATGCGGCTGAAACTGCTTATGCGGCCAAACTGCCACAAGCCATGCGGCCAGGGGAAAACTTGCCGCATGAAGGTTCATACGGTCAAGCATTGTTCTTCTTCTCCACTTTTCGAGAAGAAAAACTATGGAAAGCCATAGCTTCAAAGCTTCATAACTCCTCCATCCAAGGTCTGAATCCAGACTTCCATAGGTCAAAATGGGGTAGAAAGAAATTCTCTATAATATGGAACCATCAAAACTTGAGAACAACAAGGTTAGGTAGATCAAAACCAAAAAAAATGAAAATAACATAAACTTAGATGTACATGAATTGAGCCATGGAAATCAAAAATGCTAAGTACTAAACTTGTAGAGGATGATGAGAAGAACAATATAGATAAATCATATCAAAGAAAAATTAAGAAATAAAAAATGCAAGAATCTCTCCATTTGGTGCAAGATGTACTTGCCTAATGGTTGGGATGAAAAGAAATGAAAAGGGTGAATGAATGAGGAGAGAGAGTGATGAAGAGAATATATATATAGGGGTTGGGTTGACTCAAAGAAAAACCCTAAGCCTAATCATGCTCTTAACCAGGTGACTAATGACATGTTAAATGCTACATGCAATAACTAATTAAATTAATTAAATAAATAAAATCCTAACCACAATACGGTTCAGAAATCCTATCATTGAAATAGTGAACCACGCCTACAACCAAACAAGGACAAGGGGTGGCACACTAATCCGCGATGAGATACTGTTCCATGCCATGGCCAGTTACAAACATATGATACATACAATCAGGATACAGGTGCCAGATACCATATACAGAAAAATCAAAATTTTACATATTCCGAGAATGGGGAGTGACATCTCTACCCTCCTTAAAAAAATTCCATCCTCGAAATTTCAATAAGGCTAGTCGAGCGCGCTCTCAGATCACAAAATACACCCATGACATATAACAAGCACAATTATCAAACAACACATGGTACATGAACAGATTAAGAAAGCAAGAACAATTAAGTAAAAGCACAAACAGTAATCATACCCTAGAAGGAAATGATCGAAGACATACGAATAAAATATGCCTCCCAAGTCAGGTAGAAATTCGTCCTCGAGGTCCTACACTGACTCCCATAATGGACAAGGGTCAACGCTTGAGATAAGTCGGTACCAATGACTAAATCAAGAACGAGACTCTGCCCAGGACGTATTCTTGTAATCAAGACACATGATAAATATCACGTATCACATGATACGAGAGCAGATGAGTGAGACGAGAAAGTCGCCTTCACTCTTCGAATATAAAACTCAAGGAATTATAATAAATAATACTCAAAACTTACCCACAATCTGACCGCCTTCAGCCAACCTCTGCTTTAATGCTCCAAATTCTATTTACCTCTTTCTCTACTGGACTCCCTGGCCCTGCTGTTGTGGCCTCTGCTGCCCTACCTGATGTTACGCTTGTCGGTACATCTGAGCTTGCGTCAGTAATGGGCGCTGGGCTAGTGGCCTTACTGCTAGTGCTGTCCCTCCTGGTCTCTGCATCTGTGGGCATGTAGCTATATGATGGTCTGAACCTCCACACCTCAAGTACTGCCCATTCACTAACCGACACACTTCCCGAGTGTGCCCTCCCTTACCACAATAAGTGCAACCCACTGGTGCCTCCTGACGCTGCTGGTGTCTCGGTTGCTGCTGTCGAACAGGTGTCGTTGCAACTGTCGCGATCGGTGCTGCATCACGAATACGGACGCCAGGCGCTGGTGCTGACATCCGAGGTACTGCTTCTCCTCCAGCACTCTGCGTATGTGACCTCTTCTGGCCTCCAGTCCTTGCTGATAACCGTTGAATTGTAAGCTCGTGCCTCCGAGCCACCGTTAATACTGTATCGAATATCTGGTAGTCGTACCCCTCGACCAGCTGTAAAATCTCTAGGTGAAGTACCTGCTGGAACCTCATTGCTCTCTCTGGCTCTGTCGCCACCATCATCCGAGCAAATCTGCTTAACCTGCAGAACTCTGCTGCATAACCATCCACCGTCTTACCAGCCTGCTTGAGACTGATAAACCTCTGCTGTAGCTCATACCGCGCTACCACGTAAAATTACTTGGCCTTGAATCTGTTACTGAAGCTATCCCAGGGAATAGGACACCTCATTCCAACCTCTTCCGATGTCCACCAATCGCGGGCGAGATCCTGAAGTAAAAGTCTGACCTAGTCAACCTTCTCTTCTGCTAGAACCTTTGCTGCGGTCAATATAGCCTCTGTATCCTGAAGCCAAGCATCCGCCGTGATGGCATCCTCCGTGCCGTCAAAATATCTCGGGGTAAGTCGACAAAACCTTCCGGACGCTCCTGAATCATTCCTTACATTTCTTCCAAGGGCTAATTGTAACCCCTGATTCAGTAGCACATTCTGTTCCTGCTGCCGGGTTTGTTGTTACTGTTGGACTGCCGTCTGGCATTGCTGGGTCTCCAATAATCCTCTAATAATCTATAATAGTGCCGGTGCATCTAGTGCCACTGGTACTACCGGCATCACCGGAGGTACGGGATCCTCTAGCCTCTGTGGCTCAACTGGCTCAGGCTCGGTAACATTCTCGATGTGAATCTGTCCAGGTAGAGGGGCTATCCCTTGCTGATCTCCAACTGGTCCCTGCTCTACTGGATTCTCTTCCATGACGGCTCCTCTAATAGCCGAGAACGATGTTCCCCTAAAGAAAAGGATACAAGGTATCAAAAGACAGGACGGAAAGGAATCGAGGATGATAATCAAGTTAGCAATCAAGGTGAGAGAAGGAAAAGACGAATCAGGAGATCAAGGAGGACATATTTTGATTGAGACTCCTATAATCGCAACACCCCACAAGTCTGAAAAATAGACCTGTATAGGCCACCACTAAAACTTTGTCACGCCCCAGTACCGGAATACTGAGACGGACTAGGCCAGCTACACCATATGAGGTATATAAACGTCATACGGCGATCGTGGCTATCAAGAGACTAGGGGGTGCATGCTACAATCAGGTCTCCTATGGTACCACAGAGCATCTATGTCTCAATCAATCAAAACAAGAAGCCGTAAATAATGATAATATAAGACAAAGAGTAAGGCGTCCCCGACACTTCATCAAAATGATTCATGAGCCTAGCTATACAAAATGATGAGCTAGTTCCGAGAGTCAATAGTACATAACTATAGTCAGTTGTAGTCTGATTTAATTACAATTATGTAAAAGGAAACTAGTATCCAGAACTGCCGGCTAAACAGGTGTCGGTGGCTAAATGCCAAGTACAAAATAGAAGATATCAGAGCGGTGAAGAAGAAACCCACTCATGGTCCCTGGCGCCCATACTCCTGGTGTGCACCATTGTTCGGGTGGAAGGCTGGATCCTCTGGAGCTGCTACGAGATCTGGCCAAACAAAAACAGCGGGTTCAGGCCCCGAATAGCAAGTACCACAAGGGAGCACAAAAGGGTGAGATAAACCCAATGAGTAAAATAAGACCTGGTTCACGAGTTATAGGCTTATACCATATCATCGAGACAATACGACACCCTTACAACCAAACAAGGACAAACGGTGCCAATATCGTGCCGAGATAAGATATATCCTATAACCATGGGCAGGTAAAAGGGCTACTGATCGCGACTTCGGTCCATAGTCTATCGCAGCACAATAGCCCAACCCAACAACGAAACAAGGACATGGGTTGGACCAAGCACCACGATAGTCCATGTTCCTCAGTTGCTAACAGAAGATAACACATCACAAACAAGTCGACTTACAAGCGGCCAATCAATTCTACGGCTTTCTACGATTTGCCTGGATTATCCCAATAATACAATATAGGAATTCTCAAATCGTGTCAACCCAGCAAGGCTAGCTAGCCAAACTATATAATATACATATACATAGCATTTTAATTATGCACCAGTCCCCCGTAAGGCCACCGTGCTAAAACATATAACACATAGCACGCAGGAGTCGGATATAGTCATCCACTATAGGCGGATGAAACTGTATCCGTGGCAGCCAACCCGACACGTCAGGATTGGACCTGGGGTGGCTAGTATGGCACGATCTCGGGATTCTGTTCCCTCCCAATGTTTCTACCAATTTAAATGGCTTAGATTAACCCTATCATGGTATTAGAATTATCCTGCTATATGTCGTACCATAGTATGTGTACCCTAAGTACCAATCCACATCGGCTCAAGGAGTCTCAAATCTAGATCCATGCTTAGTGTAATGCTTCAAACAACAATCATTATAGCACGACACTATTGCTGACCAATTACCATGACTGTGCTGGAAGGTACACATGTATTGACATATAACACGAATGATCACTTAGCACGCAGAGTCACACCTCAGTGCACTCATTAAATAGCACCGCAGTGCATACTAATATTGTATCTCAATACACACTTAGAAAAGGTACCAGCACATATAAAGGTAATCTGGTCAGGAGCATGGTCAAGTCAGGAAGTCACACGGACCTCTCGTGCCATAAAAGTCACATATGAAATCTGGTTAAAGTGAAACATGAAGATTCTTGGAGCCAGCACAAGGATCTGCCACTTTCATGCTGGAAGTTGGGAGAAATTCTAGCCATAATGCAATCAATAGGACACAAAATATACAAAAAATAGCCAAAATAGGCCATATGCGGCCAAGGGTGGATTGGCTCATGCGGCTCAGGAAAGCTGGGCCATGCGGCTCAGAAAAACTGGGCCATGCGACTCGGGACGAACGGGCGCATGCTGCTGAAGGTTAAAGGTTCATGCGGCAGAAAGGATGCGCGCTCATGCGGCTGTGGGGGAGTAAGCTCATGCGGCTAAGGAAAATAACTTCATACGGCCAGGAGGGGGAACAGGGGTCTGCGGCTCGGGAGAGCGGATCATATACGGCTGGGAGCATGCGGGTCATATGCGGCTGGAAATGCGGATCATATGCGACAAAGAGTTCAATGACAGCTTATGCGGCTGAAACTGCTTATGCGGCAAGACTGCCACAAGCCATGCGGCCAGGGGGAAACTTGTCGCATGAAGGTTCATGCGGTCAAGCACTGTTCTTCTTCTCCACTTTTCGAGAAGAAAAACTATGGAAAGGCATGGCTTCAAAGCTTCATAACTCCTGCATCCAAGGTCAGAATCCAGACTTCCATAGGTCAAAATGGGGCAGAAAAAAATTCTCTACAATATGTAACCATCAAAACTTGAGAATAACAAGGCTAGGTAGATCAAAACCAAAAAAACAAAAATGACATAAACTTAGATCTACATGAATTGAGCCATAGAAATCAAAAATGCTAAGTACTAAACTTGTAGAGGATGATGAGAAGAACAATATAGATAAATCATATCAAAGAAAAATCAAAAAATAAAAAATGCAAGAATCTCTCCATTTGGTGCAAGATGTACTTGCCTAATGGTTGGGAGGAAAAAAAATAAAAAGAGTGAATGAATGAGGAGAGAGAGTGAGGAAGATAATATATATAGGGGTTGGGTTGACTCAAAGAAAAATCCTAAGCCTAAGCATGCTCTTAACCAGATGACTAATTGTCACGACCCGCACCCTAGAGTTAGGGGACGAGAACGTAACAACGTCCAGCCTACACCGCAGTGTCGGTGGTAGAACGCTGTCCTAGGTCTCAATACATCTAACAGTATAAGACTAAATAGTTTATACTCCCCGAATGGGGGTGACATAGCAGAAAGTAACTCAATCACAACTAAGGAAGAAGGAGTACGATAAGATATAAAACTCAAATGAAACACAGAAGATCAGAGAGTCTAAGTGTCTAAGATACACAACCCAGAAATACATCTCAAATCTCAAATACAGTAATCCATAAATACATCTCAAGACAACTGAAAATAAACTATGAATAAACCCTAGCTATCTATACAACCTCTACTGTCTCCTCTAGGCTAGCAGGCAACCTCCAGGCTATCTGTAAAATTTATCAACGGGTCCAGTCAGGACTGGAGCGAGCATAGTACATCTTAACAGATCATAGCAGGTTAGAAAATATAATCATGCAGTAAAGTAAGATACAGGATCTGAAAAAAATACAGTATGTAAACAGAGAAAGAGAACTGTAATAGAAATATCTACTATACATAGAGAACTAACAGTGACTAGTGAGTCAGAGTAAAATATAAACATGTGAATGGCATAGGAGATTCATGACTACAGCTAAGAGAGTGATTCATGACTACAGCTACTTGGATAATATTCACATGTCTATTTTTACTCCCCCATCCCCAATCAATACACAAGGATCTGTTCAAGTTATGTTAAGATTCGTGAAACTTCACATGGCTCATAAAATGAGTGATACGTGAAGGTGATTCATGATGGCTCTGTGAACATGAGAGTACATGTGTCACAAGCGATTCGTGAATCAGAGGAAGCATAGAGATACGTGAAACGCACAAAATATGCAGTATCCGATGCTCCCGAGGGGGATAACATCTCATGAAAAGATCCATATAGTACCAATCCGTGTGACCAACGTGACAGTATCAAGTAAAGTAATTTAAAGCAGGAAAATAATTCTAAACAGGATATGAAATGATCAGAGAATGTACTCGCCTTATATCTGAATGTCCAAGGTAAAGATACTGTCCGAAAAGAGGTGTCTGGCTCCTAATTAGAACAGAACAAGTCACAACATGTCCAGAAGGGTAATATAAAGCACTACAATGCATTATACATGAATCTAGGTCAAACTAGGCCAAAGTCAACCCTTGGTCAACTCTGGTCAACTGCACTAGTCA
Organism: Iris pallida; assembly: GCA_029216955.1. Lineage (NCBI taxonomy): Eukaryota > Viridiplantae > Streptophyta > Magnoliopsida > Asparagales > Iridaceae > Iris > Iris pallida. The sequence continues at coordinate 1,106,815 of JANAVB010020000.1, forward strand.
AACAAGGTCATGTCCTAACCTAGCAAGTCTTACTAGGCCTAACCAAGACTATCCTAACATGAGAGTACATGTGTCACAAGCAATTCGTGAATCAGAGGAAGCATAGAGATACGTGATGATTCGTGAAACGTACAAAACATGCAGTATCCGATGCTCCCGAGGGGGATAACATCTCATAAAAAGATCCATATAGTACCAATCCGTGTGACCAATGTCACAGTATCAAGTAAAGTAATTTAAAGGAGGAAAATAATTCTAAACAGGATATAAAATGATCAGAGAATGTACTCGCCTGATATCTGAATGTCCAAGGTAAAGATACTGTCCGAGAAGAGGTGTCTGGCTCCTAATTAGAACAGAACAAGTCACAACATGTCCAGAAGGATAATATAAAGCACTACAATGCATTATACATGAATCTAGGTCAAACTAGGCCAAAGTCAACCCTTGGTCAACTCTGGTCAACTGCACTAGTCAAACTAGGTCATGTCCTAACCCAGCAAGTCTTACTAGGCCTAACCAAGACTATCCTAGCAAGCACACATCAATACAAGGCTATAAAAGCCAACATACACCCAACTCTATATAGCATGCAATTATTCAATACTCAAATAGGCAAGAATTTATATTGGATATACACTAGGTAATCTATTACTTTAAGCTATATATGTCTACACATATATACACATGCATATATTGGTATTCAACATTAGGTCTATAATCATGGCATTTCAAATGGTTATATAAACTTATATATTACAACACAATATGCTAACATATATATAATATACATACATAGCTAAGTTAACTATATTCATAAATACTTATTTAAGAGGCTATGTGTGTGTATGTGAACATGGCAAAGGGGCAAGTGAGGGTTAAATGGGCATACATAGTGTATACATATCAAAGAGTGTCAAAGTATAAGTGAACAAAGTGTCAAGTGTGATAGTGTCAACATAGTGTAAGGGGTACATGAGGTAATATAGGATTTGTGTTAACATAGAACATTACATCTCATTAACTTGTATATTGCATACATTACATCTATTATTACATTACATTCATGCTTGCATTCATTCATCATTCATTTATTCTCTTGCACTAATATATGCACCATACATTACATACTATGGAACCTACATATTCATTACAAGCCATACTTATACATGCTTACATTAGATAGGATACTTACACCTCATACATCATTTATTTAACCATTTACTCATGCTTGCATTCTCTATTTAATTATATAATGTATATACATTAACATGGGTTAAAATCAAATAGAACATTATATTACACACAAGGGTGCACAAAATGCATATGCCGAATAATAACTCCTACTAATAATCAATACTGTACTATCTTAGCATGAATTAAAATTTAGGATTAAAGTATGTTATATATCTATGTGTTAGCTTTCCGAAACTTCAAACGGATCGCGTTTTCATTTCCAGAAACTCCCGGAATCGCGAAAACACCGAGAACGCGTTTGTCTTTCGTACAGCTGACACTCAAATAATTCTCCAGAAAGTTACATAAAGAATTAGGCCTATTAATAGATGTTTTTGGAAAGCTAACTTCAATACGCTTCTTTTAAAAAAAACGGAAGATTAAACCGAGCTTTGAGCTAGAAGTTATGATATTTCTAAGTTAGGGCTGAAATTAAAAACGTGGATAAAAATCATGACGGATTTGGGTAGTTTGAGACAAAAGAACACAAGTATATAACATAATATATCAAGAACTCACTCTCTACACTAATATATATATATATATATATATATATATATATGAGACACTATAGAACACATATCCAATACAAAAATATGAGATTAAACATGTAATAATTCATTCATACATAACAACAACACATAGTGTGTCCAAATTTGGGATATTCCCACATGGACACAACCACAACACAAAGGACACTCCTATGACCTCCAAATGGACACGAAATGGACACAAATGGAGATACAACCATGGGAGTCATTCCTCTGGGTTCAAAATAGACCTCTATGCATGAGGAAATGAAAAGGACACTACAAGAAAATAGGTCTTTTCCAACGTTTATTCCTCCAACATTTTTGTAAACGTTGGCTAAGTTAGCATATAACGACGTATTTAAAAAAACGTTGGTCATGACCGGCATTTGTCTTTAAACGTCGCACAATATACCAACGTTTGTAAACAAACATTGATAATTACCTACGTTTTCCCTTAAACGTTGAGCAATATACCAACGTTTTTAAACAAAGGTTGACAATTACCTTCATTTGTCTTTAAACGTCGAGAAATATACCAACATTTTTAAAACAAACATTGATAATTACTTGCGTTTTTCTTTTAACGTCGAGCAATATACCAATATTTGACAATTACCTGCGTTTGTCTTTAAACGTCGAGAAATATACCAACATTTTGAAAACAAACGTTGTTAATTACCTGCGTTTTTCTTTAAACGTCGAGCAATATACCAACGTTTTGTGAAGCATGTCACATATTTGGAAACCCTTTTCGACATTTCTTTGACTTTTTTTTGGGCATTTACACTTATTTGACGTGTGAAGGAATTTTTTTTTCTAATCCTACATAAATTAGGCAGATTTTGTTTATGGAAATTAAGGTGAACCATTGACTAAATTAAAAAGTCTGCTTTATACATATAGCAAATGACCTCTAGCCTAGTGGTTAAGAGAGATGCATGCGGCCCGAGTGGTCAGGAGTTCGAATCCCAGTGGGAGCGATTCCAGAAACAATTTACCTGGTTCCAAAAAAAAAAACCCAACAGTTTTTGAAAAAATTTGGCCATACAAAACCTAACGTTTGTTTAAAATGGTTAGGAAATCAAAATTCGACGTTTTTGGAAAAAGGTTGGGAAAACTCATCGTTTCAAAAAATGTTGGAAAGTTCTCTTTTGCGACGTTTTTGTGAGAAACTGTTGGAAATATTGTAATCATTATAGAACAATTAATGGCGTTTATAAACGTCGTCTAAACCCTATGCCAACGTTTTGCGTAAATGTTGTAAATTGCCAACTAGAGCAACGACGACGTTTGCAAAAACCGTTGAACAAACGTCGGTAACGCCTATGCCAACGTTTTGCACAGTTTTGCCAACGCTAATAAAACGTTGGAAAAAATCATTTTTCTTGTAGTGGGAGAAGGGATTTATACCTCCCGGTAGATCGAATCGAAGAAAAGCCTTCCCGGAGCGACACCGACACGTAGAGATTCCAAAAGGACACGAACGAGCTCCGAATCCTCCCAAACTTGGGTAGCTTCCTCCTTGGCTAGAATGGAGAAGAAAAGAAGAAGATTTGGTGGCGAAATGGAAGGATTTGGTGGAGAAATTGCTATGGATTGCTCTCTAGAAATTTGGGGAAGAACAAGAGAGAGAGTGTGGATGAGAATAATGAAATGAACTTGAGCCTATCCTCTCCCAAAGTGGCTGGCCATATGGGCTATTTGTCCTATTATGGTAAGGTCCAAAATGCCCCCACTAACCTATTCTATGAGTATTAGGAAAGGGCTAATTGGTTGGGGCTAAATTAGTCATTCTAAAGTCTCTAATCACAATAACCTTATCCATAATAATTAGTCTAACCTCTAACTAAAATATTTCTATCATGTGGACTAAAATTAATATCATGTGGGCCATGCCTAACTAGTGTGTGGGTCCCACTAGAGTCAACTACCCCCGGGTCCCCGTTTCAAGTCGGATTGAGTTAAAATTCGAACCCGACTCAAATAACCCCACAACAATATCATAAATAATAAAATAATATCAAAATAATTCAAAGAGGTCAAATATAAAAATATCCTTAGGCCAAAAATGACATTAAAATATCATAATCACATGGTTAGGCTCTAGGTCAAACAGTCTCTAGGGTTTCACTAGCAAAACGTCAAAACCACAAGTCATTGATTTAAATAATTTTAAAAATAGTTTAAAATCACCAAAAATCATATCATGAATTAAATATCATTATTAAAATAATTATAAACATGAAATTTCAAAATTACCCTTATTTGGAAAACTGGGTGCTACAACTCTACCCACCTTAGAAAAATTTCGTCCTCGAAATTAAAACGTCCATACTCCCTCTAGGTCAAACCCCCACAATCAAAGTCCCAGAACTTAAACAAATCATACCATCAAAAGGACGGCATACAGGGTTATGGCATACGGTGGTAGTAAGTCTCATCTAGGTATACTAGTCATGCTAACCAAAACGGTTATAGGGTATCAAAACACACAAGCAATCCAGGGTGCGAAACAAAAAGTTACAGAGAAAACAAACCATCAAAACTGTAAGGCAGTCTACCATCCTATATGAAAACTGGTACTCATCAAAAAATAAAATGAAGGTAACTACCAATTATCTGAAAAAGGGTACTATTCAAGGAAAAATCAAAATCACTAGTTAAGGAATAAAAGTCAATTGCATGGAAATCCAATTACAATATATACAGAGCATTAGAGAGGGAAAAACTAGTATTATGTGTATAGGGACATGTTCATATGGTTAGATAGTAGGCGTGTGTGTACGTGAATACATATGAAATTGTATATGAGAAATTGGGTTCCAAAACAACAGCTATCAAGTTACACTAATCATGGCATTTTGGTTAAACAATCTACAATACGCAACTTATTCACTCATAACATGCATGGCCAACCTTATACATATATATATATATATATATATATATATATATATATATATAAAGAGGGTGTGTGTGTGTCCTTGTCCAGGGTTATAGCATAGTATTGAAAGGTTAAACCCAGTTTTAGTTCAGCATTTACATACAAAATCTGAAAATAAGCTAACCATTTAAACCAGGATAATATTAACATAATGCAATTTCAAAATTTAGGAGTTTGAAACATCACAACTAATTTTAATGCTCCCAATACATCCTAGCATGATAGAAATGAAACCCTAACATGCTATCAATAAATTTATCTACGCATACAGTTCAATATTACATGTTAAATCTGAAATCGAACTAAACATTTGAAATCAATGTAAAAATGTTAACATGTAACTAGTTTTCAGGATTTTGGAGAAATTTGCACAGCAAAACCAACTCAATATTTATCACAAACTAACATGTAAGAATATGAAACTTAATATTATATCCCTACAATCAACAATGTACACAGCTCTTAAATTTGACAATTTTAACATAACATTCAACCCAAAATTTTTGAACTGAAACCCTATGTATAACATACATGTGCAGTGATGTAAACATAGCTAATAACATGAAATTTATATTTAAATTATGACTTTAAACTGGGAAAAACAGAAAACCAGGAATATTGGGGTTTGGAAATTAACATCAACAACATATTAATATTTATTTAGATAGGTTGGAAATCAAGCGTAGCAGGCATATGTATCAGGCAAAGTGTCTGCTATATATATATATATATATTCATGTGCATTCTCATGTCCCAATTTAAAATTAATTCTACGTTAAGACTAACATTTGAATTCCTACCAAAATTGCAAGCAGGTGATTGACGAAATCAAGACAGTTTTATTATCATTATTATTATTTAATACTAGAATAATAGCAAGGAGGAAATAATAATAAAATCTGTTTTGCTTATCTGTTTAAGGAAGGATCCATTTTGAAATCCAGAGTTAAAATATCAAATACAAGATAAAATCTAACAAAATCATCGATTTATTGTATTAAGAAGAAATTCATGGTAAGAAGTTTCATAAGGTTTATAAAAACAGCTAAACCTACTCCTAAGTTAAATAATTAGAAACTAAACTAAACAAAACAAACCAATTAATAATTCCTTCTTCTTCTTTTTTGAAGGACTGCAACAAAAGTAAAGAAAACATGTTCGAAAATATTTAAGGTACAATCTGATAATCATATGCGTCTATCCAAAATCATGGTACTCTAAATCCTCGTCATACTAGTGAGCAAGGCTACGATAATCACAGAGCCCTTGACTTATGAACATACCTCTAGAATCATGGTATTTAACATTTTTGCGGTGTCGCTAGCTTGGCTGCAAAAACCTTAAATTCCCACACCCGAGAAATATATCCAAAGTCAGACTATATGTCCTTACCATGCTGGCTAATGCGACTATAGAAGACTAGATTCCATAACATAGATGACCTAGCCCATATAATTTCATCTTGCCAAAAAAAATTAAATCAACAATGAATACCCAAAAATCAAATTTATCAACGAACCTCAAGATTCAAAAATGAACAAAAATCCTTCAAATCTTATAAATACAAGCTCGGATGCTACAGCTAACATCAAGATTCAAAATTCCACAATTTTCATCAAAATTAATAAATACAAACTCAAATTCAATAATAATACATCAAAATCAAATTCAACAATAGAAAGTAAAGATAAATCAAATCAAAAAAAAATAGTTTTCAAATCGGAGTTAAACAAGATTCTCAAGGGTCGTCCCAGGAATCTCTCAAGAAATCCTAACTGTGATTGAGTACCTTCAAAAATATATCCTAATTCTACTGCAGGCTGTAGTGGTACTCTAGTTCGAATACCACTACACAAACTCGACCTGCATGGGCTACCACTAAAAACGTGTCACGACCCGCACCCTAGAGTTAGGGGACGAGAACGTAACAACGCCCAGCCTACACCACAGTGTCGGTGGTAGAACGCTGTCCTAGGTCTCAATGCATCTAACAGTATAAGACTAAACAGTTTATACTCCCCGAATGGGGGTGACATTGCAGAAAGTAACTCAATCACAACTAAGAAAGAAGGAGTACGATAAGATATAAAACTCAAATGAAACACAGAAGATCAGAGAGTCTAAGTGTCTAAGATACACAATCCAGAAATACATCTCAAATCTCAAATACAGTAATCCATAAATACATCTCAAGACAACTGAAAATAAACTATGAATAAACCCTAGCTATCTATACAACCTCTACTGTCTCCTCTAGGCTAGCAGGCAACCTCCAGGCTATCTGTAAAATTTATCAACGGGTCCAGTCAGGATTGGAGCGAGCACAGTACATCTCAACAGATCATAGCAGGTTAGAAAATATAATCATGCAGTAAAGTAAGATACAGGATCTGAAAAAAATACAGTATGTAAACAGAGAAAGAGAACTGTAATAGAAATATCTACTATACATAGAGAACTAACAGTGACTAGTGAGTCAGAGTAAAATATAAACATGTGAATGGCATAGAAGATTCATGACTACAGCTAAGAGAGTGATTCATGACTATAGCTACTTGGATAATATTCACATGTCTATTTCTACTCTCCCATCCCCAATCAATACACAAGGATCTGTTCAAGTTATGTTAAGATTCGTGAAACTTCACATGGCTCATAAAATAAGTGATACGTGAAGGTGATTCATGATGGCTCTATGAACATGAGAGTACATGTGTCACAAGCGATTCGTGAATCAGAGGAAGCATAGAGATACGTGATGATTCGTGAAACGCACAAAACATACAGTATTCGATGCTCCCGAGGGGGATAACATCTCATGAAAAGATCCATATAGTATCAATCCGTGTGACCAACGTGACAGTATCAAGTAAAGTAATTTAAAGCAGAAAAATAATTCTAAACAGGATATGAAATGATCAGAGAATGTACTCGCCTGATATCTGAATGTCCAAGGTAAAGATACTGTCCGAGGAGAGGTGTCTGGCTCCTAATTAGAACAGAACAAGTCACAACATGTCCAGAAGGGTAATATAGAGCACTACAATGCATTATACATGAATCTAGGTCAAACTAGGCCAAAGTCAACCCTTGGTCAACTCTGGTCAACTGCACTAGTCAAACTAGGTCATGTCCTAACCCAGCAAGTCTTACTAGGCCTAACCAAGACTATCCTAGCAAGCACACATCAATACAAGGCTATACAAGCCAACATACACCCAACTCTATATAGCATGCAATTATTCAATACTCAAATAGGCAAGAATTCATATTGGATATGCACTAGGTAATCTATTACTTTAAGCTATATATGTCTACACATATATACACATGCATATATTGGTATTCAATATTAGGTCTATAATCATGGCATTTCAAATGGTTATATAAACTTATATATTACAACACAATATGCTAACATATATATAATATACATACATAGCTAAGTTAACTATATTCATAAATACTTATTTAAGAGGCTATGTGTGTGTATGTGAACATGGCAAAGGAACAAGTGAGGGTTAAATGGGCATACATAGTGTATACATATCAAAGAGTGTCAAAGTGTAAGTGAGCAAAGTGTCAAGTGTGATAGTGTCAACATAGTGTAAGGGGTACATGAGGTAATATAGGATTTGTGTTAACATAGAACATTACATCTCATTAACTTGTATATTGCATACATTACATCTATTATTATATTATATTTATGCTTGCATTCATTCATCATTCATTTATTCTCTTGCACTACTATATGCACCATACATTACATACTATGGAACCTACATATTCATTACAAGCCATACTTATACATGCTTACATTAGATAGGATACTTACACCTCATACATCATTTATTTAACCATTTACTCATGCTTGCATTTTCTATTTAATTACATAATGTATATACATTAACATGGGTTAAAATCAAATAGAACATTATATTACACACAAGGGTGCACAAAATGCATATGCCGAATAGTAACTCCTACTAATAATCAATACTATACCATCTTAGCATGAATTAAAATTTAGGATTAAAGTATGTTATAGATCTATGTGTTAGCTTTCCGAAACTTCAAACGGATCGCGTTTTCATTTTCGGAAACTCCCGGAATCGCGAAAACACCGAGAACGCATTTGTCTTTCGTACAGCTGACACTCAAATAATTCTCCAAAAAGTTACATAAAGAATTAGGCCTATTAATACATATTTTTGGAAAGCTAACTTCAATACGCTTCTTTAAAAAAAACGGAAGATTAAACCGAGCTTTGAGCTAGAAGTTATGATATTTCTAAGTTAGGGCTGAAATTAAAAACGTGGATAAAAATTATGACGGATTTGGGTAGTTTGAGACAAAAGAACACAAGTATATAACATAATATATCAAGAACTCACTCTCTACACTAATATATATATATATGAGACACTATAGAACACATCTCCAATACAAAAATATGAGATTAAACATGTAATAATTCATTCATACATAACAACAACACATAGTGTGTCCAAATTTGGGATTTTCCCACATGGACACAACCACAACACAAAGGACACTCCTATGACCTCCAAATGGACACGAAATGGACACAAATGGAGATACAACCATGGGAGTCATTCCTATGGGTTCAAAATAGACCTCTATGCATGAGAAAATGAAAAGGAGAAGGGATTTATACCTCCCGGTAGATCGAATCGAAGAAAAGCCTTCCCGGAGCGACACCGACACGTAGAGATTCCAAAAGGACACGAACGAGCTCCGAATCCTCCCAAACTTGGGTAGCTTCCTCCTTGGCTAGAATGGAGAAGGAAAGAAGAAGATTTGGTGGCAAAATGGAAGAATTTGGTGGAGAAATTGCTATGGATTGCTCTCTAGGAATTTGGGGAAGAACAAGAGAGAGAGTGTGGATGAGCATAATGAAATGAACTTGAGCCTATCCTCTCCCAAAGTGGCTGGCCATATGGGCTATTTGTCCTATTATGGTAAGGTCCAAAATGCCCCCACTAACCTATTCTATGAGTATTAGGAAAGGGCTAATTGGTTGGGGCTAAATTAGTCATTCTAAAGTCTCTAATCACACTAACCTTATCCATAATAATTAGTCTAACCTCTAACTAAAATATTTCTATCATGTGGACTAAAATTAATATCATGTGGGCCATGCCTAACTAGTGTGTGGTTCCCACTACAGTCAACTACCCCCGGGTCCCCGTTTCAAGTCGGATTGAGTTAAAATTCGAACCCGACTCAAATAATCCCAAAACAATATCATAAATAATAAAATAATATCAAAATAATTCAAAGAGGTCAAATACAAAAATATTCTTAGGCCAAAAATGACATTAAAATATCATAATCACATGGTTAGGCTCTAGGTCAAACAGTCTCTAGGGTTTCACTAGCAAAACGTCAAAACCACAAGTCATTGATTTAAATAATTTTAAAAATGGTTTAAAATCACCAAAAATCATATCATGAATTAAATATCATTATTAAAATAATTATAAATACGAAATTTCAAAATTACCCTCATTTGGAAAACTGGGTGCTACACTAATGATATGTTAAATGCTACATGCAATAACTAATTAAATTAATTAAATAAATAAAATCCTAACCACAATATGGTTCAGAAATCCTATCATCGAAATAGTGAACCACGCCTACAACCAAACAAGGATAAGGGATGGCACACTAATCCGCGATGAGGTACTGTTCCATGCCATGGCTAGTTACAAATATATGATACATACAATCAGGATACAGGTGCCAGATACCATATACAGAAAAATTAAAAATTTACGTATTCCGGGAATGGGGAGTGACATCTATATATAGAATGGAATGAGCCATTTCTTCTTCTCCTTTCCGATGTGAGACTAAAAGCAATATCCTCTTTTCCATGCTTCTACACATGGTCCCAGCGATTAAGCTCTGGTATAACGCCCCCCAATGTGCAGAGTGGACGACATTTATTATCAGTGTCGATTGTGCTGAAAAGGCTGTCCGGGACGCACACTTACTGGAGGCAAACTTCCCTACACTGGACGATAAGGGAAAGCGTCCATCCTGCAGCAAATCTGCTAAGACCAGTAGAGGCAAAAAGGGGAAACAAGCCCTAACCATCAACATTTCCAAGGGTTCAACACCTATGAACCAAAAGCCGGTACATGTACCATGACCGAAGAAAAATTATTCCTTCAATGATGATGACGTATTGGAGCTCTTCAATGTGCTGATGAAGGGCGATAAGCTCCAACTTCCTCCTCCCTAGCGTCCGAACGGGGTGGAAACGGTGGACAATCCCAACTATTGTCGCTATCACCGATATGTGCACCAGTCAACATGTTACTATTTCGTGTTAAAGAAACAAATACAAAGGTTGATTGATGCCAAGGTCCTCTCACTTGACTATGAGGACAAATCTGTCACTGTATGTGACCCTCTGTTTGGTAACTTTTGTGCAACGGAAGCCCAAGACGACGTTATCCCAATTTCCAAGGCGACAATGGAGGTTGTTAACCTTCCGCCAGCTAGCAGTAATGCCAAGGGGCTGGTTCCACTTACAACGTCGTGAGACAAAGTTATGTGGGTCCATCCCAATCTTGCTCAGGACGTGATGCAGCCGACGACACGTTCCGCAAAAGAAAAGAAGTCTAAGTCGTATCGCATAATCTACGCTGCAACCGATGAGGCGCTGATTGGCAAAACCCGATCATATCTGTCCTACCAGCAGAAAGGCAACCTCGTCCCGGAGGAAGATGCACCTCCACCTGCCACAACTGCTGCACCCGATTCCTCGGAATCAGTTCCGTCCATCCTCTTGTGGCGGATAAACAGAAGCGGAAGGAGACACGCTTCGACAAACAAATGAGAAAAGACTCTGCAGTAGGGGCAATCAAACCTACAACTTTAATATATTGGCACAACTTGCCAATACTACAGCGAGGTTGTCGCTCTTCGAGCTTCTTCGTATCTCCAAGGAGCCATGAGATGCCCTCAGCGAGATATTACAACATGCTGACTCCTTCCTCAGCCAAGTCCAGCAGCCTCAAGAAGATCCAGCAGCTTGCTCACATTGTCATAGTGTGGTCGAAACAATCCCCAATATCACTTTCCCTCAGCAAGACATGTTTCTGAAAAATAACAGGCACAATAGACCCACGTACTATACAGAGTATATTGGCGCCATTAAAGTGGATCGCATGCATATCGATCCGGGGTCTTTTTTTAACATCATACCCCAGTGCCTGCTTCAGACTCAGGACATACCGATGCATCAACTGTCTGCTTCCAGCATAACGATCAGCGTCTTCAACGCCTCCAGAAGCATCCTTCTGGATAAGATTCGTCTGAAATGTCAATATGCGATTTGTAGACGGAGGTGACATGTTATGTCATCGACGCCGGTGTATCCTATAAGCGTATGTCTTTCACGGACGAATTATCGGGCTACAACCAGATCAAAATGTTCCCCGATGACGAAAATCATACGTCGTTCCGAACGCTAAAAGGAATCTACTACTATACAATAATGCCTTTCAGTTTAAAGAATGCAGGGACAACATATCAACGGGCTATGAGCACCATATTCCGTACACATCTTCGAAAAATGGTGGAATATTATATTGATGACATCGTTGTTAAAAGCCAAAATAAAGACGACTATCTAAAGGATTTGAAGACCGTGTTTGATTTGATGCAGGCACATCAGCTGAAGATAAATCCAACCAAGTCATTTCTGGGGGTTTCCAACGACAATTTCTTGGATTTCATTGTAATGTAAAAGGGTATTCATATTGACCCTGAAAAGACCAAGGCTATCCTTGACATGGATCTACCGAAGAATCTCAGAGACCTTCGTGACCTGCAAGGACGACTGACGTATATCCGATGACTCATAGCAAATCTTTTTTAGGCGACGCCAATCCTTCACCAAACCGATGAAGAAGGAAGTTTCATATGTCTGGACTAAAGAATTCCAGCAAGAATTCGACGACATTAAAAAATATCTCAAGAATCCCCCAGTTTTAGTGGCCCCAATTGTGGAAAGACCTTTCTTCTTTTATGTTCGTACAATGGACCATTTTTTCGATGCTCTGCTAGCTCAGAAAAGTGACGCAGGCCATGCACATGCCATCTACTACCTTAGTAGGACGATGATTGTCATCGAACTCTGGTACAATCCTGTTGAGAAGGAATGTCTGGCTTCGGTGTTTGCCATACAGAAAATATGTCATTATGTGGCGAGGCAGACATTCCATGTTATCACTCAGGTTAACCCCCTCAGAGTTCTCAAGACTAAGCCGGGAGCGCTTAACTCACGACTAGCTACATGGGCAATCTTGTTATCACCATACGACATGGTGTTCGACCCATAAAAGGCGGTCAAGGGTCAAGCATTGGCTAATTTTATAGCAGCACATCCTGTACCGAAAATGTCAAAACTCTATGATGATACTCCAGATGAAGTCTTGGAATCCAACATAATCACAAAGGAGCCCGTCTCGCGAATGTTCTTCGACAATGCTTCAAGAACGTGACTTAAGGGCGAAATTATCGCAGGAGTGGGAGTGGTCATGGTTACTCCCAAGGGCCTTGTCATTTATCGTGCATCCTATCTCATGGAACCATGCACCAACAATGTGGTTGAATACAACGCCCTCATCATTGGACTCCAACTCGTTAAACAGTTGGGAGTTGACTACCTAGAGGCCTACGGCGACTCGAAGTTGATAGTAAATCAAGTCCGATGCCAGCACAAGGTCCGACATGAAGATATACTCCCCTACTACCAGGTGACTGTTGATATAATCACCACCTGTATAGGGTTCTTCATAGAACACATGCCTCGATTGCAGAATCTGGAGGCCGACACTCTTGCTGTCCTCGCTGCCTCCTTAGCAGCTCCTGTCGGGACTCAACTCTCTTTCATAGTGACTGGACGAGAACTAGTGTGCCCTAAGAACAACTTATGCATGTGTCTGAACTACTCTTCGTAGGCAGACACTAACATCGATGTTAGGGATTGGCGATTCCCTTTTATAAATTATGTAGTCTACGAAATCCTTTTCGATGACTCGAAGGAAGCCACTTCCGTCATGGGACGCTCTCTTCGATTCTATTATGATACTGTTACTAAAATGTTTTATCACCGCTCCTATGGTGGACTCCTCCAATGTCTATCAGATGCCGAAGCAAAGGAGGCACTCCGGGAAGAGCATGATGGTACTTGCGAAGCTCATCAATCTGGTCCTAAGCTGCAGGACCGACTCCGACATATGGGCTACTATCATGACCCACAATGATGGCATATGTTGTTCAGTATTCCAAGTAGTGTAGAGCATGTCATCTATATACCGACTCTATCCATCAACCCTCTGACTTCCTATATCCCACAGTTGAGACTTGGCCATTCGAAGCATAGGGTATAGACATCATTGGAACCATCAGTCCTCCGTCCTCTAAAGGGTACCGATTCATCCTTGTCATCATCGACTAATTCTCTAACTGGGTGAAGGCAATACCACTAGTGGAGGTGAAAATTTTAAACATGATTAGCTTTGTCAAGCATTAGGCTTCGAGAGCCGGTAGGCGCCATTAGAATACACCGACTCCACCACAAAGGGACCTTCCCACTTGGGCTGGAACTTTCCGGCCATCTTATGAGTCATGACCACCGGTCTTCTTACTAACAACACAAGGTCACCTACTTGAAATTTCCTTTGCTTAACCTTTTGTTAAAGCCTCCGAAAATTCAAGATTGGTATAACTCGATGCTTTGCTGAGATAGAAGACGATTTTCGTCCAACACTTCCAACTTTTGTAACCTAAGGCGTTGGTTGCTTCCTCTATCAGCTGGTTGGTGATGGCTACTCGTAGAAAGGGAATTTGGGTCTCCAGTGGACAGACTTCTTTGCTTCCGTAAACCAAAGAGAATAGCATATTGCCAGTTGAAGTCCGGACGGTCACGCGAAAAGTCCATAGACATTTCCCCAGCTTCTTATTCCAGTCATGCTTATTGGCTGACACGACTTTCTTGAGTATCTTAACAATCATTTTTTTGAACGCTTCCGCCAATCCATTTGCTGCTGGATTGTAGGTTGTCGAGGCTACATTTTGTATTCGATTTTTATCGTAAAATCGATAGAAAGCATGGCTTATAAACTGCTACAAAATTGGGTCTGACTATATACATTTCTTGAGTATCTTAACAATTGTTCATTGACATTCATGACTACATAGAAAATCTGCTACAAAATTGGGTCTGACTTAATTATTCAAGATAGGCACAGCTCCTTCTCGGCCATGCGGATGAGCCGCTGCTAGCCTGCACAGCTCTACCTTCGGCCATGTGGATGATCCGTTCTCTTTTCGGCCATGTGGATTAGCCGCTGGTAGCATGCGAAGGCGTTGGTCGAATTGGGTTCGGAATGACAATCATCCAAACCCTGTATTCAATATCTTGGCACTATATATCATCTCGGGGTAGAACGCAGCTAGTGCACCGCACGAACATGGATTGTTCCACTTATAATTAGTTGATCTCTTCTCAGTCTTCTGACAAAGTTTTTCATCAAATTGGCCACTTCCTTGAACAGAGAACTCTACGATTCTAGCCCACGACTAACACAAGTGTTGCCAGACTCGCCAAGGAAGATCGTAGTCATCGGAGTGCAGTGAAGTCACCAACATGAAGCGTGGGAGAGAAATGAAAGAATGAGTTCTTCCTAAAAAATACTCCTATTTATAGGTCATACGCGGTCAAACCCATGCGCCAAATGGCAGCTAGTCAAAGGCTCAAAATTAATGGGATGTACTGACATTTATGGCAATAAATTTGCCATATTTAATTTTTGACTAAGTCTGAGTCAAAAGTCATCACTTTTCGAGCCCCACGCAGCGATAAAATTTTGGAAGTTTTGATCCAAGTATCCCAAAGGCGCAACCCCCAAAAGCGCAATCTCCTGGAACACGGATCCCCAAAGGCGCATCTTTAAAATGTGCAACCTCCTGGAGCATTACCTCAAAAGGCGCAACATCCAAAGGCGCAACCTCGCGAGCACAGAATCCCAGGCCATCGCTTAAGCAATTATGGCACGATGATACATTGTGTCAGCCGACAGTTGTCAGATATCAGCTGTCAGTTGTCAATTGTTAGACGTTAGATATCAGCTGTCACATACCTGCCCTCGACTTGGTCAAAGAGCGTGCACTCAGAAAGCGCAGTCTACACGCCACTCAAGAGCGTATCTCTCATCCATAAAAGTGTAGTACTTACCAACGGATGCCACGTGGCCAGCAATGGCGTAGTGCCTTTCAGGCATAGTCGAATCCAATCATCTACAACGAACGAGATCTTTGAGCAATGTACACGCGTCACATGTCATTGACTCAGTCATGTCTATGAATGGGTGCCAACCACCCAAGATCTCAACAACAAACGAATCTCGACAACTGTCACGTGTCATCTCATCCGCAGCCTAATAGTGCAGATTACAACAGATTCAATTCTATCTTCACACACGCAGCACTCCTGCACTTCAAAAACCCATACGCGCATCGCATATGTGCGCATGGGTTTGCCGTCTCATCAGCCTTTAAATAGAAGGAGTCCTTCAATCTTCATCGCTAGCTCGGATTATCCAGAGAGGGACATCTGGAGAGTCAGAGCAATTTTTTCTTGTTCTCAGACCGTCAACGGAGTAAAGGAGCCACTACAATGTTCGGTCTGCAGCGTCACACTTTTCCAGAATCATTTGTACTTAGATTTCTGTTTAGGACTTCTCTTGTACTTTTCTCGTTTGAGTAATACAAAAAGTTCTTCAACTTTTGTCCATGAAGAACAACTCATGAACATAATACAACCATAGAATGCAAACATACAACGTATCATAGATATCGGGCTCATGTTTCTATTTCATGCCCAACTCCCTTGACGCTTATGGGTCTACGCCTAAGAGGTGACATTTCTCAAAATTGAATGCATATGAAGGTTCTTTCACAATCTTCCCCTTTCAAGGTTTTTTTTTTTTGTCAAAAACTGTATTACAATTTCTTAGGAATGTTTGGTGCAGCCGAATATCCTATAATACACTACCAGCAAACATGAGTTTTTATCAGTGTCGCATATCAAAATGATACAGACTTGTGGCAACTAAAGTATTATACTGCATTTATAAACCTAATTTGTGCTACTTCTTTTCGTATTTTTTTTAGCGAAGAACAAAAAATTATTGAAATATCTATCAAAAGTTGGGTAAGAGAGCCGAATCATGCAAAACATGGGAGAGAAAATGGTTCGTCACCCTACAAAAGCAAGCACTCGTAGAAAAATTGTCCATGTGACCCCCACTCTTCACTAAGCATTTCAAAATGGTTCAGACTTGTCTTAGAGGAAGAATTTGCTTATCGAGTTAGTTCGTTTGGACTACTAATATTAACTCTTTTGGTTGGTCTACTGTTAGGAGTAAATGAATCTTTCACATAAAACGCCAAGAATCATCTAGTGCTACCTTGTTGCTATGGGATACGATTGACAAAAAGGTGTACACTGTACATACATTTTTAGTCTAGTTGTCAAACATTGTCACAATTCATTTGAGATATGAAGATATGAATATTCTCATAATTGGTGTATTAAACAACTCAATGTCTCGAATTCTTTCTTCCACGTACACCTTGGAGAGGATTTCTATAAGGAAAAACTATTGGAATTTAAAGACACTTGTTTCACTATCTACATCGTCTCCATTACCCATTGTATAGTGTCAAACAATGAACATGGGAACGGTTTTATAATGGGATATTTAGACTTTGGGTCTCAAATAAGTTAGGATATTTGTGTTTGGATTTCCATAATAGACATAATTAGTATTTGGGTCTCCGATAAGTTGAGATATTTGTGTTTGCATCTCCATATTAGACATATTTATTGTTTGGGTCTTGGACTAACGATTAACTGTCAAAATCCAACTAAAAAAAGAAAAGAAAAAGAAAAGAGGAGAACGAAAAAAGGGGGAAATTGGGAAAAAATGAAAAAAAATAAAAAAAATAAAAACAAAACAAAAGAAGAGGAAGAGAGAGAACAAATCAAAAAAGGAAAAAAAAACAAAAAATACGACGGGAATAAATTTATTGTGGGAATAAATTGCCTGGTATTGGTACTTTCTGGAAGTAAATTTGTCCGGGAAGAAAGTCTAAATATTCCGGGCAAATTTATTATGGGAAACCTATTCCCATGTTTGGTTTAGGTTAAAACAACATATTTTTGAAAATTACGAATACCCGTATAAATAATCTACCCACAAAATATGGAATCATATCCCGTAATATACAGGGTTTTTTTGCTCGAACAATTTTTGTTCATTTTTTTAATCCTTTTCCATTTATTTTAGATTTTTTTCTGTTTTTTTTTGTTTCAGTACTTTTAGTTTTTATCTTCTTTTTTTTCCTTTTTCGTTTGTCGTTTTATTTCATCATTTTTTTCTCGTCTTTCCCTTTTTACTTTTTTCTCCTTTTTTGGGTTTTTCTCGTTTTTTTCCGTTTTATTCATTTTTTCAATTTTTATTCGTGTTTTTTTTTCATTTTTTTCCCATTTTTTAGTTGAATTTTATCAGTCAATCGTTAGTGCAAGATCAAAACACTAATTATGTCTATCCAAATACAAATATTATAGCTTACTGAATATCCAAACACTAATTATGTCTATTATGGAGACCCAAACACAAATATCCTAACTTATTTGAGACCCAAGTCTAAATATCCCTTTAATAATTGTAGATTTAATAAACAGAAAAATGACAAGATGCAAAAACACAGCCGAGAAATCAATTTTTACGTGTAAATCCAAATTAAAAATAATCACGGTAGTAACATATTGTTTTCTTCTTCCACTATTTTCAGATGATACAACTTACAAGATGATCAAATTCATGGCTATTTGTAAGCTCGCCCAGAAACCCTAAACTAGTTAGGATACGAAATGAATAGAATTCCTAAAACATCCTTGTCGGACTCTCTTCGGAAGGATTATTTTGTTGGTGTAGCTGAACCGAATTGGGACCAAACGATTTAATTAGGATTCAAGACATCCTAGCACTAGAGGTACCATCCTATCTTCATAATCAATTTTGGATGCATCTCTTTTTTATCAAGAATACTCCTATGTGAGCAAAAATTAAGAAAAGAAGTAAAATTCAAAAGAACCAATTTGATTCTATGTTGTAGAGATCTACCATGTGAGTCATTTATTTAAGCATGAGTCATAAAAGTAATTGAGATATATTCTAATTCGAGATCTATTATGTGCATGATTAGACACGGTTGTGGAAACATGTTGTAGTTATCCTTGTAAAATGTCATCTTTTATTTACGTTTAGAAGAAACCTAAAAGATATGTTATACAAGATCTCCATATAAACTAATGAAGCTAGTATCAGAAATTAGGTATTTATGGCTTATGGTGTGGTTCTTTGTAGTTCTATTAATTAGGTATTGATTAAGGCTTGTTCTTAAACTTTGCAGTTCTCTTCTTTGACTTGATTGCACTGATTTCGTGCACTTTGTTTGAGAGGAAATGGAGATTTTAACTGGAGCAGCCTCTTCAACTTTGTCAGAAATCGGCAAGAGGATGTGGATTATAGCTGCAAATAACATCAAATATCTTTTATGCTATGATAGTAAAGTTAAGGAACTCAAACAGCTTGTTCAAAATCTAGATGAAAAAAAGAAACTTATTGAGGCAAGGCTAGAAGCAGAAACAAGAAATGGAAGAACTGTTGATGCACATGTGAGTCGATGGTTGACAAACTCGGATCTTGTCGAAAAAGATGCAATGAGTCTAGAGAAGCAAGTCAAAGACGTAAGATGCTCCATGAGTTGTTGTTGGAATTGTTTCTCTTACAAGATAGGCAAGGAGGCTGCTGAAAAGATAAATACCACAAAAGTGCTCCTTAGTGCTGAATTTACTATTTTAACTCGTGATCCACCGCCTCCAAGTATTGAGTCACTATTCCCAAATAGAGACTTTCAAGAGTCATCATTGACAAAATCATCAATGGATCACATATGGGAAGCACTGAACAACCAAAATTTTTATATTATCGGAGTATACGGTATGGGTGGCGTCGGCAAAACAACTATAATGAAAGAAGTTGCTAAACGGGCAAAGAATGAGGGAAAGTATAATGAGGTGATCATGGTGACAGTCTCCCAAAATCAAGATGTTAAAAAAATGCAAACTGAAATTGCTGAGCAACTAGGCTTTCCGCTTACATACGATAGTGAAATAGTCCGGGGAGCCAAACTTTTGGATAGAATAAAAGGGGCGAGGAAGATTCTCATTATTTTGGATGATTTGTGGGACTTTCTGAATATTAGCACAATAGGAATTCCAAGTGCAGATGAAAACAAGGAATGTAAAGTTGTCATTACAACTAGAAGTAGAGATGTATGTACCGTCATGGAGTGCCAAAAACATATCAAGGTGGAACCTTTATCAGAAGAGGAATCATGGGATTTATTCAAGTCAAAAGTTGGCGATGTACTTGAAAAAAATGATAATTTGAAGAAGGTGGCAGTGGATGTTGCTAAAGAATGTGGTGGGCTGCCTCTGGCTATCATAACGCTTGGGAGGGCAATGAGAGATAAGGATGACATTAGCACATGGAACTCTGTACGAAATGAACTGCGACAATCTGTACAAACACATATTAGAGGTATGGAAAATATAGTACTTAAATGCATACGGAAGAGCTTTGACTCTCTGAGCAACGATGAAGCCAAATTATGTCTTTTGTTGTGTTCATTATTTCCGGAAGATTGGGAAATTGATATTATAGACCTTTTTCGATACATTGTGGGAGAAGGAATCTTGCGGCAGGTTTATAGTATGGAACAAGCATGGAACATGGTGCGTAGGTTGCTTGTCCAACTTAAAGATTGTTGCTTGCGATTGGAGGGTAGGGACTCGGAGCATTTCAAGATGCATGATGTTGTTAGAGATGCTGCTATCTGGATTTCTTCTCATAGGGCTTATGGATTCTATGGTTTTGCAAACAAGGGGTTAAGACGATGGCCTGAAATTGTGCAAGTGGACGAGTGTCAAAGAATTTACTTCACGGGAAATTCCTTTGACTCTCTACCAGCAGAACAACTTGTATTCCCAAAACTCCGGACTATGATCTTGAAGGAAACTCGGATACCAACAATCCCAGATGGGTTCTTTCAAAGGATGGAGGCGCTCTTGGTGTTGGATCTAAGGTCAATGTGGGTTGCATCATTGCCGTCATCGTTCCCATGCCTAGTCAATCTCAAAGCTCTCTTCTTATCCCGATCTGGAGAGGTAAACTTTGATGTGACCAGTTTGTCGTTAATTGGAGAATTGAAGAACCTTGAAATACTTCAACTACAGGGCTTTGAGTTCGGTAGTGCAGTACCAAAGGAATTTGGAAATCTGACGAAGTTAAGGTGTTTAGATCTGCTACGCTGCAAGGGAAGGATACCACGAAACCTGATATCGAGATTGTCTAGATTGGAGCAGCTATATCTCACAGGGGTGTTCAGCAACTGGCAGGTTGATGATGAGGGGAGTAGTAGCAGTGATGCAGCTACCTTTGCGGAGCTAGCAAGTCTGTCATGCCTAACCACCTTACATGTTGATATAGGGAACCCTGATGTCTTCTTGCAACAACAGGGGGACGATTTGAACTTTGGTCCATGGCAGGCACTTACGGACTTCCAAGTTTTTCTAGGACTCAAACCGAGTATATGCCCGTTAGCATTTCAACACCGGAGAAGCAGAAGCAAGCAACTTGCGATAACAAAATCTACATACAAATACAAGTGGGTTATTGATCTCGTGACGAAAACAGAGCGCCTATTCCTGCATAACTTGCCCGGAACGGAATGCCTTATCTGCAGTGGTACTGAAGCAGAAGAAGAAGGTCATTCTCGTCGCGTGGGAAACAAGTTATTTGAAGTCAGAGAACTGTACCTTCACTCCATGCCGGACATGAAAAGTTTGTGCTCAGGAACGCTGCTGCCGAATGTTCTTCTTCTTCGAAAGCTGAGGGAACTGGAAATCGTAAGTTGCCACAAATTGGTCGATGTGTTGTTGCCAAGTTGTATGTTGTTAAGAACACACCAACTTATGGAACGCCTTTCCATAAGGAGCTGTTATAAACTAGAGAAAGTGTTGAGCTTAGTGCAAGAAGAAGAAGGAGGAGAAGGTGGCCAATCTGCTATAGAAGCTGGTGGTATAGTGCTCCTGCCCCGCCTTCAAGATATTTGTCTATCGGACTTACCAGAGCTAAGGAGTGTATGGGGGGATGATGGTCATGGTGGCGTAATGATCATGTTGGCAGCTGGGAGCCTCCAAAACCTTCAAAGTTTAGAAGTGTACAATTGCAAGAGCTTGAAAGACGATCGTATACTACCTCCCATATTGCCAATTCCAAATAAACTTGACCACTTCCCAAACCTCCGAGAATTGACCATAGTCGGATGTCACAGCTTGACCCATCTGCTCTCCTGGAGACAAGCAAAAGGCCAGCTTCCACACTTGAAAGATCTTTATGTTACTAATTGTGGAAGAATGGAAACAGTAGTAATTAAAGAAGAGCCCGAGGAGGAGGAGGAGGAGGAGGAGGCGGAGGAGAGTCATGTGCTCCCTTCTCTAACACACTTGGACTTATACCGCCTGCCCATGTTAAGGAGCTTCTTCCAGGGAGAGCAATGCTCCAAGTCACTCTCTTCTTTGAAGGATCTCTACGTGAAGGAATGTCCAAAGCTGAAGAAACTGCCACTGTCGTCGTCGTCTTCGTCACCACCGGTCTTGCAACGTCTTAGGGGAGAGAGCTGGGAATGGTTTCAAAGCTTGGAATGGGGAGAAGACCAAAGCATCAAAGAACGACTCCGACCCCTTTTTCGACCTATGCAGCAACAATGTAAGTTGTGTCCGATACATAAATCCTTTTTCTTTTACCTACTACTAGTCACGTGCTTTGCACGTGGATAACGTATAATAAGAATATTATCCAAGTATAAACAAATATATTTTCTAGCTCATGTGGTTAGGGTGGGAGGTTTTCTTCTTGTTTGGTTGAGTTCAATTTTCCATTTTGAATATATTTAACAAATCTAAACTTTTTCAACATTTTTTTTACAAAATTTAAATTTCTTTAAAAAGAAAATAGTTGATGATATACACGGTTTGGACGGCTCAATCTTGAACCGTTTTGAAGTCCCTTTATAATAGTAGAGATATATTATTTTACAAAATAGGACACTTCTGTCTTCTGATTTATCAAATTAGCCTACTCAAAATTCTAGTTTACAAAATAAATTATAAAAGACTCTCATATAAAACCATATTAAACCAACGGAACCAAATACGGAAGGAAAATGGCCCCTTTTCTTATTAGCATAATCAAATCCGTAAATAACCCCACCAATTCTCCTTTTTTTTTTAGTTGCCCATCACTATAAGACACTCCTTTGATCCATTTTTGGCATTTTGGGAATGTAAGTTGTCCGATTACACCGTGCAGATCATTTTCTTTTCCCTACTATTATTTTACAAAATAGTACACTTGCCCTTTTAATTTATCACATTAGCATAATCAAAATTTTATTTAACGAATAGTGTTGTTATATGTATAGTCATCAACCTATCTTGGTCGTTGTCCGTCACTATAAGACACGTCATTTCCAAAAAAATAAAAACTTATTTTTGCATTTAAAAGCTATAATTTATTTATTTTCTAGATTAAACTTATAATTTTAGAGAAAAACAAATTTCCAATTTAGTAAATCAAATATTTTTTATGTTATTAATGGTTATCAGTTTTTATCTCAACTAAGTTACAAGGGTTTAAGGACCATCTTGGAACCATCAAGAAAATTTTCCAAATAATAATCATGGTAGTTTTAAAATCATTTTGTGACCTCAAGGAGTTTTAGCCAAATAATAATGTGTTAATTTTTCTAACAGAATGCTTTCCCTCGGAAGATTGAGTTTCTTTCGTTGCTTACCTCCTAACAAATAAAAAATCCTCCTAAGATTAAATCGGTTCAGTCTCGTTCATGATATGATTGAGTTTAGACATTATGAGATGATTACATAACAAGAAAGTACTCTTTATCTTTTTTTAGAAAAAAAAAAAGAGAAAAGAAAATGAAATGAAATTACTCTATTTTGGTAAATAAAATGTTTTACTATGTTATTTTGTAAATAAAAAAAATAATTTAAGAAAAAGTTCCAAATAAATATTTAACTTCATGGCTTTCTTTTCCTAGTTCATTTAAATTTGGATTAGAGTCTGAATCCTCGTAGAACCCAAAACAAAAGCAATTCCATAGAAATGATCTTATATTATTGTTTACCACTCTAATTAGCAATACTTTTCTTATGATGTGATGGCAGCATCTAGAGTGGAACCGGAAATTCAAGCAAGTGTGGGCTAGAGCGGCCTAAGGTGTGGAATGAATCGTATAAAAAAAATCAATACAAAAAAATATGAAAAAAAAAATGGGGTGGGTTGGAGCCCACTCATGTCCCTACGTGGTTCTGCCACTGGCAGGAAGTATAGTATCTGATGTCGATCAAGAGTCCAATGCCAATGTACTCTGAAGAACAAAAGTTGGAAGACTGGTCGAGGACCTCAAGCTTGGATATATTGTTATGCTAGAGGTGAATATTAGCTTGATTGTTGTTTTAATTTTTATAATTGTTCTGTGATGCATATGTAAATATGTTATAATAATGCCATGGATTTGTTATGTTCCTAATTATGGTCTATGTAAGTATGGTTAAAGTACTGTAATTTGAACCTGGATTCTAATATATATGTGATGAACTTTATATATGGAATTTTATGCTAATAGTTGATATGACTATGCATCGATACATCTTTCCCTACAAATGCGAAGAAAGAAAATGATATTCGTTTGCAGGAAAACATAGTAGTCACAAAAATTTGCAAAGACCATAGTTGTCGAAGTCTTTCTTCTCTCAACAAAGGAGGGTCCCATCTAGACTAAGAAAAGTTGGTGTACCTCTAAGCAAGCATTTAAATTAAAACTATGGAGCATTTAAATGTCTGTCTCAATCCGCCATAGGCGAATGTTACTTACCCCTTAGATGTGGCTGGGGTTTCCTAAGCATTTTAGAGGTGTTAACTAGGCCCGAAATTGGCCTGGTTTGAACGGGACTGGACCGAGTCAGTTTAGCCCGTTAGAATTTACAGGTCGGGTCGGTTCTGGCCGAGTTCAGCACCGAAAATCCAAATCCAGTCAACCCAGAACCTACTATAAACCAGTTGGGTTTGACCGGACTGAGTCTAGCTCAAGTGCGGACCGGGTCTGGTCTACTCTGGTTCGATTTTTAAAAAAAATTAAAAAATTGTTGGACTTTGAACTTTAGATTTTGGACTCGATTATATAAAAGAAAAAAAGAAATATTATTTGTGTTAGTGCCGAGGCACAATTTCCGATAGAAAATTCTGAAACTGAAACAATTGTAAAGACAACGTTTCAAATGCAACACCTCAAAGAAGATGTGCAACAGAGATCCTGGAGGATTCTGAATTACGAGGATCTAAAAAGATTCTACGTAATACACAAAAAATCTAAAGAGACTTTTGTGCAAGCGACTATCGGCAGTAGAGCTTCTAAAAAGAAGTTACTGTAAAAGGCAACAGCAGCGATGACAAGCGAGAATGAGATGCTGGGGTGAATGAACCACCGTTGCTCAAAGCTTTATTCGCCCCACACGAGCACGAACAGCTTCCAGGAACCAGCAAATTCACGAAGAACTTCTGGAACGCTCGTAAGTCAATATTTGAGACTTGAACGGGCTTCCTGGACTTTACAGACTCCCTTAACTCTCTTCTTGGTGCATCTTTCAAAGGAGGCCAAGGGGCTCTATTTATAGAGTGGAGTTGAGACTTCACCTCTTCTCCTATCCGATGTGGGACTAAAATACCAATACTCAAAAATAGAGTTTGATATTTTAGATCATCCCACAATCAGCATAGAAGTGTGCCAGTCCACGCCTACCCCCCGAACACTTCCGTGCATGCACGAGACATCCTGGAGTCCGTGTCCGAGTCCGAGTCCGCACAACAAAAATTAACTTGCATCCTTGTTGGATTTAATCCTTTTTCCTTCTAGGAAAATACTTCCACATGGCACAAACTTGTGCCCCACTACACCTCATGTGCACACCTCAACACAAGCAATGCATTATATTGAGATACTCACCATTTGGTGTAGTCGATGTGGGACTATCTTTTCTAGTCCAAAGGCAAAAAACACCAACAATCCCCCACATATCTCAATATATGGGTTGAGCATTCCCCACAGTGGCTGTCCATCATGCATTAGGAGAGATGTCGCTACGACTTGAATCTTCCCGCATAGGTTAAATAACAGCATGATACAAGAATGGACTAAGTCTTGAATTCTGCACCATAACTGCAATTCTTCCTACTCACATAATGACATCAACTGTGCTTCTGGCTGCACATTGAAGGCCCTGTGCCAGCCTGGTTTCAGTGTATAATTTTGGGCGTCTACAATTTTACCCTCAAGAGACGGCCTGATATCTCTTTCCATACACTATAGGTGAGTTCTTTATTAAAGAGATATGGCATGAAGCCTTGCGCTTCCTTGCGGTGCTACGCCGCTATGACATGGCCTGAAGCCGAGGCATTACCCCTACCTGCGAACCTCATCGTAGTGTCATACTACTGTAGCATGAGGTCACAAGCCTCTTTGTAGTGCCAAACTACCTAGCATGAAGCCTAAGGCTTCCTTGCGGTGTTACTCCGCAACGACATGGCTTGCAATGTCGAGGCTTTACCCCTACCTGGGTACCTCATCGTGGTGTCGTGTCACTGTAACATGGGGCCATCCTCCCCTTTGTAGTGCTGTCTACAACTCTTTAATTACGTTATACAGCATTAGGCTACATGCCTATTTGCGGTGCTACGCCGCTATGACTTGGCTTGCAAAGCCGAGGCATTACCCCTACCTGGGAACCTCATGGTGGAGTCACCCCACTGTAGCATGGAGTTTCACTCCTTGTAGTGCTGCTCTACCGTGCTTCCTGTAAAGCACACCAGGCATTCACTCTGCCTGAGAACTCATTAAGGCGTTTAAGCCAACCTTCCACAGGATCTATTTTTTCCGCAGAAAATACATAGTAGACAACAGTGGTTATGGGTCCGTATCCCTTCCATGTTCCAGAGAACAAGTACCCACTGTTACCTTATAGTTTCCCAGTCAGTGATCCTCCTTTGAACCAAAAGTTAGATGCCTAGTAGATTTCTCTTTGAACTAATAGCATAAAACTTTATGGTAGGATTACAAAGACACACTATCAGAATGCCTTCAAGCCCACTTTACAAGCTGTATCATCGACCAGCTGGCGCTTGAGGCCCTTGGTGAACGGATCCGCCAGGTTCTCCTGACTCCGAACATCAATCACTGCAAAAACACCTCTCTTGATAAGATCGTGTACTGCTCTGTGCTTCAACCGCACCGTTCTCTTCTTTCCGTTGAAGAGTTCATTTGATGCCACTGCTGCTGCCGCCTGGTTGTCACAGTATATCGGTATTGCCGGTATCTGAGCCCCAACCACCGGAAGATCATACATGAGCTCCCAAAGCCACTCTGCTTCATCTGCAGCAGCATCCAATGCAAAGAATTCAGATTCCATGGAGGAGCGAGATAACATAGTCTGTTTCTTCGACTTCCACGATATAGCAGCTCCGTCCATGGCGAATACGAATCCACCTGTGGAATACTCGCTCTCCATATCTGAACACCAGCTAGCATCACTGAAGCCTTCCACTACTGACGGATCTCCGCTGTAGAAAAGTGCATATGTCTGAGTTTTCTTAAGATATCTCATAACACGCTTCACAGCTTTCCAGTGCTCAACGACTGGATTGCTAGTGAACCGACTCAGCATTCCCACGGCAAAAGCTATGTCAGGCCTTGTGGCAGTAGTAGCGTACATCAAGCTTCCGATGACGCTAGCGTACTCCAACTGCCTGATGCTTTTCCTCGAATTTGGCTCCAGCTTTTGATCACTCCGGTACGGTGTATCGATTATAGGAAGATCTTGATACCCGTAGCGAGTGAGCATCTTCTCAATATAATGAGATTGTGACAACGCTATTCCAGTGCCTGTCCGGATGATCTTGAGCCCCAAGATTACGTCGGCATCCCCCAAGTCCTTCATACTGAACTTGGTCGAGAGGAATTTCTATGTCTCTGTGACGCAGCTTAAATCCGTACCTAGGATTAGCATGTCGTCCACGTAAAGACATACGATTACTCCTCTTCCGTCAGCAAACTTTGTATAGACACACTTGTCTGTTTCACTGACCATGTAGCCATTTGACCTTATCATCTTGTCAAACTTCTCATGCCATATTTTGGGAGCTTGTTTCAAACCATACAGAGACTTTATCAACTTGCAGACTTTGTCTTCCAGACCTCTGACGACAAAACCTTCTGGTTGTTGCATGTAGATCTCTTCGGTCAGCTCGCCATTAAGGAATGTCGTTTTCACATCCATCTGATGTATCACCAGCTTGTGTATTGTTGCTAGAGCAATTAACAATCTGATGGTTGTCATCCGAGCTACTGGAGCATAAGTGTCAAAGTAGTCGATCTCCTGCTTCTGAGCAAACCCCTTGGCCACTAGCCTGGCCTTGAACTTGTCAATGGTTCCATCTGCTTTCATCTTCTTCTTGAAGATCCATTTGCATCCGATGGGTCTTGCTCCTTCTGGCAGGTCAACCAATACCCATGTGTTGTTGGAGGTGATTGAGTCAATCTCGTTGTCTATCGCCTCCTTCCAGAATACAGCATCTCTGGTCTTCATCGCCTCATCATAGGTAAGCGGATCTGCTTCCACATGATAGGTGACGAAGTCATCTCCGAAGTCTTTCGGCCTCCTCGTTCGCTTAGATGACGGCTCAGCGAGTTCTGGTTCAGCTGGTGTCTCCTTGACGACAGCTTCATCTAGGACTACTGGTTCATTAAAGACTTCTGTCTGCTTTGTACCCTCATCATTCTCCGTGAGAACAATATTCTTGTGTTTTGCAAACTTGTCTTCAAAGTATTCAGCATCGCGAGATTCGATGATATGGTTTGACTCGATATCAAGGAATCTCCGAGCATCACTCTTCTCGGCATACCCCAAGAAGATCGCCTTCGTAGTCCTTATCCCCAGCTTCTGAATCTTCAGATCCGGGAGCTTCACATAAGCCAGACACCCCACACTCGAATGACATTCAAGTTAGGTCTGACTTTGAACCAGAGTTCATGAGGAGTAATGTCGGAAGTTGTATATGGCACTCTGTTCAGAATGAACGTTGTCGTTAGTGCAGCTTCTCCCCAGTAGCACTTTGAAAGACCCGCAGTCAACAGCATGGAGTTCATCATCTCTGTCAACGTTCTGTTCTTCCTTTCTGCTACTCCGTTGGATTGAGGAGAGTACGAAGCCGTTGTCTCATTGATGATTCCATGTTCTTTGCAGAATGATAAGAATTCATGAGACCGATACTCCCCGCCTCGATCACTCCTTAACCTCTTGAGTTGTTGTCCAGTTTGCCGCTCAGCCTCGGCCCTGAACTCCTTGAACTTCTCGAATGCTTCGTCTTTAGACTTGAGCAAGTAGACGAAAGCATACTTTGAGAAGTCATCGATGAAAGTAATGAAATACTTCATCCCGGCCTTTGTAGAGAATTGTTTGAAGTCACAGATATCTGAGTGAACCAACTCCAGAAGATCTGTGCTTCGATGGACCCTGTGAAAGGATTTCCTTGTGATCTTCGTCTGAGCACATATTTCACATTTCTCTACCTTACCCCCACACTTGGAGATAAGTCCTAGACTAGACATTCTGTTAATCCTTTTACAATGAACATGTCCTAGCCTATTATGCCACACCTCAAGAGAATAATCAGAAGAAGTGATTGCATTTATATTATCATGCTGGGTTACAACAAGCTGAATCTTGTACATTCCTTCAGTTTGGAAAGCTTTTCCGAAGAATGTACCCTTCTAGGACATCACCAACTGGCCAGCATTGATGTCCATCCTCAAGCCTGCGTTGCAGAGCAGACTTCTAGAGATCAGGTTCTTAGCAATTACTGGAACATGCTTCACACCTTGAAGCGTCAGAGTGTTCCCCGATGTGAGTTTCAGCTCCACCGTCCCGATCCCTAGTACTTCAGCTTGTGCCTGGTTTGCCATTATGACCTTCTCTGAAGTTGGCTCATAAGAGACGAACCAGTCTTTGTCTGAACAGACATGGCAGGTCGCACCAATGTCTATCCACCAGTCCAAGTCAGCCCCCACAGTTACAACCTGTGCTATCATGACAACTAGATTAGTAATCATAGAAACCTTACTAGGCTCATCTTGTTCGTTGGGCTTGGACTTGCATTCGGATTTGTAGTGGCCCTTCTTGCCACAATTGAAGCAAGTCACATGGGACTTGGACTTCTGCTGCTTGAAAGCAGGACCCTTCACTTTCAGATTCGTGAAGTCCTTCTTTTTGCGATGAGAAGCAGCCTGCTTCCCCTGGTACTCTCTGGTTTGGACCAGATTAGCCTTCGCCAGTTGCTTGGACAGAGTATCCATCTTCTGTTGAGAGCGCATCTCGTCCTCAACATGGATCTCTTGCAAGAAATCTTCCAAGCTAATTTCCATCTTCTTTCGATGCATCCTTGCATAGAAGTTGCTCCATTCTGAAGGAAGTTTCGCGACAATCCCTCCAACGACAAACTTGTCGACGAGGGGCATGTTCTCGTCTTCTAGTTTCTGACGCAACTTCAGAAACTCCTTTACTTGGGGCAGCATCGCCTTCTCGTCTTCGAAGGTCCACTTGCGGTATTTTTCTACCATGAAGATCTTGGACCGGTTCTCGTCATCTTCATAGAGCTTTCCCAAGGAGTCCCATATCTCTTTGGCAGATGTCTTCTTGGAGTAGGACTCTGCCAGAGAGTCTTCCATGAAATTGTGTATCAGTAGTTTGCATATACTGTTTTCTCTCTTCCACTTCGCTTGCTTGGTCGTAGCAGCGGCCACAGCCGCAGCAGATCCAGTGGTTGGAACGATCGGTTCTTCTTCTGACAGCACGTGATCAACATTCACGAGTAGAAGATTTAAAGTGACCTTTCGTATCCATATCTGGAAGTGTTCGCCATCGAATTTCTCCAACTTGTTAAAGCCGGTATCGATGAGCGAAGCACGAGAATTATCCATCTTCTCAATAAAGCTTTGAGATTGTTAGTGCCGAGGCACAATTTCCGATAGAAAATTCTGAAACTGAAACAATTGTAAAGACAACGTTTCAAATGCAACACCTTAAAGAAGATGTGCAACAGAGATTCTGGAGGATTCTGAATTACGAGGATCTAAAAAGATTCTACGTAATACACAAAAAATCTAAAGAGACTTTTGTGCAAGCGACTATCGGCAGTAGAGCTTCTAAAAAGAAGTTACTGTAAAAGGCAACAGCAGCGATGACAAGCGAGAATGAGATGCTGGGGTGAATGAACCACCGTTGCTCAAAGCTTTATTCGCCCCACACGAGCACGAACAGCTTCCAGGAACCAGCAAATTCACGAAGAACTTCTGGAACGCTCGTAAGTCAATATTTGAGACTTGAACGGGCTTCCTGGACTTTACAGACTCCCTTAACTCTCTTCTTGGTGCATCTTTCAAAGGAGGCCAAGGGGCTCTATTTATAGAGTGGAGTTGAGACTTCACCTCTTCTCCTATCCGATGTGGGACTAAAATACCAATACTCAAAAATAGAGTTTGATATTTTAGATCATCCCACAATCAGCATAGAAGTGTACCAGTCCACGCCTACCCCCCCCGAACACTCCCGTGCATGCACGAGACATCCTGGAGTCCGTGTCCGAGTCCGAGTCCGCACAACAAAAATTAACTTGCATCCTTGTTGGATTTAATCCTTTTTCCTTCTAGGAAAATACTTCCACATGGCACAAACTTGTGCCCCACTACACCTCATGTGCACACCTCAACACAAGCAATGCATTATATTGAGATACTCACCATTTGGTGTAGCCGATGTGGGACTATCTTTTCTAGTCCAAAGGCAAAAAACACCAACAATTTGTATTTACCCCTCCATTACTAATACCTAATTTTATTTTCCTCCATTATTAATTTTATTACTACTGCTTCCATTTCTTAAGAGTTACCAAATAATAATGGATGGAGATAAATACAAATAACATCTGAGAGAATGATACAATGAGGAGGTTTTATAGACATAAAATTAATAATGGGATGAAACAGAATTGGACATTAGTAACGAGATAAATACAAATAACTCAAGAAAAAAAAATCGAGAGAAAAAATGTGAAGAAAATTTGGAGTAAATTTTTGATGCAGTATATGAAAACAGAAACGGTTAAAAGCCGTGAGCTTTTTATTACGGATGATATTTTCTGACAGGAACAACTGAGATGGATAGTGCCAATACATGCACTAATTTTCAAGACCTCTATCATTTTTCTACAAAGAATCCATGGAAGATCTTGTAAAACATATATTAAATACTCCATTATTTTGTCAACTGTAGAAGGGGTCGGTGAGACGCCTATGATGCCCATGTCAACCAAGAAACTGACACCCAGTTAGCAAGTGCAATTCCGAACTTTCATTGTTATTAGCGCCGATCCAACTATCTTCCAACTGGACATGAGGTTCTCTGCCAATAACCCTTCGGCCATATTTGGTTCGCAAAATTGAATCAGTATTAAAAGTTATTCATTTTCTGAATTTGAATGTCAAAACAAAAACAGAAAAGAAAAAAAAAATGTTCTCAAACGAAAGTAAATAGAAAAAAAAATTAATGGTTACCCTTCCCACCCAAGATTACTTCCCTCTAAATTATTTGCATTTATTACAAAAATTTAAGACTAAATTATTTTTCCTCAAACACATATCCTAACTATATTTCTGTCATTTCCAAACATTAGAAAAAAAAATGGATAAAAATTATAATTTTTCAAAGAAAAAAAAGAGAAAAGAATTGATTTCTTTCCTTTCCGCAAATTGTATACATTACTAGACAGTTTGATAAACGCAATATTTCGATGGTAAATGTTGGAATTTTTCTTTGATTCTTGTAAACAAAGTTAGAAAGTTTAGAGTTACCGGTCTCTGATGAAGTCGTATACAAATAACTATATTAAGAGATTATTCGAGATCAATGTGCAGAGTTATTTTCGAATCCTCCTAGAGGTAAAACTCTCGTGCTAGCGGCTTCCTGTCGCTGTGCAAAACTCCGAAAGAAACGATCTGAACTTAGTTTTTGCCCAGAGAATATGATGGAAACTGGAGATGAGGGTGGTCAAGACGAAGGTGGTCGACGCTAGCACGTCACGAGGCTCGACGAGTCGCTGGCTCAGTTCTTCGAGACGAAGATGAAAGATTGAGTTGAGGTGGGTGAGTTGATAAGGTTGGATGCATGAATATTTATAATGACAAAAAATTGTGATTGGTTAACTTTAGTTATGGCAAAAATATAGGAGGAAAGTAAAGGTCGTGGAGAACCTTTCAAAATGTTGTTTTAGACTTTGTTTTTCAAATACAATTGAACAACAATCTCCCCCCAAGTTCTGAAACACATACGACAATTAGAAGAATATATAAGACTGGAGAACTTCTGGGCAAATAAATACTATGCAATAGTTGAGATGTAATACAGCCTTAAATCTTACTTAGTGACTATTGTGTTTATCTGAAAAAGTACTTAATGGATTATCCCTTGAATCAGACTTCTTGAAACAGATTCAGAAAATAGCAGACATAAAACGCTAGAGGTTCTTGGTTTATCGGGTTGATTGACCATGTGCACTTTTTCTTATTCATTAGAGTTATGTGGGATCGACATGTCCCAAAGTCGCAGCCTTCACGACCTTCCATATAGGTAAGTCTTCAAAGGATTGGTGATTGGTGTCAACCCTGCATAAATATGTTTGGACCTACTAAAATTTATAAAACTCATCCTAACCAAATCACACTGGAACACTGTCATCATACGGATTGGGTATCTTTGTACAACTTCATACAACTGTTTAGGCATTAATTTTGAGAATTTAAACTCAGGTCAGTGTTCCATATTAGTCACCTAAGTCCAACTTATTTCTATCCATTGAACTGGCTTCTTGGAATCTCCAGGCAGATTCGATTGTGTTGCCACTGTTGGTGACTTACATATGGACTTAACCCAATCCCCTCGATGATTCAAGGATTAGTGTCCTAGACAGACCCTTCGTCAAGGGATCTGTATGGTTCTTTTATGACTTTTATAGTCAAGAACCATATATTTATTTGCTTAATAGACTCTTTATTGACTTGATGTGTAAGTGCAGGTGTCTGTTCATCTTAGAATTCAGAGAATCATGTATTAGCAATTCCATAACACAATTTATAAAACAAACAAATGTATAAACTATTCAGGGAGTCGTCATCTTCGTTTAGAAAAATTGTTACAGGGTTCGGTGGGTGATTTCAGTTGTAATCTCTCTCTTTCTTTTTAAGTTCGGTGAGGGGGTTGAAGCTTTGGGCAAAGGACTCAACAAGTTTATATTTAGTCTTGTATTTTGTTGAAAGGTATAAAGATTAAAATTTGTCCAGGTGGCGTAGTCACCGAAAATATACTATGTCTTGGTTTTCGTGGTAGATTTGTTCGTTATCTTCAGGTGGGTTGGCATCGCTTCCGCGGCAACACTATACCGTGTTTACATGCGGGGTGTTCTCAATTCATATATTAGGTTTGCCGACATAAGATGATTTCTAGATCAAAGTCCAAATGTATTTTCTAATTTCAACCCATATTGTTCAACTCCTATAAGAACTAGGCCGAGTTTATTCAATTTTACTTGTACTAGAAGTTCTACATGTACATAGGGCTGCAAATGAGCCAAGTCGCTCGCAAGCTGGTCGAAGTTTGGCTCGATAAAAGCTCATTTGAGCTCAGTTTGTTTAGTAAACAAGCTGAGTTCAAGCTTCATTTTCGAGCTCGTTTAATAAACGAGCCAAGCTCAAGCTTAGAAGTACTCGCACTAAAAGAAAATTACCTTTTTATGACGGCTAAAAACCGTCATAAATGATATTTTATAACATTTTTTTGTAAGCCCGCAACCGTCATAAAAACCAATGTTATAAATATTTACTAAAACCGTTATAAATAATCTCTCCTTATATAACATTTTTTTTTTCTTGAAAACGTTATAAGTAATAAACTATATATGACACTAAATTTCTGAAGCGTTATAAATATGTGCCATATATATAACACATCTATTTTGAAGTGTTATAAATAGGTATTATATATATAACACTTTTCAAACTGCTCAAAAAATCATACATATATATCACCTGTCAAAGCGTTATAAAAAGCACACATATATATCACCCGTCAAAGCATTATAAAAAGCAATGGTCAATACTGACCATTTCCAAAACATTCATTTCGAATCAGACCACATAAATTATGAAATTTAACAAACATTTGAAGCATTCCTCTTGAATTAAAATATCACATTCAAAATTGTATATAATATCACTATTTTAATTACATTTTTACAAAAATATATCCAAATACATATACGTCTTAATGTTTCCTTTTTCAGGACACCCTCAAAACATTCTTTTTGCTTCATCTACACAAAACTGTTGACATCACTTCAAAACTGTCAACACGTACAACCCTCAAAACGGTCAAAAGGAGAAACCTGTACACTCTCAATTCTACAACCTACAAATAAAGGTACAATAAAGTATTGTAATCTTCAGCACCAAAATTCGTTCAAGTACCACAAAAGACAGGGCATGCAAAATTACGTACCTGGAGCACTAAACTCACAGTCTACTATAGCATATTATCTGCATTTGCAAAAAAAGTGAAAAATTATCCATATCAGAAGGCTTAGATATGTACAACTGACATGTGCTTATTGAAGGAAAGATAATTAATAGACAATAGCTAGCTAGAATAAAATGGACAAGAATGTACCTATGCATTAGTTCCCATATCAGGTGCAGGCACATCTGTATGGATGCCAATATTGTCATGAATCTTCAGAGTGAATACATTATCTAAGAAAGACCCCTCTAACAAACAAGAAAGAAGAAGAAACAAGCATGTATGCAATTTGCCAAGGAAGAAAGTTATAAGCAATACCCGGTTAACTTTTACTTGGGAACCTGGATAATTCTGTGTATCAGGATCTAACTCAGATTGCTTCAGACTTATCATGATCTATAACTTCCTATGTTGTAGGGATACAAATACGACATGACATGATACAGTCATGCACGAATCTCATGACGACATGGAAATAGGATTTTGGTATTTCTAGTTCATTTTTAAGCGTCTGTGTCATGTTTGATGTCTTCCCTGAAATGTAGCCCCCATCCCTTCCACTTGGGTCCATCCTTTGTGTGAATGTGTGAATTGACCCTAGTACTGAAGCTATAGTTACTGGTTACTACTGAATGCATTAGCATGTGTAAAGAGTCAGAAAGGAATTACTTGTATTACCCAAAACAAAAATGAAATAATAAGGCTTCTCAACCTACTATTGCAATTTAACTGGAGCTATATTGTTAAGTAGAAGACTGGACATGTTTGTTCAGTATTCAAGCTCGCCAACAGGTGGTCCATAGAATCAGTGTGGCACTTGCAACGTTGTTCATATATCAGTGAACCAGGACGCAACGTTTCTGAGAAGCATTTTTTACGATGGATATTGGGTTGGGTTCTATAGTCAGATATTGCTCGATCAAGTGTCCGACATACTTATCAAACATAGGGATATCACCTATTGAGGAGGCATGCTAGTTGTTAGAGAAGATGTAGTTAAGGAAAAAATGTAGAAGGTGAAAAACTGCACAAAATGTACATATGCTCCTAATCTCAATATTTAGCAAACTGCACTATGACTGTACTCATGATCCCAAGATCAAATGTAGTATCAGTAAATATGGTATACCATGTTCCCAAAACCAAAACCCATATAATCACCCAATTATCATCACATACGTTTAACAGGTAAATATGAAATAGTTTATCTCAAGCTTTGTTGCACGGGTACAGATGAAATAATTTGGGTTGTATGTGTTATGTCTGATATATATCTGCTACAGACATGACACTATATTAATTTTGAGTCCCTCTGCTTTAGGAGTGTACCTATGCGTGTACACAGGTTACGACACCTAGTCATACATAGAAATTAAACTTACAACTACAAATCATCATTAGAACAGCAACATGAAGCTAAGGGAAGAACCACAAGTAGAAGTTAACTTACCGGTGCGTAATTAGTGATTGTTTAACACCACCCGTCTGTTTAGGTGCGTAGTTGGATAATGCCTAATATTTAAGTAGATTTTTTTCGGTTGAATAACTTACTTTGGTACCTGTAGTAATGAATTCACTTTTCTTCCCTGCCAACAAAGAGGAAAAAGAACAACGGTATTAGAGAGCCTACAACAATGTTTCAGATGGTTAACCACAGCTGCTATATTATGCAATGTTTTATATAAGCTATAACTTCAAATTGACAACCCAATTGCCTTTTTCCAAACAAAAAAGTTCTTTCATGAACAGGTTTGAGCCAGCAAACATGAAAGTGACTTGCTGGAGTGAGAAAGGGGAACAATGAGATTCATGACAGTATATGCCAGAAAGAACTGTAACTTGCATATGACAAAATATCGGTCAAGGCCTTTGCAGTTAGCATTTTTTACTATAGAAGTTCAAGTCGTAACCTGCGATCCGAGGATTTTGTAGACCTTGAGCTTTAGCTTTATAAAGGCTTGTAAATTCGCGAATCCCATCCATGCACTCACCAATGTACTCTATGTGAAACAATAAACCGATTAGTCCATGGTGTTTGAAACATTGTTTATGTATTTTATACTTCAGAAGAAGAAGTTCCAGCGTTAGTTATGATCTAAGATGCTACCAGATAATGTCGGACGTGTCAGCACTCCAATTGCGTAGCCTATGCTCACACCGACGAGGTTCCCATACTGAGCCTGTCCACACAGTTAGAATTTCCAACCCCCTGAGGACACTGATCACTGTCAGTTCCTTCTAAAAGTGTTGGTGTTGACAAAGTGTTTATTTGGTAGAGCAATGAGTTTGTTACCAAGATTGTCTTTGACAACATCCATGTAGGTGTAGTTCTTCTTTCCCTTGGTAGGATCAGGAGACCTGTAGCAGTATGCGAGGAGGAGAGAACAGAACCAAGTGATGAGAGAGAAGGCCACGAGTGCTATGGGGCCAACCACCCAGCCCAGTTGAGCTATGGCCCAGGCCAGAGAGAGCACTCCAGATCCAATCACAGCATTTATGATGTGAGCACTCGCAGTCACCAATGTACCTACAGTTCCAAGTATCATATCAGAAACTGCGAACATACCGTGTCAGACATGTATCGGACATGCCACCGATACTCCAAAATAGAGGACACATCAAAACCGGTGCCAAATCCCTATTCCGCGTCTGAAACGTTACATGTCGTATGTGTGTCTTAGTATAGAGACATGTAGAGGGCCGTTGTCCTTTGGAATAACTTGAGCACCCTAGGGCATCTTCTTCTTTAGTTCGCAAAAATGAAAGGAAAGGAAATTAATTCTTTCCTCTTTCCATGGGCATAGAAAATGATAACTTTTATCAATTTTATTTTCCGGTGTTTGAAGAACTACGAAAAATAGTTAGAATATACGCAAAAAATTAGGAGATAAAATAAATAATTGCGGTGGGTGGAGAGAATATTTTTTCTCATGCTCTTTTTGTGACATCGAAACACAGAAAATAAATTGCTTTTCTCTCTCTCAACCTCCTATGGATATCACCGAAGTGTACACAAGTACATCTCCCAAAACCTGCCCATTGGCACTACATAATATAACAGGAGCTTGAAAATGAGATTAAACTGTACAACACCAAACAGTGATACAGTAATACATAATTCAGCAAATTAACAAGTTTATATTTAGAATACAACTATCCAGTTGACTATATCAAGAAAGAATACTTTACCAAGCTCTGTTTGAGGGCTCCCATTATTGCACCTTCCCTGCTATCCAAAGACATGACTGGCCTCACAAGACT
Source organism: Iris pallida (assembly GCA_029216955.1). NCBI lineage: Eukaryota > Viridiplantae > Streptophyta > Magnoliopsida > Asparagales > Iridaceae > Iris > Iris pallida. Next base: position 1,145,726 of record JANAVB010020000.1, read on the forward strand.
TGGAAGGGCAGATTGTATCTGAAAGTTCATGGTACACAAACAAATGAACTCTTGAAGAATAGAAAAAAGAAACTTTTGGCAGAACAAGAAACTCACTAGTATAATCAATTAGGTTCCAATGCCAGGATATATACAAGTCAAGAAATGAACCTGTGCCAAATAGCTAGCAAAAAGACCTTGATAAGAATCACAAGATCCATAGAAATTTGATACTGTGCAGAAAGTCAAGAGTTTGAAACAAAAGAAAAAAAAAATGTTCCATAGTATACTATATGGCAAGAGGTATTCAGGTTGTATAAGCCAGGGTATCCCTTTTTGTCAAATAATTTAGTGAAACATAACCTATAAAACTCATTGTGTTTGCAAATTCAAACCTTCCCAGTAAAATGTGATGAACAGTAAACGTAATAAACGGAGTCCTACCACAGGTTTGATAAGGAAGAGCTTTCCTTCTATCCTTATGGCCTAGTGATACTGAACTAATAAAATATGCCAATTTCTCCAACGATGGTCGACCCCATTGAGCACGCGATATATTCATCTTCAGACTACTGAGACAACTCTGATAACCTGACGTATGTGAACACGGTAAAAATTTCTGTTGAAATAAAACGATCCGGTTACTTGAGTTTAATCTATTCATTAAGGTAATAATTATTGCAAGCAACAATATCAGTTACATCCTCAATAATTTTAAAACAAAGAGAGAAAAGGCATATTTTTAAAAAAAAATAGATTAAATCCTTCTATATTCATGATGACAACTATATCAGTTATATCCTCAATATCTGAATCCTTGAGTTATTGTCTATATATGCAAGGTTGTAGGCTCAATAATGAAACCAATTTGACAAATCTAAAATGCTGTAGTTTCAATCATAGCATTAAGCAGGCCAAATGGATTGAAGACTTAACAAAACAAAATGCATGACGACTAGGAGGATTGTTAAATGAATTTATAGGGAAAGTTGGGTGAGCAAGAGATGTTATTTAACTTAGGGGGCGTTTGGTTCAAGTTTTTGAGGCTTGGGAATGGGATTTGAATTCCTTACCCATGTTTGGTATGTTTAGGATTGGGAATGAGGAGGGAATAGGAGGGGGTTATGTGGGAAAGCTATTCCCATGGAATGTGGGAAAGCTATTCCCAAGCTCCCCCTTGGGAATAGATTTGCTTTCCTAGGAATGATGTTTGACTATTTTATTTGGACGGTTATACCCTTACTTTATTTTTCAAATTTTCAACTCCTTTCCCAAACATGTGAATCATCATGAAATTAGTGAAAGGGTATTAAAGTAAAACTAAATAAATTAAGATTCCTATCCATGTGTGAACCAAACATGAAAATATTTTTTTTTTTTTAATTTTGAACTACATATTCCCAACCTAGCCAAACATGGGTATGGGAATGTTGAATTCCTTTCCCATGGGAAAGGAATTGAAAATCTATTCCTAGGAATCCAAAAACTTGATCCAAACGAGCCCTTACTGTCATAGTTACATTTGTGCATAAAGTTAATTACTTTGTTATGCTATGCACTTTTCGGTAGACATCTAAGTTTCAATATCAGATTGATTTACATGATATATCTTAGATTTATTAGTTGTTCAGCCATACAATTATAGATGTATTAATGTATAAGTCCGTTATTTTCTAAGCTCTGTTACTCTATTATAATTTTTAACACTGATGAGAAATCATGAGGCCTAATCCCTTATATTTGTAACCTGAACTTATTCATCACATCACTTAAAAACATGAAATAGTATTTAAATTTTTTGTGTATATAAATACAAGATTAAAAGAATGACATGTTCGAAATCCTTTCAACCAGTTGACGAGGAAGCTATACGCTTCGTTAACTACATAGATTATTTGCAACAAAGGTTTAGTTAGAAATGCATCTTTGTGTACTTCAAAAGGAATAACACAAGAAGAATATTAGAAAAACTGATTACCCACAAATCCACTTTCAAGTCTTGTGAGATCAGAGGATATATTCGTATAAGAGAGGACAACTCCAACAGGACACTCCAAAGTAACAAATTTGCCTCTGCAAGGATAAAAGAAAGTTCTTGAGCACTAATATTGTACTAATTATAATGACAACTTTCAAAAGATAATATCTATAGATTTTAATATTGTAGGAGAGCTTGAAAAGTAGAGCTAGAAACCTATTTTAGTTTCCATAGTAACATGCAAACTCATGGAAGACAATATAGTAGGAGAGCTTGGAAAGTAGAGCCTTAATAAGATGGGATGGTTGATATCTTATTTTAGGATACCTGGTTGGCTAACACCAAATGAACACAAAACGCAAGATAAAAAAGTCCAAACTCCAAACAAAGCCAAGGATCTGAGCTCAAATCTACTATTAAAAACATTAGTTTGTCTTGGAATGATGTCCATATTGCTTATAATCCCAAAGAAAAAAAAATACAATATATATATATATATATATATATATATATATATATATATATATATAGCCATTTTGTTTACACATGTAGATGCCAAGACCAGATGTCAAGTCATCCAATTGGGGAATTGGATTGCTTATTTCTATTTTCATATACAAACTAAATTAGTTGAACAAAACCTGCTATAGAAGAATGTGTTTATGCATATAAAATGGTGAGTCAAATATAAACAAATCAATAAAAAAGAAGAAAAAATGAGCTGGACATTAACTCAAACACCTGGAATGCATACAAATCAGAGGGCCTGAAAGGGGAAGCGCGGTGCGGCGACAAGTAGTTTGTTGGCTCCTCGATCTGGATTGCGATCGAGGCAACCGGACAGAGTTGTACAACTTTTGTTTCCTGTGAGGCTGTTGTTCTTGTCGTGCGCAGGTAGGGAACAAACAACAAGGCACGACGAGTTGAGGGCTGGCTCCGCTAAGAGCTCGACTAGAGACTCCAGCCAGCAATGGTAGATCTCCAAAATGAAAATAAAAATAAAAAGAGAACAAAGCCCTCACAGAACTCGCAGCGTAAGAAAACAAAATGAAAATAAAAATAAAAAGAGAATAAAGAAAGCATAGGATTAGGGTTTTTAAGAACACTCACAGTGGCCGGACATGAGCTCGTCGATTTGTCCGAGCTTCTTGAGGAAGATACTTCTCAAGCTTCTCATTGTTGGCTCCTTCAACACGGCCACATAGTCGCTGCAATAGGGGGAGGGGTTTGGTGGCTGCTATAGGGGGGAAGAAAGAAGAGGAGGAGGAGGAGGAAAAGAGAATGATCAAAAGGACACTCCAGAATACGTAGGAAATACCAAAATCAATGGCGTGTCTATATCGTGTCCGTGCGTCACATTAAACCCTAGAAGAAAAAAAAAGGATAAGTCCTCGAGGATGGACTACCTGGAGGTGGCTCTACGATGGGGGAGGGAGCGGCGAGGGGCAGAGGAGATTGGGGGTTAGGTTTAGGGTTTGCAGCTAGAGGAGGGAGAGAGGAGATGAGAAGGAAAATGAGAGAGAAAAAAAGGGAACGAGGCTTTTGATTCATGAGTCGGATTTGAGCGGACGTTCGAACGGGATTCAAATTTTTTTTATCGCTTTTTACAACGATTGCTTGTAGCAATGTCATATATGTGTGAACAATATATAACACTTAGTACTGTTGTTATAATAGGCCAAAAAATTTTCAAAACTGTCATATTATGTGGTGTAGCTGAAATTTTGTAACGTTTATATATGAACCGTTATAATAGCTTCTTGTCAAGCGTTATAACAAGATATTTTTCTTGTAGTGTCGGCTCGTTTAAGTTCGCAAGCTAGCTTATTTATGAGCTTGCGAGCTAGCTCGTTTAGGGGTTTATAAGCTCGTTTGTTCTTTGTTGAATTCTAATTTTATATATTTTTGTATAACAATATGGTTGTATGCATTATATATTTATATGTCCTTAATAATTGATATTAAGCAACTTCTTTAATTAAATTTTAAGAGAATTTGAGTCGCACTCCATTTAATTTATCCAAATTCAAGGTGCACCCCATCCAATTACCATAATGTAAGGTACCCCCACTTTTAACAGAAATCATCTCCCACTGATGGTCAACTGCTTTGACAAAAAAATTTAGACAAAAATATCAGTCTTACATTATCTTCTTCCCCGCACGGGCCATCGCCAGTGTAACCCCGCTTTCCAATTTTATAAATTTTGAATGATTAAATAATTGATTAATTGTATCTAGTAATTATTTTTGGAAATCATTTCAATTTATGAATTTTATTTTTTCTAAAAGTTATTGAAGTTTTTGGTTGCTATAAACTAATTAATTTAAAAATTAGAATTTTATGATGGTTTTAGATTTAGTTTTAACCTTGGGCTCATTTCTGAGCTTTTAAGACTGAAGGATGAGCTGGGCTGGTGAGGATGTTGGAATAAATCAAGGACTTGATGGGATTATTTAGCAGTGGGCTTGGGTCAGGGAAATCGAGTAGTTGGGCCAGCCTGGGTACTCTCCAGATCGGCTATTTGAAACTCTGGATTCATTCTCCCGCTCAAACTTCTTGTTAACCAAATTTTTCTAACAGCCTATTTAAGCATTTCGTTTTGCCAAATTTCATTCTAACAACTCTGGAGAATAATTCTCCACCATTCCACTTCCCTTGCTCTCTTCTTCTTCTTCGAGCTGGGAATTCCGAAACCCTAGTGAATCCTTGGAAGGAAGCAGCTATGGCGTCGCAGCATCTCGTCGACGTTAAGTCAGCACGAAGTTCTCTAGATCACGGCGAGTTCCCTATATCGCGACAAAGTTCTCCAGATCGGCGGCGAGATCGGTGAGTATCGATCGAACATAGATTGAACCTGTTCGATTTGAAGTTTTGAAAGAACTGTTTGATCTCTTCTCTCAGTTTTCGTCGGAGGTTGGTAGCGAATTTGAACTGATCTACAGAGGAGGAAGGTTCTTCGAAGAGAAAGAGTGGATAGATCGATGAGATCTGGTTGTCGGTCAGCGTCACTCGAGTGACCTACGAATTCGACTTTAGGTAAGTTATCTCAGTTTTTGCCTCATCGAATTTTTCGTTTGAATTTCTTGTTGTGTGGAGTGGTTTGGAATCGATGAGATCTTCTAAATCTTCATTGTTACCTGTTGGAGCTTGATCCTTGTGATCTTGAGTCATTCTAGTATTTTTTGGTTTCGGGAAGAACAGAGGAAGTGTGAAACCCGTAAAAAAAAAATTTCATTTAATTAATTGAATATTTTAATTAGCAAATTATTATTATAATAATTATTAATTTTTAATTTAGGAAAATTATTTTTTTATAAAAATTATTATTATTTCTGGAATTTTAGTGTTTGGTCAAAACCGTAAAAAAATTATTGTATAATTTGTTTGCTAAATTAATTATTATTATCATTTTATGAAAAACCATATTTTTAGAAAAATTTATAATTCATGGAATTTTTAGTTTGGCCTGACCCGTCCCGAACCTGTTCCGGACCCGTCTCGAACCCAAGTTTAGTTTTTCCAAAACTAATTTAGAAATCCTTTTATATATATATATATTTATATATATAACATTTTTTTCTTATTATCAAAACAAATCTTTTTATTAAACCCTTATTAAATCACCCACTCTTTCTCTCTCTTTTCCATTTCCTTTCATTCAGTAAAAAAAAGGAAACCACTCCTTTCCCATACGTTCGGCTGTAGCTGACCCTCGACTCCGAAACGCACGCTCGGCCGCCACCCTTCCTCTTCCGAACGTCCGGCAACCTTTCCCCTCCCGTAACCCCAGGTGCTCACTCCTATAAAAACCCTCTCCTTCTCCCATACTTCATCCATCTTCCCCAAAGCCTTAGTCCACACTCTAACCCCCAAAATCAGGCGAACCCCCTCCTGATCCGCGCCCTTCCGGCGATTTTCTGGGCGCCCGATCCCCTCCGCAGCACCCGGCCAGGCCCCTTTCGGCCGACCCCGGCGCCGCCTCCTTGTCCGGCGACCCGCGTGACTTTCCCGAGCCGACCGCCGCCTTCCCCGCGGCCGCATACCGCCGCCGGCCGCCCAGGTCAGCCCGTGCGTCGTTCGCCTCCCCGAGCGACCCCGATCTGCTGTCCAGCACCTTTGTGCGCGACTCCAACGCTGTTCGGACTCGATCCGCTGCTATCCGTGTGCCGTTCCCACTGTCCGCGGATAATTTTCCTTCTTTATTCATCTGAGAGCTCTAGCCGAGCACCCCAGGTATCTTCCGTGTTCCTGTGTCCCTTCCATTCAGTGTCAATGATGACATGGTCTCCGATTCGTGGATTCGGATTTTTCGAAATCCCTTCGGAATGATTCTGTGGTTTTAGGATTCTGTTGTTTGTTAGTTCTGTGATTCTCGAAAATTTTCGAGTAGAGTTCAGGATGTTCCATATGTGGTTCTGTAGCTTTTGGTTCCCGAATTTCATTTCGGATTCTTCGGTTATTTCGGAATTCATGCTGTGATGTTTAGTGTTCTGGTTTCTTTTCGGATGTGGTTCTGATTATTCTAATTTCGATATGGAATATTCGGACTTGCTTCCGATTTCGAGTTCAATAGATTTGGAGTTTGGATTCCCAGATTCGGGATTTAAGCTCTGTTAATTCATTTTATATATATATATATATATATATATATATATATATATATATATATATATATATATATATATATATATATAAATGGCTTTGAAAAGGATTTTGGTTATGTATTGGCGTTTGGAATATTTTGGTTGTATTTTCACAGGATTGGGTTGTCCCAATTATAGAGGAAGTGCTGCCCAAATTTTCGGGAATATATTTTAAAGTCTTGAATAAAATTATTTTCAAATCCTAGCTAAATGCAAACGAAACCGGTCATTCCGGACGTTGAGGCATAAGCTAGAATTCAACCTAAGATTTTATGACCAAGTCTGAGACGCATTTTAATAATTTTCTTTAATTTATTATTATTTTTAGAATGTATTACTGCTGTTAGTATTTTGGTGCAGGGCTTCGGCCTACTGTTGGACCGTTCGCGGCACTCGGAGCTCACCTTTAAATTTAGTTAATTTATGTAAAGAAATTTGTAAGGACATAAGTCCAAGTTTTTCTTTTCTATTTTCTGTGGAATTGTAATAGTAATTAGTTTTTCCTTCTTTTTTTTTTTTTTTGATTGTTGATTTGTAGGTAACGCGTAAATGGTAAACTAAATATTTATTTTTATAGAAAAATTAATAAGAGTTTTCTCACATTAAAAATAATAAGATTTCAAGTTTGTAACCTAGAAAAATTTCATGATTTCTCATTAAAAGAAAAATAACTAATATATATATATATATATTTATATATATATATATATATATATATATATATATATATATATATATATATATATATATATATATATATATATATATATATATATATATATATATTACAAAATACGAAGTTTTGCCAAATAATTGAAAATTGCGAAGTTTCCAATAAAAATGTTAACTTGATTTTTCCTCGTTAAATTAATAACTTGAATCGCATCGATAAACGTGTTTTGTTTATAACAACATAAAATTTGACTAGGATCGAATTTTAGAGATTATAACTAGCACACCTAGATCTGATTCAATTTTGGTTCTAAGACAGAACTTCTCCAATGTAGGATTTCAAGGACGAGTCTGATTTCCTTTCCCGGAACCGACCCTTCAAAATCCAGTTATAAATAAAGGCAACTACAGTTGTGTTTATTTTTTTCAATTTAGTTAATAATGGTAATATTGCAAGATTAAACCACATTGCTACACGAACTCTCTCCTAGAGTATTGATTGTGGGATTGGGGGAGTAGTGTAGTGTATTATGACCAATACCCCTCATATTGCATATTGATTGTGCGAGCTTACGCCTCTTACACACGGGGATAAGCCGTATCGTATCACTAGGATACTATTGTACAACCCAAGCCGGTCATAATCATTACATACTCAAATCACATTGTTTTCAATTGTGGAAAATTGCTGAAAAATATTGTTCAAGTATCTGCAAATTTCTAATTATTAGTTAAATTATTAAATTTTCATAATTGTACTTTGCTTATTTCCTGACTAGATCCCCCACCCCCAATAGGTTCCTTTGATAAAGCTGAGCTATTGATAAATAGTACTACGACCCGGTGCTTAATCCAGCAGTGCTGCCAGAGTCCCATTTGGAGGACGATGATTCTGTGGCTGATGAGCCTACTCTCTAGAGGATGATTTACCTTTTAGTTTTGATGTTGAATAAAAAAGACAGTTTAATCCAATTTTATTTTAGTTGTATTTTGTTGGACAAAGTTGATTTTTAAATATTCGAAATTCAGATGTTGTGACAAAATAGATTGTGTTGTTGTGATTACTTGCATTTGGATACAGCTTACTGTCGCCGTCTCACAACGGTGCAGGCTGGGCATGATCCGATTCGACCCAACAATTTGGGACCGGGTCGTGACATATTTTTAGTGGTGGCCCATGCAGGTCTGATCAACAACTTAGGTAAACATATCTAGAAATATTTAGAACACTAGAACATTAATTTGTCACAACATAGGACCGACATATATTATAAATAAATATTTTTGTTCGTTATAGACTGGTAGAATACCTTGCTTATGTTTTGCAATCCTAAACCTTCCAGAGTATGGCCACAGACGAGACCAATCCTGCTGGCGATGGGATGTCATCACCCGATCACACCCTACCTCCTCAACCGAGTCCGGATCCTACACCCCGGCAGCTGACCGATCGTCCCCATAATGCACCAGTACCCCGTGGATTCTACACTGCAACTCAAGTGTTAGATCCTACATCTTCCCAGACTGAACATCAAGCCCTTGCGGTGGTGCCCGATCCAGCTGCCCCACCGGTGCCCGTGAACCCCACCGACCTCGTAGGCCTGCTACGAGGAGTGCTTGAGGCACAGAGAACTCAAGCTGAAGCTCATCGCGAACAGACGGCGATTATGAGAGAAGGCATGGAGAATACCCACAATGTGGCTATGGCTGAACTGAAGAGAGGAGAAGCAGCCCAATCTGAACCAATGCCGGCTAAAGTCGGAGATATTAAGAAATTCAAGAAGCTGGGCCCTCGACCTTTCAAGGGAACCGAAGGAATTATCTATGATGATGAATGGCTCGACAGCATGGAGCGTCTCCTCAGCGTTGCTCAACTTTCTGATGATCTTCAAGTTGAAGCTGTGGGACTCCAACTGTTAGATGTAGCCAGCACATGGTATCGGAATGAACCCCGACTCCAGGGCAGGCAGCTTGACTGGAACACCTTCAAGAGGTTGTTCTGCAGGAAGTTCTTCCCAACATCTGAGTTGCGGGAAATGGAAAGACAGTTCCAGAATCTGAAGCAAGGGAAAATGACTGTTGGTGAATATGCGGCCGAGTTTGGTCAACTTAGTCGCTTTGCAAAGAACTTGGTTGCCGACCCCGCTGATCGTGCTGAAAGATTCAGGTGTGGACTGAGGGAAGAGATTCGCACTCTTGTGATCGCAGGCGGCGCCAAGACGTATGAGAGGATCCTAATCCGAGCTCAGGATATAGAGAAGTGTCAGCATGCTCGTTCAAAGAGGGAGTATTCTGGAACTAGCAACTTCCAGAATAACCAGAAGAGGCCCAACCACAACAATAACAACAGGCCTTCTCACCACCACCACCACCACCATCATCAGGCGAGGACCAATGATAGAGTACCTCAGAAGCAGATTCCTGTCTATAATTTCTGCAAGAGGCCAGGTCATCAGTCGAACATCTGCAGGAAGAGGCTAGGACGCTGCCTAGTTTATGGGTCTGCCACCCACCAAGTGAAAGACTGCCCCATGGACTTCAACCGGACTGGAACAACATTGCAGAAGGCTCCCCTACCCACTCAGCAACAACAGTTTGGGCAGCATCAACAGAAGACTAGGCGAGCTTTTGCCTTAACAGCAGAGGAGCAAGGGCCAGAGCAGGAACCTACCGCTGATGTCATCGCAGATTTTATTTATGTGCATTCACGTCCTGCTTTAGCATTTTTTAATTCGGGTGCTTCACACAGTTTTATAGCAACAAAATTCATCTCTGCACATCACCTAGTTACGGGATTTAGCAAGAAGATATGTAGAGTTATGACTGGTGGTGGACCCATACCCATCACTGAGACCTGTAACTGCCCTATAACTATCTCAGGACACAATTTCTTAGCACCCTTACTTGTGATGCCCTTACCTAACTATGATGTAGTCCAAGGAATAGACTGGTTAAGTAAGCAGCATGCGCTGATAGATTATCACAGAGGATGTGTAATCTTCAGCCCACCTGGAGAGCCGGAGTTTGAAATCTCTCGAGCTCCGAAAGATATGGAGGCTATTACTTACTCCTCTATCACCGAAGAACCTGGACCTCCTCACCCTATCATAACAGAATTTATGGATGTCTTCCCTGATAGTCTTCCAGGGTTACCCCCAGATCGAGATGTAGAATTCACCATCGACCTAGTTCCCGGCTCTGCCCCTATTTCTCGGGGATGCTACAGAGTCAACCCTAAGGAGGCCAAGGAAATGAAGGACCAGATCAATGAGCTGAAGGCACTTGGATTTATCAGAGATGGAGCCTCACCCTGGGGAGCACCTGTCTTGTTCGTACCCAAGAAGGACGGGACTGTGCGGATGTGCATCGACTACCGGGCGCTGAACTGTAGTGTCCCGCTCCTAGCGGTTCACTATGTAAGGCTTGTGGCTTGGCTAACTCGGTCGGAACCGAGTATTGGGGAAACTTACCGTCGGCACCGAATCGATCACGGACAAGTGCATAAGAACCTTTCCAACTAATGGATTGGTTTCTCTTGAAATACGTCCAAGAGTTTTCTCTGGATGTTTTACTGCTGGTTTTGTTGCTTGGTTTTGATGGATGATTTTCTGAATGGTTTTCGATGATTTGATTCTTGCCCGTTTTCATCGATTTGTATAGCATTCATTCTTGAGAATTCTGAGAGAAGAGAACACAACGAGATGGGATATTAACCAAACTTTTGGTGCCAATGCAGACTGACGCGTGACGGAAGGCTAAGCGTGCAAGTGTTCCTCTCTCTCTCGACGATTCTCTAACTTGGTGAGTGTGGATCTCTGTGGTGGTATTGTCCCTCTCGCTATTCCTTCATGCCAACTAAATAATTATCTTGCAACATCCGTTGATCGATATCAAGTTGCTAAATGCCACAAGTCAATACCACTAAGAAGCTAGAGATTGAACATTGAACATTGAATGAATGCTAGTCCATAGAACATTGAAATGAATGCTAGTCCATAGAACATTGAAATGAATGCTAGTCCATAGAACATTGAAATGAATGCTAGTCCATAGAACATTGAATGAATCGATTACACTGTTAACAACAATTGAGATTATGCTTGTCCACTGAACATTGAATTGAGATTGAATTGATGCCTAGAATGATGATAAAATGCTGCGAAATGAACAAGTTGTCTATTTACTTTCAAAACTACCATGCACTGTATGCTTATCGAGTCGGTTACGCATTCGCATGGTTATGGACAACTTGTGTACAAGGTTTGGTGGTGTGTTTCCTCGAATCGGTACTGGGGCGCCGGGACCGATTCGGCCTAGGAGGAAGCATTGGCGTGCTAATGGGAGCACGGGTATTGTGAGGCATCCTTAGGGGCTAGCTACCTACTTTGGAGTCATTGCATTACCTTGAAGTCCTATAAGGCAAAGAGATGTCCATATGGTTTAACAGCGCCAGTGGCCGTGTAGTCAGGATGCATGCTAATGATTATTTTATGCAGGGGCGGTAAGTATACTATTATTATCCTGTATCTTGTGCTGGAAAGCTGGATTCGGCCAATGGTAAAGTAAACATGGTTTATTTCATGTTACATTTATTGTGAATTTACTCTGAATGTTGCCTGTCCCTAATAAGTTCATATCTTTAAAATGCTTGTCATTAATAAAATGTTGGTTTAGCTGAGTGGGCCAACGGGGCTCACCAGCGCATTGTTATAATGTGCTGACCCCTCCTCCACAGGTACTGGAGAAGGCTCAGGCGCACGTCCGAATTAAAGCTTTCTGAACTGCTGTTTCCTTTCAAGTTGTTTTCCCTAAAGACGCACAAAGTATTGCGGAGTTTTTCAAAGAAGATAGCTGCTTATATTTCAAACTACTAAAGGGGCATGATGTATGGAACGGGAAATTATTTCATGGCAGCCTATCAGTTGTACTTCTTTTCATGAATCAATGTAGCCGAAATGGCATTTCAAATATTATCGAGAAAAGTTGTATTCTGACTACAATAATGAATAAAATGAGTATTTCTTCTTCCTATATTGTGTCTCAATGTTTCCGCAACTGTGGCTTACTTTCAAATGTTTCAAAATTATATAAATGTGCATGTTCTAGCCTTGTACAAGTGCAACTCCAGACTTGTACGGCATCACGCCTTAGCGAGGACGATCGATTCGGCATGAATCGAAGCAAAGCGAGCGATTCCCCGAATCGAGGCGTGACAAGTTGGTATCAGAGCACGGCTTCAAATCCTTGGATTTCAAAAATATTTTCAAAAAGGAAGTTTTGATGCAAATTTTCTCGATTTATGGTGTCGATAGCGCTGGCATGAAATAATGTTCCATACAATAAGCCCATAAATATTTTATGAGTGCTAATGGAATTATTTCTTTGTTGTAGAATGACCAAGGGTGATAGCTCAAAGACGAATTCATCGTCGGACCCGATTGAGAAACTGATTAAGCAAATGGAGGCTCAGAGGAAGCAGAGCGAAGCTCAACATCGCGCGCTTCAGGAGCAGCTTCAGTATCAGTTTCAGGAGCAGCTGGATGCTCAACAAAAACAAGTGGATAGTCTGACTCAGATTGTCACCAAGCTGACGGCCGATTCCAATATTTCTGCAAAGGCCGCAGCAACCGAGACCGTGGAAGTGCCTGCAGAGAAATCTGAGACGCCGACACGGAAGAGAACGAGCTTCGAGTTCTCTGAATTTAAGAGTTGCGACCCGCCTGAATTTAATGGGAAAGAGGAGCCAGATGAGGTGATGGGCTTCTTGAACACACTGGAGGGCTATTTTCGAGTGTTAGAGATTCAGGGCAGCAAGAGAGTGGATTGTGCCGCTGTACAACTTCGTCTCAAGGCCCAAGAATGGTGGATTTCGCAGAGACAGGCACTTTGCGGAAATAGTCAGGAGATGAAGATGTCTTGGGAGGCCTTCAAGCAGGCTTTCATTACCCAATTCATTCCACCTGCGATCCGTCAACAAAAAGAGAATGAGTTCATTGCACTTCGACAGGGCAGTATGTCAGTGCATGACTACGAGACAGAGTTTTTGAAGAGAGTCGCATTCGCTGGGTACATGGTACCGAATGACGATGCCAAGCGAAGAAGATTTGTGCAAGGCTTGAATGAAGGCCTGGAGCGGGATGTTTTGAGTCAAAAATGTACGTCTTACCGGGAGGCGTATGAGACAGCTCTCGAAATGGAGAGATTTCATCAACCGGGTAGTCGTGGGACAACGCAGAGCAACCAAGGACTCAGTAATCAGAAACGACCTTGGTCTGCAGGAAGAAATGACGTGCCTAAGCGTCCGAATACAGGCAATAACAAAGGATCGTATCAGGAACTGCGTTGCAACAGGTGCAATCGGATTGGTCATCGTCGCGAGGACTGTCGCGTCGGGTGTTACAAATGTGGGAGAATGAATCACAAGGCATTTGAATACAGAACTAGGGGAGAGAACCAGTATCCTCCTCATGGAAATAACAATAATCAGTATCGTGGGCATAACAACAATCAGAACCGGGGCCAACACAACAACCAGCATCGTGGCCAAGCGCCACCAGCCTTGCCAGCTCCAGCTGGGAATGTACCGAATCAACAAGGTGGCCAAGCAAGGGTTTATGCCTTAACTCAGGCAGAGGCCCAGACCGCAGAGAATGTTATAACAGGTATGTTGCTGTACAAAGGCATACCTGCAAGAGTACTTTTTGATTCTGGCGCTACTCATTGCTTTATCTCTTCTGATTTTGCAACGGAAAATAAATTTTGTATGACTCAACTAAAGACAGCTTTGTGTGTTAGCACTCCTTCGGGAGTAGATATGCCTGCAACTTTGATTTGCAGGGACGACTACATTAAAATTGGAGGAAAGACTTTATCTTTGGACGTAATTGTACTCGACATCAAAGAGTACGATATCATATTAGGAATGGACTGGCTCAGCGCCTGTCATGCAACAATCGACTGTGCGAATAAGAGAGTTGTGTTTCGCCTACCTAGAGAAACAGAATTCTCTTACTCGTGCGGTTCGGCGTTCCAAGGACCTATGGTAATATCGGCAGTTACAGCAAGGCACATGCTGTACTCAGGGTGTGAAGGCTTTCTCGTTTCTGTCCAAGATACTCGAATGAAGAGTGTAGGCTCAAATCAGACCGAAATTGTGGCAGAGTTCCCTAATGTGTTTCCGGACGAGATACCTGGAATGTCGCCGGATAGAGAAATTGAATTCACAATTGATACATTTCCGGATACTCGTCCGATATCAAGGGCGCCGTACAGGATGGCTCCGGCAGAATGGAAGGAACTAAAGGTGCAACTACAAGAATTACTAGACCGAGGATACATTCGCCCAAGTGTATCTCCATGGGGAGCTCCAGTGCTGTTTGTAAAGAAGAAGGATGGGACGATACGGCTATGCATCGATTACAGAGAACTGAATAAGGCAACCATCCGTAACAAGTATCCCTTGCCAAGAATAGATGATCTGTTCGATCAGCTACAAGGGGCGACCGTGTTTTCTAAAATTGATCTTCGTTCTGGATACCATCAGTTGAAGATCAGACCCGAAGATGTTCCTAAGTCAGCATTCCGTACGAGATACGGACACTATGAGTTTTTGGTCATGCCATTCGGCTTGACTAATGCTCCAGCAGCCTTTATGGATTTAATGAATAGAGTGTTTCGACCGTTTTTAGACAAGTTTGTTGTTGTGTTCATTGATGACCTCTTGATCTACTCAAAGGATAGGGAGACTCATGTCGAGCACTTGAGGGAAGTACTTCAGACGCTATGGAACAACCAGCTCTATGCCAAGCTGAGCAAGTGCGAGTTTTGGATGAACAACGTGTCGTTCCTAGGACATGTTGTTTCGACAGAAGGTGTTGCCGTCGACCCAAAGAAGATTGAGGCAGTTGTGGACTGGAAGCAGCCTGCATCAGCTAGTGAGATACGGAGTTTCCTTAGTTTAGCCGGGTACTACCGTAGATTTGTGAAAGACTTTTCGAGAATCGCATCGCCTTTGACTCGCCTAACTCAGAAGGGAGTCGCATTTAATTGGACCAATGACTGTGAGAGTAGTTTCCAAGAACTCAAGCAGCGGCTCGTCACAGCTCCAATTTTAGCACTTTCGGAAGGCTCCGAGGGATTTCAGATCTACAGTGACGCGTCGGGACTTGGTTTGGGATGTGTTCTTATGCAACATAGGAAGACAATATCTTATGCATCGAAACAACTCAAACAGCATGAGAAGAATTACCCAACACATGATTTGGAACTGGCGGCGATTGTGTTCGCGTTGAAATTGTGGCGACACTATCTCTATGGTGTGTCCTGCGAGATCTTCACGGATCACAAGAGCCTAAAATACATATTCACGCAAAAGGAATTGAATTTGAGGCAGCGGTGTTGGTTAGAATTGATCAAGGATTATGACTTGACAATCTCTTACACGCCGGGTAAAGAAAACGTGGTAGCTGATGCCTTGAGTCGGAAATTTGTTGGGTCCCTAACAATAGCAAAAGAGGTACTACGAGATCTTGAAGAGATGGGCATCGAGTTCAGGATCCGTCCGCAGAATATACAGTTGGCTCAGTTACAGCTTGAGCCGAGCCTCCAGGGAAGGATTAAGATTGCTCAGAAGGATGACCCGTTTCTGCAGAAGATACGCGAGTTGATTCTAGCAGGAAAGGCGTCAGACTTTACCGTTGAAGATGACACTATTCGTGTCAAGGGAAGATTGTGCGTCCCTAAGGATGAGATTATCAGGAAGGAAATACTGACCGAGGCTCATTTCGCGAAGTATTCCTTGCATTCGGGAAGCACGAAAATGTATAACGATCTACGCTCAACTTTTTGGTGGCATGGTATGAAGAAGGATGTGGCGCTATTCGTGTCACAATGCATGGATTGTCAACGTGTGAAGGCCGAACATCAACGGCCAGGCGGAGAGCTACAAAATTTGGCTATTCCACTGTGGAAGTGGGATAATATCTGTATGGATTTTATAGTTGGCTTGCCAAGAACTCAGAAGGGAAATGATGCGATTTGGGTTATCGTGGATAGATTAACCAAGTCGGCACATTTCATTCCAATAAAAGTTACGTGGGGCGTAGAACGGTTGGCTCAGATCTACATAAAAGAAATTGTCCGATTGCATGGGGTGCCAGCTTCTATTGTGTCGGATAGAGATGGGAGATTCTTGTCGCGATTTTGGATAAGTCTGCACTCAGCAATGGGCACAAAGTTGAACTTCGGTACGGCTTACCATCCGCAGACTGATGGTCAGACAGAGAGAGTAAATCATATTCTTGAAGATATGTTAAGATTGTGCGTACTCGATTCGAAGACAAATTGGGACACACATCTCGCATTAGCAGAATTTTCCTATAACAACAGCTATCAGGCAAGTATCCAAATGGCCCCGTATGAAGCCTTGTATGGACGGAAATGTCGATCACCGATATGCTGGGATGAAGTCGGTGAACGACAGGTGCTCGGACCAGAACTTGTGGAACAGGCCGTCGAGAGGGTTCGCTTAATTCGAGAAAGGCTTAGAATTGCTCAAAGTCGACAAAAGAGTTATGCGGACGTACATCGACGACCTTTGGAATTCACAGCAGACGATCATGTCTTCTTGAAGGTCACGCCCATGCGAGGTGTGATGCGGTTTGGGATAAAAGGAAAGCTAAGCCCGAGATTCGTTAGTCCCTTCGAGATTTTGGAGAAGGTAGCCTCAGTGGCTTATCGACTTGCACTACCTTCGGCTCTGGCTGATGTGCACGATGTCTTCCATGTATCTCAACTGCGAAAGTACGTGCATGATCCAAGCCATGTAGTAAATTTCGATCAGCTGCAGCTGAGCGCTGACCTATCCTACACTGAAGAGCCTGTCCAAATTTTAGACAGGAAAGAGAAAGTTTTACGGAATCGGACAGTATCCCTGGTCAACGTGCTGTGGCGGAACCATGCTGTAGAGGAGTCAACGTGGGAGTTAGAGGAAGAGATGCGGGTGAAATACCCCTCGCTGTTTGATAATTTTGAGGTAGGACTTTTGCTTTAAGTTTCGAGGATGAAACTTTTTCTTAGTGGTATATTATGTAGTGTCCCGCTCCTAGCGGTTCACTATGTAAGGCTTGTGGCTTGGCTAACTCGGTCGGAACCGAGTATTGGGGAAACTTACCGTCGGCACCGAATCGATCACGGACAAGTGCATAAGAACCTTTCCAACTAATGGATTGGTTTCTCTTGAAATGCGTCCAAGAGTTTTCTCTGGATGTTTTGCTACTGGTTTTGTTGCTTGGTTTTGATGGATGCTTTTCTGAATGGTTTTCGATAATTTGATTCTTGCCCGTTTTCATCGATTTGTATAACATTCATTCTTGAGAATTCTGAGAGAAGAGAACACAACGAGATGGGATATTAACCAAACTTTTGGTGCCAATGCAGACTGATGCGTGACGGAAGGCTAAGCGTGCAAGTGTTCCTCTCTCTCGGCAATTCTCTAACTTGGTGAGTGTGGATCTCTGTGGTTGTATTGTCCCTCTCGCTATTCCTTCATGCCAACTAAATAATTGTCTTGCAACATCCGTTGATCGATATCAAGTTGCTAAATGCCACAAGTCAATACCACTAAGAAGCTAGAGATTGAACATTGAACATTAAATGAATGCTAGTCCATAGAACATTGAAATGAATGCTAGTCCATAGAATATTGAAATGAATGCTAGTCCATAGAACATTAAAATGAATGCTAGTCCATAGAACATTGAATGAATCGATTACACTGTTAACAATAATTGAGATTATGCTTGTCCACTGAACATTGAATTGAGATTGAATTGATGCCTAGAATGATGATAAAATGCTGCGAAATGAACAAGTTGTCTATTTACTTTTAAAACTACCATGCAATGTATGCTTATCGAGTCGGTTACGCATTCGCATGGTCATGGACAACTTGTGCACAAGGTTTGGTGGTGTGTTTCCTCGAATCGGTACTGGGGCGCCGGGATCGATTCGGCCTAGGAGGAAGCATTGGCGTGCTAATAGGAGCACGGGTATTGTGAGGCATCCTTAGGGGCTAGCTACCTACTTTGGAGTCATTGCATTACCTTGAAGTCCTATAAGGCAAAGAGATGTCCATATGGTTTAACAGCGCCAGTGGCCATGTAGTCAGGATGCATGCTAATGATTATTTTATGCAGGGGCGGTAAGTATATTATTATTATCCTGTATCTTGTGCAGGAAAGCTGGATTCGGCCAATGGTAAAGTAAACATGGTTTATTTCATGTTACATTTATTGTGAATTTACTCTGAATGCTTCCTGTCCCTAATAAGTTCATATCTTTAAAATGCTTGTCATTAATAAAATGTTGGTTTAGCTGAGTAGGCCAACGGGGCTCACCAGCGCATTGTTATAATGTGCTGACCCCTCCTCCACAGGTACTGGAGAAGGCTCAGGCGCACGTCCGAATTAAAGCTTTCTGAACTGATGTTTCCTTTCAAGTTGTTTTCCCTAAAGACGCACAAAGTATTGCGGAGTTTTTCAAAGAAGATAGCTGCTTATATTTCAAAGTACTAAAGGGGCATGATGTATGGAACAGGAAATTATTTCATGGCAGCCTATCAGTTGTACTTCTTTTCATGAATCAATGTAGCCGAAATGGCATTTCAAATATTATCGAGAAAAGTTGTATTCTGACTACAATTATGAATAAAATGAGTATTTCTTCTTCCTATATTGTGTCTCAATGTTTCCGCAACTGTGGCTTACTTTCAAATGTTTCAAAATTATATAAATGTGCATGTTCTAGCCTTGTACAAGTGCAACTCCAGACTTGTACGGCATCACGCCTTAGCGAGGACGATCGATTCGGCGTGAATCGAAGCAAAGCGAGCGATTCCCCGAATCGGGGCGTGACATGAACAATATCACCATCAAGAACAAGTACCCTCTGCCCCGGATCGATGACCTGTTTGATCAACTCAGTGGAGCTAAGGTGTTCTCGAAGATAGACCTTCGATCTGGCTACCATCAAATCAAGGTCAGGAAGGAGGATATTCCAAAGACGGCGTTCAACACCAAGTATGGGCAATTTGAATTCTTGGTCATGCTGTTTGGATAGACGAATGCCCCTGCGGTATTCATGAACGTTATGAACAAGGTCTTC
This sequence comes from Iris pallida, assembly GCA_029216955.1. Lineage (NCBI taxonomy): Eukaryota > Viridiplantae > Streptophyta > Magnoliopsida > Asparagales > Iridaceae > Iris > Iris pallida. Next base: position 1,165,163 of record JANAVB010020000.1, read on the forward strand.
TATGAATATCTGGATCAGTTTGTTGTTGTCTTCATCGATGACATCCTGATCTACTCGAAGACCGAAGAAGAGCATGAAGAGCACCTAAGGAAAGTCTGGGAACCTTGAGGAAGGAGAAGCTCTACGGTAAGCTATCTAAATATGAATTCTTCTTAGACAAGGTGGATTTTCTGGGCCATGTTGTCACAGGAGAAGGAATTTCGGTGGATCCAAAGAAGATAGCTGCTATTAAGAAGTGGAGTACACCAAGTTCAGTTGCTGAAATCAGAAGTTTCTTGGGCTTAGCTGGCTACTACCGAAAATTTGTGAAGGACTTCGCCAGGATAGTTGAGCCAATGACGAAGCTCACAAGAAAGAATGAAGAATTTGTATGGACTGAAGCTTGCCAAGCAGCATTTGAGGAACTGAAGAAGAGACTTACAACGGCACCGATACTTGCGCTACCCGCAGGTACCGGCAATTTCTCCATTTACAGTGATACTTCTGGTAAAGGATTGGGTTGTGTTCTTCAACAACACGGGAAAGTAATTGATCACGCATCTAGGCAATTACGGACTCATGAGAAGAACTATCCCACACATGATTTGGAGCTCGTAGCTGTAATATTTGCTTTAAAGTTATGGAAGCACTACCTCTATGGAGAGAGAGTGGAAATATTTACAGACCACAAAAGTCTTAAATATATTTTCACTCAGAATGAGCTGAACATGCGACAGAGGTGATGGCTGGAGCTGATGAAAGATTTCGACATCGACTTGCAGTACCATCCGGGTAAGGCTAATGTGGTTGCAGATGCACTTAGTCGATACCTGATGGCGATGTTTTTGACCAAGGAGCGACATTTGTTGGAGGACAGAGAAACTTGGACTGGAGATTGTACTGCCTGAAGAGGAAATGAAGAAGCTGGGAAGAGAAGCAATTGTACCAGGAGTTGAATCATCAATGATGCAGTTGCAAGTGCATTCAAGTCTGATGGACAAAGTCAAGGAGGCACAATTTCAAGATGAGACTCTTTGCAAAGTCAGAGATCAAGTGCTGGCAGGAACACTTGAAGGATTCTCAATCGCCAGCGACGGAGCACTGAGGCATGGTACGAGGCTTTGCGTACCAACTGGCGAACAGAGGAATGAACTGATGCAAGAAGCGCACCAATCGCAGTATTCCATACATCTAGGAGCTAATAAAATGTATCGGGATATACGTATTGTAGTGTGGTGGTATGGAATGAAGAAGGACGTATCCAAATTTGTGGCTAGATGTTTGATTTGTCAACAAGTAAAAGCCAGCAGACAGAGACCAGTAGGACTGTTGCAGCCGCTAGACATCCCGGAGTGGAAATAGGAATACATAACAATAGACTTTGTGTCAGGACTACCTCGATCCCAAGAAGGAAAGGATGCCATTTGGGTTATTGTGGACCGACTGACGAAGTCAGCTCACTTTATCCCCTTCAAGGTTGGTCTATCCACCGAGAAGTTGGCAGCACTGTACATGCAACATATCTACCGGATTCATGGAGTTCCGATAAGTATTGTTTCTGACAGAGATACTAGATTTACCTCACACTTTTGGAAAAGTTTGCATGACAGTTTGGGAACACAATTGAAGTTCAGCACCGCCTACCATCCTCAAACTGACGGACAATTAGAGAGAACCAACCAGACGCTAGAGGACATGCTGAGATCTTGCGTCTTGGAATTTGGAGGGTCTTGGGAAGACCACTTGTACTTGGTAGAGTTCGCCTACAACAACAGCTACCAAGCTAGCATCGACATGACTCCGTTCGAGACACTCTATGGGCGCCGTTGCCGCACTCCACTTGCTTGGGACGACGTAGGAGAAAGAGTATTGCTTGGACCTGAGATGGTGACCGATGCAGCAGAGAAGGTAAAGGTGATTAGAGACAAGCTCAGGATTGCCCAGGACAGGCAGAAACATTGGGCTGATAGCAGTCGTCGACCATTCGAGTTCGAAGAAGGAGATAGTGTCTTCGTCAAGATTTCCCCTACCCGAGGAACTATCAGATTTGGCAGAGCAGGAAAGCTGAGCCCCAGGTACATCGGCCCATTCGAAGTTTTGAGCCGAATTGGAGAAGTAGCGTACCGATTAGCTCTACCAGCTAATCTTGAAGGCGTGCACAACGTCTTCCATGTTTTACAGCTCAGACGCTACATCTCGGATCCGAGCCACATCTTGGATCATTCAGAGCTAGAGATTGGACCCAGTCTCACAGTACCAGAGAAGCCAGTGGCGATTTTAGACAGAGACGAGAAGAAAACTAGGAACTCTGTGACGCCCATAGTCAGAGTTATGTGACGACACAATTCCCCAGGCGAGTCTACCTGGGAGCGAGAAGATGAGATGCGGGAGCAGTATCCGTATCTATTTGAGACCTGAGGTAATTCCTAACCTTATCCTTTAATTTCGAGGACAAAATTTTCTAAGGAGGGAAGGTTGTGAAACCCGTAAAAAAATTCAGTTAATTAATTGAATAATTTAATTAGCTAATTATTATTATAATAATTATTAATTTTTAATTTAGGAAAATCGTTTTTTTTAGAAAAATTATTATTATTTCTGGAATTTTAGTGTTTGGTCAAAACCATAAAAATTTTATTGTATAATTTGTTTGCTAAATTAATTATTATTATCATTTTATGAAAAACCATATTTTTAGAAAAATTTATAATTCATGGAATTTTTAGTTTGGCCTGACCCGTCCCGAACCTGTCCCGGACCCGTCTCGAACCCAAGTTTAGTTTTTCCAAAACTAATTTAGAAATCCTTTTATATATATATTTATATATATATAACATTTTTTTTTCTTATTATCAAAACAATTTTTTTTATTAAACCCTTATTAAATCACCCACTCTTTCTCTCTCTTTTCCATTTCCTTTCATTCGGTAAAGGAAAGGAAACCACTCCTTTCCCATACGTTCGGCTGTAGCTGACCCTCGGCTCCGAAACGCACGCTCGGCCGCCACCCTTCCTCTTCCGAACGTCCGGCGACCTTTCCCCTCCCGTAACCCCAGGTGCTCACTCCTATAAAAACCCTCTCCTTCTCCCACACTTCATCCATCTTCCCCAAAGCCTTAGTCCACACTCTAACCCCCAAAATTCGGCGAACCTCCGCCTGATCCGTGCCCTTCCGGCGATTTTTCGGCCGCCCGATACCCTCCGTAGCACCCGGTCAGGCCCCTCTCGGCCGACCCCGGCGCCGCCTCCCTGTCCGACGACCCGCGCGGCTTTTCCGAGCCGACCGCCGCCTTCCCCGCGGCCGCACACCGCCGTCGGCCGCCCAGGTCCGCCCGTGCGCCGTTCGCCTCCCCGAGCGACCCCGATCTGCTGTCCAGCACTTTGTGTGCGACTCCAGCGCTGTTCGGACTCGATCCGCTGCTATCTGCGTGTCGTTCCTACTGTCTGCGAATAATTTTTCTTCTTTATTCATCTGAGAGCTATAGCCGAGCACCCCAGGTATCTTCAGTGTTTCTGTGTCCCTCTCATTCAGTGTCAATGATGACATGGGAGGGACACAGCGCGGAGGCCGACTTCGTGGTTCGTTTTCTCCGTCTACATTCGATCATTCTTCGAACCGTAAATTATTTCGAATAGCCAATATAACCCCCTTCATGATCCTTCAAATAGTTTCGAATATGGTTGATCAGATTGATCAGGAAACTGATTCGAATATCGGCAAAATCCTGTCCAAAACAGGATGTAAGTTCGGTCCAAATACCCATGTTGGGAGGCCGTTTCAGGTCAAACCAAAGACCAGTTTAGAATTCTATTTGAACAATCATTTAGACAACCTAACCGAGATTAAAACTCATTAATTAGTTTATTTTTGTAACTATTAGTTTCTGTTTAAAATTAGGTTAAAGTCGATCAAAAACCTGTTTTGAAAATATCGAAAACCATCGATACGACGTACGTTCCGCCATTCTGGGCGACGTTGTCGTGAACCGAAAGCATCGAAAGCTGCGTAACGGCTTCGTAGTCGTGTGGGCTTTGACGAAATTCAAATTGGTCGCGTATGCGCGACAAATTTGATGCGTATCCGTCGAAATTCACCGTATCGTATACTTTACAAATTCTCCAATTACTTTGTGCGTGCTCGTCAGATCGAGACGAAACTTGTGCCAACAAGACCATATCGTTTTTCTGGTCCTGTATGCCAAGTTTGGTCCAATTCTGAGACAGTTGAATCGTACGTCGTTTTGTGGGCCCCACGGTCCCACTCAACGGGTGATTTTATGCACGGCCTGCCGGAATCCAACTCTGGACATACGGTTGGGTTCGTATCAGAAAATCGGATCCGTAGACATATAGTTTGACGACTTTAGAGACCATTGACTCTGGTACGCTTTTCGGTGCATAGCGGGTCCAACGACGGACACTATTTTTGCCCGAAATTACCGTTTTGCTCCTGTGTCCAGAATTGGACTTAAGGACAGGCAATCCTAGCTAATTTGACTATTTTGAGAATGTTGCTAACGTTTATTTCAGCTTTCGGAGACAGTTGTGATGACTTGGATTTTCTGACTTACTGATTGGCGATATATTGTTGGTTCTTCGTGCAACCCCCAGGCAAGTATACCTTGCCAACTTGTACAGTATAATTTATATGCATGTTCATCATCTCGCTGTGGTTCTTTTCCTTACATGCGTGATTGCTTCATTCCATGTCTTGTACACTCGTCCTGTTTTACTTTACATGTTTCTAGTTTCTTGTTCCTTTGCTGTTATGATATTTTCCTATCTGTTACACTTGATAGTCTCATACGTATTACTTGATAGAGTCGTCTAGTCCCACACCACGATTTTCTTGACTTGATTATAACTTGACTTGACTTGACTTGACTTGACTTGACTTGACATGACTTGAGTGGGACTTGACTTTGACATTCTATAGATTATGAGTACTTACCTTGACTATGGTCTATAGGATTTTATACTAGGATTGGCTACCGTCTTGGTTGTGTGTACTTGCCTTGACAGCGATTGAGATACTATAGATTATGAGTACTTGCCTTGACTGCAGTTTATAGCCAGCCATTTCTAGTATGGCATGCCAGTGTCTTAGGATCCTCGTGTTTAGATCTTGTGTCTTGGTTCATTTTGACTCGTTGGATACCCTTGATTGTTTCTTGCTTCTTTTTACTGTTACATGTTTGGCTTGTATATTATGTATCTTGCTAGTCCTCTGTGGACCTGATGATCTCTTCAGGTTTAGCGACTGCATGGAGTTAGTTAGCAGAGCAAGATGGTAGAGGATTGCGATATATGATACATGTATTTGTTTGTGATATTCTTTATTATCCTTTCGTGCTTTATATTCCGTATCATGTTATACTCTGTTTATTTATAGACTCTTATTATTCTTTGAGTCTAATCAAACAATATGCTAATGGGCTGCAGACCATGACCCATAATTGTTCATTCTTGTTTTACAATATCCATGTGGATTGAGATGCAATTTAGATTAGATATGATACCATGACCTTGACAGCTTATACGTACTCGAGTCGAGCTGGAGTCCGTTCGATACGTAGCTGGCTTGCTCACGAGCTCGCGTCCGAAAAGCGGGTGCGGGTCGTGACACTTCAGTGTTTCTGTGTCCCTCCCATTCAGTGTCAACGATGACATGGTCTCCGATTCGTGGATTCGGATTTTTCGAATTCCCTTCGGAATGATTCTGTGGTTTTAGGATTATGTTGTTTGTTAGTTCTGTGATTCTCGGAAATTTTCGAGTAGAGTTCAGGATGTTCTATATGTGGTTCTGTAGCTTTTGGTTCCCGAATTTCATTTCGGATTCTTCGGTTATTTCGGAATTCATGCTATGATGTTTAGTGTTCTGGTTTCTTTTCGGATGTGGTTCTGATTATTCCAATTTCGATATGGAATATTCGGGTTTGCTTCCGATTTCGAGTTTGATAGATTTGGAGTTTGGATTCTCGGATTCGGGATTTAAGCTCTGTTAATTCATTTTATATATGTATAAATGGCTTTGAAAATGATTTTGGTTATGTATTGGCGTTTGGAATATTTTGGTTGTATTTTCCCAGGATTGGGTTGTCCCAATTATAGAGGAAGTGCTGCCCAAATTTTCGGGAATATATTTTAAAGTCTTGAATAAAATTATTTTCAAATCCTAGCTAAATGCAAACAAAACCTGTCATTCCGGACGTTGAGGCATAACCTAGAATTCAACCTGAGATTTTATGACCAAGTCTGAGACGCATTTTAATAATTTTTTTAATTTATTATTATTTTTAGAATGGATTACTGCTGTTAGTATTTTGGTGCAGGACTTCGGCCTACTGTTGGACCGTTCGCGGCACTCAGAGCTCACCTTTAAATTTAGTTAATTTATGTAAAGAAATTTGTAAGGACATAAGTCCAAGTTTTTCTTTTCTATTTTCTGTGGAATTGTAATAGTAAGTAGTTTTTCCTTTTATTTTTTTTGGATTGTTGATTTGTAGGTAACGCGTAAACGATAAACTAAATATTTATTTTTATAGAAAAATTAATAAGAGTTTTCTCACATTAAAAATAATAAGATTTCAAGTTTGTAACCTAGAAAAATTTCATGATTTCTCATTAAAAGAAAAATAACTAATTTTTATATATATATTACAAAATACGAAGTTTTGCCAAATAATTGAAAATTGCGAAGTTTCCAATAAAAATGTTAACTTGATTTTTCCTCGTTAAATTAATAACTTGAATCGCATCGATAAACGTGTTTTGTTTATAACAACATAAAATTTGACTAGGATCAAATTTTAGTGATTGTAACTAGCACACCTAGATCTGGTTCAATTTTGGTTCTAAGACAGAACTTCTCCAATGTAGGATTTCAAGGACGAGTCTGATTTCCTTTCCCGGAACCGACCCTTCAAAATCCAGTTATAAACAAAGGCAAGTACGGTTGTGTTTATTTTTTTTTCAATTTAGTTAATAATGGTAATATTGCAAGATTAAACCACATTGCTACACGAACTCTCTCCTAGAGTATTGATTGTTATTGATTGTGGGATTGGGGAAGTAGTGTAGTGTATTATGACCAATACCCCTCATATTGCATATTGATTGTACGAGCTTACCCCTCTTACACACGGGAATAAGCCGTATCGTATCACTAGGATACTATTGTACAACCCAAGTCGGTCAGAAGCATTACATACTCAAATCACATTGTTTTCAATTATGGAAAATTGCTGAAAAATATTGTTCAAGTATTTCAACTGTTTAAACTGCACATTTTTAATTATTAGTTAAATTGTTAAATTTTTATAATTGTACTTTGCTCCTTTCCTGACTTGATCCCCCACCCCCAATAGGTTCCTTTGATGAAGCTGAGTTATTGATAAATAGCTACTACAACCCGGTGCTTTATCCAGCAGTGCTGCCAGAGTCCCATTTGGAGGACGATGATTCTGTGGCTGATGAGCCTACTCTCTAGAGGATGATTTACCTTTTAGTTTTGATGTTGAATAAAAAAGATAGTTTAATCCAGTTTTATTTCAGTTGTATTTTGTTGGACAAAGTTTATTTTTAAATATTCGAAATTCAGATGTTGTGACAAAATAGATTGTGTTGTTGTGATTACCTGCATTTGGATACAGCTTACTGCCGCCGTCTCATAACGGTGCAGGCTGGGCACGATCCGATTCGACCCAACAATTTGGGACCGGGTCGTGACAGGAAGTATAGTTTGTTGTCCTGTTTCCCTGAACACCACTTGTTTGTTGAAATGCCCAACAGGGATATAGAAGTAGTCTGGACACGCAGGATTCGTGTCTATCGCAAGCGTGTCCCAGTTTCGATGGACTCGTCGATTTAAGGTAATACTCTTTCTTCATCTCAGTTTTGGCTTTTAATCGTTGGAGATTATAGCTTGGTCGATTTTGTGATCGAACACAGATTATGTTTGCGTGCGTTTGTATCGTCGTGTTCGTGTCAGATTTTTTGGCTCCTTGATGTCGATTCGTGGTGGGGGTGTTAACATTTTGCAAGTGTTCGATTTGGTTGTAACTAAATGTTTTGTTGTTCTAAAGTACTCTTTACTGCACCTGAGGCTATGTGACCGTTAAATTTAAACGTGTATGGGAAGGGCTCGATTTCACTTCTTAAAGTGTGATTGGAATGTACTGAGATCATTCTGAGTACTGCATCCTTCCTTGTGATCAATTGTTAACAAGCCATTAGGTGGTCAGGGCTAAGTCCTAGAGAAGATTTTGTTATGCTTAGTCTGCATGCATACATAATTTTGGATTTAAGTTGTTATCATTGATTTAATAAGTTTTGGAAGTTTAGTCCTGTAGGTAGCATTTTGTTTTATTTTCTCAGCCATTTATGAATTGGACTATAAAATTTCACAGTGGTTTATTTCATGATAAAATTGTTACTGTGCATTTCTTAGTATTGGTTAGGTTTCCATATCAAATGCAGGTGTGGGTCTTCCTTATTTTTTTACATTTGATGGCTGTATATTTTACTTGATGAGTTGGGTGATTGCTGGATTATAAGAGTGAAGACTTAGGCTTGGTTGGCTGACCACTTGTATCTTGCATACAAAATTGTCCCGACTGAGTGTGACTTTTCATAACAAGTTTTTGACCTAAAGTATTTTATAGTTGTCTTGTGTTCAGTTTAAATAAAATTGAGTTGTTAATTAGATAATTAGTCAAAATTAAACAAACTAGTTTACCTTAACTTGATAAATTAGATGACAAGTAACTAACTCGAATTGCTTAGAGAATAACCAACTTGAAAAATCATTTAAATACAGGAGGACATCCAGCTCCATTCATTATTCGTACTTTCCCGGAGCAAGGCTAGTACATTCTTTGGTCTTGTGCATTTACATTTATATCCTGTGCTTTTCATGTGACACGTTATGACACGATATCATGTTCTCTTGTACTTTCATGTTCTTGTACTTACTTGTGTCGGGGAGGAAAAATACACTAGCTATGTGACCAAACTCCGGTTACAATATTCATGTAGATAGCTTAGGCCTCGCATCGTGCACGCGGGTCCTAAGCCGTACCGATATTCATGTACTCCTGTACATATTCCTGTATACACCCCAGCCGGTCACATAGGCTAGTTGTATTTCAAACATTGTGCACATGTCATGTCTTGCACTTCAGGTTCATGGTTTACATTCCTGTACTTTATTTCCTGTACTTACATTCCTATAATTTTATGTTCTTTTCCAGTATATTATATTTTACGTCTCATGTACTCATTTCCATATCATGATGTTCTTGTTCATTACCTAGAATTGTACTTTGCTCCGCTCCTGACTGGATATGTTGTAGGTGTACTTGCAGGATATTGTTCTACCTTATGGGCCAGAGCCCAGGATCTTAGCTGAGCAGGATGGAGACACGACTTAGCTAGCTAGAGGCTTCAGGTTTAGACTGTTTAGCGTTATTCCTAGATATTGTTTTCGAGTTCATAGTATATTTCATTCCTGCTGACTTTGGTACCTTTATGTTATATCGATTTGTGGATTATGGTGATCTTTCTGGGAATGTTTTATAGATGCTGTGATTGTTCACATTCATATTTATCTGGTTAGATTTTCTTAGCTTGGTACAGCTTACTTTGTCGTGTCTAACGACGAAGACTGGGCGTGTCCGACTCGTTTTCGATTATTTGAGAGCAGGTCGTGACATATTTTTAGTGGTGGCCCATGCAGGTCTGTCCTAATGGTACCTAGGTATTAGTGTACAATTGGGGGACTTGATTAAACTAGGGAAACTTGATCACAGTATAGGAAATCGGGTACATCGGGTATATTGATATTCTATAAACACTTATTGTTTCTAGATTTAGTACATTTTAACTGTTTTCTATTTTTCAGATAGTTCAAGCACGCAACACCGGAATAGTTGATCCACCTACACTTGAGGTTTTCGAGTTTCCATTACCTTCTATTGCCCTACTATCCCCATGGGTAGTACGCAGTTGATGGAGATGTTTCAAAAGTTCTTGACACCCAGAGGGAGGATCAGGCCATCCTTTTCTAAGCCAGACTTGTGGATACACTCTCCGAGCCATGAAGGACTTCTGATTTTCAAACTCTCGGATCCTTGGATTTTTTCGACACCGAGCGCATATCTTTCACCGAGGAGCAGATCGAGAACCTGGAGCTGCCACTGAAGATCATCCAAGTCTCTGAGGATTCGACTTCTTTGATCCAGAATGTAGCACAGACAATAGAATGAGACGGGAAGCTGAAGCCCAGGAGAGACATGAAGACTTATGACGAAGACAACAACTACCCTGGACCCGCAAAGCGTCGCAACACTCAGACGGTGCTTATTCAGTCACATCATCAGTTGCATCATCAGAGGCAGATTCAGGCCACATTCATTGTGTATTCTGCAAGTGTCACCCCCGTTTCCCGTATTTCGTATTTATACTCGTAATTGGATTTTTGGCATATATTTTTTTTTTCCTCGACTTGCGGAGTTTTAGGTTTTCTCGTATTTTTGGGTTTTGGCTCGGCTAGGTTTTGGTTGGTTTGGTTTGGTTTGATTTTAAACCCAAGAGGAACACCTTAGCCATACTCCACCCTCATTCCACCACAACCCACCCTCATTAATATCTCCACCAACCTTCTCACTCTTCATTACTCTTCCATTAATTTTCCATCATCTTCTTCCTTCCTCCACACAACACTCCACCCATAGGCAAGTGCACATTAGCATAAAACAAGAACCCATTTTGATTTGTCCATTAGATAGATTAGCCCTCTAGAAACAACATTAGAACTTGTCATTTTTGATTTTGGTCCATGGATTTTCATAGATCTAAGTTTCCTATATTTTTGGATTTACATGGTTTTGATCTATTTGAGTTGGGTTTTTGTGGGTTTTGATGTTCCTATGTTGGAGAGAATTGAATTTCACCCAAGATAGAACTTTACAAATCCGGATTTGGAATTGTGATGGCCAAGTTGTGGTATTTTGAAGTTTTGAAGCCATGGGTGTTCTTTCACTTAGCAAGAGAAAGAAGAAGACCCCCTCCCCCGCGTGCGCTCTTTAGCGTGCTGCTGGCCCGCGCGCCTTGCCGCCTTGCACCCTGCGCGCATGGCTGCATTGCGCTGCCCCCGCGTCGCGCCATTTGGCGCTGGCCGCTGACCGTTGGCGCGCGCTCTTTAGCGCGTTGCCGCCACGCACGATTGTGCTCGGCCCCCTGCGCTCTGGCCCCTATGCACTTGGCGGCGCCCCCGGCGCACTTGGCCCCTGCGCATTTGGCCGCGACCCCGGCGCACTTGGCCCTTGCGCGCCCTAGCGGCTGCGCCCCCTGCGCACCCTAGTGACCGCGCCCCCTTGCGCGCCCTAGCGGCTGCGCCCCCCTGCGTACCGTAGTGGCCACGCCCCCCTTGCGCGCCCTAGCGGCTGCGCCCCCTCCTACGCACCCTAGTGGCCACGCCCCCTGCGCACCCTAGCGATTGCGCCCCCCTGCGCACCCTAGTGGCGGCGCCCCCGCGCCCTAGCTCGAGCCCTTGCCCGGCGCCCTTTGGGCTGCCTCTTGGCTTAGCACACCTTGTGCCATGGTGTCCCTTGGTTTTTTTTCCCTTGGTCTTTACCTTCTCTTGTTGATTTGTGTTCTCTGAGACTTCCTGTCCACTGCACGACTTGACTTGACCCGACACGTCTTAATACGATTTTCGGTGGCTAGTGTTCTTTGATCTTGGCAATAACTTGTTGGGTGCTTATGACTCGTGGCTTTTTAACTTGTAACCTGCAACCTGTGATTAATCCCCTATAACTTGATAACTTGATGAGTGACCCGTGGCGGCGCACTCTAGTCTTGTAACTTGTAATTTGTAACTTGTAACTTGACTTACTCTGACACCGTGGGTGGTATTAGCTTGTTGTGTTGTGCAAATATGCTTGTCTTGTCTGGCATCATGTCTAGGACGTGACACCCTGGGTACCACGGCCAGGGACTCACACTAAATTGGATCAGGCTAATGATTAGATCAAATTAGAACATGGAGGATTTCCAGTCACAAGCAATCTCGTTATCTGGACGCTTTAATGGACTTGTAGCTTGCCGACGAGTAGAGCACATTTCCAGCACTCTGTCATGTGTTGCACCCTCTAAGTCACCTACGGGTATTTCGTCTCCTGGGCGATGTACCCAACTATACTTTCAACCCGCGGAAGGATAACTAGATAGTCTGCAGGGCTTAGGACTGGAAAATTCTCATTACATCTTATTAGTAATTAGGCTTGTGATAACCCTAGTTAGTTAAAGTAGTAAGCCGTAGCAATTGCTTGGCCGCTTGCAAATAGATGGTGTCTAGCTCTGCCTAAGTCTTGTCTAGTCCCTATACCTGGTACTCCTGTACATAAATGTTTTACTTATCTTTAACAATGAATGGGCAGAGACAAGTGCTATTCAGGCGAAGGATTACAACCCCGGTCCTTATTTGGTTTACGGGTTGTAATCTGGCTCCCGGAATGGTTCCATGTCCCTAGTCATTCGTTGTCCTACTGTACTTTTATTACTCGTACTTCTTCCATTTTCTTATGTTTTGATATGCTGGTTTTTGTTCTTCTTTTGTGGCCTCCCTTGTGGCACTTGCTCTTTCTGGGGTTTGACCCAGCTGGTTTTGTGTGGCCAGATTTTGGAGCAGCACCCGAGGATCTACCGAACCTCCAGCCTGCTGGTGGCGACTAGAAGGAACCCGGGCTACGAGTGGGTTTTCTATTTTGTTTCGCTCACTCTATTGTAAAATTATTCTTTTGAGGCGTTTAGCCGACGAGCACCTGTTAGCTCGATGCACATTTACTTACTGTCTGTCTACGGGCTGTAAACATGATTAACAAATCCTAGAGTTGATCATGTATGACTTAACTCTTGCTAGTCCTCGCATTTTGTATGACTAGCTTCATGATCAGCTGATATGTAATATTTGGGACGCCTTTTATTGTATATTTGGTGGTCAAACATCTTGTAACTATATTACTTGCTTGAGATTGAGACAATAGGCTTGACCTTAAGAGACCGTTGGCTTGTAGTAAACCCTCATATCTAGACAGTCGTGACCCTATAGCGAGATGGGCTTCATTTCAATATACGTAGCTGGCTATGTTCGCCCCCGCTCTCCAGTATTCTGGTTCTGGGGCGTGACATGGTTTAAGTGGTGACCCATGCAGGTCTTGGCATTCAAGAAATGTGAGGGTTTACCAATAGATGTCTCAATCAGTACTCGTCCTTGATCTCCGTCCATATCCTCTGAATCTCTGGAATCTTGACCTGATCACATGCTTGTATCGTTGATCTGTCCTGGTCCTTCCTCATTGTTTCCCTGTGTCGTCTTCTTCAACGGCACTGTACCTGACCCCGCCGATCAGCAAGGCAGAGCAACTCTCGTGGACCAGCAGCGACCTGGAGATCAGGCCCAGCATTCCGGAGTAGCCTCCCGAGTTATACCTACTGGAGAAGAGCCCCCAGTTCAGCCCGTTCAGCCTGCCGAGCCGGACGATGGCACCTTGGTAGGTCTCATCAGGACCTTGATAGCTTCTCAGGATCGCAGAGGAGACGCCTTGCACCAGGCAGTGGCAGATGCTTTGACCAGAGGCGGTCATCCAGGGAACAGCGCGGCTAACAACTTCAAGCGCTTGAACCCTCCATTCATCGACGGCAGTGAAGATGCGATTGCCGGGGACGCTTGGCTTCAGGATACCGAGGTGGTTCTGGAAGCAGCTAGGACACCTGAGAATGAGAAGGTGGCGGTGGTACGCCTACAGTTGCTGGACTTGGCTCGCAGTTGGTGGGCAGCGCAGGCCATGGGATTAGTGGCACCCATTGCTTGGGTGGTGTTTAGAGAGAGATTCCAGACGAAGTATTTTGATGCTGTAGCCCGGTATGACCTACAGACGAGATTTACCAACTTGAAGCAAGGAGGCAGAACGGTCGACGGTTATGCATCTGAGTTTTCTAGACTCAGTAGGTTTGCCCCCACCTTGGTGGCGACCGAGTTTGATAGGGCCCAGCGGTTCCAGCAGGGACTGCATTTAGAGATCTTGTTGGCAGTCGAGTAGTTCGAGCACCAGACGTTCGATGCAGTATTGAGAGCAGCTAGGAGGCATGAGTATACCTCCCAGAGGATCGTGGATAGGACCTGAGGTAGGAAGCGGTCCCACAATCAGATGCACCAATCATCAGCTCCAGCCCCGGCAGCTAGGAGTTTGACCATTGGAACTCCAAGGCGGGCGGCCTCAGTGACGTCGGTTCAGCATTCAACCTCGACGTACCCGCAGCAGCAGAAGCAGAAGCAGACTTCCGCAATGGGATGTTCTCATTACGGAAAGCCAGGCCATGTGGTGGCAGATTGTCGTAGGGCGCAAGGATTGTGCCTAGCTTGTGGATCGGCAGATCACAAGATAGGAGCCTGCCCGAATAGGGGTAGTTCGTCCTCTTCCAACCTAACCAGTCCATCGGTTAGGGGATCAACACCTATGCAGCAGCAGCAGTAGTACCCGAGGCCATTGTTGCCTCAGGCCCAGGCGTTTCATCAGCAGAACCAGCAGCAGTACACCCAAGCCCAAGTACAGAGCAGGCAGAGAGGTTTCCAGCAGAGGGGACCCGCAGCTAGAGGACAAGGTCAGGCCATGATGATGACTATGGAAGAAGAAGTTACACCAGGTGAGGTAGTGGCAGGTACTATTCTCGTCAACTCCTCTCCAGCATTGGTATTATTTGATTCTGGTGCATCGCATTCATTCATGTCTGCACGATTCGCGACACGGATAGGATTGGAGCCCGAGTCATTATCAGTGAGGCTCAATATACTTACTGGTAATGGTCTTGTGGGAGTAGATCGAGTGTTTTCCTCGTGTCAGATCGTAGTTAGCGGTAGAGAGTTCCCCGCTAGATTTATAGAATTCCCTATGGCAGACTATGATGTAGTCCTAGGCATGGATTGGTTGAGGAACCAGTATGCTAGGATAGACTGCCATATTGGCAGAGTTATTTTCAGCATTCCAGGAGAGCCAGAGTTTTCATTTTCCAGAGGTGCGGTGGAGCCATCTTCACCAGTATTGCGGATGGCAGTAGCAGCAGTGCAGTTGCCCTGGATAGTTGAAAAATTTCCAGATGTCTTCCCAGAAGAACTTCCAGGGATACCGCCAGAGCGGGAGATTGAGTTCATCATAGACTTGATCCCCGGGACAGCACCAGTATCAGAACGAGTCTACCGGATGGCGCCTTCAGAGTTGGAGATTTTGTACAAGATGATTGAAGAACTCAGGACCAAGGGATTCATTCGTACAAGGGGATCGCCTTGGGGAGCCCCGATGCTTCTTGTGAAAAAGAAGGATGGTACGTCCAGGTTATGTGTAGATTATCGTACCTTGAACTCAGTGACAATCAAGAACAGATACCCTCTCCCGAGGATAGATGACTTGTTTGATCAACTCAAAGGGGCTTCAGTATTTTTGAAGATAGACTTACGGTCAGGATACCACCAGATCAGAGTCAGAGAACAGGACATCCCGAAGACACCGTTTAGATCGAGGTATGGGCATTGGGAGTTCCTTGTTATGCCCTTTGGAGCGACCAATGCACCGACCGTATTCATGGATCTCATGAATCGCATATTCATGCCTTACCTAGATCAGTTCGTGATCGTGTTCCTAGATGATATCCTGGTCTACAGCAAGAGCGAAGCAGAGCATGAACAGCATCTCAGAATCGTCCTTCAGATGCTTAGAGAGCACCAGTTGTATGCCAAGTTTAGTAAATGTGAGTTCTGGCTCGATCGTATTTCGTACTTGGGTCACATCATTACTCGAGGAGGAGTAGAAATAGATCCCCAGAAGATTGTGGCTATCGAGACATGGCCAGTACCTAGTTCAGTGGCAGAGGTTCGCAGCTTCCTTGGATTGGCCGGCTACTACCGGCGATTCGTTTCAGATTTTGCAAGGATTTCAGTGCCGATGCCAGTTGACCCGTAAGGATGTGCAGTTTGCTTTGACAGCAGAGTGTCAGGAATCATTTGAGAAGTTGAAGCGAGGGTTGATAACGGCTCCCATTCTCACATCCAAATGGGACCGGAGGATTCACAGTTTATTGTGATGCTTCAGGCAGAGGATTGGGGTGTGTCTTGATGCAGCATGGGAAGGTAATATCTTATGCATCACGTCAACTTCGTAATCATGAGAAGAATTACCCGACCCATGACTTGGAACTGGCAGTGGTAGTGTTTGCACTTAAGCTTTGGCGGCACTACTTATACGGAGGTAGAGTGGAGATATTTACTGATCACAAGAGCCTGAAGTATGTTTTCTCCCAGAAGGACCTTAATATGCGGCAGAGAGGATGGCTCGAACTACTGGTGGACTACGATGTGGATTTGCAGTATCACCCAGGGAAGGCTAACGTTGTAGCAGATGCGTTGAGCCGGAGAGCCGGAGTTTACTTCCTAACGGCACAACCAGAGTTATTAGCAGATTTTCAGAAGATAGGAATTGAAGTGGTTCTTCCTACCAGTGTGGCATTGATGGCCAGTCTACAGGTTCAGTCCAGCATAGTTGAGAGAATCCGGATGGCGTAGTCTACAGATTCCAAGATTCAGTGGCTCAGAGCAGAGTATGAGACAGAAAGAAGGCCAGAGTTATGTATCCATGAAGATGGTACACTTTGGCACGGCACTCGTCTTTGTGTACCCAGTGGAGATATCAGACAGGAGGTCATGGCAGAAGCTCACAGTTCACAGTATTCTATTCATCCCGGTGGCACGAAGATGTACCGTGATATCCGTCAGCACTTCTGGTGGAATGGCATGAAGAGGAAGATTGCCCGGTTTGTCTCTCGGTGTTTGGTTTGCCAGCAGTTTAAAGCTGAACATCAGAGGCCCGCTGGACTTCTTCAGCCCTTGCCGATTCCAGAATGGAAGTGGGAGCATATGACCGTGGATTTTGTGACTGGATTGCCCAGATCCCCGGCTGGTCGAGATGCTATTTGGGTTATAGTTGACAGGCTCACGAATGTGGCTCATTTTCTTCCATTCAGAGTTGGGCAGTCAACGGCTCAGTTGGCAGAGATGTATCTCAGGCAGATTGTCAGGCTTCACAGTGTGCCCGTCAGTATCACCTCGGACCGAGATTCGAGATTTACGTCACACTTTTGGCGTAGCCTGCAAGAGAGTTTGGAAACTCGTCTCCAGTTCAGTTCAGCATATCATCCGCAGACAGATGGCCAGTCAGAGCGCACAATCCAGACTCTTGAAGATATGTTGAGGTCTTGTACCCTTGACTTCGATGGTTCGTGGGAAGATCACCTGCACCTGGTGGAGTTCTCGTACAACAATAGTTTCCAGGCCAGTATTCAGATGGCTCCGTTTGAGGCTCTGTATGGAAGGAAGTGCAGATCCCCGTTAGCATGGGACGATATCGGAGAGAGGCAGATGCTCGGTCCAGAAATGATTGCCCAGACAGTTGAAGTAGTCAGAAGAGTCAGGGATCATCTTCGAGTTGCCCAAGATCGCCAGCGACATTGGGCCGATGCCCATCGACGTCCCTTAGAGTTTGCTATCGATGACCATGTATTCCTTAGGATCTCGCCTAACCGCGACGTCATTCGCTTTGGCATGCGAGGAAAGCTTAGTCCTAGGTATATAGGGCCGTTCGATATCCTGGAGCAAGTAGGAGATGTGTCCTATCGTCTTGCTCTTCCGTCGTTGCTAAGTGAGGTGCATGATGTATTCCATGTATCCCAATTACGATGATATATCCCGGACCCGAGCCGTATCCTAGACCATTCAGAATTGGTTGTTGGTACCAACCTTTCGTATGAGGAAAGGCCCGTGTCTATATTGGACCGGAGAGAAAAGATACTCAAGAACAAGACTATTCGCTTAGTCCATGTTGCTTGGGGTCATCACTCTCTAGGTGAGTCAACGTGGGAGCGTGAGGAGGATATCCGATCGCGATATCCCTACCTGTTTGACTCGTAAGGTATAATGTCTTTCTTATGCCTTATAATTTTTATTCCTTGATTGCATGTATGATTGTATGATTGAACTGCTTAGTGTAGTTGTTGGTGCTTAGTATAGCTTGCCGTGGCAATCTCTAGCTCCTTGATTAAATTCCGAGGATGGAATTCTTTTAAGGTGGGTAGAGTTGTCACCCCCGTTTCCCGTATTTCGTATTTATACTCGTAATTGAATTTTTGGCATATATTTTTTTTCTCGACTTGCGGAGTTTTAGGTTTTCTCGTATTTTTGGGTTTTGGCTCGGCTCGGTTTTGGTTGGTTTGGTTTGGTTTGGTTTGATTTTAAACCCAAGAGGAACACCTTAGCTATACTCCACCCTCATTCCACCACAACCCACCCTCATTAATATCTCCACCAACCTTCTCTCTCCTCATTACTCTTCCATTAATTTTCCATCATCTTCTTCCTTCCTCCACACAACACTCCACCCATAGGCAAGTACACCTTGCCATAAAACAAGAACCCATTTTGATTTGTCCATTAGATAGATTAGCCCTCTAGAAACAACATTAGAACTTGTCATTTTTTATTTTGGTCCATGGATTTCCATAGATCTAAGTTTCCTATATTTTCGGATTTACATGGTTTTGATCTATTTGAGTTAGGTTTTTGTGGGTTTTGATGTTCCTATGTTGGAGAGAATTGAATTTCACCCAAGATAGAACTTTACAAATACGGATTTGGAGTTGTGATGGCCAAGTTGTGGTATTTTGAAGTTTTGAAGCCATGGGTGTTCTTCCACTTAGCAAGAGGAAGAAGAAGACCCCCTCCCCCGCGTGCGCTCTTTAGCGTGCTGCTGGCCCGCACGCCTCGCCGCCTTGCGCCCTGCGCGCTTGGCTGTATTGCGCTGCCCCCCGCGCCGCGCCCTTTGACGCTGGCCGCTGACCGTTGGCGCGCACTCTTTAGCGCGTTGCCGCCCCGCCCGATTGCGCTCGGCCCCCTGCGCTCTGGCCCCTGCACACTTGGCGGCGCCCTCGGCGCACTTGGCCCCTGCGCATTTGGCCGCGCCCCCGGCGCACTTGGCCCTTGCGCGCCCTAGCGGCTGCGCCCCCTGCGCACCCTAGTGACCGCGCCCCCTTGCGCACCCTAGCGGCTGCGCCCCCTGCGCACCCTAGTGGCCACGCCCCCCTTGCGCGCCCTAGCGGCTGCGCCCCCTCCTGCGCACCCTAGTGGCCACGCCCCCTACGCACCCTAGTGGCGGCGCCCCCGCACCCCTAGCTCGAGCCCTTGCCCGGCGCCCTTTGGGCTGCCTCTTGGCTTAGCACACCTTGTACCATAGTGTCCCTTGGTTTTTTTCCCTTGGTCTTTGCCTTCTCTTGTTGATTTGTGTTCTCTGAGACTTCTTGCCCACTGCACGACTTGACTAGACCCGACACGTCTTGACACGATTTTCGGTGGCTAGTGTTCTTTGATCTTGGCAATAACTTGTTGGGTGCTTATGACTCGTGGCTTTTTAACTTGTAACCTGTAACCTGTGATTAATCCCCTGTAACTTGATAACTTGATGAGTGGCCCGTGGCGGTGCACTCTAGTCTTGTAACTTGTAACTTGTAACTTGACTTGCTCTGACACCGTGGGTGGTATTAGCTTGTTGCGTTGTGCAAATCTACTTGTCTTGTCTTGCATCATGTCTAGGACGTGACACCCTGGGTACCATGGCCAGGGACTCATACTAAATTGGATCTGGCTAATGATTAGATCAAATTAGAACATAGAGGATTTCCAGTCACAAGCAATCTCGTTATCTGGGCGCTTTAATGGACTTGTAGCTTGCCGATGAATAGAGCACATTTCCAGCACACTGTCATGTGTTGCACCCTCTAAGTTACCTAAGGGTATTTCGTCTCCTGGGCGATGTACCCAACTATACTTTCAACCCGCGGAAGGATAACTAGATAGTCTGCAGGACTTGGGACTGGAAAATTCTCATTGCATCTTGTTAGTAATTAGGCTTGTGATAACCCTAGTTAGTTAAAGTAGTAAGCCGTAGCAATTGCTTGGCCGCTTACAAATGGATGGTGTCTAGCTCTGCCTAAGTCTTGTCTAGTCCCTATACCTGGTACTCCTGTACATGAATGTTTTACTTATCTTTAACAATGAATGGGCAGAGACAAGTGCTATTCAGGCGAAGGATTACAACCCCGGTCCTTGTTTGGTTTACGGGTTGTAATCTGGCTCCCGGAATGGTTCCATGTCCCTAGTCGTTCGTTGTCCTGCTGTACTTTTATTACTTGTACTTCTTCTATTTTCTTATGTTTTGATATGCTGGTTTTTGTTCTTCTTTTGTGGCCTCCCTTGTGGCACTTGCTCTTTCTGGGGTTTGACCCAGCTGGTTCTGTGTGGCCAGATTTCGGAGCAGCACGCGAGGATCTACCGAACCTCCACCCTGATGGTGGCGACTAGAAGGAACTCGGGCTACGAGTGGGTTTTCTATTTTGTTTTTCTCACTCTATTGTAAAATTATTCTTTTGAGGCGTTTAGCCGACGAGAACCTGTTAGCTCGATGCACATTTACTTATTGTCTACCTACGGGATGTAAACATGATTAACAAATCCTAGGGTTGATCATATATGACTTAACTCTTGCTAGTCCTCGCATTTTGTATGACTAGCTTCATGATCAGCTGATATATAATATTTGGGACGCCTTTTATTGTATATTTGGTGGTCAAACATCTTGTAACTATATTACTTGCTTGAGATTGAGATAATATGCTTGACCTTAAGAGACCGTTGGCTTGTAGTAAACCCACATATCTAGACAGCCGTGACCGTATAGCGAGATGGGCTTCATTTCAATATACGTAGCTAGCTATGTTCGCCCCCGCTCTCCAGTATTCTGGTTCTGGGGCGTGATAGCAAGAGGATGGGACATCATGTTGACAAGTGTCGCAAGAGGCTCGGACTCTGTTTATACTGCAGAACTTCTGCCCACCGAATGAAGGATTGCCAGCAAGTCACGGATCACAATGGCCGAAGAGCAGCAGGATCTCAGTAGCCAGCACGCCAGCAGCCGTATATTCCTGCCAGAGACCCTGCACTTCAGCCCCAGCGGGAGATTCAGATTCAGATTCAGCCAACGATCATTTGTATTTTCTGCTGTCGCCCAGGACACCACTACGACGAGTGTCGTAAGAGCCCGAGGCTATGCTTGTTCTGCGGATCGCCTGTCCATCAAGTCAAGGATTGTCCGGAGGTCGTTGATCGTACTGCCCAAGGACGAGCACGAGGAGCACTAGTACCGCAGTTCAGCAACCACATGGAGCACTGCCGCAAGGACAAGCCTATGTCAGGACAGCAGAAGAAATTAAAGTGATTCCAGTCCCGAAGGAATACTGAAGACGGACTGAAGACAAAAGACTCTTTTGCGTGGTTGAAGAAAATCATGGATCATGATTCATCATCCAATTTCCCTTAAATTTCTCTTAGCACCTAGATCATTTCTTAAAACTTTTTGTTTGAAACCTTGGTTGATGTCGAAACTTATTCAAGATATTGTTTCCTATTTCGGTAAACTTGTTTCAGATCCACTGTAATGCCTATTGTTCGTATTACGTATTTTAGAATATGTGTACGTATTTTGACTCGTATTGCCTGTCTCCTTGCTTGATTTATTTGGAATTTTATTTGCTTAATTATGGTTCGGCTTGATTTGGTTCGGCTTGGTTCGGTTTTAATAGTGAACCAACCCACCCACCTACCAACATCATCACCATTTATTAACCCCCACTCTTTTCTCTCTCCTCATTTATTCTTCTTCCCCATCATTACTTCTCCACCAACCTGAGAGAGAGAGAGAGAACTTAGGCAAGTGCATCTTGCTTCATGGAGGAACCCCATTTTTATTGTTCCATTGTCTTCCTTATGTGTTTCTAACCCACTTTAGTACTTAGCATTTTTCATTTCCATGGTTAATTTCTTGTAAATCTAGCTTTGTGGTATTTTCGGTTTCTAGGAGTTTTGATCTATCAAACTTGCATATTTTTGCTAGTTGATGGTTCCATGTTGTAGAAAATTCTATTTTGTCCAAATTTGACCTACGGGAGTCTGGGTTTGGGTTCCTATTGTTGTTCGGAGGAGCATGGAGGCCATGGTATTTTCCATGGACATGTTCTCTGTGGGAGCCATTAATTGTACTTTGGCCGCATGCAACATTGAGTTGCTGAGCCGTATGAGAATTTTTAGCTCTGAGCCGCATGAGCACTAATTAATTGCGTGGCCCTTTTATTTTAGTTGCTTACAAGCTTGCAGGCAATTGCATGCAACTTGCCTGAGCTGCATATGGCATTTAATTGAATATTTAGTTTGTTGGCCGCATAGGCTCAATGTATTAGCTGGCCACGTGCAAGTGTTTATTTGCTGGGCTGCATGAGTATTCATTTGTTGGCCGCATGGCCTTTTTAATTAATTGCATGCATTAGCGTTAGTTGCATGCATTAGCATTAATTAATTACATGCAATCATCTGCATTCCTAGTCGCATATGGCCAAGAGTAATTTTCCTGGCCGCATATGGCTTATGCCATTCTTGGCCGCATGGCCATCCTTTTGCTTGAGCTGCTTATGGCAATTGTAGATTTCTGGCCGCATGTATAATATTTTGGTTGCAAGCTTACATATATAATATTTTGCTTGAGCTTGCAAGCAATTAAATTAAGCTTGGCCGCATATATATATATTTTGTCGCATGTGGCCATCAACTTGGCTGGCCGCATATGGACTTGCAATTGCATGCAAGTTGCATGCACTAGCATATGCATTAGCAATTAATGCATTAGTACATGCATTAGCAAAGTGCATTAGCATATGCATTCTTTGCTTGGAAAATATTCTGGCCGCATGGGAATTAGCATTGCAAGCATTAAATGCTTGCATGTTGCAAGCATTTTTATATATAACTTGCATGCATTTGCATGCTTAGCAATCTTGGTCGCATGTAATTCATTTGTGGCCGCATGCTTGCATGGCCAAATGCCATGTTATATTATTTGCATGCATGCAAGCTGATGCTTGCATGCTTTCATATTTAATTGCTTGGCCACAACTTGGCCGCATGGTATTAACATAGTTGGCCGCATGGGTAT